>CM035120.1:134692295-135392295 GCA_020205555.1 Panax stipuleanatus
GTGATTACTTTATAAGTTCTTTATGCAACTTTGTCGATTAAAAAATAATCATTAAAGAATATCAAGAAAAATAAAAAATGACGTGATCAGATTATCTAGATTTTATTGGTTAGATCAGTGAACACTAATGATTATGAAAAATTATTGGTTAGATCAGGGAACACTTACCACTCCTTACGAGAAAAAAATTATTTGATTAATATTGATTTTTTAAAATTAACTCACGACTTTTTCAAGCTCAAAATTAATATGAAAATATTTAATTTTAGTTAATACAATAATAAATATTATAAATTATCTAAAATTACTATTCATTGTAACATTTATTTTTCATAATTCTTAATGAATCATCTCAATTATAAATTTAAAAATGTTTTAAATTAATTAACTTTCTAAAGTCAATAATAATCTTATAATTTAAAATGGAGGGGTATAATCTAATGTACAAATGTTCACCTCTTATGTATGACACGTTCTCTCTCTCTCTCTCTATATATATATATGTGTGTATATATGTGTAAATTATATATTCATTTTCTTTCCTTTTCTCTTATTTTTTCTAGTTAGAGCTTGCTTTTTATGTTATTGTTTGTTCAAGTTTTAAAAATAATAATACCCTCGTTAAAATGCACATGCATGACTAGCACATGCATGACTCAAATTGAAAAAAAAAATCAGCTTCTTTGTAAACTATATAAGGAGCTACTTTGAACTGATTTGTAACTTGGAAGGACAAATGGGGAATTCAGCCTTAGATTAATTCCTTTGTAATTCCAGATTTATATAATTGTCTGACCGCGGGAAAAACAATGAAGTAATATTCTTGTAAATGAAAACAAGGCATAAAACCACAACCAAAAGATTTGAGAAAATTAATTATATATGTTAATTTTGAAAGCAACATGCATGAAACCATAACCCCTTGACGGATTCAACTAATTAAACATATTTTCCAACGCAATCAAGCCACAATTATTCTTAATCTTAATCTTAATCTAATTAAGGCCAGGGTTCACAAATATGCATTAAGGGTTCACAAGTATGCATTATGCCAAAAAACTTGTTCTAAATTTCCTCGTTATTTTCAATCACCGGGCCAAATGCCATGTGGTAATTTTTGCTTATTTATGTATTTTCCTATCACAATACATGTATAAAACCATAACCTAATCATGTGCTCCCTCAATATCATGCATGGCTTCAAATAAACTGCCAAAGCTTCCTGTTTTAGATCTGACACATGAAAATATTAAGCCTGCTGGTTCAAGTTCTTGGATTGCATCATGCCAAGATGTCCGGCAGGCGCTTGAAGAATACGGTTGTTTCGTCGCCATATACGATGAAATTTCTTTAGAGCTTGGCAACAAAATGCTCACTTGCTTAGAAGAATTATTTTCCCTCCCTACAGAAACCAAAGTTCAGAACCTAATTTCCAATAACCAATATTTTGGTCATGTTGCACCAAATGCCATGTTTCCTCTATATGAAAGTATAGGTATTAAAGGAGTGGATACACCTGAAGGAACTCAAAGTTTCACAGATATCATGTGGCCTTCTGGAAATGATAACTTCTGGTATGACCACTGTAATCTAATTAAGCCTCATAATTAGTACGTACTCCCTCCCTCTAGCTCTTCGAAAAATTAAAAAAATATATATATTTCAAGTTTTCGAAGCAATTTGCGAATTGATGATATAATATATTTCAAAATCCATACAAATTTATTTTATTTTATCACAAACAAATATAAAAAAAGATATTACTAATTACGTCATCTATTTCATAAAAAAAAGGTCTCATTAATTAATAACAAAAAAAATTGCTCCAAAAAAAAATTATAATCTCTTTTTATGATAATATGAAATGATACAATGCATGTTCTCAACTTTATCCTTACAATTTTATTATCATGCCATTACTTCTAAACTAAATACTTCATTTATTTAGGGGTAAACGTGGAATTAACAAAATTATATTATAAATTTAACAAATCATTTATTTAGGGGTAAACGTGGAATTAACAAAATTATATTATAAATTTAACAAATGAGACTGATCTTTTGAGAAACGTATGGAGTTTCATATTTGTTACTTTGAAAATTTAAATGAATTCATGTCAGTTTTGAAATTTATTACTACTTTGTAAATTGACTTTAAAAAATCAAAGTTAGTCGGCTCATCATGAATTAGGTCGGGATGACTTGTGGTTTCGGGATCCCGTAAAAAATGCTTCTTTTATGCCTGGTAGTTGCGTTTTCAATTGAATAGAGCTTTTGTTTATTTTTATTTTTGTGCTAATTTATTAATTAGTACAACACTGCTCTCATACGCAAAGAAAGCATCGGAGCTAGAACAAATGGTGAAGAGAATGGTATTCCAAAGCTATGGAGTGAAGGAATGTGATTCCCATTTCAGTAGTGATTCATATAGCTACACTTTGCGAGGCACAAAATATAGAAGCCCCAAGATGAAGGAGTCAAATATCGGCCTTGGCATTCATACCGACAAGACCTTCATAACTGTACTTCAGCAAAATCAAGTTAATGGATTGGAAGTGGAAACAAAGAAAGGAGAGTACTGGATTGGCTTTGAGAACAGGCCTTCATCTTTTGTAGTAATCGCAGGCGATGCGTTTATGGTGAGGAGGCATTATATATTATTCTTTTATTTTCTGCCATGATCGATCGATCATCTTAATTGTTGCAAAAACTACAACTTCACTCATAAAAAGAATATATAGGAACATTTCCTATATATAATATTGACTATTGTTTGAAAATTTTAAACTTACTAAATCCAAATCCATAAATATTTTCTCGGTTCTCGTTTAATGAAGAACTACATATATATATATATATGGATAATATGATCATACATAGGTGTGTATGTTTTATTTGTGCACAGTTTGTTAAAATTAGGTTGTTTTGATTTGTTTTCTTAAAACAACAGCTTCTTTTTTTTCAAATCAGAAATAAAAAACAAATCTGTCAAAACGACGTAGTTTTGGCAGACTGTGCACACAGACCATTATTCCCATATGGCCATATATATATCTATATCTATATCTATATATATATATATATATATATATATAAAACTAATTAAGGCATGTAAAGTAATTGGCAATTTTAATTTTTAGGAAATGAATGAATGAAGGAATATTTTGTTTTCCATGCATGCATGTACATTGTACTGAGTTTTGACGTTTTTGTTTGAGCTATCTAGGCATGGAGTAATGGTAGAATACATACTCCTTACCATCGAGTGATGATGCGTGCAGAGAGCAAAGTGAGATACTCAATCACAATAAAATCATACAAAAATGGGATGGTACATACACCAGAAGAACTAGTAGATGATGAACACCCATTGCAGTTCAAAGATTTTGATCATCTTGGATATCTACGCTTTACCAACATAGCTGATCAAGATAGCCCTTGCCAGCGTCTCGCAAAATACTATGCCGCTGTTGGAGAACCTTAACAGCTTGATCAAACTATGCTAATGCATGCTTCTTTTTATTTTTTGGAGATTACTCATGATGAAGCATCATGAAAGCAAGCTGCCTATGTTTAGTTTAATTTATGCAACATATATGTGTTACACAAGTGCTGATTGCCCGGCAAGCGTTTCACATGTACTGCAGACTAGCTCATGTTTAATCTATTGATGGATAAATCATGTCATGTTTCACCATACTCATTCCTTTAATTTGGATCCGGTTTAGTATGAAGTTCATTTTTTGATAAGTTGGTTAATTGGTCAATAGAGTGCTGACACGCAGAGAGAGAGAACATTTCATCGTCTGCGTGTCAGCACTCTATTGTTTAACTGACCAACTTACCAAAAAATGAACTTCATGCTAACCACTCCCCTTTAATTTTATTGTGGTGGCTTATGGGATAAAAAAAACATAAAAATTATATTCTTTGAAAAAAAACAACATTAACACAAATATTGCAAATACATTAACATTAACATGGCTTAAGGGAACAAAATAAAAAAAAAATTCTTCAAATCCCATATATTTTGTAACGAACCCAAAATAAGGAGTATTTCTATTCCCGATCTTGCGCGTTAGATACTAACTTGTTCTAGCTTTACATCATTCATCAATATTATAATTTGGTAAAAAAAAGCAGATCAATTAAAACTTTTCTATCCTTCCCTAATTACCTTACTCGTAACCTTTACAATTCATTTTATCTCAATATCAAATATAAGCTATTGTTTGTCTTCAATATATTAAATATAAGTATATAGAAACTCAACCTTCAATATGTATAACTGTAACGAACCCAAAATAAGGATTATTTCTATTTTTGATCTTGCGCGTTAGATCCTAACTTATTCTTTACATCATTCATCAATATTATAATTGGTAAAAAAAATGCAGATCAATTAAAACTTTTCAAACCTTCTCTCATTACTTATCGTAACCTTTACAATTCATTTTATCAAAATATCAAATATAAGCTATGATTTGTCTTCAATATATTAAATATAAGTATATAGAAACTCAACCTTCAATATGTATATCACTCTTTTATACCTTTGAACTATAATCCAACAATCATAAAATATTCCATATATAAACTTTCTTTTACATTGTTGTCATTATACCAATTACCAAGTAACTGTAAAGCTATGTTTCATATTTAAAAAAAATATTCTTTATTTCATAACTCAAGATTTATACAACTCGACTCGTGTATCTTACAATAGTCAACTTGACTTAATATAAGTTTAATAAAGAGAACAATAATAATAATAAACTGTTGCTTATCATGCTTCAAATCCTTATCGCCACGTTTACTAGGGCATTTCATCTTTAATCTGCAAATAAAATTAGTTGCAAGTATGAACATGACGGCTCAAC
Organism: Panax stipuleanatus; assembly: GCA_020205555.1. Lineage (NCBI taxonomy): Eukaryota > Viridiplantae > Streptophyta > Magnoliopsida > Apiales > Araliaceae > Panax > Panax stipuleanatus. The sequence goes on from CM035120.1 coordinate 134,697,176, forward strand.
AAGTTCAACATATAACATATTTCATCACCAACATATAGCATACATGCTTTGCATCTTGCTTATGCATCATATATCTTAGGTTGCGCATGTCATAATGCAACATACTTCTCATGCGATACATTCTATGATATTTGTAAGACTTCGACTTTTATGAAATAAAAGTCTAATTTTTTTTATGATTATTATCCTAAATTGTTATATTATAGAATTTTCAATTAATGAAATGAGAATTATAAATGAGAAATGAATAATGAGAATTGAGATTTTAATGTAAAAGTTAATTTTTAAAAGTCGAATTGATCAAATAAGCAATTAAATGGATAAATGAGCTGTAGCGCCCCCAAATTCGGATCCCCAGAACCTCGGACCTGGTACGTTACGGTACATCATTTCTATAACTACTGCGAAAGATATAAACATAGTTTGTTTATACAATAACTCTTACAACATAATTCTCAAGGTCAGTAACCTTAACTTATTACATGCGTTCAATATCCTACGCGATATACAATGTCATATGCCTCCAATACTAATACAATTTTAACCGTACAATAATCCAATTCTGGAACTTGTCTTTGCCTTTGTCTGTGTCCGAAGTTTCGTCTTAATCTAAAATATTTATCATGATATAGCAAGGGTGAGCAACAAGTTTGCCCAGCAAGTTTTAAATACAAGGAAGATATATCATGATTGAAAAGAATAATAAGCTAACAAACTTTCAACAATATAAGAATTGTGAAAGAACATAAATCAATAATGATGAATAGCTAACAATGAACATGAATAAATTTAATTAAACAATATGGTAATGAAGGTGATCAGCCTTTCATACCTGATGAACATATACAATATGCACAACGTGTGAATCAATAAATCATAAATGTGATATAATCAACAATGATTAATCACGAACATGCTTTACAATAACAACTCGAGTTCGAGTTAGAAAACTTGCCTGAACCGTCAATTACTGCTACACAATCTAATTTAGCTTCAGTTGAAAGACCTATTATTAATAATATCGATCTCTCAATTAGAATAATATCATAACATCTATCACTGCTATTTACAGTTATAATATAACTTAAACACATTATCACATATCCCTAACATTCACTAAAACACATCAGACTTGGTATCAAGTCAAATTATTTCAGTCTGATTTGAGTTCGGTACTATTTCGACGTCCCGATTGTCTTATCGGATAATTATCGAGTCTATTTTCAATTACATTCTACTTAAATACTTCAATATTATCTTAGATAATTTAATTATTAGTCATAACATTTTTCGAAAGTTCATAATAGTTTTCAAATAATTATTATCATTTTACTAATCTTAGATTAATGAAAAAGTGATTTTCTTAAAAGATATACATCTTTAAACAATTTATTATAATTGTTTAATTAATGAATTATCAAAATTCCTTTACTTATAATCTATACCTTCAGTTGATTACTATTTAATATTAATTCAATAGTAATTAATTAATTACCTTTAGTTATTATTTAATAAATAATAATAACCAATTAAATCTTCTCATTATTTAATATTAATTAAATAATGGATAATCAAATTCTTATTTGTCTTTAGTTATAATTAATTAATTCCTTATCCTTGAATAGTAAATAATTGATTTATTTACTATATTAGTCTTTAATTATTCTTTATTTTTATTTAAAGAATAATTAATTAACATTTATTCTTATTTATTATTTAATATGATGCCCCCAAAATAGGTTCAATACTCAACCCATTTTGAGTCGCCAAATACACTCAACAAAATTCAAATACAATCTTTCATATCACACGGTCGTGCAAAATACGACCACACAACTGTGAGTGTCAATACAGACATGTAAAAAATATTAACATTCAAACTAAGTCCTCATTACATTTATTATCACACTATTTTAAATAAAAAAAATAGTGAGAACTTCTACAGCTCTAACTCGGACCATCACTCTATTCCCCGACTAGTACCCGCGATATTCTCATTTCCTGAAGAGAACAATGAAAAAAAAGGGTGAGCTCAACTAGCCCAAAAAAGAATATTATGACTAAGATAATGAAAAATAAATTATCGTTAGCCTTCAATAAATCAGATAAAATATTATGGACTAACAAATTTTAGATCAATATTCGCAGCGGAAATAACAATTAATTAGAAGAGTTAAGTAGAGAATGATATCTACTATCTTCTTTGATTTAAAAGTCTATCATCAATATTTTATTCCTGTAACATCAATCAATATACATCTCGAATCAAATATCCATCTTTGCACTACGGGCTAAAGATATTCATTTGTATCATCAGCTGGTCATATTCATCTCAACACATGTCCATCTTTGCACTACGGGCCAAAGATATTCATTAGGTAATCATTCATCTTTGCACTACAGGCCAAAGATATTCATCACGTAATTATTCATCTTTGCACTACAGGCCAAAGATATTCAGTTATATCACCATTTAGAACTGAGGATGATGAAAAATAATACGAATAACGGATCCAGTGAGATAAAGGATAAATATTAGAGAATTTATTCAGAGTTCAAGAATAAAGATCAAAACCTGGATCCAATTAAAGATGATTTGGAAGAAGAAAAAAAATATTTTTTTTACCGTGAATAGTACCCTGTGAATAGTAACTCTTGAATAGTAACCGTGAATAGTAACTCGACATGAAAAGATAAAAAATTTTACAAGAAAGTTCAGACCAATATTCCAGTGAAATAATATTAGATGAAGCGCAAAACTCAAGTAATATCTGATCATTTCAGGAATTATAGAAGCAATACTTACCGTAGTAAGTTTAGAGTTAGGAATCTGAAATGAAACAATATACGAAGCTGCAATTAAATTTTCACCCGTCTGGCGGTAGTCCGCTCAGACAGATTATTTCCACAATTTAATAACAACTGAATACGAAGGGTTATTTACCAGGCATGCGGTAGTCCGCGTAGACAGGTTATTCTCACAGAATAATAAAGAATAGAATAACAACAAGATTTCACCATACATGCGGTAGTCCGCGTAGACAGGTTATTCCAACAGAATAATAAATAATGGAATAACAACCCTTACGAGTATTGAAAGAAAATAACTCTCTTCATGAATACGAAAGAAATAATACCCCTTACTTTAAAATTTGGAGACTGCACTAGCGTAATAGCAGAATACTCTTCTTCTTTCTCTCTTATTCTCTCTATACTTTCTCTCTCTATAGCTTTAGTGAATTGATGAGAAATAATGAAGAAATGAGCTTCTATTTATAGGCTCGGCAGAGTAAGGGTAAAATAGTCTTTTCGCCATAATTTATGACATCATCGCTTACATCATCGATCTATGACATCATTGCTTACCTCATCGCTCCGATGACATCATTGCTTACCTCATCGCTCCGATGACTTCATTGTTTGCATCATAAAAGTTCAAATTCAATTTGCACTCTTCCACCTCGTTTAACTTTTATACCATAAATTTACTATAATAATGTTACCATTCAAATTATAAAAATCATACTATTATATAATCACATCATACTACTATAATGTAATATTATAATAATATATCTGAATGAATTATTTTATCGGACAAGATAAAATACCAACTTTCAACAAATGTCACATGTTAAAAATTTTTCCGTTTAAATCCACATTGAATAAATATTTTCTTATCATATATATCAAAAATTAATTATTCACAAATAATATTACAGAACTACAATATTAACAACCAGGTCGTTCCCAGGAAAGAGGGGGCCTTCCGGTAAGGATTTCTCCTTACTGGCGCGCAATTAATCAACCCCTTTTCTAGACAGAACTTTCTAAGACATTGCCAATAATGCTATCTAATAATATTATTCAAATAATATGAATTATTGATTTGATAATTTAAAATAATGTACAATGATCATTATTGAATCAATAATATAAAATAGCAAAGTAACACTTATTGATATAAAATATCAACGTAGCAAATATTGAACCAATAAAATATTATGCAATTATTGAATCAATAATATAAAATATTGAACAGTAATTATTATAACAATAATTGAGTAAGTGCCTTCCTACGTAAGAATCAATAATTCAAAATACTATGCAATACCGTGTGTTACCGTACAACACCGCGTATTACTATATTTTAACCACCGAGTATTTTAACAGTACTAACGGTAACAGTTTTGCCGTTATTTTTATAAAAAAATTATTTCTGTCACTTTCTATATCCGACATTCATTCCGTTGTGGGGTCCACCAATGACTGCGCCGTCGTACGAATATTCTCCGACAAAAAGAATATTCCTCGACCAAACGAATATTCTCCGACACAACGAATATTTTATAACCACTTGCTTACTTTGTAAACTTTGCACATTTCACCTATAACTTATCATATTTATCAAATCAACACTTTACTATTTCAAAATAATATATAAAAAAAATAAATCTTATTCATAAAATTTGGGGTCTTACATAATTTATACAATTAATATTTTATAGTTAAATTTGCTCATTCCTTCTATAAATGTTTTCAAAACAATTTATTTAACCTTTACATTTAATCATAAACTAAATATTAATTTAATTTATTAAATTTTGACACCAATATTCATTCACATCCAATTAGTATAATATTACATATTATACCAATATATGCAACACTTAATTATGGTAACATAATTTTCATTATATATATATATATATATATATATATAAAATAACTTTCTTATTCAATTCACTAACACTAATTTCAAATAGTGAATTAATTACTTCATCCCACATCTTTATTTTATCTTCATTTGGCATAAAATATTAAGCCATTACATAAATATATTACATTCATATAGAATAATGAGTTCAATTAACTCCCCCACAAAATTCACATAAATCACATAATCACATAAAAACTTATACATTCAAACTTGACACTTCTCATATTAAGAATTTTTTATTTATGAAATTCTTATTCTAATAATTCTTGAAAAATCCGGATTGTCACAAATTTCATTACCAACTCCAATTCATCATATTTTCTAGACACCAAGCCTTTTCTCTATTAAGAGAAAAACATTAATTAACATAAATATTGTAAATACAATTTCAGTAAGAATATCACCAAAGGCTACGAATGAGAATGCCTTCGAACGTAATCCCCGGTCCAAAAGCCAAAGCCAGTCCCCATTCTTCCCCATTCTTTTTCTTCAACTCCTCCCTCATATATTCCATCACATAGAAGATAGTATTGCTACTAACATTCCCAAAATCCATTAATGCCCTTCTGCTACAATCCAGTTTACCACTTTCTAACCCTAGATTGCTCTCTAAACGGTTAAGTATAGCTGGTCCACCCGGATGAACCGCCCAAAAGAGATCATTAAACTCCTTCAAACCGGCCTTTCCCATAAGTTTCTTGCAAAATTCCTCAATGTTGTCCTCTATCTTTTGAGGCAAGTCTCTACCAAGTTTGAAGTTTATGCCCTCTTCGGAAATCTTACCATCGATCACATTTTGTGTCCCGGGCAAGAATTGCTGCACCGCATAGTTTAGTTCCATGAAAGGTGACTCTCCGGGAGTTATGGGATCCGTGCCAATAATCACTGCTGCAGCTCCATCACCAAATAGTGCAGCCCCAACTAGATCATAAGGACGATCCTACAAGGCAACACCACATTGTCTTCTTTTAGTAAGAGAGTATATTTTTTATATATTTTTTTTCACAAAAAAATTGATTATATTCCATAAATTAAATTCAAGTTCGTTCAAGATTTTAGAAAAAAATGTTGTATCTGTATATATAGTGCAGAAATTGCATACGACATCCTTTGTTAATAGTCAATGCAACTTTATATTACACGAATACGATTGTAATATTTTTCTACTTGTCAAAATTTGAATCTTTTGAAAGCGAGTTCTTTAAATACTTAAACAGTCTTATCAAACAAAACCTTGAACATGCAAAAAATGGCATGGGATTTGACTACCTTGTTTGGGGGCCGGAAACCTAGAATGGTAGTTTCCGAGGTAGTTAATAAAACCCTACTTCCTGGATTATTTTCCGCAATATCCTTGGCAACCCTAAGGCCGGTAACACCACCATAACAGCCGAGGAAGTAAAGCATAACACGTCCAACGTCGCTCCTTAGGCCTAGTTCACTAGCAAGGTAAAGGTCACCACCGGGTAAGCGTATCTCACTTGAGGAAACATATACCATATGGGTGATATTATCTTTTGATCTGCCCCATTCCTTAATGCAAGCAAGGCTTGCTTCTTTTGCCATCTCTATGACTGCTGGATTTGCTATTTCGAGCCGTTGTTTGATTGTGGGTGAGCCTTCAATTGCAAGCTCAGGGTATTTGTCTAAAATCTCTTTGGACATCACTGTGTATCTGGTTTTCACAGTTGTTGTTTTACCTACCAAAATAGAAGTCAAACATAAAGAGATCATGGTAATTCCAACTGCAATGTTAATTAGGTACACCAACAAAAAAAGAGCTGCACTATAAAGGGTTCAAATTTTCATTTCTCAATTTACCTGAAATTATGATATGTGATCACATTATATGGAGTAGAGGTAGTAATACTTTGGTTAAAATGTGCTCCTTCTGTAACCCGAAAGAGTCTTATTTGTAAATGTCTCTTTCAGAAAAATGTCCCATTTATTTCATCATAACTTAACAATTTTCTCAAGTTTGTCTTCCGCCGTATTATATTATATATTAAACACTCAACAAATTTAAAGATAAATTTGAACAAGAATATATCCTTAAAACTTGACATTTTGCTATGAGACTCTTTTTGCGTAACTCATGTAATTTCCATACTAAGAGATCTTCATAATGATCAAGAATATGCCATGAAATCCATTTGATTTTGTCTTACTTCCCTCCATGAAACCAACCGGGAACTATGTATGGGCTTAAAGATCCAGTTTTTCCCCTCCATTACACATTTTTTTTAATTTCTCTTAATATAAATTCAACAATGCAATAAAATTATTTAAATAGATTGGTTAAGTAGTAGCATGCACAAATATACTTACACAAGCGTTCCAATTTGTCTTTAATGGCGGAATCTTCACATTTTGTATCGCGGCAATATCCCTCCACCAAGCATTCTTGTGGGATGAGCTGGCTGGGAAATGCCTTTCCTATTGCGAGAATGGTTGCTTTCCCTTTGGTAGGAACACGCCGTGTGGCACCATTACTGTCGTTAAACTGGGACATGGCTAATTAAGCTAGATACCAAGAAAGTGATAGGTTGCAATATCTTGGTGGAGAAAGATTCATAAGTAGGGCACATATAAATGGACAGATTATCCTGTTCCTGGAGAGAAGCTGGTATTTAGGAAGAGTAGCATGAATAATTTGTGAATGAATAATTTAGTACTTCTTGTTTTGGTTTCGGTTCTTGGGCTTGGAAGTGTGGAAGGTCTATGAGGTGGCAGCAATCTTTTTACTTCTTTATTTTAATTATAAAATGACTAATTCTAGTTGTGGAACCTAACTCTAACTTACGTACACATCCTTGATGAGGAGTTATGAGTTTAATTTTTATATTATGGGTAGCATGCATTACTCTTCTGCCCTTTTAGGGGTTCAATGTATAAGAACTTTAGAAATGATTTTTATATAGATATCAATCCTATGATGTTTTTTTATGCAAATTCATTACTGTTTATTTTACATTTGAATGAAACGAACACTAGTTTGGTTTTTTAGTACTCTTTCCGTTCTAAAATTAGAGATACATTTTAATTTTTTAAAATCAATTTACAAAATTCTAAAATTCAAAATTGATATGAAGTTATTTATTTTTAGTACAAACAAATATAACAATTGTAAACTAACTATAAAATACTACTAATTATCATCTCCGTTGTTTTCAAAACTTGAATACAATTATATCAATTTTGAGTTTTAAAATTTCACAAATTAACTCTAAAAAATTAAAGTGTATCTCTAATTTTAAAACAGAGGCAGTACAATTTTTTGAAGTCATTTGAGACCCCTAGCTAAAGCTTGAACTCAATTCATGTTGGGCTTTTGTAATATATTGAGTTGAACTTCACATATTAAGATTTAAGTTACATGAGCTCACTGTGAACGAAAATTTTAGCTTAAAAGAGTATAGTACTTTTTTATATACTAATGCGATTACATTTGAGTATTATTATAAAAATAATTTTAATATTTTAATATGTCATCTAAGTATTTAATGAATTTTCCTCTAAATCTACCCAAATTTGGAAGGAAATGTTTGGGAACAATTTTTTTAAAAGATATGATTTTCCTTCTCTACTAAAAAAACTCGCAAATAAAGAACTTTTAATGTCTTTCCTAAATAACAGCTTTCTCCTTTTTTTCTCTATTTTTTAAAACTTACAAATACAGTGGAGTAGTTACAAAAATAAAAAAATAAATAAAAATAACGTATATACTTATGGTTTATAACCACTGAATTTACCTATATATATGATTAAATATTAATTAATTACAATTAACATATCATTTTATATCTTCTTTTTGTAATTAACTATATTTTGTTAACCTCATATAGACTCACAAATAAAGTGTTTGGACACAATAACATGACCATATTCTTCAATTTTGTCATTTGTTTGCATTAAAGAAAAATTAATAAATTAAGTATTTCTATATATGACTACAAATAATATTATTAATACTAACTACTATTCAATTTATCATTTACAAATCGATCTCTACATTAGTCGATTTTGTTATATTATAAATAAATAACTACTTTAATAAAAATTTGTAGCATCATTCAAGTAAATAGATTGAGATCGTAAAAAGATGAGCCCAATCCACCTTATAAACCAAATATATATAAATAACATTTATAGCCAAGTCCCAAGTGCCAAATACTCTACTTGATTTATTTTACTCTTGTATGTACGTACTCAACTTGATAGACTCAACAAGTGTTTTTCAAGATACCCAAAAAAAAATCTTAATTATATCTACAACATACTCAACTTGATTTACTTTACTCTTGTATATATGTACCCTATACTCAACTTGATAGTAACTCAAGCCAGTGTAATAATATTAGTAAGGTTTTAAAGCAATCATCTTAATTAATTAGAGCCTGGACGATGAATTTTTCTCCTCCATTATATCTGCTAGCTGTTTTTCATTTCTTCTTCCAACCTTTTTAGTGTTGCAAACGATTCGATCTGATTCGATCCGAACTTTGACGAACACGAACCGAACTTGAACACACTAAGTCAAACTCGAACATGTTCGAATAACACGATCGAACCAATACACATGTGCGAGTTCGGATCGTTAACTGTTCACGAATAGTTCGCGAATATGTTCAAATTCGCGAATAGTTCGCGAACATAGTCAACATCATTAGCGCACTGAAACAAAAATTAGGTCAAATATTATCAATACTCGAGCTACTCACGAATCATTCGAATCGAACTGAACTGAACCCAAATTGTTTGTGAACAAGTCGAACCGAACCACACATGTTTGATCGAACAATTGAACGTGATACCATGTACAAACTCGACTCGGTTAACAATTCAATCGAACTCAATCCGAAATGAACTCGAACTAAACCTGTTCGCAAACGATGTTTGAACTAGTCAGTAGCTTGGTGAAGAAGTAATAGGCCTATATTTCGGGCTTCTTGGTTAATTCTGTTTAATAAGTCCTATTCTACAGGACCACTAGTTGCTTTGAATTATTCTTCTAATAGTGCGACGTTTATAGGATAATTAGACGTGGTTGTTATTCTTTGAATTTCTGTTTGGTTGTATGGCTATAAAAGCCAATGTTCTGCTTTGAGTTTAATAAGAGAAGTTTCTTTCATCAGCTTGTGTTTGTGTTTGCATTGAGTTTAGATACCTTACAAACGATTTGGTTGGTTTGCAGGCCTATACCTCTTCATTATCATTATCTTTCTTCACCTTGGCATTATTCGCATCCTGTTTCAATCAAACGAGAATAGGAATCAAAAGTAAACTGATTCAAAAGGTCTCATTCATGTACATGTTAATTAGTAGACCTAGTTGATTAATTCAGATGAAACAAAATTACCTCCTTAATCTTATGAAAATGAGACTCGTTTTCTGGATGGAAGGATTAATTAAAATTACTAATTATAAGTGATAACATTATGTTTTTATTGTTATTATTAGAATCTACTCTATTAGAGAGTTCGATTCTATATATGATAGATTTTAACTTAAGGGCTAGGGAAAAACCCTAATAGGATAATTAAGAGAAACTTGTAGAAATTAGAGAAAAACTTATTTTCAATCTTTTGTATGACTTGTTAAATTCGAATTGGTTAGATAAAAAGAGAACTTTTTATCACTAGACTATCACATTTAGTCTGTAATATATAATATACTCTATCCGTTCTAAATTATAAGATAGACATTAACTTTATAATAGTCAATTTCAAATAATTTTAAACTTAAAATTGACATGAATTCATTTAATTAGTTTATGTAATACATTTATAAATATCGATCATAGACTACCTAAAATGTACTGTTAGTTATAAAATTCATTGTTTTTAAAACTTAATTGAATCATGTTAATTTTAAATTTGAAAATGTCTCAAATGACTTTTAGGGAAGTCAATATTGTTAAGTAACCAACTCATCTAAAAGCTTAAGCTTGTAGATGGAGGGTTCAACAATGTATATCATACTAACAGTACTTCTTACCCTCTTTTAAAGTAAACATAGAATATAAAAATTATTTTATTGTGATTTTTATGCAATGTAAAATATAAAATCCTTATCGCTCTTGGATGTTGTACCTTAAAAATAAATTACTCATAATTTCATTACCAATTCAATTTAAAAATAAATTTCATGATTTAAAAAAGTGTTAAATATAAATTTAATTGGCCTGCAACAATTATAAATGTCACTTTCCTAGTCCAAACAGAGTATCCAAAGAATTGAAGCATCTTTTTATTCCTTTTTGTCGTCTATTTCGATGGACAAACACATCCTAGCAGTAGTATAAAACCAAGCACAATATTTATTGACAATATATCTTAATTACACAACAAATTAAATTAAAGTTAATATAAACCAACCCATGGGTTTATTTCAAGCAACACCGGAGCTTCCTATTATTGATTTCACGAAGGAAAACTTGGAGGCCGGCTCAAGTTCTTGGCTTTTGACAAGCAATGAAGTCCGGCATGCACTTGAAGACTATGGTTGTTTTTTTGCAGTGTACGACAAGCAGGTGTCTTTGGAGCTCAACAAGGATGTTTTTTGTGCATTAAAGGAATTGTTTGATCTCCCATTAGAAACCAAAGTCCAGAATGTTTCGGAAAAGCCTCATTATTATGGTTACCTTAAACTACCTATGCTTCCTCTTTATGAAAGCTTGGGGATTGAAGATCCAACAACTGTTGAAGGAATTCAGAGATTCACTAAAGGCTTGTTCCCTGCTGGAAATGACCATTTTTGGCAAGACATAATTTCGTTTGTTTTATTTGTTTATGTTATTTCTTCTGTTTTTGCAGAAGGAGTATTTTTTATATATTTTTTAATAGTCATTATGGCAAAGAACAAAAAGAAAACAAAAGGATAAATTTGTCCAATAATAACAAATGGTGACTCCACAGGTTGGCGGAAGGATGCCGCTGAAAATATATATATATACTCAAGTTTGCTATAAAAATTTTATTATTACGTCATTACTATTAACATAAAGAGTCATTTATTTAGGGATAAACATGGAGATGAATAATATATTTCTTTGAAATATGTAAATTTTCAAATGGGACAATATTTTTTGTGGAACTATTGTGAAAAGGAGGAGTTTTGATCCATTTAACATCATATCCATAGTCATTCAATCACCTTTTCATGATTTTAATTAATCTCCATGTTGTTTGCTTTGTTACTAGTGAAATTATGCATTCACATGCAACGCTTCTGTCAGAATTAGAAAAAATGGTGATGAGAATGATATTTGAAAGCTATGGTGTGGAAAAACACTACGAGTCTCATGTAGAATCAATCAGTTATCTCATTCGGGTCATGAAATATAGGGTACCCCAGAAAGAAGAAGAGACACATATTGGTGCCCTTGATGTTCATACGGACAAGGGCTTCATAAGCATACTTCATCAAAATCAAGTCAACGGATTAGAAGTTAAAACCAAGGCTGGCGAATGGATTAATGTCGACTTCCCACCTTCTTCCTTCATAGTCATGGCGGGAGATGCACTTTTGGTAGGTCATCAACTCATCATCATCTTTATTTTCTTGGTATAATATAGTTATAATAGGTTATTATTGTTATTAGCTAGTAGAAGAAAAATGAAGGGCTGAGATTAGATTGGTTTTTATAAGATGAATGACTAGGATTAAAGTAGAATGAAACCTATATATGGCTTGATAAGTACTGAGAATGAAATATGAATGAAATTAACCAAATTCCAGTTTTTCTCTATAAATTTCTGCTCTCTTCTCTCTCTAATTTCTGGAATTCTACTCAAAGATCTCGTAATAGTATGCAAGATAAACTTGGATAAATATTATCCATCTTTTAAATAATATATATATATATATATATATGTATGATGTATCTATATATAACATGCAATTTTATTATTAGTAGGAGATTCTTAGCATGCATTTTACATTCTAAAAGATAGACGACTAAAGATGCAAAACTAACCATCAAGTTTGTCTCAAGTATGATGATATATAATCTTTTAATTGGTCTTATCATTGTGGAATTTACTCTCTAGGTTCTTTTAGCTGTGTAATGTGGACCTAGCTAGGTTTCAATAAATGTACCAATCGGCATAATATGACCATTAATAAAAATACTTAAGTTTACTCCAAATATACATGCACGTAATTATTCTAGCAACACTTGAAATTTTAAGGGACATTTTACTCTGATAATATTACTTTTGCTCTAGTAATATCAAAAACCTAAATTTACCTCGATGATGGAGTTTGACAACTATGAAAATTAAGGATAATATCGTCTCTATGCGACAAACTAAGACAGAAGAGTTTAATTTGCATGTTAATTAGTCTCATTTTTCTTTCTTACTTTGATGCTACAAAGTAAAACGAAACTATTTGTGTTGATTCATGGTCTTTGATCACAATGTTATCTACAAGAACATCTTTTGACTAGTGTTGCACATGTTTTTGTTGGATTAGGCATGGAGCAATGACATAGTTCACTCAGCTTTCCATCGAGTCATCATTAAAGGGGAGGAAGAAAGATATTCATTGGGGCTGTTTTCTTACATTAATGGGATAATAAGCACACCAGAAGAGCTTATTGATGAAGAACACCCACGAAGATATAAGCCATATGATCATTATGGATTACTTGATTTCTATGTCAACAATGTGGATCTACATGCTGAGTGCACCGTGAAAGCCTACTGTGCTGTTTAAAACCTTCTTTTTTTTTTGGAAAAGCCACATTAGTGGTGGAATAATGGTACGGAAAACTATGAGTTTTGTTAAGGATAAGAACAATTCAAAACATAATGTTAAGGAATAAATTTCAAAGTGTGTTGCATCAGTTGGGATTGTATAGGATAAGATCGTCTTGTAACATAAATAGCTTTATTTTTGTGTCTAGTTTAAATATCTGCTTAATTATGCTTTCCATCAAGGTATCAGAACCCACAGATGTTCGATCTGTCTTAATTTTCTAATCCTTATTAGCATTGATATCATCATTTTTTATTATTTTTTCTTTTGATCTTCATCTGCAACCTCTATTAGTTCTAATTAATATATTGGACGGGGCACTCAACTGAAGCCCTTATGAAGCCCTATATGCCAAAATTAGCATGACTAAGGGATAAGGCACAAGTGTTATGCTTTATCACTAAAAGCAAAATCGAAAATGGAGGCACCAGATCACAAGTCTTCAATCGAGTTTTACACTTTATCATCAAAATTAAAGTGAATGAAGCACCTGATTAATAAGTTCTCAAATCCGAAAAGTTATATTTTATTTTCAAAAATAGTGAACGTTATGCTTTCATTGTTAAAAGCAAGATTAATTGAGCATTTCTTTTCTGTACAAAATTTAAAATATTATGCTTTTCGTTAAAAGCAACCTGATTATCAATAAAATAACAAATTTTCACTTATACTTGGACAATTTATTACTCCTTCCGTCCTATGATAAAAGTCATGGTGGACTTTTCACGCATATATGGTGGTAATAAGGGGCGGCGGGTTGTGTGTTGATTTTTTAGTTATTTTTTTTTATATTACTAAGTCTTTAAATTAGTTATTATAAAAATAATTTCTTAAATTATTTTTTTTACTGTTAAATGAAGTCAACTATATATGAATATGGTCAAACTGTAGAAAATCAAATGAGTTGCTGAAAAATAAAGTATTCCGGTCAATTTTTGCCTAAAAATGATTTTGGAATCGGCATTGTAATTAGGTAGTTTGTGTCGTAATTTATAACCCACTTATTTTAGGAGCCAAATTATGAATTTAGTAAATACTTTATGTAACAAAAGTGTATTTGACCCTTTATCCAATATCTTATATATTAGACCAAGAACAAAAATGCATCCATCCAGCTTGCTGGACAAAACTAGCAAATTCCATTCTTATGAAAAGAAACTAAGCACAAAAACAAAATACCTTTCCCACTATTGGGAAAACCTTTCCAACTTATTCTTGAGAATTCAGATAAATGTCGCTAAAATGGATAAGAAATGTATTACCTAAGATAAACACCCAATTAAGTCGGAAATGAAACAGGGAACATTTATCTGATGCATATTAATTCGAACTTTAAATTTGCAATGCTGCTGCTATAAGCTACCAGTTAAAAAAAGAAAAGAATAAGATTCTTTAAACCTTTCTCCTGTGCATCACCTGATTCAAATTCCACCAAGTCCTTGTCTGCCAAGTTATTCTTTTCTCCCTCAATGTCATCACCATTCAGTACATTTTCAGGATTCTGCACCCCTTCCTCAAATTCAATTTCTTCTGCGCCAAAAACTGCACTATATTTTCTCCCACATCAACACAGATTTCCTCAACTTTATTGTTGTAATAAGCTAAATCAATCGTACAAAACTTGCTAATTAACCGTATTTGATGCATCGATATACTCGCACTTAAAGTTGAGTTTTCTTTGAATTATTTCACTATGGATGTAAGAAAGGAAGATGGGAACACAAGGATGGGCAGACTCTACATGTCAATACCCGAAAAGATACGAGACGTTTTTACAGTTCCACGAAGACAAATATACTTTGTACTATGTAATTTTAATTCCTCTTCTCATTTGCAGCTACTAACATCTCATAGTGTTTTTGCAGGTTTACACATGCATATATCTTCCTTGATTATACATATGCTATATTTCATGCATCAATCCTCATATCTTTTTCTTTTACCTTTTTAGCAATATTCTCATAGTGTTTATATATATATACATATATATATATATATATATATATATATATATATATATATATATATATATATATATGCATTCCAACTCTCCGGCGAACGGGTTCGTTGGATAACTTTTCCGTATATATATGTTTGTGCACAATATTTTATGCTTCATATTTCAGATTTGTTTTCTCATAATATTTAATTCCATGTGCTTTTTGTTTTCTCTCTTTCTTTTCAGGTTTGCTTGTGAGCAAGATCATGGCAAGTTATGTTCTCTCAATCTTGATCACAATTTTAACTGATGTTTGGAAGTTAAAGCTATTTCCTGCAATTCTAGTTACAAGTATACAAGATGGAGCCGCTGAATTTCTTAAGATCTTTGTGTCATTTCTTATTGACGCGAAGACTGGGAACTTCTGGATGTTGGTTTATTCCACCGCCATTTACTCCTTGGTAAGTATTTTCATTCTAGATCATATCCATTGTAAACATGCATAATGTTGATATTGTCAAAAAAAAAAAATATTATAATAAATACATATTTAGCGACATTTAGCCAAAATAATATTATCGAAACGAATTAATACACATCGACACTTTTATAAATATTCTATAGCCTTGATCAAATATAGCCTTCAAATAATTAACATTATTGCATGCTTCTAAGATGACTTTATTCATCCAAAACTTAGAATTCAACCTTCGTGTCTCCCAACACTATCCTCTGAAAATACCCATCAAATAATTAAGATTTTTGCATGCTTCTAATTATGATGATTTTACATGCCAAGTCAATTTCTGGTTTTGGCTTATATAGATCAAATGATAATGTTAGGGTCTTCTAACAATAAATAAACAGCGCATTGTTATCGTGATTAATTAGGGGCTTGGAATTTTTAAGTATTCATACCCCCAGTTCTCTACTGAAGAGGTAAATGCCTGCGTCAACAACGATATATGTCCTCCAAAGACACTAACATTCACATTCTTTGTGGCCTTACTACTTGTAACTGCCGGAAAATCTGGTCATGAGTTCTCGTTGGAAGGATTTTCACCGACTGGAGAAATTATTGAGGCTCAAGATGAAGAAGAAAAATCAACCAAATCCAGCCAGGAAGCACAAGTTATAACACAAGAAATGAAACCAAGAAAGCGCGATAAGATAGTATGGTATGCGATCACGATTGTAGCAACTCTTTTTGCGTCACTTGGATTTCCATATATAATTTCATGGTCACGAACAATAGCATTGTCTGCAATCACAATGGGGTTCAGCATACTACCTCTACTACTTGCAACTTTGTTCTACATCCCCAGAAAGGCAATTGGGAGCCCACTTACCCATGTTTTTCATGTCATGTTCGTGCATTGATTGTTGTCCCGGTCATGACAACAACAATGATTCAAGTCCCAGTACCCGAGTCCAAACCCCAATTGGCTTCACAAGTGATCCAAGGTACACTTTTCATATAATCTCTCTCATTAGAATTAGTGACAATACATTATCCGTCACTATTGTAGTACTGCTAGTATAGTAATAATTTGCGACAAATTTTATTGCGTCTCTAGATGTAATATTTGTGTCAATGAGAGTGTATTGAAAGAAATCGAAAGATATATGTAATGGAGGGAATCCTAATCCAGTATTAATAACATCAAATACACTTTATCTAATATATACTTGTGCCTTTTTTTCTATCTATATTTTGTTCTCTTTGATATGCTTTCTAACTAGGGGCGTTCAGTTACAAAGCTGTGCTAACAGATTGCCTGCAGATCATCCGGACCACGAAGTTGCAGCAAGCAGCATGTGGACGAAGTCGAGCATCTTAGAAAAATGATTCCCATGTCGCTAACCTTTTTCATGTACGGAATAGTCCTAGCCATCGGCAACACCTTTTTTATAGAGCAAGGGAATGGAATGAAGGTTAACCTCGGGGCCATTCACAATTTGCCTCTTCAAGTCTTCGTGTTAATGCAGTCTATCGCAAGCTTTTTAGCTCGAAAACTCTACGACAAAATACTAGCCAAATGGATTAAAAATAGAAAGAGATCAACTGATGCAGCAAAAATTGGTATAGGAATGTGGTTAAGTGTATTATGTTGTGTGACTGCAATGCTGGTGGAAAAAAGACGGCTAAGAGTAATAAGAGCGAATCCATCCGCGGATCCAATTCCAATGACGGTGTTTTGGCTGACTCCACAGTTTGTCATGTTGGGTGCAATGGATGGATTAGCAAGTGAAGGAATTGAGGGGTTTTTTAGCCACAAGGGTCCTTCTTCAGTGAAGAGATATGCAGCAGCGCTAGCGGCGTTTGTGACTGGTATTGGAATTATGCTTAGTGTTTTCGTAATCTGGCTCGCTAGAGTTATCACTTACAAGGACCATGACCATCCGGGATGGATAAGAGATAAAATTGAAGACTGCAAGTTGGATAGCTTTTTCAGTTTTCTATCCGTTGTGGCTGCAGTTAACTTTTGTGTTTTTATTTTTGTGGCATCTCGGTACTCCTACAAGACACGAAAACAATCTGAAAATGCAGAAGCAGAAGCAGAAGAAGAAGAAGAAGAAGAAGAAACAAAAGTTTAGGTTTCAATGAAATTTGACGAGTTAATATTGAATGTTGTATTTTTAGAATTCTAGTTTATGTTTTAATCAACGTTTGATAGAATATATATATATATATATATATATATATAAAACGGATCAGGTCCGGACTCCCGGACGGAGCTAAAATCCGGACTTTTTTTTTTTGGTTTTTTTGGTTTTTTTTAAACAACTAATAAAAAATGTATAATATTTTATGGAATTGAAATTTTTTCATAATACAGTATTTTGGGTGTGATTTGAATACGTATAACAAAACAGGTCTGTACAGTCTAATATGTATCCAAATCACACCCAAAACACTGTATTATGAAAAATTTCCAGTTCCATAAAATATTATATATATATTCATACGACAGTACAGCCATTTGTGAGTCCCATAACAGAAAACTGTTGGATGAAAAAAATAACAAGAATAAGTTTTCTAAAAATAAACGGCAAAACTTTTACCGTTAGAATTGTTGAAATACCCGGTGGTTAAAATACAGTAATATGCGTTGTTGCACAGTAGCACACGGTATTGCACAGTAATTCTAATTATTGATTCTTACGTAAGAAGTCACTTACTCAATAATTATTACAGTAATTACTGTTCAATATTTTATATTATTGACTCAATAATTGCTTCATTGATAATTGCATAATATTTTATTGATTGAATAGTTGCTACGTTGATATTTTGTATTATTGATTCAATAATTGTCACTACACAGTATTTCACATTATCAAAACAATAATTCATATTATTTGAATAATATTATTAGATAACATTATTGACAATGTCTAAGGAAGTTCTGTCTAGGAAAGGGGTTAGTTAATTGCGCGCCAGTAATGAGAAATCATTATCGGAAGGCCCCCTCTTTCCTAAGAACGAACTGATTGTCATTATTGTGATTCTGTAATATTATTTGTGAATAATTAATTATTGATAAGAAAATATTTATTTAATGTAGGAATTTTTAAGGAGATAATTATTGAGAGTTGATATTTTATCTTATTCGATAAAATAATTTATTCAAATATATTATTATAATATTACATTATAAGTGTATGATGTAATAATATAATAATATAATAAAGGTGATATTTTATAATAAATGCACGATATGTGAATAAAATGAGGAGGAAAAGGGCAAATTGGGTCCGAAGTGTTTTTGTTACAAAAAAATATGTTAAATATGTTGGTGGGCCTCATTTTTGACTGAAATTTGTTTATAGCATGCAACTTCATCCGTATGTAAATTTGAATCATTTTTTTTAATTAAAAACATGTGGTGGATGGAGGTGATTATGTTGGAATTGTATACTTTGAGGTGTGCTGAACTTGTTCAAAAGTGGAGTGTTGGGAAAGTGCTCCGTAAGTGATATTTGTCAACTATGGTGTGTTACCCCTTTCCTATAAATAGGGTGCTTAGTTAGAAATAAAAATCACACCAGAATTAAAAAATTTTCTCTCTATAATATTAAGCGTATTTCTTGTGAGTATTTAGATACGTACTTTGAGTGTTGATAACGGTGCAAGTTTTTCTCATCATAATATCCGATATTCCAGTCAAAACTACTCTCTGGTTAAGGTAAAGGATATTATTTTTCTCGTAAACGATGTTATTTTCTTTCAATATTCATAAATAATATTATTTTCTTTCATATTCTATATTATGGAAGTAATAATATTTCATTTCATATTCCTAAATTCAAACTTATTTCGGTAAGAATTGCTTCTATAATTCCTGAAATGATTAGAAATTTATTGAGTTTTGCGTTTCATCTAGTATCATTTCATCGGAATAATTTTCTGAACTTTCTCGTGAAATTCTTATCTTTTCATGTCGAGTTACTATTCACGGAAAAAAAATAATTTTTTTTTAATCTTTGATTGGATCCAGGATTTGATCTTCGTTCTTGAACTCTAGATAAATTCTCTAATAGTTGTCCTTTATCTCACTAAATTCGTTATTCGTATTATTTTTCATCATCATCTGTCCTAAATGGTGATATAACTGAATATTTTTGGCATGTAGTGCAAAGATGAATGATTACTTGATGAATATCTTTGGCCTGTAGTGCAAAGATGAATGATTACCTGATGAATATCTTTGGCCCGTAGTACAAAGATGGACAGGTGTTGAGATGAACATGATCAACTGGTGATACAAATAAATATCTTTGGCCCATAGTGCAAAGATGAATATTTGATTCGAAATGTATATTGATTGATGTTACAGAGATAAAATATTAATGATGAACTTTTAAATCATAGAAGATAGTAGACTTCATTCTCTACTTAACTCTTCTGATGAATTGTTATTTTCGCTGTGAATATTGATCTAAAACTTGTTGTCCATAATATTTTATCTGATTTGTTGAAGACTAACGATAAATTATTTTTCATTATCTTAGTCATAATATTCTTTACCGGGCTAGTTAAGCTCACCCTTTGCATCTATTGTCCTCTTCAGGGAATGAGAATGTTGCGGAAACTAGTCGATGAATAGTGTGATGGTTAGAGTAGAGCAGTAATATTCCTCACTATTTTTGTAAAATAGTGTGATAATAATTATAATTATTGAGGACTGAATTTGAGTGTTTATATTTCGTATTATATACAATTTGTATTGAAACTCACAGTTTGGGTGGTCGTATTTTGCACGACCGTATGTTATAAAAGATTGTATTTGGATTCTGTATCATGTATTTGGCGACTCAGAATGAGTTAAGTATTGAACTTATTTTGGGGGCGTCATATCATGCCCTAGGGTGCCTAACCTAGGGGTTGAACCCTATAGGGCCAAACCTTAAGTTTGTGCCTCCTGCAGCTCTCTTTGTTCGTCTTGGCTTTTCTTGATCAATTTTCATCATTTTCTTCTTATTTTAGCCATGTGAGAGCTTTTTTTGTCATAGAGGCTATAAGGCTAACCATTTCTAGAGCTTCACAAGTTCCCTACTTTCTTTCGGTGGTTTGCGGTCGTTATTCTGTCATTACACCACTCAAAACTTGTTCGACATGACTTTCGAGAAAATGAAGTGATGTGCCCCTAGGTGGCCGAACTTTAAGGTGCCTAGGGGGACCTTGGCTTCTTTGCTCATTCTTTGCTCGTTTTCCTTATTTTGTCTTTATTTCGTTCCGGTAAATCAAATCAAGTTCAATCGGGTAAGTTGTCGAAATTTGTCTGGGATCACCTAGAGATGGCCGAATCCTAGGGTGATCGAACCGTAGGAGGCCAAAACCCTAGGTTTTCTCTTTTTGTTCATTTATTGCTTATCTTCAATTATTTTTGACTTTTCCGTCTTTCATTCAATATTTATTTAGGTTACACGTGAGCCCTAATTTGTACTTGGGCTGTAACACCCCCTTCCCGAAATAGAAAGGGAGGTTACTCAAAACACAACAGAACTACAGAAAATAATACTAAAGCTCTAAACCACAAAAGAATAATATTTAAAACTAATAAATATCAACAAGGTCAAACTAGAATAAATGCCAAGCTGACCCAAACCAAAATCTGAAATAGTTATTACAACTCCAAAGAAATCAATATGTCCAGCCTAAATAGAATATTCCTAAACCATTGGATTGAAAGGAGCTCTCATCACACTTGCCCTTGATCCCCCTGATTACCTGCCGGAAGAAAAACACAGCATGAGCCAAATGCCCAGTACAGATATGGAATATAAAATAAAGAACTGAGATAACTAACTCAATTAAAATAAACTGAACTGTAACGAACAAACTAATACAACGAAATAATAGGCTGAATCAAATGGCTGGGGTTATTTCATACCGAGCTCAGAAAAGAACATAAATATACCTTGCCACACAGGCAAGGTCAAATAATGCCACACAGGCAAGTCACACACATTGGACCGCGAATCCAAATGTATGAAAAATCGGAAGGCGTGTTTGGCACAAACATCGCCACTCCGCAGAACAGAACAGAACAGAAAACTAGGGTCGACCCATACGCCTCCCACAACAAAACACCAAATGGCCAACTCCCACCGGAGCACAAAACGGAGACGCCGTGGACTAATCACACCGCCACGAAAAGTGTCATGCCTCTCGTGCCAAGATGACATGCCTGTGGTACCCTCACAGGTGGTTATAGCTCAGGTATACCCTACGGTATATTCTAATAATAATATCATGTCACAACACATGCGACACAATATCAACACAAAGGGTTCTAGTATGTACATGTAACAACGAAACAAATATAAGTACGAAACTCCAAAGATACGTTAACATGTACATCTCTAAAAGATTAAAATAAACACTAAATATGTTAACCCAATTCAAGAGTACAAATACGAGTTCTAGGTATCACTACCAAGACGAAATTATCACAAGAATTTGAGAACGAACGATCATGCGAAACAATAATAAATTTCAAAACAAGAAACAAAACGAACAAATTAAATTTAATAAGAGTCGCTGAAGGAGTACGGAATCCGTACCTGGATTAAGCAATGTAATACCCAAAATTATATTCCAAAAATTTATTTGTTAAACTTCTTCCGTCCGAACTAAACAAAAAGAATAAATAAATATAAGTATGTCTGCAAAATATCTCTTTCCTCTTTAACCCGTTAATAAACTCATTTTATTATTATTATTATTTTTCTACAAATTCCCAAGTTAAACTTCCAAATAATTATATATAATACCATAATAATTATTATAACAAATAAATTTCTTTATTAAAAATCTGAATTATAAATTGAATTATATATATAAATATATAATAGTAATAATATAGTATCCCTCCGTTCCTACAGGAACTTCACAGGAAATCTTATATATATATAATATTGATTACCCTCCGATTCATTCATGAAAATTGATTACTCAATTTATATATATATATATATATATATATATCCAATAGAAGGTGACCCATTCACAGCTGTCCAAAATCGGAATCCAAACTGTTATATATATACAAATTTTTTTTTTCCTCAACTGTTTCTCTTTGAATTCCATTCACAACAGCCATGAATTGAAGGAGAAATTTACCTGAAAATAATGAGTAAACGAAATATAAGTTGTTCTCCTTTGCGGCTCCCTTTCCGTTTCTTTTTTTTTTTTCCAGATCGTATAAGATACATCATGAGAAAGGTTAGGTTTTGGTTATTTATTTATTTATAAACAGAATTTATTAACTCTCCTAATTCTAATAGGATTTTAATATTATACAAATATAAATTTGATCCAATTCGTATTAAGGCCCAATTTATGTAGCCCACATACTTAAATACAATTTAACCCAAACACAATAAGAGTCCAATTAAAATATTTAAACAGAAACTTTAAAAATGTTATTTATTTATTAAAATATTCGGGTATTACATCACCTACCCCTTAAAAAGGATTCCGTCCCCGGAATCAAAAGAAAAGAACGAACCTAATTATCAAAGAGATGCGGATACTCCGCTCGAATAGACTCCTCCATCTCCCATGTAGCTTCTCGCTCCGAATGGTTTCTCCACAAAACCTTAACAAACGAAATTGTCTTCCTCCTCATAACCCGCTCTTGACGATCCAAAATCGCCTCGGCTTGCTCCACACAAGTAAGATCATCACTAATCTTATCGAACGGATATTGCACCATATGCAACGGATGATATTTATAACTCCTTAACACCGACACATGGAACACATTGTGCACAGCTAGCTGTGGAGGCAAAGCTAACCGATATGCAACCTCACCAATCCTTTCCAGAATCTCGAATGGGCCAATATAACGCGGACTAAGCTTCCCTTTCAGACCAAATCGCCGAATACCCTTCCAAGGAGAAACTTTTAGGAATACATGCTCACCAGGTTCAAACTCTAAGGTCCTCCTATGCTTATCAGCATAACTCTTCTGCCGTGATCGAGCCGACTTCAATTTCTCCTTAGCCACCGCTACCTTCTCCGTAGTGATTTGAACTAACTCAGGCCCTTCAATGACTCTCTCGCCAACCTCATCCCAACAAGTTGGTGCCCGACACTTTCTACCATATAACGCCTCAAACGGAGCCATCCCAATACTTGCATGCCAACTATTGTTATATGCGAACTCAACTAGGCTCAGATAATCATCCCAATTACCTGACCACTCAAGTGCACAAGACCTCAACATGTCCTCCAACGTTTGAATGGTCCGTTCGGATTGCCCATCAGTCTGCGGATGAAAAGAAGTACTAAAGTTGAGCCGAGTACCCCAAGCTCGTTGAAACCCTTTCCAGAACCGTGAAGTGAATCGTGGGTCCCGATCCGAAACAATAGACACAGAAGTACCATGAAGTCTAACAATCTCCTACTGAAATATCTGTACCAACCTATCCACCGAGTAGCCCTCGTGGATGTCCAAAAAGTGTGCCGATTTAGTCAACCGGTCCACCACAACCCAAATGGCATCATTCTTCCTGAAAGTCTTCGGCAAACCAGTCACAAAATCCATCGTGATATCTTCCCATTTCCACACTGGAATGTCTAACTGTTGCAGCAACCCACTCGCTCGTTGATGTTCTATCTTCACTTGTTGACAAGTGAGGCACTTCCCAACATATTCAGCCACATCTCGCTTCATCCCATTCCACCAAAAAATTTCCTTCAAATCCCTGTACATCTTTGTAGAACCTGGATGAATAGAAAATGGCGAACTATGAGCCTCCGCCAAAATTGCCTCCCGAATGATTGGATCCGACGGTACACACAACCGCTCACCCAACCAAATCACGCCATGATCATCAATACGAAAGTCGGGCTGCTTGCCCTCCTCCATATTCTGTGTCATACTCCACAATTCCCCATCTTCCTTTTGAGCTTCTTTAACCCGCGAGATAAGAGAGGGCTCCACTCTCATATCTGCCAAATGCCCATCTGAACCTTGGACATACAACTCCAACTCTAGTCGCTCCATATCCGAAATAAGATGAGGTTGTGAAATAAGAGCTGCTACACTTCCTGAACTTTTTCGGCTAAGAGAATCTGCAACCACATTTGCCTTCCCCGGGTGATACTGAATCCTCGCATCATAATCTTTTAGAAGCTCCAACCAACGCCTCTGCCTCATGTTAAGCTCCTTTTGAGTGAAAATGTATTTAAGACTTTTGTGATCGGTGAAGATATCACAAGTCTCTCCATACAAATAGTGCCTCCAAATCTTTAGAGCAAAGATCACTGCTGCCAACTCCAGATCATGTGTGGGGTAGTTCACCTCGTAAGGTTTAAGCTGCCTAGAAGCATAAGCAATCACCTTACCGTGTTGCATCAAAACACACCCCAAACCCTTCTTAGAAGCATCACTATAAATCTGATAACCTCCTATTCCCGAAGGCAATGTAAGTATAGGAGCTGTCACAAGTCGTTTCTTCAACTCCTCGAAACTCTTCTCGCGCTTCTCATTCCACACAAACTTCATGCCCTTTTTCATCAACTGAGTTAATGGCAAAGCAAGCAAAGAGAATCCTTACACAAATCTCCTATAATACCCTGCTAAACCCAAGAAACTCCTAATCTCTGTCACAGTAGTAGGTCTCGGCCACTTAGTGATAGCCTCAACCTTCGCAGGATCCACCTTAATGCCTTCAGCAGAAACAACGTGGCCCAAAAATGCAATCTGCTCCAACCAAAACTCGCATTTAGAGAATTTAGCATACAATTTCTCTTTCTGCAAAATTCCCAACACTGTTCGAAGATGCTCCTCATGCTCCTCCCTAGACTTGGAGTAAACCAAAATGTCATCAATAAAGACAATAACAAATTGGTCTAAGTACTCCTTGAACACCCGATTCATCAAATCCATAAACACTGCTGGAGCGTTAGTTAACCCAAATGGCATCACCAGAAACTCGTAATGCCCATAGCGAGTACGAAAAGCTGTCTTAGAGATATCCTCATCTCTCACCCTCAACTGATGGTAACCCGACCTCAAGTCTATCTTTGAAAAATACTTCGCCCCCTGAAGTTGGTCAAACAAGTCTTCAATCCTCGGCAATGGATACCGATTCCTGATAGTAATCTTGTTCAACTCCCTATAGTCTATGCACAACCTCATAAACCCATCTTTCTTTTTCACAAATAAAACCGGAGCACCCCGTGGCGAAACACTCGGCCGAATCACACCACGATCTAACAGCTCTTGCAACTGCTCCTTCAACTCCTGCAACTCCAATGGTGCCATCCGATACGGCGCTTTAGAAATAGGTCCCGCCCCAGGAACGAGCTCAAAAGTAAACTCAACTTCCCGTTGCGGTGGTAACCCTGACAACTCCTCAGGAAACACATCGGAAAAGTCACGAACCACTGAAATATCCTCAATACGAGACTCGCCCTTAGAGGTATCCTTCACAAATGCCAAATACCCCTCACAACCCTTTGCCACTAACTTCCCAGCCTTCAAAGTTGAAATTAATTTCACCACTCTACTCGGCTGTGCACCCTGAAACACGAATTCCGGAGACTTCACATCTCCAAATATAACCTTCTTCGCCTGACAATCGATAGTGGCCTGGTGCTTATCCAACCAGTCCATCCCGAGAATAACATCAAAATCGTGCATCCACATTGGAAGAAGATTAGCACTACGAATCTTATCCCCAAAACTGATCGGACACCCTCGATATAAATCAGAAATAATAACAGAAGTCCCCATCGGGGTAGCAATAGACATAACAGAGTCTAAAGACAGAGATGGCACACCCAGGTGCCGAACAAAAGACTGAGCCACAACAGAATGAGTAGAACCGGTATCAAATAAAATAGAAGCCTCGCGACTACCAACTAAAAGAGTACCAGAAACAGTACCTGGCGCACCTGCCGCCTGATTATGTGTCAAGGCAAACACTCGACCACCTTGACGCTGACCACCATTGCCACTATGATCACCGCCTCCACCATTACCACGTGGCCCGGTACAATCTCTAGCCATGTGACCCATCTGTCCACACAAGAAGCATGCACCAGTAACTCTATGACACTGTCTCCCCGGATGATTAGCCCCATATATGGCACAAGGAACTATCGGAATAAGATTTGGGTTACCCCCACCAGCTGGTCCCGGATAACGACCCTGATTCTGCCCCTGCTGACGATTCTGCCCTTGCTGAGGATTCTGTCCATACCAAGGTAGCTGAAGCTGACGATTCTGCCCCTGCTGAGGCATCTGCTGATTACCCATGTTCTGATTCTGGCCACGTCACTGTCCCTGCTGGACACCACGATTTCTGTTCCACTGACCACCTTGATTTCTCCCATGCTGACCCGAAGCTTGACCCTGCTGGTCATCTCTATCCCTCTTTCGATTCCCTTCCGGTTTAGAAGACCGAAAGTCCTGCCGCTCCATCTCAATGTTCTTGGCCGCATTAGCCACAGCCGATACATCTATAAACTTGGTGTTAATGATATGTTGTTGATACCTATAATGAATCCGCCACTTGAACTTCTCCGCCTGTTCCGCTGCGGTCCCTGCAGAGGTTCCCGCAAAACCTGCCAACCTGGTGAACCTCGTCATAAAATCTGTGATGGACTCATCATCTTTCTGCCGAATAGACAGATACTCTCTAGCATAGGCCTCTTTATCAGCAGCTGGAAAGTACTGCTGATAAAAGACCTCACAAAACTCTGCCCATCGAAGTGTTTCCACGTACCCATCACCCTTGGTTGTTTTCAGCGCTTTCCACCACCTCTGTGCATCCCCCTCTAGCTTATAAGCAGCAAGCAACACTCTCTGATTATCTGAGCAGCCCAACACATCAAAAATCTTCTCTAGGTGTGCAATCCAATTCTCCGCATCGATTGGAGTTGGAGCCGAACTGAAAGACTGTGGCTTCTGCTTCTGAAACCTTTCCAGCCATACGTACATTGGAACCACCTGTTGATCAAGACCATCCGCATTCCCTTCCTCTTCGTTTTCTTGCGGACCATTATTTCCCGAGTTCCCCTGCTCAGGAATTTCTGGCGGCTGCTGCATTGCCTGTACCACCTGTGCCACCAACTACGGTAAAGCCTGATTAACCGCCTGATTCACCAAGTTAGCCAATTGAGCATTAATCTGGTCATTAGGTTGCTCATCGGGCTGACCATCACCTCTTCCCCTATTGTTACCTCGCCTCCCAGCAACTCTAGCGGATCTACGAGCCATCTAAGAAAGAGACCAATGAATATCAGCAAAATAGATTAGAGACAGATTTGAATATAGCTGAACAAAAAATCAAACTGAACAAAACCTAACCCAGAATTCTACCCATAACTCACAGGTCAAACCTAAGTAGGTTTTCTACAAGAAAGAACCTAAGCTCTGATATTAACTCTGTAACACCCCCTTCCCGAAATAGAAAGGGAGGTTACTCAAAACACAACAGAACTACAGAAAATAATACTAAAGCTCTAAACCACAAAAGAATAATATTTAAAACTAATAAATATCAACAAGGTCAAACTAGAATAAATGCCAAGCTGACCCAAACCAAAATCTGAAATAGTTATTACAACTCCAAAGAAATCAATATGTCCAGCCTAAATAGAATATTCCTAAACCATTGGATTGAAAGGAGCTCTCATCACACTTGCCCTTGATCCCCCTGATTACCTGCCGGAAGAAAAACACAGCATGAGCCAAATGCCCAGTACAGATATGGAATATAAAATAAAGAACTGAGATAACTAACTCAATTAAAATAAACTGAACTGTAACGAACAAACTAATACAACGAAATAATAGGCTGAATCAAATGGCTGGGGTTATTTCATACCGAGCTCAGAAAAGAACATAAATATACCTTGCCACACAGGCAAGGTCAAATAATGCCACACAGGCAAGTCACACACATTGGACCGCGAATCCAAATGTATGAAAAATCGGAAGGCGTGTTTGGCACAAACATCGCCACTCCGCAGAACAGAAAACTAGGGTCGACCCATACGCCTCCCACAACAAAACACCAAATGGCCAACTCCCACCGGAGCACAAAACGGAGACGCCGTGGACTAATCACACCGCCACGGAAAGTGTCATGCCTCTCGTGCCAAGATGACATGCCTGTGGTACCCTCACAGGTGGTTATAGCTCAGGTATACCCTACGGTATATTCTAATAATAATATCATGTCACAACACATGCGACACAATATCAACACAAAGGGTTCTAGTATGTACATGTAACAACGAAACAAATATAAGTACGAAACTCCAAAGATACGTTAACATGTACATCTCTAAAAGATTAAAATAAACACTAAATATGTTAACCCAATTCAAGAGTACAAATACGAGTTCTAGGTATCACTACCAAGACGAAATTATCACAAGAATTTGAGAACGAACGATCATGCGAAACAATAATAAATTTCGAAACGAGAAACAAAACGAACAAATTAAATTTAATAAGAGTCGCTGAAGGAGTACGGAATCCGTACCTAAATTAAGCAATGTAATACCCAAAATTATATTCCAAAAATTTATTTGTTAAACTTCTTCCGTCCGAACTAAACAAAAAGAATAAATAAATATAAGTATGTCTGCAAAATATCTCTTTCCTCTTTAACCCGTTAATAAACTCATTTTATTATTATTATTATTTTTCTACAAATTCCCAAGTTAAACTTCCAAATAATTATATATAATACCATAATAATTATTATAACAAATAAATTTCTTTATTAAAAATCTGAATTATAAATTGAATTATATATATAAATATATAATAGTAATAATATAGTATCCCTCCGTTCCTACAGGAACTTCACAGGAAATCTTATATATATATATATATATATATATATATATATATATAATATTAATTACCCTCCGATTCATTCATGAAAATTGATTACTCAATTTATATATATATATATATATCCAATAGAAGGTGACCCATTCATAGCTGTCCAAAATCGGAATCCAAACTGTTATATATATACAAAATTTTTTTTTCCTCAACTGTTTCTCTTTGAAATCCATTCACAACAGCCATGAATTGAAGGAGAAATTTACCTGAAAATAATGAGTAAACGAAATATAAGTTGTTCTCCTTTGCGGCTCCCTTTCCGTTTCTTTTTTTTTTTTTTTCCAGATCGTATAAGATACATCATGAGGAGGGTTAGGTTTTGGTTATTTATTTATTTATAAACAGAATTTATTAACTCTCCTAATTCTAATATGATTTTAATATTATACAAATATAAATTTGATCCAATTCGTATTAAGGCCCAATTAATGTAGCCCGCATACTTAAATACAATTTAACCCAAACACAATAAGAGTCCAATTAAAATATTTAAACAGAAACTTTAAAAATAGTTATTTATTTATTAAAATATTCGGGTATTACATGGGCCTACACAACCATAAATACTAAATTATATTAGTACTGTTTTTACTAATTATGTAACATGGTAAAATGAAATTTTGCATCTTTTAAGTCCATGGAATGAAATTATATTAGTGTTGTTATTTATGTAACAAGATTAAATGATTTTTTTTTGTTTTTTAGGTCCATGGAATGACTGATTGAGTTTGCAAATATAATTAGGATTTGTAGGATCTTCAAAGCCAATAGTCTGGTGCCCGCATGAACATTACTATTGTTCATATTAATTAGGATTTTCTAAATAAGATAACTTTTATACTTACTTGTTTT
Source organism: Panax stipuleanatus (assembly GCA_020205555.1). Taxonomy (NCBI): domain Eukaryota; kingdom Viridiplantae; phylum Streptophyta; class Magnoliopsida; order Apiales; family Araliaceae; genus Panax; species Panax stipuleanatus. The sequence goes on from CM035120.1 coordinate 134,727,837, forward strand.
TAAAGTTAAAGTATTAAGATTTGTAGGTAAAGTGTAAAAATTTAAGCATGTTCGATAATCCATATTTTGGTCCATTTAAGCATGTTTGATAATTCATTTTTCAGCCTATGTCTCTTACTGAAAAAGATACTTCAATTCTTTGTTAGGTGACTGATAAATGTTATCAAAAACACTCTAAATCATTTTTATTTATTTGGGCTTATTTGGTATTTTTTCAAAAAGGAGAGCACTATTTCTACATATTTCTATATAATTATCTCTCGTATAAAAGTGAGGTCACTTTATGTTGTGAAAATATTAAAAACGCCCGTGTGAATCAACATGGACTACCATGCAAGGCTAAATATATACTCTTGGGTGACCGAAAACGAAGTAGTACATATCTCAATTACTCCACTTTTTAAGGGGCAAAGTAAAAAATAATAGGTCCTCTTAACATGTGCCCTTAGGGCACATGTTAAGAAATTTCAAAAATAAATACTCCATTCATTCCTTAAAGAGTGCAATTTTAGCTAAAAGCGCACAAACCAATAAGTGGAATAAAATGACAAAGCTAACCATTCTCTTCCTTTAGTGCATTAACTTTCCCATTTAGTGCATTAATTAAAACAATGGCATATTTGAAAAAGAAGTTTTGAGTTCCTAAAACTACATTTTTAAGGAATAATTTTTTTGGGCTAAAACTTGCACTCTTTAAGGAACGGAGGGAGTAGTATTTTCTCCTAAATATATGTAAAACGTCTTACATTATAGGAGAGAAAATTCTTTTGAAACGATATACTCCCTCCGTCCCAGTTTAATTGCTGTTTTAGCATAAAATTTTTGTCCCAAATTATCTGCTTTTTTAAGATTTCAATGCCTTTTCTCCCCTTTTTTTTCTTCCAAATTTGCCCTTAACCTTGAAAATGATGCATGAGTAAGGATTGACTGTATCAGTTAATGCTTCTCTCTTTTTTTTGAGAGGCACGCTTCTCCTCATCTTTTTATTTTCTTGTTCTTGGAACTAGGTGAAGCTGCACATGGATAGATGTAAACTAGTAAAAGCATAAATCAATACATAGAAGGATATCTTAATCTTTTAAACATATTTATTAGTTTGTGTGTGAAACTCTAAAACAACAGATAAATTGAGACGGAGGGAGTATATATAATGAAAATGAGAGAGTACTATACAATTATAATAATTATATTAGTAAAAATTAAATAAATTTATATTAATTTTAATTTTAATATGTCATTGTTTGATTTTAAAAGTAAAATTATATTTTTAATTTTGAAAGGGAGGGAGTATTCCGAAACGAATAGTCCATGAAGTTGGTCAGATTGGTATAATCCGACCCTTCCAATCTCCAAGTCCAACGCCATAAATTTCTTAAACTAAAACCCTCTACAATCTCTACTATAAAAGCCCATAGCCCAAGCATAATTATTCCCCAAATTTCAAAACCCTCGCATGAAGATGGCAGGCTTCTCAAGCCTTAATTCATCGTCTTCTACACAATCTCCCTCCATTTTCAGCTCCTCTTCCCCTTCCCCATTTTCATCTTCATCATCTTCTGTATTCACAATCCCTAATTCATCATCTTCAACTCAATCTTCCCCCATTTCCGGCTCCCCTTACCCATTCTCATCTTCATCTTCTTCCACAGTATTATCCAGTACTTCTTTGATCCCTTCGTTTTCCATTTCTGCTCCGCCATTTCCGTTCAAATTTGGAGGGTCTTCAACTCCGGCCAGTTCGCCCACCGCTGCTCCTGCTTCTCCCACCTCTGATTCGGGGTTGTCTTCAAATGTGTTTGGTTCTTTCACTTCTAGCGCTGCTTCTACTGATACAACTTCACAATTTCTCTCTTCACCTTTTTCCGGATCATCTTCAAATTCCTCAAATCCTTCTCTGGTTTTTTGTTCTTCACCATTCGGTGCTTCTTCCTCATCCTCAGATTCAACTAAGACTTTTGCGAACTCAGGATCATTTTCAGGGGATTCAACTAAGCCTTTTGCGAACTCAGGATCATTTTCAGGTTTACTTTCGCCATCATTTCTGGGTTCAGCTTCACCATTTAAAACTCAATCAGCACCTGCATTTTCGTTCAAAATTGGTGCTGGATCGACTTCAAAACCCAATTCTAGCCCAGCACCAGGGGTTACAAAACCCAATTATATAGGTTCTGGAACTGCTTCAAGTATCTTTTCAACTGTCACTACTACTAATTCAACTCCGGCTGCTGCAGCTGCATCATCTACTATAATTGCTGCTGTTGCTTCATCAGCTCCTCCTACCGTCTGTTTTCCAAGTTTTAGTACTGATTTGTCTGGCTTGAATTTTTCTTTGTCCACCAAATCCTCTGCAACATCGCAAGCACAATCAGCAGCTCTAATTGGTGAACGTTCTAATATATTATAGATTCTCCATTCATTTGCCTTTTCTGTATAAATCATGATTATAGATAGGCCATATTATGTAAAAAGATTTGAGTTTTGTTACTTGATCAGTGTTTTCCTGAATGAATCTATTTGCTTGAAGTAAATGGTAAATGCTAATTTTGATAAGCATTGAATCTTTTGAAATTTTTCAGGGTTTAAAATTGTGTTTAAGTTGTTGCTTATTTATTTTCAGGAACCCCTTTTCCCTTTGGGCCAGGCATAGGTGATAAAGAGGGAAGAGTTGGGATTGAGGGTGAGCAGGTGAGGGATAGGGTTGTAGAGGAGTCAGTTGTCCAACTTGTTCATAATGAGCCTAAGAATGAGGAGTTTGAAGGGCTAAGGCAAGATCACGAGGAGCATGTAATATTTGAATCGGCCGGAGTGCAGCTGAGTGTAGAGTGTGAAGTATTACCTAGGACCTGCATTGTTAATGAAGGTGATGTGGGGACAAGTGCAGCTTATCCTAATACGAAGTTTGTTACAACAGATTCGGGAGTGGCCGCGCCTAGCAGGGAGGTTGAAGTAGAGCCAATTGAAAATTCATCTGATGCTTCTAAAGTTGTTTCTGGAGATGAAATTGATGCTCCTGGGGTTGCAAGTAAGATTTCCTATGCCTCTTTATGTTCAGAGGTGAATGATTTTACACCTTCCCAGAATGGTTTGATAGTTAAACAAATTATAGCCAAGCACGGTGACATTACTACGGGAAGCATACTGAAAAGTGTGGCTGCTAAGTCCACATTTTTGCAGTTGGTGGCAGATGTTGTGCATCGACTTTGTAACCATACCCTTGACACCTTAGGTCATGATGAAATGAAACTTATACAGACACGAACAGCTGATGCAGTAGCAGTTGGGTTTCATGTGGACTGGTTGCAGCGGAGGGTTAACGAAGTCACGGCAGCTTTCAAATACCAAGTTTGTACAATTGAGTTGGAGCAGTTGGGCGAGAAGATATATGCTGCAAAGAAATCTTTGGCTGAGTTGGAGTTGCAACAAATGGTCTGGAAGAAAGAGGTTACTTTTCTGAAGGCTGAAATGGAAGGAAACGAATTTAATGGACCTAATCTAGGTGATGGGCTACTTTGATGGTGCATAGGTGATAGTATAAGATGTTTTATTTTGTTTAGTCTTCCTTAATTTTCCCAACTCTGTGTGTGTTATGTATCTAAAGGGAGTGGTTAGCATGAAGTTATCTTTGGTCAATTAATCAATACGGTGGCGACACGCAGGATCTCTCTCGACGTGTCAACATTGTATTTGTATTGGTCAATTGACCAACTTAACATGAAGTTAATGTTAACTTCATGGTAACCGGATATGTATCTAAAACTCTCTAGAATGGAAGGATGTAGAAATTTGATTGGCTATCTATGAAAGTTAATATTTTGCTTCCTCTAGTAGTATTCACCCCCACGCCCACCCCCACCCCCACCCCCACCCCCACCCCCACCCCCATCCCCATCCCCATCCCCATCCCCATATTTTACTTTCTTACTATTCTGAACACGTGCAAGTTTGTTTATGATTGTTCTACAATCAATGGACTAACAACTTAATTTTCTTGCCCCTGTATTGTCTTTCTGTTATGGTAAACTGCCTTTTACCGATGATTCTATGGAGCTGGAGGACATGGTTCACCTCCTTCCTGTTTTTGTAGCTACTTTCTAGAGTTCCTTATACTCTAAAGAACAAGGTAAAAAAAATATTTGGATGTATAGATATATTGATGGATATGAGCTGATCTGAGATTAAAATTACAAGAAATTAAGAGCTGATTCTGAGCTGGTTCATTTAGTAGAATAAATGGAGAGACGGGAGTTGATCATAGACAAGGCTGTGGAAAGCTGTAATGGCAATGTCTTGAATTCTTTTATGCTAGCTTTGATATATCCATATTTTTTATATTTTCACATGATTTTCTCTCACATAAGTATACAATGAGTCTTATTTTCATGTGAAAAAAAACTGTGTGGAAATTTAAGATTGTCATCATAATTTCACTATCATGTTAAGAAGTAATTGTAATTGCAATTGTGTTGCACATAAAATAGTTAATATGATCCAATCTTCTATTTCCTCTTATCTTTGTATTTGTTCACCTGTTTTAATGGATGCTTAGACTTGACAAAATCAGTCTACTCTGGATTATTTCAATTAATAATAATGAGGCTTAAATATGGATTAATATCCTGAACTTTTAATTTTTGTTTTTTATTTTGGGATTGTCTTTTCAATTTTTTCAATTAGAGGATTAAACTTTTGATTTTTTTTTTCTACTTTGAGGATTTTCTTCTCACTTTTTTTTCAATTAAACTTTTAATTTTTTCTTATTACGTCTAATTGATAGTGTCACGTCTGAAAATTAATGACATGACAGTAATACGTGACTAAAAAAATACTTATTTGTAATATGGAGTCTTATTCTAACATTTATTCAATTAATTTTTTGTACCAAAAAGGGTAAATATAAGGCCATTATTAATTTTTTAAGTAAATTAATAAAAAGGGTTAAATTGTCATTATATTAATTATTGATGATTATGAAACAACAAGATTTTAATTAGTAGTAAAACTAAACATTTTAAAATATTTATCATTATATTGATTATTGATGATTTTTTAAAGCTTAGTTTGTAATGTATTAAATTAACTTTAAAAAATTATTAATGGTCTTATATTTACCTTTCTGTATAAAAATTTAATGGAATAAATATTAAAATAAGACTCAATATTATACATAAGTATTTTTTTTAGCCACATATCGCTGTCATGTTATCAATTTCTGACGTGGTACAATCAATTATACGTAATCAGAAAAAATTAAAAATTTAATCCTCTAACTAAAAAAATTGAGAAGACAATCCCCAAAGTGGAAAAAATTAAAAATTCAGAATATTAATGTAGGCCTAATAATAATAATAATAAATGGTAAAGTGGTTTTCACTTAACAAATAGAGTCTTAATGTAAGTATTTTCTTATAAATTTTTATTTTCTTTTGATTTACGATTATAACGTACATTAATACATAATATTAGAAAAAATTATAATAATTTGACCTATTATATCACATATATGGCTAAAATATGAACAATTATAATTACCCATAAAACTGAACAAAAAAACACGATATAAAAGTTTGGATATCACAAAGTCTAAAGAAACAGCTAGACGACGTCGTACCATCATCCTCAGTAGCTACCACACCAAGATCAAGTTGGACCAACTAACACTTTCGACAATTAAATCAATTTCAGCTTAACATATTCCGTCAGATCACCAAATGGACGGCCTAGATTTCGCCATTCAGCTTCGGATTTTATAGTAGCAGTCTTCTTCCCTTGGTGGCCTGGTCAATGTGCAGATCCTCCCTCTCTCTCGCTTTCTTCCTTGTAATTAGTAAAGGTGTCTCCTTTTTCTCTAATTTATGGTTTGCTTCTTCATTATTTCTATGTTATATTTGTTTTTCTTTGTCATACTTTAATTTCTTATCTTTTCCAGAATTTTGATGGGTTTGTTTTGTTGGATTTAATTGATGCTTTTGTAGTTGAAGATGGGTTTAGTTTTTGGTTTTTGATATGAGTTTTCACTATGATTCAAATATGCCTGCTTTTAGTTAAGTTTTATTGGATTCATCTATGCTAGAATAAGATATTAATTTAGTGGAATTCGAAAATTTCAAATTTTGGTATATGGTCTATGAGTTCATTAGACTAATTTTTATACCAAAGTTGTAATCTTTAGTCATGCAAATTATGTATTGAAATCAACCTTTAGTTTACTTGTAGGATATGTCAATCTTGGTGTATTTTGTAGTCAATTCAGGGTTATAAGAACTTGTTGGTTGTTGTCATGCTGATAGAACCTTCAGAAATTTAAAGGTTATACCCAATGGTTGATTGAAAGAAGATAATTGATCTAGGGACTAGGGTGGAGAAGAATTAGATATGGGAGGGAGGGTTTACATTTCTGGGCAGAATTGCTTTTCTTACTTGTTTGTGGGTGGGCACAATGGGTGGTTTTTATTTATTTATTTATTTATTGGGGTGGGGTGGGGTGGGGTGGGGGGGGGGGGGGTTCTACTGTGGATTTGTAGAGGGGGCTGCCCTGCTTTAAGAGCTTTGTAGTTTTATACTTTTAACTATTTCGGAAGATTTCTTGTCCACTTCTTTTGTATGCCCCTCCTCTGTTCTAATAAAATTTATTCTTTTGTCTAAAAAGAAAGAAGAACGTTTACATTTCAAATCTTTACTAACAAATAAAATCTTAATAAATAATGAAAATCAAGCTCACTAATGTTTGTTTTTGTCATTATGTTTAGATAAGAATCTGGATAAAATTTAAGGATTTACATGTGATATTAAAAACCAAGACAACATTTTATTTGAAATTGTGATAGGATTTGATATGAACATAACATATATTTATATAACACTAATGAAGCACTTCTTTGGATTCCCAACAGAAAAAATATGTATTATAAAGGACAGAAAAGTGAACTATTGTTCTATGACCATTCAGGTAACTTATTACAAAGGACATAAATGGAGGCCTCTATGAAGCAATTCCAAGAGAGCCTAGTTGAGTTTGAGACTGAAACGGAGAATCTCTTATTAGCACGACACCAGGTCCTTGTACTCATAACTTTAGAACTATACCGATTGAATTGTGTATGATATTGACTGAATTGCATTATGTTTATGCAGCAAATTGAAAATGATAGAGTGAGGAATGGGAATAGAGAAGCATTGACAGCACTCAGGAAGAGGGCAAGGACAACAAAAACCAGTGTTCCTTCACCTTTCGAATCAATAATGAAGGAGATTGAGGGAACTGGATCCAAGCCTTTGGTGAAGGAGGTCTGTGCAACTTGTGGCAATCATGACTCCATAGAGAAGACATGGGTGATGTTCCCTGGAACTGATATCTTTGCTCGGATTCCATTTCATGCAGCTCATTCCATTTTGGAGAAAGATTTTTACCTTATTCCCTTAACGACCCGGGTCAAATCTGAGTCCGAATCAAATCATAGTATAATAAGGCTCAATATGCTCTCTTAATAATATTTTCTTGGGTCATTTTAGCCCACCACAGGCTCACCCAAAAATTCATGACTGAATCTATTAATGATAGCAGTTTTGAGTTCTTATATACGCATCCAAGTATCTCACATGTTACGATGTGGGATTGGGGTGTTACAAATTCTCCCACTTAAATACCTGACGTCCCCGCCAGGCCGAACACAGTCACACAAGGCCTAGATCTTTGCCTCTCTAGCCATTGTGAGATAATACTAACGGCCTATTAGGCCCCTCTGGCAACCTGATCGGATGACCCCCGGCAACCTGATCGGATGACCCGACCCGAGCTTTCGAGAGTCAGCTCTGAATGTAACGATCAAGTTAAATCCCGAATCTGAATCAAATCATAGCATAATAATGTCCAATGCACTGTCTCAATAATATTTTCTTGTAGCCACCACAGACTCACTCAAAAGGTCGTGATTGAAGGTATTAATAATAGCAGCTTTGAGTCCTTATATACACATCCATGTATCCCACATGTTACGATGTGGGACTGGGGTGTTACACTATTTCGCCATTATATTTATGTGTCTTCCATAAAATCCCTGGATGACATACGTATAGATATGCATGCATGTATACACAAAAAAGAAAAAGGAAAAGAAAGAGAAAAGATATATATCGACAGCATTAATGTTTATTGTATTTCTTCATATGCAAGTTTAAGTTTATGAGGTAAGTTCCTGTTGTTTTACTGACTATATATATATATATATATATATATATTTTAGGAACAATATATTAACAAAAATGACAAATTTCATTCGATTAAGTATTTTGATTCTGTTTTGGCAGCTGTCTATTGGACCATTCTTCTAATCTTAAATTGTTGTTTATTGTCTCGATGGTATCACTAGTATCAAATTATTTTCAAAGTTGCAAAATTACAGTACCTTAGTTTGTTGGTAGTTAAGCTGTTGTAGACTATATTATATGGAATAAAATATGGGTTTGAGGAGTAGCGCAAACTTTCTGGTTACCTTAATCAAAACAATATTACAGGATTGGCAATAAAAAAATCCACACAACAATGATATTTTGTCACCACTAAGTTAACTTTTGTTCACTTGTGCTGACACTCCTTTTGCAGAACCCCTAGAGGGGATTCTTGGACTGGTTTCGCTGTTTTTTTTCATAGCTTTTATATGGGTTCACCACCGTATCCGGTTTCATACTGTCCATAGAGAGTACTTAAAAAATAAATTTCCCTGAAAAATATACTCTATACATGTATATATGTGTCGATTGTTATTGAAATTTCTCTAATTAACCATTTGTCTTACAAGTGTTTTCACTTTGTCATAGAATTTCTTATTTTTCAATTACAATGTGAGTGATACATGCAGCTATACCTGACAATGTAAGTTCAAACACATCAAGTCAACCCAACTTAACTGGATATTTTGGGTTGAGGACCTGTTTTATGTGATTTAGGGAAGGCAAAGTTTGGGCTTATAGTATGAGAAACAAATATAGGCCCAAATGACCAAACTCGATAGTTACTTTAATTCAACCCACATATGTTAAAATCATTCCAAATCTATTATCAAGAGGTGAAGGTCGTAGACGAGAGAAAGCGACTACAAGGAGAGAAGGAACCCGTGAGATCACTTGATGTCTTAGTCATGAAGTCCTGATGTAGTGAGATAATTTGAATTGTTTTAACCTCTAGAAGATGGTTTGTATGTAGATAGAGAGATAGAAAGTGGTATACTTAGAGAGAGAGAGATGATTGCATCTTTGGATATATAATCAAAAATGGAAGTAGCATACTTTTGAGGAAGGATTCCTAGATCAGAATGGCGCGCTTTGTGGGCTGCGACTGAGTTGGCTGTTCTCATATCCTCATGGTCTGAATATAGGTTGACTTAGTTTTGACCTATAACTCCTTGGGTTCAATCTACTTATAACCTATATTAAAAATAGGTTATATACTTTTAGATTTTAGTTAACATATAACCTACATTACGTAATCCAAACCCGACCCAACCTGTATTTTTCCTGTCCTACATGCTGAATCAGAAGGTTAACACCTTCAAAAATTCTACTTCTGTTACTTCCTATAGACTTCCTATAAAATGCTAGTTTTGAAGTTTTAAAGGCACCCCTCTTTAAGATTGAGTTTATTAAAGTGTGAAGTTTGTCATTTAACAAGCTAGCTGTAGTATCATGAATCCATGATCATTGTTTGTTTTAGTCCTTAGCTTATCTGATATATTATGCCAAAATTTACTTGTTTTAAATCTTGTCTCCTATTATCTTAAAAAGCTGGTTTACTGATTGAGCCCTTGAAAGAGGTTGCTTATATGCGACATGGGGTGTAATGTAGATCAAGGAAGGCTTGACTATGATGCGAATAAGCTGCAGAGCTATGTGAAGGAGAAGTCATTTTTTATCAGTGAAAAGGGTGCTCTTGCTGACAAGATCAGTCCAGGCGTTCTCAGATCTCTGGTGACCTTAACAGACAAAGCAAAGTAAGTTTTGTATGCAGAAGTAATTGCTGAGTTCTTTCAATGGAGTTGTGAATGGACTAATCAGAATCTAAGATCATATTTGTAATAGACTATCAGAATCTAATGTCATATTTGTAACAAATTGGAACTTTGAACCCCTTAATCTGGATACAAGAATCTAAGAATTATTTGATTTTGACCCCCACTTTTTGTGTGGATCAAATTTCAATTGTACGAGAGTTGAAATTTAAAAGCTTAAAAGCTTATGCAATGTTTAGGGGAGATTTTAATAAGGATTTGTAATGTTATATATGTACATATATATATAGAAAATGATCTATAACATGTATTTGCTATGGATCAAAAATGGCATACATCATCTCTATCGTTCAATATAGGAACTAACGGCCGAGATTAGAATTGAAGAATTCACGTCCACTACTATTAGGAAAGGACGACGGGTTACGTCCGCAAATACATGCTATGGATCATTACCTTATATATATATGCCCAGAAGTTTCGTGCCCTGAAAGATCTTCCTTAAGGAATATGCATTCGACCTACTAAGAAGCTAGCTGCATAGTTTATATATATGTGCTCAGCGACATCATCCAGAAGTTTCGTGCACTGAAAGATCTTCCTCAAGGAATATGGTTTTCGACATTCTAAGAAGCTAGCTGCATAGTTTACTAGTTTAGTCAATTCAAGAACTTCTAAATTATGCATCACCAGAACTATATTATCCTCCTTCAGTTTCTCATTGCGAAAGACTTAAAGGTGGAATTTTGGAATATGAATTTACATAATCCAGTTTTGAGTGTCATACTTGCCATTTTTGGATGTCCAAAATGCTGCCATATCGACCATGAACTAAATGGATTAGGGAACGAGGTATTATTTCTTACAGGAAATTGCCCTGAATGCATCTCTAGTTTCAAAATTAAATTGCTTACTGAGGGCCAAGTTTAATTATGTAATATCATTGTCCTAGTTCCATGTGGTCTCTTTTACAAAGCTCGGATATTTCCAGCTGGTAAATTTAGTAGAGGTATTTGGTTTAGCCTCTTGGCTTTTTAGGGGACATCTGGGTGCTTAATTTACTCGAACCATTTCTAAAATATTCGTCTCCAAATACTTTCACAAGTTCACAAGTTCTCTCTCACGTAAGTGTGGGACCCATTAACTAACCACGTGAGAGGGACCTTGTGGAGCTCTCACTTTTGGTTGTCGAAATATCAATTCCCAAATATTATTTTTAAGCGTGTCCTCAAATTTCTTGCATATAGAAAAAGGTCGGCGTAATCTTTCTTTAAGAGGGCGTCTAAAGTAGCCTTTCGCTTTACGTGATGAGAAGTATGTTCTACAAGCAACATGTTTGAAATTGCTGCTGCGTATTTGTTGCTCCTTGAGATTTCTAGAATTGTGTTCACCCTGTTTCTTATTGAACAGCTTCTTGGTGCCTCGTTTTGCTTTGATTCTTTTGATTGTTATTTTTGGTAAAGGGCGTTGGCCTGCTAGGTGTTAGTGTGCTTATCTTCACCTTTTCTGTCTTCAGGTTTAATGGGCCATCTGATCAATGCAGTGATGATTGGAATGGTTTTATACTTGAATTTTCAAAACAAAAATCATAATATTCTTCTTATCGTATTTCAGATAGTTGAGTCGTCTACCAATCAACTTCCCCTTGAGATAGTGATCGAATGAACAAGCATTTGAGACAGAGACTAAGGAAGCTTCAGCGAGAGAGAGAGAGAATCAATTGATCAACAAGACACCCGAAGAACTTTGAATTCATGGATTCCAGCTTCGGTTGGGAGGCTGTGCCGAAAGTGATTAGCATGAAGTTAATTTTGGTCAATTGACCAATACAGTGTTGACACGCAAGTCGGGAGGTGATATCTCTCTCTGCGTGTCAACATTATATTGGTCAATTGGTAACCGGATCGGATTGTGCCATGTCTGAGAATTTTGTTAGGACACCAGAAGAACTGTGAATTCGTGGATTCCAGCTTCGGTTTGGAGGCTGTGCCGGGAAGTGGTTAGTATGAAGTTAACTTTGGTCAATTGACCGATATAGTATTGACACGCAGGTCGGGAGGTGATATCTTCTCTAGCGTGTCAGCATTGTATTGATCAATTGATAATCGAATTCCGCTGAGAATTTTGTTAGGGGACCAGCTTGAAAAGCTTTATAGTTGGGCAAATTGTGGACTTGGCTTTTTGAAACACATACAATTGGAATTTCATTTTAAACATGATTAGTGCCTGCTTGTTTTATAGCCATTCATAATCAAGTTGTAGGTATTACCACCACCATTTTTTTTTATTTTTTGTAACTTTGCTTCATCATTGGGGTGAGATGTTGACAAGGCAAGGAATACAGCTCTATATAATGCAGAACCATTCCTGGCTTGTTCTACTACAAACGTGGATGTTTCAGTAGTCATTTGGTTTAGAGATTTGGACCATTTTGGCTTGTTGCCGACATGGTAAATATTGAAGATTTTACCCTGTTAACTTTAGTTGGACGTACTTAACTAGTCAAGCATGTGCTCAAGTACGTTCAGAATTCGTGTCATTTGGTCCTTTTGGAGGTGAATTTTAGGGATCCCTATTATTTAATTTCATGGTAAGTTGGTCAATTGACCAATACAGTGTTGACACGTAAAGAGATAGATCACCTCCCGCATATTAGAGCCGGATATAGTGCAGGTTTGGTTACGCTGCTTGGAGCCTTTAATTAGAGCCTTTAGACCATTTGAAAGTCTTGTGTAGGTTTTGGATCGGAAGAATGAAATAGACAAGGGAATAGAATGATTCATTCCATTCTTGGTTGGAATAAGTTACTCTATATCATCTCTCTCGAAATAAAATTCACAAATTTAGTGGAAATGAGAATGATTCGATTCATTTCATTTTAATAAAACAACTAAACATAATTTCATTCATCCCATGGAAACGAGTCATTTCATTTTCAATTTCGTTCCCATCATGATTCTTGAAATTCAAACTTAACATAAATATATAATTTAAGGGAATTGATATTTTTATATTATTTTTTAATATTTTTACACGTAAAATTCACATATTAATTAATAAAAATGCGATATAAATTAATATGTGAGTCCTAGGCGTAAAAATATAATTCAACTTTGAACAAATCCATAGTGCGGCTGGCGGCCTTATAAATCCGTATGTGAGGCTTTAACAGGTGGTCTTTGACTGCGTCTATATGTATTGATATTTAATTTAATTTTGCAGCAATCGAGTACTTTATATTTAATTTAATTTAATTTATAATATGCAATGTTAGTATAATATACTCGGTATTTTTTAATTCAAATTTAATATAATTCATTTAATTTTCAAAAAATAAAACTTTTAAGTAATGGTATTGTTTGGTGGTTTATAATTTTATTACTCATTTTGTCAACGTACAATTTGCACACATATTTTAAAAAAAATGATAAAAATAGAGAAAATAGAATTAAAAAATTTTAAATTTATTCTGAGCGACTCTACAAGATTATATAAAGTGACGAGTCCTTCTAGTTTTTTTATACTAATGGACCCCCATTAAATGACAAATTTACCCTTCACTTTATGTATTTTTATTTTGTTTTCGACAAAAAAAATTTATACAGTTAATCATCTTTTTGAGGACAGAGAAAGTATTATATCATCTATAATTCAATAAATTTATATGTGAAAATATTTTAAAAGTTATTTTTTCTAAAAAAAACAATATTGATCATATATTTTATCCTCTCTCAATTATTCCACACTTTCATTCACATGGGACTATCCGACTAAGTTAGACATTCCGTACAATAGGAGTCTCAACGTCCATGTCAGTCTTTCCACCGAATGCTATTTTTCTTTATTTTTTAATGGACCCAACAGAGACAGACTATCATTTTCTCTCCTTCCTCCAAACACATTTTTTTTTATTATTTCTCTTCCTCTCTGTCCCGTCTATAAATTTAATTTATTAAAAAGGATTAAAGTACATATCTATTTAGTTAGTAATTATAATATAATATATATTTGTTTAATTGATAAATTTTGTCAATAAAATAATTTAATATAATAAATATTCATTTAATTGATAATTTTTTTTATAATATATTAGTTGGTGAATTAACTTATTAATAATGGTTAAACAACTTAAAATATTTATTTTTACTAACCTCGGTTACTCCCCAGATAACAGATTTTAGGCCGGAAGATATTAGGTGTCAGTTCGCTAAAAGTGCAACATGCAAAATTTTATATTTTGAAGTATATGATGCAATGTGCAAAATAAAATAAACTTAGGGGATACAAAGTGTATTTAAGAATGAGAAGTGGTTAGCATAAAGTTTATTTTGAGATAAGTTGGTCAATTGATCAATAAAATACTGATACACAGACGAGACTGTATATGTATCAGCATTCTTAAGAATATGTTTGTACTTTTTCAAAATAATATTATTATGAGGGACAGCTCATGCAGATACGTGAGGTGAGATCGACCATTATAATTCAATATGAACGAGTTGCCCTAATTTTTTAGAAATATATTTTTTAATTTATAATGAAAGAATTACATTTGTAAAACAAGAGACTTGTAATTGTGTAATAAAAGTTATTAAATTACAATAATGTCATAATAATATTTATGGTGTCAAAATAAATTTATATTAATTTAGCGACACTTAAATATTTTGTAATAATATTTTAAATTATTATGAACACCTATTATTCCGACAACATAAGTATTATTTTGATATTACAAATGATCCTATAAAAGGCAATGCATTCGTATAGAATACAATCTGAATTCTACGACTACAAGTATGACCCTTACGCTACCTTGTGACTATAATTTGGGGCCATGGAAATTTATTTTCCCTTTTGGAAAAGAAACTCGATTATAAATACTAAAAAAAATGGCATATCTTGTAATTGATACACTTACGACTTTGGCGACCATACATCATTTATTTATATAGTATAGTATAGGGAACTGATATTTGTACATGTATTTTTAAACATACAGTGAGTCCCGTCTTTATGTAAAAATGACGTATATAGAAATATTAAAAGCACGTGTAAAAATAGTGTTATTGTTAATTCGCACTTTGACGTGATTTTCTCTTAAAAACTTTTTAAGGTTATTACATGCATTGACAATTTGTGTTTCTTATCAAATTGTATACTTTTTTTATAATATATATATATATATATATATATATATATATATATATAAATCTTTCATGAGCTGCTAGAAATAAAAACAATAAATATTTTCTTTGTTCCAAAATATAAGATCATTTTAAAATCAAGAAGTTTTTAAACTCAAAATTGACATAATTTTTTTAAAATTTTAGTTAATAGAATGATAGAATTTGTAAACTATCTAAAATTAATATTCATTGATTGTTCCATACCTTTTTTTATGATCGAATCATTTCAATTTTAAATTTAAAAATATTTTAAATTAATTTTTAAAAGTCAATATATAGTAATCTTATAATTTAAAACGGACGTGCTCCATATAAATTCTAAGAGGAGCCAAACAATACTAAAGTCACAAGCTAGGTATAATTCAGTTTACAAGTTTTCTTATTTTCTTTCTTCTCTGCATGCACGGCAAGATCTTCTGCATTACCTTTGCTCTGAATTTTTCAGGCATTAATCCGTATATAACAAGTACACATGCACACCAAAAAAATAAAAATAAATAATAATTGTCCAAAAGTTAAGACCAGACCAAGTCTTAATTAGTTCTTGCTAATATACGGTTTATTTAATATATGGTTTATAATAATAATCGTTTTTTTTCTGGTAGTGATATATGCATATCATATATTAATAAGTATTATGGGATTGGACGGTACAATCCTACAATTTAAATGTTGAAATATCTAACTGATCAAAATCAAGTAATTAATAATGAGGGACAGTCAACTTCAAAAATTAGTTAGAAATCAGTAGAGTTGTAGAGTACGCGATCAAGGTTATGTATAACCAATATCAAGGTTATGTACCCGTTACTCAAGATCTCGAGTTCGAGTCTGTGAATGGAGAAAACGGTATCAGAAAGAGTTTCTTCTTGTAGGTCCGACCGTGGTTCGATTTTGAAAACCTAATGGTTGAGGGTGGGAAGTGAGAACTTAAAATAAAAATAAAAATCAAGGTTATGTATATATTATATTGTCTCCGGTTCTTATTCCCAATGTGAAACTTAGTTTATATATATGATTGTTTAACTTATTTTGAGTTAAACATGTAGACGATTTTATATTGGATGATGTGATGCATGTCAACCATTTAACCTAGCACATAAATGAAATTGTCTACTTTGACTCTATATTATGGTCTCCAATTCAAAAACAAGTGATAATGAATATTGGAGTTACCCATCAAGAAGGTTTTTTTATACTTGATGTGGGGTTTTTTTTTATTGTAGGTGTGCAGCTATCATTTAAAGTTTGCATATATAAGCATCTTTTATTTTTATTTTTCCAATTATGCTTAAAATCATGAAATAATGTTCGAGTAATAAAAGGGAATTCAGTTAGCATGAAGTTATTTTTTTGGTAAGTTGGTCAATTGGTCAATAGATTGGTGACACACATACAGTCTCGTCTGCGTGTCAGTATTCTATTAGTCAATTGACTTACTCCAAAATAAATTTCATGCTAACCACTTCAAACAAAAACAAAGGCATAAAGTCATATAATTCAAAGGCAATTCCTCAACAGACACCATGCCACAAAGTTTTTTTCACACTCAAGTGGCTTTTTTGGCAAATAGACACTCACTCAAGGAGTAAAATGTGATGTAATCTTCTACGTAGAATAGTTAAACACACCCCTACCTCTGACCAAAACCTCTCTCATTGGTCATTACTCAGTTCAGTTCAACTCAGCTCTGATCACCTGGAGAGAGATTATATATGATAATGCATTATTGTTGACTCATTTAATAGTTTAATTTTTTAGATGACAGAGCCCTGGCGTGCAAGGTGGTCTCTATAAAGTTGTATTTGAGGGACAGTATTAGATATGATATACATTGTTGGTATCGTCTCTCTCGAATATCTTAAATTATATACATTGTTGATATCGTCTCTCTCGAATATCTTAAATTTTTAGATGAATTGGTTAAATAACAAGATAGAAAGTAAAGAGAGACTTGTTGCATGTGAAGATGCCAGGCCATACATGGAGATTTAGACTTTTAGAGAGTAAAAGCAAAGCAAAAAATGCCAACCAAAGACTATCACTTTGTTACTGAGTTTTAAAATTAACGGGATAAGAAAGAAACGGGAAAAAAAAAATTATGTTTCCTGTCCAATTTTTTTTGTTATTAAATTTTTTAATGAACGGAAAAGTAAAGAAATTGAGGGAAAGTTTAACCATTTTTCTTGTCAAACTTTTTCGTCCAAAAATGGACAGATTTTAATGAAAAACTAAATAACATAAGAATATTTTTTGTAATTCTTATTATACTCTTTAAATTATAAACATAATAAAAAGAAAACTTAATAATTTAAATGGTTTTTTTTATAAAAAAAACACTTGGGGATACATTTCTTCTTTATGGCATAAGGAGTCCCTGAAGAAGGGAGAGGGAGAGGGAGAGGGAGACGGGGTGGGGTGGGCGTGGGCGTGGGCGTGGGGTGGCGTGCGGGGGAGGGGGGTTGGTGGTGGGTGGTGGGTGGTGGGGGCGGGGGGGGGGGGGGTTAGGAATTAGGGGAATATAAGTTAAACTTACTTTTTTTTTTCAATTTTTAGAGTCGGTTGATTCTGACTTTTGCCGAAAGAGTTACCATTAGACACGTCTTTGATAAGAGTTAGCAAGTTAGTAGCCAGTAGGATTCTGAAAACTCTATTTCTGAATTACAAACTTACAGACACCCTGTATAGCTAACTAGCCACACTCTCTCTCTCCTCTCTCTCTCAAAACCTTTCCTTTCTCATATTCCCTCTAACCCCAACATGTCCCTAAAAGCCAGTCACTTTTTTAGTTCTTACTATTCCAAATTTTTATTATTCACCCACAAAATAATAAATATATAAAAGCTAAAATCTTTGCAGCTTTTCTTGTGCTCAATTACCCTCTAAAGCTGACAGATTTCCCTCTCTTTCTTTCTCTCTCTCAATTTCTTGATTTCATATAATGCAGTTCAAGAAACACTCTATATTTCTACCACTATAAATGTACAGTATAAGTATTTTTTTTTCCTAGCTACTTGTACAAATCAAGACCAGAAAAGTTATAGAGAGAGAACAAAAAAAGTAGGTTAGTTTGCTGGAGGAGGGAGAAAATAAAATGATGGATTATGAATGGGGAAACCCATCAACCATTATGCTCACCGGCGACGGCGAACCAGCTCAAGATTCCGGCCAAACTCCCCTACATATTTTTGATCACTACTCCGATCAATCTTTCAGCCACAATCTGATTAACCCTAGTCAAAATTGCTTAAATAATCATCCAAACCATAACCATTTTCATCACCCACAAACCCAAAACACCCATTTCCAATCTCTCTACGACCCGCGCACTTACGGCGCGTCATACGCACCTCCCGGTGTTGAAACGATATCTCTCGAACCGCTCCATTCCGGTCCGACCGGGTACATGGTTGTTCCCAAGAGTGAACAGGCCGGAATTGACTACACGAGCAGGATAGGGCTGAATTTGGGTGGCCGGACGTATTTTTCTTCGTCGGAGAATGACTTCGTAGACCAGCTCTACCGCCGGTCCAGAGCCCATGAACCCGGTTCAGTAAACTCCCCACGTTGCCAAGCTGAGGGCTGCAATGCTGATCTGACCCACGCCAAGCATTACCACCGCCGCCACAAGGTCTGCGAGTTTCACTCAAAAGCCTCCACCGTTATCGCCGGCGGATTGACTCAGCGATTCTGCCAACAGTGCAGCAGGTTCGATCGTAAAATTATAAGAAGCCCCTCCCCATGCACTTAATTATATTTTTGAGAACTACCACTAAATAAATAATTTTACTAATTCTTTCCAAGAGGTGAGGAGAGGAGAGATAAAATGCAACTAATGTGACCGTAATGCCCTTGGGATTGTGTTAATTAACCAGCTAGTGATTGGTTGAGAGGGTGTTTCGACAGCAACTTATAAGTTTTATAAGTCATTTGAAGCTATTTGAGTGTTTGAAAGTTACTTATTTTTTAATTTATAAGTTCGTTTTTAAGTCAAAAAAAAAACGTACTTATTTATGACTTATTTTAAAATAATTTATAAGTTATTTTAAAATAAGTTAGTTGACCAAATGTAATGTCTATTTTGTCTCTTTTCTATTTTACCTTCTCTTTTTAATTTTTAATAATCTTTATATTATTTTAACTTATAAGTCATTATGAACCGAACACTTTCATAACTTGTTTTTGATTTGTAAATCAAATTGATGCCGAACACCTTTACTTATAAGTCCCAACTTAAAAGAACTTATAAGTGAACTTATATTTTAACTTATAAGTCATTTAAAAGAAGGAGTTCCCGAGCAGGCCCTGAGTTCTTACAAGGGATGATCCCGAGTCATTTTCGTCCATAAATTTTTGTTTTTGCTTCTTGTAGTGAAAGTAGTCATTAAATTTGAAACTTGTAAAATGTTTTGTTTGGTTGAATTGTATTTGTATTTTACGGTGAATTTTGATAATTACTACAAATAAGCAGATTCCATCTTCTCCCCGAATTCGACAAGGCCAAAAGGAGTTGCCGGAAAAGGTTGGCCGATCACAACCGTAGAAGGAGAAAGAATATTCAGCAAACAAATCAAGCAGATCGTAACAAGTCTCAGCTCGAAAATTCCTCGTCTGGAAACCTTGCAAGTAAGTTGTGTACTATATTGAATAATACTCCCTCCGTCCCGGGATAAAAATTTTTATTACTATTTCAGGTAGTCTCAAGTTAAATGTCTACTTACCTTAAATGAACTAATTTTTACAATAATTTGCTTATAATACTCTTATTATTAATTGCTATATTTTTATTCTCTATGCATATTTATGGAGCATCACTAGTAATGTGTAAAAAATTATGCAATTAAATGAGAATTTAAATATGGACAATTTTATCATTTTATCCTCTTTCTTACTCCATCCGTTCCTAAAAGATTGTCGTTTAAAGTTTTGGCACATGGATTAAGAAAGTCATTTAATACTAGTAAAATTTGTTTGACATTCCATCACTACCTACCCCTTTATGGGAAATTAAAAACTATTAATACAAGGGAGAGAATTTATTGGGATAATGGGAGAAGATAGGAGTAATATAGGGAAGTAAATAATTTATTTTTCTAGAAAGTTGTAAACGACAAACATTTTTGAACAAATTTTTTCTTCTAAAATGACAATCTTTTAAGAACGGTGAGAGTAATATGCACAAAAGTTAACCAGAACTTTTATCCTGGTTTGAACTCCTAACGATATGTTTCGCAACACAATATCACGTTTCAGAATTAAAATTTAAAACACATTTACAATTTTTATTTTGAAGCTTTATTCAATTAAAATTTGACCACGAAATTCAATTTCAAAGGTCTAACGTTATTAAGTTGTCAAACTTAATTAATTTTAATAAATTAAATAAAATTTTATTTATGGGGATTTTTATTAATTTTAGGGTCCCCACCGGACTCCGGAGTGCAATCGTCTTCATCAGTGACTATCGGCATTTCGCCGCCAGGAATTATTCCTTGGGATCTTTCCGGCGAAGATCTTATGAAGCTCCTAGTTCTTCAGTTTGAACAAGCTCTCTCTTTTTTTCGAATGGTTGATTTTATTTTTAGCCATATGTACAAGTGGAAATTGAATTATAATAATAAAGGCATAATTGTTACGATAATTATTTTATTTCCAATGAAATTCTATCTTTTTATAAAGTTGGGTGTTATATATATAGAGCTAGATATCTCTTATATATTATATAAAGGGAGAGAAAGATTTTTATAATTTTATTTTATTTTATTACACGTAGTGTGTGCATGTCATGCAACTAGTATTAAATAATGTATCACTTTTAACTCAACTAGTGTAATAGCACGTGCGAGGCACGAGGCTTTATTTATTAATAATTATTTATATTGAAAATAATAATATTTGATCAAAGTATTTATGTGGCTAAATAAAAGGAACGACATAAAAATTGTTCAAATAAAAATAACGTTTAAAGCAGATGAAAATGATAAGTACATATAATTAGATATTTAGAAAATAAAAGTAATTGAAAGATATTGTGAAGAAGAAAGACCGTAGTCGGCTTTTAGTATTCTTCATAAATTGCGTATATAAGTTGCAGTTATATGAACAACTAAAGAGTGACTATTAATTTTAAGTGAGTACGTGCATGTATTTATAATCCCCAAAAAAATTTACATAGTTGAATATATAGAAGGTCTAAAGTCTTGACTCTTAACTCAAAAAAATGGATTTACACAAAAAAATTTAAAATCGAGCTAACTCATAAACTATCTGAATCAACTCATTCAAATAGACGAGTTAACTCAGATTATGATTTATCTCATGTCGTGCTTGCTTTTATATATAAAAAGGTATTGATTTTAGATAAATTTAAATCCCCCTCCCCCCTCCCCCCTACCCCCTACCCCCTACCCCCTACCCTCTTTCCTCTTGTAATGTGTTTGGTTGTGGAGTGGGATCAAGAGTGTACGAGGTGGGAAATTGTTTTATTTTTCATTTGGTTTATATATAGTAGCAAGCTAGGGTTTGGTAATTTTGGCAGGCAGGCACGTACTCACTTAAAATTTTCCATATCCAGCGTTTGCATTATTTTCTTTTGTCTTTTCCTTTGAAATTTTCCCCACAAAATCGAGTGGGAAAAATATATATGGCCATGAATTGTGAGAGTGTGCTTTGCCGATTGAAGGAAGTGGCCAAGAAGTCAAGCTGTCTCCTGCATGGAGGCTATTTTTGATCAAGTTAAGTACTCATTGTGGGTCCCACCAACCCAATTGATAAATAAAAATCAGACGGTCCAAATTAAACAATCTCTCTCTTATACATTTTCATGTTTATTATATTTTTTTAATTCATTTCAGAATTATAAATTTACATTTATTTTAATATAAATATAATTAGTAAAATTTCATAATAAAAAATAGTTATAGCATCAGTAAATCTCACACTCTAGTAAGTAGTAACCTCCCGTTAGTTTTAGTTTTATTTCTGGGGCGAAGTTGCTCGCGCCCCAACCCTCTTAATTAATGGATGCTTAAATTTCGGGAGTGGTTAGCATGAAGTTAATTTTGATCAATTGATTAATACAGTGTCGATACGCATGCATGAGGTGATCTCTCTCTTTCGTGTCAATATTGTACTGGTCAATTAATCAGGTTACCACGAAGTTAAAGTTTCATAATAAAGAGAAAATTAAAGAATGTCTCACAATTTGTTTAAATATAAACTCACATATATTTGATACATCATTTGAGTTTAGTCTATCTTTTTCTTTCTTCTTCTTCTTCTTCTTCTTCTTCTTTTTAATATATGACTCTGCAAATCAAGGATGATATGGGGCTCATAATTCTTAATTCGTCATTAGGGAAAGGGCCGGGTAAAATGGGTCTATAAATTGTTAAATGGTTTGAAATCCTAACAATAGCGTTTGTTAATATATTTGATATCTTAAAACAGCAAATATGTCATTCAAAGTAGTGCAAAGGAAATACTTTTATATATATATATATATATATATATGTTAATTACTACACATCGATTCCTACATGGCATGTTGTTATTAAAGGGTATAAAACTCTAATTTTTTACGGTCATCCGTATGCTTGGTGGTTGTCTTTTTATGCAGAGATGAAGATGGTATTTGTTGATTTGAAGTAATATTCAATTTCCAATGATTTATTAATTTGGGAGCCACCTTGCAGCTTCCTTGAATTTAAAAGGGTATGTTGTACCCATAACCTAACCCTATTTTGCTTTCATTTTCTTAATAGTTTTCTTTCTAAACAAGGGATGGACAAATATAAAGGAAAGACAAAATTAAACATTAACGCGTGAATTAATTCCATAATATATATATTGTGACTGTTAATTATACTAAGTAAGTATCCTAGGAAATGTGTAAATGATAATTTGGGCTTAAATTGTATGTTAGTGTGACATTAGAAATTGTTTATGTCCGAGCTAAGGCATCTCATACAAACATCAAAGAAAAGTAAGATAAAAAGTAAAACTTTCATTTGCAGACAATGGATCGAATACTATATGATCATCGCAAGCAAATAGGCTTGAATCCATAAAAAATTAACATATTTTATACCGTTCATTATAAGATATGACGGTCAAGTTTTAAAATACACGAAATCGTTCCTAAAATTGTTTTGCAGACAGAAGAAAAGACCATATGGGGCTCATGTATATATATGTAATTCTTAGTTCTTCATTAAGGAAAGGGGTAAAATGGGGCTATAAATTAAATATCCAAACATATTTAGTTCTTTATATGTAGAGATGGAGATGGTATTTGTCGATTTGAAGTAATATTCGATTTCCGATGGTTAATTTGGAAGCCTCCTTGCACCTTCCTTGGAATGAATTAATTTATACCCCAATTATTCTCCTTTCATTTTCTTCCTTCCTTCCTTCCTTCCTAATAGATTTCTTTCTAAACAAGAGATGGACAAAAATAAAGGAAAAACAAAATTAAACATGAATGCATGAGTTCCATGAAATTTTGACTAGTATACTAATTAAGCAGCATGGGGATAATTGGTAATTCAAGGGTACATCATGCCCTAGTCTACAAGTTCTTTATGCAAAGAGAATTGATATTTTCTTACTTATTCATATCTCACATGAGCATACAGTGGGTCTCATGCCCTTCGTATAAAAAAGAACCATGTAGAACTATCAAAAACACGTGTAGAAATACTGAGTTTGGGATGATTTGGAAAGTGCTAAGATGAGCTTGAGATTGATGGTACTGCTTGCTGCATGCTCAAAGCAAAGGATCAATAGTACTTATCTTTGACCTCCAAATTTATGGTTTTCTTTTTACAAAATTTCGTTAATATATAACTCTGTTGGGGCTCTGTTCATGTCTTTTGGATTCGCCATATTATGTATGACTTTAGATTTTTAAATAAAATTTCTCTTGCCGATCAAAAAAAATAATAATAATTAAGGCTTTAATTTTATGTTAATGTGATACTAGGAATTGTTTAGGTTGCATGTAGAACTTATATATATATATATATGATCATCACAAATGGACTCGACCAATAGCAAATGGTGACTTGAAATGCTTGTTCCGTACGTATTTTTTCAAATATTGGACGCCAAATTTTTCAATAAACCGTAGGTGTAAGATTTGAGGACCATATAAAGCTCTTATACTATTTAAACACATATATCCTTGTAGAATATTGTGGTGTGAATGAATTTACTTGACCTAGGTTTACGACATATATATATCCTTTTATCTTAATAAATTAGAGCAGTGACTACGTAGCGTAGCTAGGTGAGGAAGAAGCTATATATATAGGGGTGTAAATGGATATATACGGATTCGGATACAATACTATCCGTATCCGTTTATTTGCGGATACTTTTAAATCGAATACAGATAATATTCGTTTTTTTTTCGAATACGAATAATATCCGCTTTTTTTCGAATATGGATGCGGATGAATACGAATTTTCCGGTTACCATTTATAGTCCTAATTATAACTAGAATTAAAAAAATAATGAGTTTTAAAATATAGTTTATTAATGAATGAATGTTAATTTATTTATTTATAATAAATATTTAAATACAATAATCAATGTTCTTAATTATAATTCAAATAAGTTTTCATCATTTTTGAAATTCTAAATTTCAATACTACTTATTACTGTTTAGATGTCCAATATTGTAGTGTGTATGAATATTTATAATTTATAATTAGATTCAAAAGTTTACATTAAATATTTAATTATTTTTTCTCAAATACTTGATTAAAATTTTAATAATATGTTTATGGGAACTTTTATTTAAAATTTATCCTCAATACATAGATTACAATTTACATAGTTATAAAAATTTTATTTTATTTCATTATATTTATGGAGAGTGCGAGTTATAATGTATATGTGACAATTGACAACTAGTTAATCCAACTTCATCCAAAATTTACTTTGAATTTGCTTTAAATATTTGAACTTCTAATTTTTAAATAATTGGGTAAATGAAAGTGATAAATACTCCCTCCACCAGAAAATTCATAAAATTGAATTAATTATTCAACTCCCTTCTAGATTAATTCTAAGTTAATTCGGACTTAACACATTTTAACAATAAAATTATATTATTCATTGTTCCCGTCTCCCAACATTGCAAGTAAGTTTTGAAGGTAAATAATTTATAACAAGCTAATAACTATAGTTTTGTTCTTCTAGTATATAATTTTCTTGGTAAATGATACATTTTAGATATTTTAACTTTATAATTGTAAAAATCTATTAACTATATTTAAATCAATTTATTTCAGTTTATTAATATTAAAATAAAAGTGTTATTTTTACTTTTTAGAAGTGAAATGATATATTTTTAAAATAATTTTCGTATGATAGTGAAAACTACTTTTATTATATAAGGAATGTCACTTAAAAAATTATTTTGCTTATTATATAATATATATAAGTTATTTGGATACGAATTTCGGATACGGATCCGAATCCGAA
This sequence comes from Panax stipuleanatus, assembly GCA_020205555.1. NCBI lineage: Eukaryota > Viridiplantae > Streptophyta > Magnoliopsida > Apiales > Araliaceae > Panax > Panax stipuleanatus. The sequence continues at coordinate 134,753,519 of CM035120.1, forward strand.
TATTCGCTATCCGCCGGATATATTTATGGTCGGATGTTAAACGAATACGAATATGCCTATATCCGTATTCGTATCCGTTTATTTGCGGATACCTTTAAACCGAATACGGATATATCCATTTTTTTTGAATACGAATAATATCCATTTTTTTTCGAATACGGATGCGAACGGATACGAATTTTTCAGTTACCATTTACGGACCTAGCTATATATATAACTAAGACAAAAAATAGGTGACCAGATACTCCCCCTCCCGCACACTATAATCTTGAAGAGCCTTTGTCATGTACAATTCAAACACATTTGGCCATTGTCTTCAAATTCCTCCCTCATTTCTTAATTTGTCTATGCATGTTATATATATATATACATATATACACACGTTCCGGATTTTAAGCTTACCTTTTATCCAACATACTTTGCTCTTATCTCTTTTAGCGACGGACCGGGCGACGGTTCGGTCTGTCGCTATATATACAACCGTCGCTATAATTTTTAGCGACGGACAACATATAGCGACGGTCCGAACTGTCGCCCGGTCCGTCACTAAAGGGGGTAAGCAAGATATGTTGGATAAAGGGTAAGCTTAAGATCCGGACCATGTATATATATATATGGGCTATATGTAGCTACACAGCTGTGTAGCTACACAGTAGGCTATAGCTACGGTTTTCTAGGGCTATAGCGACGGTTGTCTGTCGCCATAGATATTCTGTCTATAGTGACAGACAAACCATCGCTATAGCCCTAGAAAACCGTCGCTATAGCCTACTATGCACTACACAGTTGTGTACTTACATTTTTCCCTATATATATATATAATTAGTATGGAGAAATGTCTCTTTCTCTCTCACCAACCACTTCACACATTTTTGTCTATTTACCATAACTAAAATTTGGGTCCTGTTACATCAGATCCTTTGAGTTGGTTGTTAGCCAAATTCGACCAAGTGTCATGAATTCAATGTTAGGTAGTTAATAAGTAATATTCAGCAAACTGAGCTAGCTGTGTTGATATATGCCACTTAATTTTATCTGAGTAATAGTTGGATTGAGAGACATCTGTACCCTCAAGCTACATGACACATTGAACCCTCAACTCCCAATTTTAACACTGGCCATTGTAATAGAGTCATATGAATCGTTAATTAAGTAACTAATTCTCCTTTAAAGTCTACAAACAACATATAAAGAGAGAAGAAAAAACATCTCTCTAAAATGGCACTTAAAAGAATAAACGAATGGAGGGAGACTTTTGGGCTTCTCAAGCCTTGTGTTTTAATAACTACATTGGTAGATGGTAGGGGGTCAAATATTCCTCTTAGAAAGTGCTTCTAGTCTTCCACACATGCACCTCAAATCCAATTCACCTTTCCTCTTCAACTTTCCCCTTTCTTTTTCATATTCTTTGATTTTCCTTGTAAAAAATTTGCTCCTCTTTCTTGATTTCCCGAGCTCGAATATAATCTTGGTTCCAGAGTAATTTTCTTGAATGCACCAAACCAATGTGGGAGCGCGCTCTGAAAATATATCGTCCGAGAAAAAATTTAATCTCAATTGACGTATATTATTGACCCAAGTATATTTTTTCAAAACCGATTTTTTTTATAAAAAAAAAAGATAAAGGGAGCATGAAATTATGAGTGCAATATATATATATGGGCTATATGTAGCTGCACAGCTGTGTAGCTACACAGTAGGCTATAGCAACGGTTTTTTAGGGTTATAGTGACGGTTTGTTTGTCGTCATAGATATTCTGTCTATAGCGACAGACAAACCATCGCTGTAGCCCTGAAAAATCGTCGTTATAACCTACTGTACACTACACAGCTGTGTACTTATATTTTTTTTCATATATATATATATATATATATCAGTCCAAGTCTCTTAACTAATGTTCCATGATTTTTGAGGTCCATATTTTTGTAGCTGTGCTGGTGAATTATTCTCATTACACACAATTGTAGAACACAATATATAGGGCCCCTAGTCTTTAATGCAAACTACTCACTCAGACTGTTCATGGCGATCAGGATAGCTTTTCAACCATGCAGGTGGAAATATGACACACAAAGTTGCAGTCCCACGTGCTTCTCACGTGTTAAACTCAAGAATTGTGTACTCTGTGGGGTCCTGGGAATGCAGTCATGGACAAAAGTTAAGATTTGGGAAGATTTTGTGTGAATAAAAAATGATATAAACCATTGCATAGAAATTAGCTTGCTAGCTAGGTGTGCTTGCTAGTAAATACCTTAGCATCTAAGATCTCTCTCTAGGTATATATATATATATAGTCATATCATAAGTGAGGCTGAATTTTGCTTTCATTATTGAGAAATTTCCCATCCTTGTATAAATATTTACTATAATTTAAGTTTATATATATAATTACTCCCTTGATACAATTTATTTGTTTAGAATTAAAATAATGAAATTGATGTAAAAGGTTACAACATAAAAATCTCGAATTGTCTATACTAATTAATCTCACCCTAATTAAACATATATTGATCCCAAGAACCCTAATTAAACATACATTAATCATTTATTTTATTGGAAGAACCCTAATAATCTAAGTTGGGACATTTGACTCCTGATAGAGAATAGCGGAGGAAAATGATTTATTTGGCTAAACCCAACTAGTTTAGGATTAGTTAGGTTGAATGATACTACTGTTATCCCTACAAGTTGTCACACAATTAAAGTTTATTTTTCTTCAATTGGATCCTCTAAGTGGTTTATTTGTGTCAATTTTATTCCTTGGATGAAATGTTACCAAACTTCCCACAAATTGAGGCATTTGTAGTTTTAGTAGGGGTAAAAACGATAGAACACGCGCAAAACAATAAAGAAAAATTAATTAAAATTTCAAAAAATAAATTGGATAAAATTTGATCCGAGAAACAGAATTGATCGATTCAAATCAACCGCTTAAAAGTATATTTACAAAAAAGTAAAAGTAATTTTAGAACTGACTTTTGTAATACGTGATAATTTAGAGGGAGAAAAATATCATCAAACCTTTAGAATTAAGACTTAATTAAGTTGAGTCGAGAAAGATAGAACCCTAATAGTACTAGCAAAGGGTTAGTTAAAAACTTGTCAAAGCTATGAAATGCCTAAAAGAAATTAATGCCATTCGAATATTCCCTTCCCTCGTCTTACGCATATGCGTCAGATCAGGCGCCTCAAGAGGAATTAATCTGGCCGGTCCAGGAGCATGCGTTTACTTGAAAAGGAATACTCTCATCCCTATGTTAATTGAGAGGCAATGAAATTTAAAGTCATGTCCAAATAGAATTGGCAAGACATAATTAGTTTTAGTCAATAATTTATCACATTTTTGTCTGACAGACTAAGATTTGTAGCCTTTTTCCACTGAAAGATACATGCATGTGTCTTGTCGTCACTATATCCAAGTGACACTATCATCCTCCATAACATGAAAATTTCAAACTACTTAATTTGATTACATTATTGGTATTTCTTTCTAGCTAATAACTCATCTGGAAAAATTAATTATGACGGCTTTATTCTAGCCATATTGACCCAACACTTTTTGCTCTTATTAGTACTACCTCCGTCCTACAATAAGTATTTTTTTAAGTTTAATATTTTTTTTCAAAATAAGTAATGTGTTAGAATTTTAATACAATTTTTATAATATTTTTTCATATGTACCCTTATGCAATTAATGGTATTTATTGGGAAGTTGAAAGGTACTACCTCCGTCCCACAATAAGTGCTTTTTTAGGCTTAATATTTTTTCCCAAAATAAGTGATGTGTTAGAATTTCAATACAATTTTTATAATATTTTCCCATATGTGCCCTTATGCAACCAATAGTATTTATTGGGAAGTTGAAAGGTTGAATAAAGAGAAAGAGAGACCAAAGGGCAATAAAAAAAGTCTCAAACAAAACAAAGAAAGTATATTAAGAGTATTTTTATCATTTTAGCTTGTGTATTGGTATGTATGATTAAGCTAAAAAAGCACTTATTATGGGACGGAGGTAGTAGAAGAAAGAGAAAGAGAAACCAAAAGGAAATAAAAAAAATCTCAAACAAAACAAAGAAAGTATATTAAGGGTATTTTTGTCATTTTAGCTTGTGTATTGGTACGTGTGATTTCAGCTAAAAAAGCACTTATTATGGGACGGATATAATATTTTAGTTCGGCAAGTGTGTATTTTCAATAAAAATATCAATGATACAAACTTTAGTCTCTTTGACTCATCATAAAAAATTAATTGTCCAAGAGGATCGAGAGTCTAAAGCCTATATCAACTCATATTGACTATTCTTTACGGTCTAATTTGGAGTTCACATCACATGGTATTGAAAATCTTGTTTTCAGAAAGTTTTCAAGCATTCTTGCTACATGTTACCCTTTATATTGATCCATCTATAGGATAAATATGCATTTAATTTAAGAAAACTGATAAATGCATAATAGAAAATGATATTTTCATAGAAGAATCGTCACTATAATAGATCCCAGCTATAGCGACGGTTTTCACCGTCGCTATATATTTATAGCGACACTTTTCATGTGAAAATATTAAAAAATATTGTAAAAATGTCAATTTCCTTAATTTAATTACTCTCATGTGACCACCTTATATTAGGGGTATTAGCATGACATAATCCTTAAATATTTTTTCAAGGTGACCACAAGTGAGGAAACGTAATTACTTCCATGCATGGGAAATGGGTTCATGCAGATCCGAAAAAGAACCAGTGAACTCTCTGCTATGCATTTTGTTTGCAGCCCCCCACAAATTTATCTTCAAGCTTTACACATTTTGGCCAAAAAAAAATATAAATAAAATTAATTAAGGTCTAAATTACATGAGCACTACCACCAAAGGAACTCCACAACCGAGAACACTCTTCTTCTTCTTCTTCTTCTTCCTTAGACGACGACTTTCCCCTCATAGACAACAACTCAAATGCTGAGGTTGGAGCCTGCATAAGGTCCAGTGTGACATTGTTGGTGCCTGTCGTCCCATTGAACCGGTCCCAGCCGTGTGGCTCAGGGAACATATGGTGCTGCAGGTTAGAACCAAAATGATGGGTCTGATCATTTAGGTGGTGAAAAGGCCAGTCTTTGTCGATTATGAGCTGCCTAGCAAAGAGGGCTGCTCTGTTTTCAGCAATAAGTTCACGCAGTGCAGCGCTACATCTTGAAGAGAGATCGGGGGAGGATGAAATCAAGGATTCGTTCCTTGATGACAGAAGAGAGAGAGCACTGCCTGTTGGTGATGATGATGATGATGATAAGTATGCAAATCTACCTGCATGCATGTTAATTATCAGTTTACATCAAGAAATCTTTTTTCTAAATCTTACTTTATTTAATTAATTAACAGCCGAAAAATGATGCATCATTTTTGTTCTAACAATATCAATCTTCTTGTGTATTTAATGTGTAAAGTTCATCAATTTTTTAAAGCTAAAATATTCAATAAACAACTCTTTACAGCTAATGTATGAATTTCATATATTCAATGCTGCTAAAATATTCTTGTGCACTTTAAAGCTGCAACTCAATTTTCCTAAATACTTTTAGATTGAGATATTTAGCAGAACTTACTAAACAACTGAAGTCTGAATATCTAATAAAACACTTCTAACAATCGGCCAAAAGTTCACTCTTGGTAAAAGATATGTGATTACTAGTACCTCCGTTTCTTAAAGAGTGCAGTTTTAACAAAAAAAAATTGTTCCTTAAAGAATACAGTTTTAGGAACCCAAGGCCTTCTTTTTCCAAATATGCCCTTGTTTTAATTAATGCACTAAATGGGAAAGTTAATGCACTAAAGGAAGAGAATGGCTATTTTTGTCATCTTATCCCACTTATTGGTTTGTGTGCTTTTTGCTAAAACTGCACTCTTTAAAGAACGGAGGTAGTAGTAATTAATTGTTATTGTGAGTGTTTGGTATGAATTCAATATTACTGGGTAAATTATTGTACTAATTTTAGTAGAATGATTCACTCATATGGATATTGTCAAATGTAATCAACAATCATCAGAGTACTATCAAACTAATTAATTCAGTATTACTTAGTAAACTGTATTAAAATTTTTAATATGTTTATAAAATAACAACTCATGATATATTCAATTATTAAGCACAAAAATTTCGAGTATGTCGTTAACAATATATTAAATTATAATAATAAAAAACAAATAGCAGCACATACTTTGTATAGACGTTGAGTTATTTTAGTTAAATTAAACATGTCAACAAACCAAAAAAATTAAAAATAAATGTAAATTATGTGATTAAGAAAGATATTTATGTCCCAATTGTTAAATATAAAGGATATTTTTGTCAAAATAAAAATTTCAAGATGACTACTATGTAATAATCTCATATTATCATCTATTTTTTGATCATTGATCTGATTACCAAAAAATTTGGCACTTTATCGGGAGTGTACATAAGATTATCAGTGTAACTAGCATAATTTATAAAGATGATCAACCATATTACCGAGTATTTAATTTTATCACTCTAAATGACCTGTAACAAACGTTTGCTTAATCTCATCTCCAAGTTAAATTCTTCTGTAGTTTTATTTCCTATATTTAACTTGATCTTTTATATCTGATAATAGTCCTTCCGGACTTATTAGTTACTCCCTCCCTTCCAAAAAAGTCTCATTTCCAAAATTAGGATCAAGGATATATATATTATTTGTTCCATATTTACCCCTAACCTATTTTTGAAACTATTGTCCAGTTTATGATCAAACATTCAGGTTTTTGTTTTATAAGGACTTAATGACTAAAGAAAAACAATTAAACTTTTTTCAAGTTATAAAAAAAAACATACAATTATTTTTTTTATACCAAAAACTATTAAAATTTCAAAAAAATGTCAAAAATATTTAAAATTTAATCATATAAACTGACGTGTCTGCAGACATGTACATATGTTCAATTCTGGTCAAATTCCTTAGCATTGGAAATGAATTTTTGAGTTTTAAACAAAATTCCTCCCAATTTCAAGGTCAAGTCTAGTGCTAGCTGGTAAGATGTGATATGTGCTACAGTATACAAATTATACTCTGACTCTTCTTTTGACTATTTTATTTCTTTTTTAGGGTATTAAGGTTTGCCTTAGCTATAACATTTTTCAATAATTATTACTTATTAAAAAAATCCTAGCTAGTTTTAACATTAAAAATTAAGTACATTTGCACGCTGGCGTCTCCTAGGCTTAACTTTGTTTTTTATTTTCTAGTTTTGAACATGCATGTACACCCTTAAAATTTGCCTACATAAGTCAAAACATTCAAGCATGCTCTTATTTATGAACTAAGGATTAACAAATTCGTAACAGTTAGCTTGCAATAGAAATTAATTAAAGAATTGATATTTTCACGTATATTTTTAATATTTACACATGTTATTCTCTTACATAGGCATACAATAGGTTTCACTTTTATGTGAGAATGAACCATGCACAAATATTAAAAATACATGTGAAAATATATATATATATATATATACCTTGAGAAGGATTATTTCTTGGCACAGAATGTTCATGAGAACTCTTTCTTCTTCTTTCATTGTGGCCTGCTAATCTCCTCCTGCAACTCCTCTTGGAATCATCAAACTCTGTCACTACATGAAACCTACACCAAACCCCACTAATTATGTAATTATATAGTAATACCAACAATTAACCCCAACTTAATAGGTATTAAAGCTTATTGAGTTGAGTATAAACACATCAAAGATACCGTATACATATATACATATATGTATACATATATATATATATATATATATATATATATATATATATGATGAAAGATCCACAACTAACATTACCAAAATTCTTGAGATGTATATTATCTCACAAGGTATTATGCATTACCATCTAGTTGTCTCGCCTCAAAAGTGCAGTGCAAAATAATGTCTAAGCATCGAACATTAATTGTGAATCATTTTTTATATATAAAATATAGTAGAATGGTCCATATATCTCCAAATTATAGACTTATTTTCAGTCAACTCAACTATGTCGGTCCACATATATGATGTGAAAAAAGTGCAAGAGTTAAAGTTATCTACTCTAACTCTAACAGTGTATACACTAACTCAAACAGTGTATACAATAACGATGTTAGAATTAATTAAGCAGATGAAATACTTATATCGGACAAAATTACTCTTATGTTAAGTTGTCGGTAAGGTTTTGCAAGTGTCTTGAGGTTTTGGCTGCTTTCATGGTTTGTATTTCTTCGTGGTCCTATCCATAACTTTAAAATAAATCCCAGTGTCCAATGGTTGGATTTTGGGTATCCAAATGGAGGGTCCGATCCATTTGATTTATTAGTTAATTTGTGATATTGACTAATATATTTACGTCACTAAGAGTTAGAGAGTTGTAGAGATTGTAGGAGAGTGATTTAACTTTTTGTGCCTATATGACTGATCATGTCTCCTCTCCTCAGTTGTATCACGATTAATCGGTTGGCCCACAACCCTAGAAACTTTTATCAGTGATCTCTCCCAATACAGATCTAAACTCTAACTGTTACGAATTTGAGTTCCATTCTCGTAGTTTGGAGATGCTGTTAGGTTACAGAGGACAATTAATTGCAAAGAGTTTTCCGCACCAAAAAAGTTATATCAGAGGTACAAATTAATTTATATTTTTGTATAAATTTGTCATAACATGGATCATATTACTCCTTTTCTAATGAACAATGCTAAATGAATGAATTGGCTAAAATATATCTATAAGACTATAACCAACACATCATAGATCATATATTCCACTTCATATGAAGGTTTTCATATATAAAAGATGCACAATAAACATATGTATGCAAGAATTTAAACAAACATGTATAATTATAGAGATAGATTTTTATTTATTTTTACACATACATACACATGACAGTTACCAACCATTTAAATAAGCATGTATAAATATAGAGATAGATTTTTATTTACCAACCTGCTGCACTGTTGACAAAAGCGCTGCTCAAGGCCAAGAACCACAACTCTTGGAGCCTTTGAGTGCAGTTCACACACCTTGTGCCTCCTGTGGTAATCCTTAGTGTTCAAAAGCGCCACGTGGCACCCCTCCACCTGACACCTAGGCACCGTCGCCGGGATCGCCACCGTGACTGCGGCCGTTGCAGAAGGAACCCTCATCCCACCGCCGCCGCCCCCACCGCCGTAGTAGGGTTTCCCTCGCTTCGATATGGAGAACCCCGCCACATGTCGCACGCTCGGAACGGTAGCATCCTCAAAATAGTTCCTCTTCCCCAGCTTCAAGCACATGAGGTGTGGGTCCGGGTGGTAGTGGGTCCCAATCCCGGCGTAGGGAGACGAACAATGGTGGTTGCTGCCGCTCCCTTGTTGGGAAAACAACAGCGCGTGGAAGGCACTCTCTTCCGGGTTCCCGGCGGAGGTGCTTTTCACCACCGCCGCCGTTGCAGCGGAGACGGAGGCGGCGTGGTGGAATGAGTTTTGAGCGTTGGTATTAGTACTAGTGCTGCTCCAATGATGGTCCCAGACATCCCATGCAACGTTTGTGCAATTACCGTTTTGCCCTCTGCCGCTATTATTGAACAAGTTGCAAGCATTTTCCATGTCTCCCTGTGGGGGGTGAAATGGTGATGGATTTGGTGTTTCTATAGAATTGGGAAACAATACTGCATATCAGGGGAGTTCTGGTTCTGGTCTTTATAAAAGAATAAATTATATATATATATATATATATATATAGAGAGAGAGAGAGAGAGAGAGAGAGTGTGTAAGGATTGTGTTGTAGTCCAATGGGGTTTAAGTGGAAAGAGCAGAAAGGCTGCAGTGGAGTGGCAGACAGATGAGAATCGAATTAAGAGAATAGTATACAGTTGTAGCATGGACTATATATATATAGACTATAGAGAAGAGTAGAGGCACGTGAGAGGTGGGATGTGCACGTGACAAGAGCGAAAGTGGGACCCAACCAGTTGGATTGAGTTGAAAAATGGAATAGGAGAGAGAGAGGGAAAAAAAAAAGAAGAGGTGATAAGATTTAGGATCCGGTTATCATCAAATTAAGATAGACAGAGAAATGTCATTTTTCTATTTACGTGTTGTATTAATCAATTGATTAAAATTAAATTTATACTAATCACACTCTTAGACTTAAAGTTCAGTGACCTAGTTAGACTTTCAACAACTTATGAACGAAGACACTATATATGGATCAAATACTCCAAATTTAAATATTATACATGGATATATACAGTGTTGAAGTCGACTTAAAATGAAAATAAATTAGCCTATATATGTATATTTATTTATATAAGGAGATATAATATAATTAATCCGTATATATTTGGACTGAGTCATGCATGCATGCATGCAAGAAAGAATGATCATCACTTTTAACTTAAAATGAATTTAAAATATCTAGAGAAGAGCTGCATGCTCATTTAAATCCAAACAGTCTGTAAAGTGGTCATTCATTATTCAGACTTTCATACTACTACAATGTGGACCATACACGTGTCCACGTTGGCCCCTTTTAAGATCTTCCAGCACCTCAAAGATTGACCGGATTGGCTTGACAGTGACCCCTCTTCCCCATGCATTCATTCTTTTCTTTAACACAAAGCAGATGCTTAGGAAATTTACAACTACAGCCTTTAATTTAATTATATATATCAAATCTCATAAAATTAATACTACTGCTGTTTTAATTTTACAAAATGCATGTGAAATATAGTTTCTTATTTATTATATATACTCTTCTAAATTAATAAACCTTCCGATATTTATTTTAGTATCAAAAGTATTGATAACTTTATTTCTTTTATTCAAGAAAAGAGAGAATGTATTAGAGTAAAACAAACCAAAGTGGGGTAACTTCCCCTCCAAACCCCTCCCTCCCTCCCTCCCTCCCTCCCTTAGCACAAGTCATACAAAATAAAGAAGATATTCCAAAGAAACAATAACATCAACTTGAAAACAAGTTTCATATTAAATAAATATTCTTTTCATTTCAAAATTAGATATATATATTTTATTTTGTTTAAAAATTAAATATAAATTTTTATTTTAAAACTATAAAGTGACATCTTTAAAAACCGCAGTATTACACATGTATCTCTAATCTTGAAATCGAATGAATATATTTCTTTTGGGTTTATTTATCTCAAGTTTGAATGAATGAATGAATTAAAGCTTTTCGACACTAATCAGGCTCATGAAATCAAATTTTAAATATAAAGTAGGTGTGTTCAATAAATCCTCTTAATTAAAAGGCCAGGAGAGAGAAATAATATTTCAATTTTGAAATATAGAGATCTTTAAGGGGATAAACTAACTGTTTTTTTTTTAATTTTCAAAAGAAAATAAAGAATAAACTCAAAAAAAAATCTCTCAACTATATGCCTTTTCAATAAAGTCAAAAGGCAAAAAAAAAGATTAGGTTACATTAAAATGGCATTTTTGGTGAATAAGTGGAAGAGTGAGAGCTTTTTACATTACTACTTAACGACAAAGTTGCACTAACTTTATTTTGATGTGAAAAGTTGAGACAATCAGATTGACAACCATGACAGTCCTTTAAGTGTAAATAGCAAAGATGACTTGCTCAGGTCAATTACTTGCTGCCCATTCTGCTAAATTATACTAGTAAAACTCTATTTTAAAAAAATAAAATAAATAAAAAATCACAGAATTAATTAAAACTATACCTACACCTATAAAGTTTGCTTTTCTTTACAAGCCATGGCTATGAATAAAGAAATATAAATAGGAGAATACTATTTTTACACTTATTTTTGATATTTTTATATTGTTCCTTCTCAAAAAAAAATAAAATTCACTATATTTTTATCTGTGAGAGGGTCATATAAAAATATCAAAAATATATATAAAAAGATCAATTCTCTATAAATAAATGAACCTCTTGTTAAAAAAAATCACCATAAAAAACAAAATAGTTAAAAGTTTTCAATCATATTGATTGATATGTGGATAATGAATGTTGGTAAAGTTTTCACACATTGATTGCTATAAAGATTAGATAATGTTGAGTTTTATACAGTCAGAAGCCTGCCTTCATTATTATTAAATAATGTTAGTATCACATAAATTATTTCACATATTTCTCACATACACATACATACATATTATGAGTTTCGCGTGTTAGGTTGGAATCCACAATATATATATATATGTATGTGAGAGTTATGTGATAATTTTTATGTGATAGTAGCATTGCTCATTATTATTATTATTGTTGTGAATAAAGTAAAAATCTGAGCTTGATTATTTTTACTTCTTGTTCTTCTTTCTTCTTCTTCCTTATGGCATCCCAAGTTTTTGGTACAGCCTGCCTGCGGGGTAGGGTACCCTTCTGGCTTGTGTAGTACATTTGTGACAGATACTTTTTTACTCAATAATTCTGACCCAAATTTGAATGCAAGAACTCTAACTTTTTGTGAGGGAAATGGGTTTTTGACACGTGGACATATCAAGAAACTCCCTACAAATTCTACCGTACCCGCAGAGAGGGTTTGGGAACTCAGAAACTACTTCTCATGTCATGGGGATCCCGTAAACACAAACATACCACAATATTGTTTCTTTTAATGAAACACCAACAATGTACACTACAAAAGGAAAAACAAGAAGATTCAAGTATGGGGGGTGGGTTGGGGGGGTGGTATTTTCTAATATTGGGGACCATTTTATTCACTTCTCTCTTCTTCTTTCTTTTCTTTTTTTTTAAATCTTTATTCCTTTTAGCTTAATTAATTTAGAGGGGACCATTCTATATATATTTTGTTGGATGTTGGAGTTTTGGGGATCAATTTAGTTTGGAGACAGTATTTTAATATGTTTGCTTAGAGAATTAATTAATCATAAGACATATCAAAAGCCAGAAATGATTGAGTAACTCGTTGTAGTAGTACAACAACTCAAACAAAAATATATATTCTAATTAATTTGGTCAAATTAGTCTCCACTTTACACCATTTTGAACTTTGAATGTATGACTAAATGCATGTACCTACAATCAGTAGTAGTGCATTTGCATATTTAGTGGGATTTTTTATTTTTTTAAAATTTGCAGCCCCTTTATGATTTGTGATTTTGCATGTTCAACCTTAGCAAAACTTATTCATTACAAAACAAAACAAAAACAAAAAATTATACTACAAAGTATGCTCAAGCATTAAATAATTTTAAGCACCACTAAACAAATTCAAATAAAGTTAGGTAGGGCTTCAATCCTTTTTTCCTGTTTGCATGCCTCTCTGAACTTCCAAAGGTCATGGGCCCAAAGTCATGAGTAGATATATATGTGACTATGAGGTGGGGGTTATATATATATATATATATATATACACACACGGAGATAATCAAGTGTATACCCTTTTATTTAAAATACCCTGTTGACTTTTTTTAGCAACGGACCGAGCGACAGTTTGGTCCGTAACGTATATTAGCTAGAGAACTGTCGTCTTAACTTTTAGCGATGCATCGAACCGTCGCCATAACATATAAACCGTTTATCTGTTTTATAGCCGACGGACCAAACCGACGCCCGATCCGTCGCTAAAAGTGGTGAGCAGGGTATGTAAAATAAAGGGTATATATATATATATACCTATCTTGTTAACTCCCATGTAAGAAAATTAAATCCCAATAATTCAGAAGTTGATCATTTGAATTAATCTTTTAAACTTGCACAACCTGCATGCATGTCCTGATCAGAGGCACATTATTAGTTAGAACTTAGACACGCCATCTTACTATCTATATATTTTATTCTCTCTTTATATACAAGGTGACAATTGCTCAGCTTGGCCATTGAGTATATCGTACGTAAGTGTGAGAAATATTGATACGTTAGAGATGAGCTATTAATATTATGCAGGGTTTATATGATATTGATCACCAAAAACGAATGTGAATTAGTATCGAATTATTTGTCTTAATTTAACTGTATTTCGGATTATTTAATTCTTTGAATAATGACTATTAATCTCATAAAGTCATTTGATATCTTAAAATGGGAGGACTATTTATCCCACATTCATCATAGAATTATATAGTCCATTATAAATAGCCTTAAAAATGACAAAAATAAGACTATTTAAAGGATTGTTAATATTTGAAATAGTATTAAATTAAGATAAATAATCCAAATCCAAACATACTTTTTGCAAATAAACATAACATTCGGTAAATTAAATATTACTCAAATAGAAAGAAGAAGAAATAATAAATTGGCATCAAAAGATTCAAAAGCCCAATTATGTTGCTCAGCATGTTAAGGTTTAATTATGTATGAGTTTGGACCAAAGTGGGATTCAATAATTTTTTGGACTTTTATGGGGTACACTCTATCCCAAAGTCCATACGAAAACTGAATAACCCCATTTCGATGAGAGAGGTTGATGCAGATTTGAGCCTTTTTCCGGCCGATGACTAGTTATCTTTTTCTTTTTTTTTGTCCTGGGAATTATAATATACTAACTCCGTTATACAATATGAAAATTAATTCCTAATTAATTGTATGATTCATTTAAAGGTTAATAATATTAAATCTTGTAATTTATAGTTATTGGTAAAGTCTAATCCGAACTTTAATTTAGATGTGATTGTAAAACTACTCAAAAGATAATTTTGTACTTTCTGGTTGAATTAGAGTTTCTTATATTGTGTTATATAAGAAGGAGATCCTGTAATTATAAAATATACGAATTTTTTAAAAGATAGTGAAATTGGTGGAATAACCTAACGTTAAATTTTGTGTTGTGTAAATGTTTTCTTTATTTTTTATTTACTGTTGTTTTAATTGCGTTGTTATTTTCTAAAAATAATAACTTTTTAGATTGTGAATAATTAATATCTATAATTTTATTGATTAAAATTAAACAAATTCATATTTAAAATTTGCATTCCTTTTACACATAACTTGTTTCTAAAGGTTAGCTTTGAGTCTTGTACACGTCCTAATATAAATGTATGAACCTCTGTCTTTCTCACAAAATCTGACCCATTCTTTGAGTCCTCATCACGTCCAAAACAAACTGTGTGTTTTTGTGCGTGTGAGAGGGGGAAAAAGTCGCAAAATAATAATACCATCTACCTTGCTTCAAACCGTTACCCCCATTCTTCACTTCAAAACCAAACAAACCATACCCCCAGTCGTCATATAGTAAAAATTGTCATTTTTGTATCTTTTTTATTATTATTATTTTGTCCTCAAATTATTATTTCTCAAAATAATTATATTTTAATGCCAAATCTATTCTTTATCTCACAATGATTGTATGGTTTAGGTTAAGAGTAATGCTATAGATACAACTTATTCTACAATTATTTTATAATTTGTTGATGTGGTATACTTCACCTCAGCATATTGATGAACAAATTGCTTTAATGTAGTCTTCGGCTCCACATAAAAGCTGAGGTGGAGTATGCCATATCAACAAATTGTAAAATAGTTGTAGAATAAGTTGTGTCTCTAGTATTATTCTTAGGTTATTAGGTTTATCCATTTTTATATTTCCTCTAGTTTAAGCAACCATATATTATGTTATATTAATTAAAAGGTTTAGTTACAACAAATTCATTTCAACTTATTGTTTCTTAATTATCAATTATGCTCCCTTTTTGAATCAACATGCATGTATCAGTCATACCCTAATTATGTATTTGACTGATCAACTTTCCAAATCATAATTATTTTGTATACCAAATTCACTATATATTCATGATCACCTTTCCACCTTTCCTTTATAATAAAGCTATGTAACCCAAACTACCATGTTTCCATTCTTTGCTTTCTTCTCTCTTGTCTTCTTCATTCTCCGGCCGCCATGCATTCCAGCCAAAACAACTCCAACCTTTATTGGAAAGCCTATAACGGTCGCAACTGCGAAAAAACATAGTCATACGTGGCATGATTTCAAAAGGTTCCGAGATGTCAGGAAAGGCAGCCACGTCAACGGCATGTCTGAGCTCAAGAAGTACTTCCATCGCTTTGGTTATCTAGCCATGCAAGAGACGAATTTCACCGATAAGTATGATGATCATTTGGAGCACGCAATAAACCGGTATCAAGCAAAACTCGGGTTATCCGTTACGGGAAAACTTGACTCTGTCACGCTCTCTCACATAATATCACCTAGATGTGGCGTGTCTGACACATCGGGCACGTTGCATGATAAAAGAAAGTATGGATATTTCACCGGCCGGCCAAGATGGACACGTAAAATTCCGATGACACTCACCTACGCGTTCTCGCCGGAGAATATGATAAAATCTTTGAGCTTGGTTGATATGAAAGTAGTATTTACGCGGGCTTTCAACCGTTGGGCGTCAGTTATTCCGGTTACTTTTTTGGAAACTAACCAATACGAATATGCAGATATCAAAATAGGGTTTTATAGCGGTGATCACGGCGACGGAGAGTCGTTTGATGGAGTTCTAGGGGTTTTAGCCCATGCGTTTTCACCGGAGAGTGGTAAATTTCATCTTGATGCGGCCGAGACGTGGGCCATAGATTTCGGAATGGAGAAATCTGATGTGGCGGTTGATTTGGAATCGGTGGCTACGCATGAGATTGGGCATGTGCTAGGTTTAGCTCATAGTTCCATAAAAGAATCAATAATGTACCCTAGTTTGAAACCTAGAAACAAGAAGGTGGATTTGAGACTAGATGATATAAAGGGAATTCAAGCTCTTTATGGTTCAAACCCTAATTTCAGATTAGGGGAATTGTCGAAGTCTGATATTTCTTCAAATCATGCTGTTGATTTGAGGGATAGACCGTCAATTTGGACCAGCTTTCTGCTGATTTTAATGATCATTTTGTTGTTGTGCAACTAACTTTGCATGACAATTAGGTAGGATACTGATTTTCTCTAATCAATAGGGAAAATGATGTCCATATATATATATATGGTCCGTCTTTCCTGTGAACCATAAGGATCGAACTAAAAACAAACCGGCTACAACGACGATTTTTTCTGTCGCTATAGCATAGAAAGCCGGTTTATTATGCTATAGCGACGGAAAAAATCGTCGCTCTAGCCGGTTCGTTTTTAGTTCGCTCCCTATAGTTCAATGGAAAGTCCAACTGTATATATATATATATATATAGGTATTAACAATTAACTTTTAGAAACTTTATTTTATTTTCACACATGGATCTATGAAATTCTTAATTTATTTCTTCTTTTTTAGCTTGCTAGATTCATATATTGTATAGTCTTCAAAAGGGATGCATGTATTTTCGTGATTATTTTATGCAAGTATATAAAAGCAGACTTGGGTTTGGTGACCAACAATATTTTCCAAGAAATTATATTCTAGTCAATATTCAAACTTGAGTCATAAGTTGCCCAAATTCCTCTTTTACTACTATCTCTTTCTATATATTATTTTCCATTGACTAACAAAAGAAAAATAATACTCTCTCTCATAAAAAATTGTTTCTAAAGAAATTAAAAATATATATGCCTCCGTTTAATATTAAAGAGCTTCATTTAAACAAATTATAAATTTTAAAAATGTATTTTTGTTCCATGGATAATTGAGAGTTTCATTTAAAATTTAAAAATATATTTTTATTTCCATATTTAATTATTTTAAATTTATTGAGTATTTATATAATAGTACTATAAAAATAAAATGTGACATTATGTTATTTTATATTACCGTAAAAATATTATGGGGAAAAACTTTTTGAAATAAAATTTTGGAAAAATGGGGGTTCATCTTATTGTGGGACCGGTGTATTTCACATAAGCTATCGTCTTTACCTTCTGAGGACGAAAAACTCTATGCCGACATAAAAATTAATATAAGTGCTTTACAATTTCACTATTTTGTATTTTTATATGGATATCAAACGTACTTTTAATAAATGTGAAACTATGGGTTTAAATAATGAGAAAATTTTTTATAGACCATTTTAGCTGCTAGCTTATTATTGAATATAAATCCATTATATAATAAAGCTCAGATATATAATAAACAAATAAGATGGGGCCTTAACAAAAAATAGTGACAAAAAGAAATATCCTTGTTAAGCCTATCAGATCTGCCTCAACTTAAGAAAAGGCCGTCGTCCCATATATGGATCATTGAGCCAATATCTTGCAATGCCCAAAAACAATATATAAAACAATTAATATAATTGTTGTGTTTTATTTATTTGTTTATTTATTTATTCCTTTGAGTTGTGTTTTTTATTTATAATTATTATTATTTCAATATAAGCTATTATTATATTGATAAAACTTGAATTATTAGTTTGTTCTTATTATTTTTTTGACTTGGGATTAATTTGTTCTTGCTCTTTTCTCCTTGTTAGCCAAAAATGTTATGTGTATTATTGTGGTTGATTAATTAATGTTTCAATTGTGTTTAGTTTTAGCACTTTCTCAAGTTTCTTTAATTATTAATGCACCATTAATCGTAACAAATTTAATAAAAAATAATAAACTTACATATGATCAAAAATAATAACCCTAAAGTATGTATGTGAAACTCTCATTTTAATATACAAAGTACTTGATCATTTCATAGATTTTATGTCCAAATAACTTGTGACATATCAAAGTTAATTAACAAAAATACAAAATTTGCAAGTTGCTCGTAAATTGGACTAGGAGAGGTGGAAGGGCACTGCATGTGAAGCCGAGCAACCATGTGAGTCTTGATGATAATAGCTAGTTAATTTGAATACAAGGAAACTTAATTAATAATTCTACAACATCCTACTCATTCATGTGAATATTATTTATTTAATATTAAATATAAAAGAAATTTAATTAAAAAAATATTAATTTTTACAATAAAATTTTGATATTTTTAACAAAATCATACTCATATAAATATAATTATAATTTACTATTTATGTGAAAAGAATCGTAACTAATTAATTAGTAATTATCTATGTTATTGTAAAGCGGTCGTGGGCAGCTTGGTGTAACTGTGTCATATTTTTTTTTCTTTTACCCTTGTAAATTTATAGAACTAATATTTTCTCAAGTAAATTTGACACTTCCACAAGTTTTTTTTCACATGAATAGTAAGTGGGGTCCACCTCATGTGAGAGATGACCTAGTGAAATTATCAAATTTATTTGTGAAAATATCAATTTTCTAAATTTAAATATATTACTATTTTGTCTGTTTATATTAGTTTTTTTTTTATTTTTCTATTTAGTCACTCAAATTTTATAAATTCTTATTCTATCTTTATATAATTTATGCACGCAACGCATGTGTCACATGATGATCATGTGTTATCATACCAAAAGTGACATTGAAGGCATGGTTTTAAAACCTGGACCGAATCGCCGGTTCAACTGGTTAAATTCGAAATAAGTCGACACTTGGTCCAGATTGAACCGATAAACTAGTTTTGGTCAAAACCCGATAGATCCGGTTGACCACCGGTTGTACGAGTGGTTCAACCGCTATAAAACCGGTTAAGTTGACCCACTGAACAGATTTTAATTATTTTTTAATATTTTTTTGTACTAATTTTTTTTTAATATTAAAATTAATCACTTCTAGTAATATTGTAACTCAACTTTATTATGTTTTAGTTTATAAAAAACGAGATTTTTTAAAATATTATAAATGACTAATAATATATATATATATATATATATATATATATATATTACATATTAATGATATAACCGAGTTATCTACCTTTCCACAACCTTCAGGAAGGTACACACACTGTTCACGTGAAGATCAGACATATGTAAGAAGTTTTTTTTTCTTTTTTCTTCTTTTAAATGTTTTGTGTGTGTGTGTGTAGAGAATTTATGGCTTCCTGCAGGTCAATGCACAGATCCAATAAGAAGAGCTGTAGTTGGTAAAAAGATGTTATCTCCTTGTGTATTTATTTTTAATTTTTCTATATATCTTCTTAAATGAATAGACTAATTAAAAAGCAACAATTAAACAATTCTCTCAACCTTTTAATCTTAAATTATGGACCAAGTAACACGTGTATGACTTGTAATTAGTTAAGTCCACATAATTCGTCTTCTTTGTTTTTATATATACTAACATAACACCACCGGTGGCACACGCGTAACGTGTATAAATTATTTAAAATAATTTATTTTATAAAATTTGAATGATGAAATAAAAAGATTAAAAAAATATAAAAAAATGACAAAATATGAATTACTATAAAAGTTGAAGGCCATTTTTAAAAGCCAAAAAGCCATCATAATTAAATTTGTTTATACCAAGTCGGCCTCCTCTGACTTTATATTTTAAATTTAACAATATATATAACTTCATTTGAGAAAAAGGATAAAATATCTTCCTAAAGAAACAATGTTAGTACTAGTTTCATAAGTAATTAATTAATTTCCTGCCAAGAATTCAATAATAGAGGAGGAGGAGGAGGAGGAGGAGGGGAAGGGGTAGGGGGGGGGGGGTGTCTCATAAGTACTTTCAATGAATCTGAAAAAGTAAGTAACTTTAGGTACCATGAATGAATTCCTTTGGCAAAAAGGAAGCCCAAACCGCATTTAATTCTCCTTAAGAGACTCAACAAATCAATGACAGTACAACTCCCACCTACAACCCTCATGTTGTGACAAACAAAAACCCTACTACTCAAAACCCTACCATTTCTAGTAACCTAACTAGGTCCCTCATACACCCAACATATTTTCCATAATATTCCTCTCTCCTATAACCAACAAACATGCCCTTCATTTTTTATTTATTTATTTAATAAATACTCAATTAAGTATTGTAATTATGACTTGACTTCATCAATTAGCTCAACCCTTTCATGTGCAAGAAACGAGTTTGACGAACTAATCAATTGATTAGTCTGGTCGGAATTCAAAAATAATAGTGTATCATATGTCTATATAAAACGTGTACTTTAAAAATAAATAAATAAATCTAAAAAATAAAACCCTTGTAGATTTAGAATAATTAATGTTACACCAACATACATAAGAATTCAATCGAAAATCTTCCCAATAACTTCTATATATATATATATATATATTGGTCGGTTCTCCAACGGACTACTCCGTTGACGGTATGTTGATATGACTGGTCCGTTGGAGAACGGCTATATATATATATATTCTTATTTTTAACAACTTAGTTATCAAAACCATATATAGTCCAAACAAAAACTCATTCAGCCAAAACAAAAAAGGAGTCTTGAAAAACAACTTATAACTTAAGGTTGCTAATGTACATATACACCCATGCACTAATTAAGAAGTCCTTTTAATTTGCCACCATGCATATTCAGTACAAAAACTGCTTAATTTAAGTAGATAAAGTATTCATAAAATTATTTGTATAGGTTACCATACATGAATAATACTTTGTCTAGGTACGTCAAGCAGACAGTTTTTGCATGTCGTACTGGCATTATTATTCATGCATATATATCATGATGATGATCATTCAACACATGACATCCTTGAGAAGCTTGTACCTGCGAGTAGCGGTCCTCGGGGAAGGCGCTCCGGATCTCGGACTCGGATTCTTTCCCTTCTGATCGGACCCCTCTTCGCCCTGCTTGATCCTTTCACCCGAACACTCGGACCGCTTGCTGATTATTAGCCCAGTTCGAGCCACGCCGCCTTTCTTGGAAGAACCACCATGCGGCCGGGAACTTCTTTGCTCACTTTGGCACCAATCGCACTACTTCAATCGCCTCTGATGATTCACTATAGTAGTTGCTACAATACCTAGAATTATATTCATAATTAAAAAAAACCATATATATTAAAAAGAAAATTAATTAGGAACAATAATTCAGTTCAAATTAAAAGTAAAATTTTGACCTAATATATATATATATATATATATATATATATATTGACAATATGGTCATACACAGTTGTGTATATTTTATTTGTGCATAATCTGTCAAAACTACGTCGTTTTGATAGATTTATTTTTTTTTAAAAAAACACATTCTCTCCTTCAAATTAATCTGAAATCAAAAACAAATATGTCAAAACGATGCATAAATAAAACATCCATAGCTGTGTATAAACATTATTCCTTTTATATATATATATATTAGTTACCATAAAATAATAGAACTCTAGAGTGTTCTAGTACGTACGTATTTTAGTTATTGTGTTAGACAGCCTAGGATATTCCTATGAACCATGGTGATCATGGTGGTTGTTGGGATGGTGCTACATGTAGATGGCCAACACAAATATCTTACTATATACAATGATATATATATGGGTATGTGCCAATAATTAATGAAGATCTTTTATATATATATATATAATAAATATCAACGATATTTTTCTTAGAAAATGATAGTTGCACTCTAAATTTATCTATTTACACTATCTCCAACTATAAAATGATGTAAATTTTGTTTAGAGCTACATACATATATTATTTTTCTTAATTTTGTTTTGGTCGTATATATCATTACGGGAGAAAAGAAAAACATTAAATTGTAACTCGTGAGACTGGAATCATGCTCTCTATTTCTACGGGAGGAAAATTAAGAAAAACCTTAATCTAATCTATCTGTACGATCGAGATAAATAGAAAACATACTGTAATTGGTGAGATTGGAATTAATCATACTCTCTTTGAAACTAACCATGTTTGATCATATATATGAATGATATGAATTCATTATCGATCGATGGTACGAATTTATGAAATTGCATGTGCAAATAATGATGTTCATAATACATAACATGTGCATATATATATATATATATATATATATATATATATATAGAGAGAGAGAGAGAGAGAGAGAGAGGGTACGAGTGTTGGAAGCGATTAAGGCAGTTGTTGCAGCGGAAGAGCTTATCAGGGAAGCCTATGTCACCACACATACAGCACTCTGTACTACTCATCTGAACCCTATCCACCATTGTTGTGCCTTGATGCTTCTTCTATTAAGAGAAAATAGAGATAAACCCAAGAAGAGAGAGGGAGAGAGGGAGAGAGGGAGAGAGATAAGTATCAATTGATGAGAGAAACTTTAAAGGAAGAGCTAAATAGCTAGTAATGGTTTGAGTCGGTGAATATATATATATATACACAGGTAGACCACAGGTTGCTTGTAG
The DNA here is from genome assembly GCA_020205555.1 of Panax stipuleanatus. Taxonomy (NCBI): domain Eukaryota; kingdom Viridiplantae; phylum Streptophyta; class Magnoliopsida; order Apiales; family Araliaceae; genus Panax; species Panax stipuleanatus. The sequence continues at coordinate 134,776,634 of CM035120.1, forward strand.
TCGTTTTCAGTTAGAGAGAGAGGAAAAGAAGGGTGAGACTTTCTCCCCAAAAATATTTTTTTTAAAAAAATTAAATAAAAAAAGAATGAGATGTTTACCTTAAAATTTGGGTAGAAAATGACACTTGTGTCCCGGAGCTAACCTTGCTTGATTTCAATCTCCAGCCTATTACTGTCCATCCTTTGTCATTTTCTCTTTATTAATTTATTTTTTTGAGCCTATCTTTTTGTAGGATCCTACTTTCATGAGCTTAAAATGGACAGTTTATTCGGACATATTATAAAAATAAGTACCATTTTTATAATGAATAGTTGTAATGTACATAATACAAGTATAATAAAAATTATCTAACTTTAATTGTCATAATTGACTTTTTATGGTCAAATTGATCATATTTAAAATTAAAAAATATTCTTAATTTTATTAGATATATAAGTACAAAATTATTATCATAAGAAAGTACATAAAATATAATATTAAAGTCAACTTATTTGATTTCAAAATTTGTAGTACGTATAAATTGTCTTATAAACTATTGACATAAATTGTTTATATATTTTTAGAAAATTGATATTTTCAAATATATTTTTACATAATTCTTTCTTACATGAACATAGAGTGGATTCTATCTTAAATTAAGAATTTTTTATCGAGCAACTCTAACCTTAACGCTACTAACTCAAAAGAGCTTCAAACACACTTTCATATAATATATATATATATATATAGATAGATACAAATATGTATCTATAGAATTATTATTAATATCTATATTATTCTACTACATAAATTAATTATTATTAATGTGATAAAGCGAGCTAGATTTCTACATCATAAAGCAAGATAGACATAAAGCAAGACGACTCATGAAACTTTCTAAAAAAGAAACCATCTATCCTTTGTTTAAAATATGTAGGGAAAAACATAATAAAGTGATTTTATATATAGAAGATTTGATTGCATCACACTTCGTACGTGGACACTAATAATTGGTTTCAATTCAACATGATGAGACCTCCTCAATATTTTCACTTTTAGTGTTCCATCTTAGGTATCCAACAAATTAAGATCGACGGTCTACATCTTCCCACAAATTTTTTAAGTTTTTTTATGAAACTTATAATTAATCATACTATATATGCATCAAAAAAAACAGATAAATACACCGTCATAATTAAGATTATTGCACATAAATAACTAATTTACAAGATTTTATTATCAATCAATCGTGTGACACACATTTGAAATAATTTTTTAAAATTAATATTAAAAAATTTAAAGAGCACGAGAGCTGGGACGCCTCACGCTCTTGCGTGAGCTAAGCATTCTTTATAATAAAAATATCTTGATAAATTATAAACACCTTTTTATATATAACATAAGATAAAGTGTATTTAATTATACAAAACGAGATCGTTTTTGTATGATTATTTTATCAAATTTTTATAATTTTAACTAGTAGCAAACCCATTCAATCTATTTTTAATATTGTCTTCATACATTAGTTATACATTTAGATTTTCTTGGGCATGCATGTGATTGATCACATATATTATTATCATGTATTAGTATTATTGAAGCTCCTCAAAGCAAGCATGTTTGTTTACAAATTTGTCCTCAACCACATGCTGCATTAAATCTAATTAATATTCTATAATTGTATATCAATTGGTCATTAATTAACAACACAAAATAATATCTTAAAAATAAAAATAAAAATGAAAAACCTCTACAAGTTAATCTCGACTATCTATCAAATTTTAATCTTGTTCCTTTTTGTGCCCGTAGACATTGGCTACACTCTTGTCACCTTGTCCCTCATACTTTATTTATTTATATTTTTAACTTTTTTCCAACGAACTTGTCCCTCACGTATAGCTAATTAAAACTCCTTTTTTTTCCCTTCCTTTTTTTAATATTTGAAAAAGACATTAAATTCTTGAATAACTTAAAAGGTACGTACATATATAATTAATTTGCATTATTTGATTGAAGTTCTTATATATTCAATTTAATTTATCTAATTATAAAGTTTACAAAAAGCAAATCATTATTTATTTATTTATTTATTTATTTCAAAAGGCAAGCAAGTTTCACGGTTCTTGCACACCAAAAAGAATACAAAACATGTTGCAGATGTGTAGTAGACATGCTTTGAGATAGAGCAGTGATGGTGGCTTTCTTTTTATTTTTTATTTTTTTTCTTGACATGGTGAAGTAATGGTAGAAAAAAATTAAGAAAAAAGGTATAAATAATTAAATTAAATTAAATATACTCTTTAAAAGGAAAATTTTGTCAGCTTGGTACCTAGCATGTTACCATCATCATATACGTGGGATGCATTTGTTATCTAAGTAATTGTGAGTGGGGACTCAAAAGTAAGAATATTTATGACCCCAAAGTACAGTCCTTATCTCCTTATTATATATAGTTACCTTATATTTAATTAAACCAAGTTTAATTCCAACATCTTTATATATAAAGCTAAGAAATTATATATTACTCCCTCCGTTTATTTTTATTTGTCTTTTTAGAGAGTAAAATTATTATATTTTATTTGTCACGGGTAGATTTTAAGAAATCATTAATAACTTAATTTTTTATATTATTCCTAATTAAATATAAATTTATTTTCTTTTTATCTTTTTAATGAATTTTAGAAAAGATAATTTTGAAATTTTATAATCATTTCGATCAATCAAACAAAGTATTAATTAATTATATCTAGCTTTTTATTTTCTCCTAAAATGTCAATTAAAAAGTAACGGAAGAAGTAGAATATTTATAACTATAAAGTAGTATATATGCATGCTCCATGCAAGTATAATTAAGTAATTTGTTTTAATTAGAAGATAAGTATGATGTGGGTCCAGCCTCTTTTTCATCGCCTTTGTGTTTATTTGCCAATATTTTTTTTTAATGGGGAAATCTTGACCCAATTTAATAATGAAAAAGATGCAATCTAGGTTTCTTGAGCTCATAAATTGTCAAACTTGGTAATTAACTTAATTGGAAAAAAAGTGTTTATAAAGTTGATAAGCAGGACGCTTATAATGTTGAAATTTCCTTGGTAGGGAACGGTCTTTAAATCTCCTCAATGAAAATCTATACACGTACTCCACGCTATTCATGATAAGAGATCAAGACATCCAAATAAATGCTCGAATATATTGAAATCTTTATGGGAAATAACTGTGCATGGAAGACGAGATCGGCCTAACCTAAAGTAAAGGCTCTTTCCTCTCTTGATGGTGAATCTTAATTGATTGACATTAGGAACCGATTCAGAGAATTAAGGAAGAAGCGTGGCATGAGATAAGGCGGCAGAAAAAATTCCGATAGCAAATTACTTAACTCGATCGATAAAGGGAGAGCCCTCCGACTTAGACACAAAATCAATGTTGAGTCAACAATCAATCATCGAGAGGGACACTATCAAGCGAGAACGAGACCAACCCCTTAATAAAAAATAAACTCTCATTTTATTCTAATCGACTTTAATGTGGTTGTATCAATGCAGTCTGATGTATGAGTGTTTTTATATATTATGCTATGTAAATCATGAAGATACAAAGTCATAGGAATTAGTTCATAACAGGGGCGAAGCTATTGCTAGACTGGAGCCCCCCCCCCCCCCCCCCCAAGGTTTGAAACATGATATAAATTCCTCCAAGGTTTGAAACATGATATAAATCTCCTCAAGATTTGAAACATGATATAAATCCTCTCAATGGCTTTGCAACAGTTGAAATAAAGGAGCCCCACACCCATAGCAGAATCTGAAATTGTGAAAACATAATATGTTGAAAAAGATTACTATGTTGCCACTTCTTTAGAGAGGATTAGTGCTGATGATATGGATGGATCAAAATCGAAACTCAAACCTCTGCACTGGAATAAAGTACGAGTAACCTAAGATAGAGCTACAGTGTGGGACCAAGTACAACCCTCAGGTTTGGCCCCTCTCAAGTTTGAATCATGGCTTCGCCCCTGATTCACAAGCAAAGTCATCATCAAAATCAAAGAATGAAATATTGGGGGTCAAAATATAAATAGATAAAATTGTAAAACACTTATGTCTAAATTTCATATCTAATTATTATATTCGTATAAAAATTTCATATCTAATTATTATATTCATATAAAAATTTTCATAAAATAATCATAACGACGTATAAAGTATGTAACCGATTTGTATCATCTTCATGTGAAAGTAGGAAAATAAACGTAATGACCTATAAATTATGTGACTAAAAAAATAAGATATTTTAAATTTCAATTGTTTGTCCTTTAAATTTAGTTAATTAAAGTCACTTCAAGGACAAGAATTTGGTATGGAGAAAAAAAAATAAAGCTGTTTGGTTGCTTCCATATTAGTTTTCAATTATTGCATAGATTATTGTTTCCCCTGTTTGGTGATACGTACAACCTAATCCTAACCCTAGCTAGGCTCCCCACACACATTTCAAGGTTTCCATAATTATGCAAAGCCTCCAACAAAGTACTTCTGCCTTCAAAACTTCCAACTCATCTCTGTAACGACCCTAAAGGAGACGACCAACTCCTCAAGTACCATTCACTCCTTATTTACGATGAAGACGACATCAAATCATTTTCCTTCTTTTTTTGTAGGACCAAAATAAGGAGTACAATAATTATAGTTTGGAGTTTTTCTTTATGTCATACGTAAGATGCCCACTAAATTAAAACAATAAAACCAAAATAGAGTACATCAATTAGTACCTTTGTTGGATTTTTGCTATAAAAGTCATATATATTTATTTATTATTTATATTGAACATTTTTTTATTAATAAAAGTATATCATACAACATTTATTAATGGTTTATAACATGGGATGATTTGAAGATATTATCGTATAGGTTATAGTACTTTAACAGACATGATTTATCTTGATCGTGGAAGTTGGACTTCTAATTAAAGTATTAGTGTATTAACAGTGTGCATTAAACGGATCGTGTGATAATTTGCAAGATTTCCTAATTTTGAAATAATTGTGGACTTTATATTGTTATATATATTAATTTGATGTCCCAATTAGTGAGATTACATCATGTTAATTAATACCTCGATATGTCAATTAATATATTTAATTAATATTATGAAAAATAATATTGTCAAAACATCTATAATATTTTTCATAAGATAATTTATCATTGATCATATAGTTTTGGTTGAGACTTTTAATATTTATTGTTAAAAGGATTGATTTAATTATTAAATCAATTTATGATAAAATAGAGATTAATTATGGACTTATAAAATTAGTTTAAATATATCGAAATTATATTAATTAATTTTAAAATATTTATGTACATTTATAGAGGAAATATTTACATTTTATTAGTAAAGGGTTTATTTAATTAATTCCTGGACTGAAGTGCAATTAAAATTATTGAGTGGAATATTTAATTATAATTAATAATTATTTTAAATATTATTATTAGATAATAATATATAGATAAGTATTGAAGTCAGAAGATAAATACCTTGAGATCCTCTTTCTAGTCTAATATAGACCAAATTCTTAAGAGAGTGTAAGGATCAATATTATTTATATATATATCACTCATTAAAAACGTATTGGATACTTTTTCTTATCAAAAGAAAATACCAAATTTCGTATTCTCTCTTTCAGCTTAGGAGCTTGAGTTTTTTCCAGAAGTGTGCTTTGGAGGCCATACTACATGTTCAGTTTAAAGTCATAGGAAGGAAGATCTTGAGAATATTTAAAACATGTTAATCCAACCAAACATTAGGTAACGAATTCTCTCTTTAGATATACGATATATATATATATATATATTTATTGTTTCGTATAAAACCATAAAAATGATTCTGATTTTATTTTTATTTTTAAAAAAAAATCTATTTTCGTAGAATTTTTCCCAAACAACCTCCACCTCTATTTTTTGTGATTAATTCTTGAAATAGTATGAGTGTAAATGGAGGCTCAAAATTAAGGGCATGGAGGCTGAGAATTAAGGTCATGTAGGCTGAGAATTAAGGTTACGTAGGCCATAATCAAAGCCATGGAGGCCCATGATTAAGACTATAAAGGCTAGAATTAAAGTCATGGAGCTCATAATCAAGGTTATGGAGGTCCAGAATCAAGGACATAAAAGCCTAGAATTAAGATCATGGAGGCCAGAATTAAGGTCATAAAGACCATAATTAATCACATGGGAGCCAAGAATTAAGGTCATAAAACCCAGAATTAACGTTATGGGTGCCAGGAATTAAGGTCATAGAACCCATAATTAAGTCCATGGAGGCCAAGAATTAGCGACATGCATGAGCGCCGAGAATTAAGGTCATGGAGGCCAAGAACTAGCGTCATGGGCGCCAAAAATTAGCGCTTGAGAAAAAAATATATTATTATTCAATTACTTCTTTAAAAATATATTTTTTAAAGGAGTAGGGGGCAAATGATGTGGGTAAAAATATCCCACCAATGGCGAGTTGTCACGTATTATTTTTAGATCCCAATTAATCCAGGATAATATAATAATTTTACTCGTGAAATATTCTAGAAGTATATTAAATCCAATAAATAATAGAATTTTCATGAAATTTAAAAAACTTAGGATTGGCAACCTATAAGGTCTTTAAAACCAATTAGGATTCTAATTCCTAAGTCCACAAGGAGATGACTCTTATTCTATAAATAAGGGATGTTCTAGCACATTCGTGGTACACAATTTTCACTCCCATAATGATTCTTTCTCGTCATATTAGCGTTCTGAATTAAACATCGAAGAGTAAATGAACTGAGTCAAGCCGAGTATTGAGTAACTCATATTTGGTTCACAAAATTTATCGAAGATAAAATAAGAATTGATTGAGGCTCGTTTAATTACAGGGTCAGACACGATCTTGAATCGAGCCCGGGTAGTTTGAACCTTTCGAACGAATATGATCCGAGTATTAATTAAAAATTATAATTTAAGGATGTTCGAGTAGTTTATCGAACTTTAAAATTTGTTCATATTTGAATCATTTATATTTCGAATCGAGCTCGAATCAAACTTTTAGTCGAGCGAGTACGCTTCGAGCTCGAACTCTTTGCTTATTTTACAGTCCTATCGGAGAGCCCCCCTAATTCTGATAGACTTTTTGCAGATTTTTCGACGAAGATCGAGTTAGTTACATGACGATCAAGTCAAAATTTGACCGAAAACCTAATTTGGAGGTGCTGATTGACGCATCATTACTTATTTAAGAACACTTCTGTCTCAAAAAAATACTACAAGGAAAAACGTTATTTCAAACGAAAATTTTAGTCAATAATAACCATTTTTAATTTGTCTAAAATTTGGTCGAAATTATCATTATCAGAATTAATTGCGACTGTAATAAAACTTTTCCTTGTAGAGATTAAAGAATGAAAAGAGGTAGGAATTTAATGATCATTTTAATTAATAGATTTATATATGGTATAAAACGGTCGAAGGCGGAGTGCAAGTAGGAAAAGAAAGGAATTCCAAGTTTAAGTTGGGTTGATTTTGTTTTGAACATAATTTTTAATCCGTTTAGAGTTACGAGGCCCATAATATATCAAATCGAAGTTTGCAACGAGTCCTATAGGAATTATCGTCTTTAGTTATAAGGGACATCGTTTGAAGCCTAAAAAGGCCTAGAAATAGGAGTTTTGACCTTCTGAAGTTTTTTCCAATTTGGAGTTTATTTGGATATTTTTCGTAATTTCATTATTTCTTTCAAAATTAGGTTTTCTAGCTTATTTTTTAGTATTTAATGGATGTTTTCTTGTGTTTTAAGATTAAATATTATTATTATTCAGATTTATGAAATATTATGGTTGTTTAGTCAATTTATCTCAAACTTTGTAAATTCTTTTGATTGCAAAGTACGTAGATTCAATTCCCGGTGGTGTACGTATCTTTAGAAATTCCCTTTCAGTTTGGTGCATAAATTAGGGGTGCAAAAAAAGGTGGCAAATGATTTGATTCGTCGAGTATCATTACTCGTTACTCTTAGTTATAAAATAATTGGCTTTGAGTACTTGAAGGAGTTGTATAAGCATAATCCTAATTTTTTTGAAATTTGGCGACAGTGTGTAGTTGGGGTGCCTGTGTCGGGATTCTACCTGCAAGATGGGTTTTTGATGCGGGAGAACCAATTATGTATTCCTATATCCTCTTTACAAGAGAATGTAATTCGTGACTTGCATGGAGATGAACTTGCTAGACATTTGGGACACGATAAGACGTTATTTGCTGTAAATAAATGGTATTATTGACCTAAGTTGTGGCGTGATGTGGAGAAATTGGTGGGATAGTGTTATGTGTGTCAAACGGGTAAAGGCCAGTCCTCTAATGCTAGTCTTTATACACCTTTACCGGTTCCTGAAAATATTTAGGAAGATCTGTCGATGGATTTTGTGGTTGGTTGACCAAGAACGCAAAGGGGTGTTGATTTTGTGTTTTTGGTTGTCGACCGATTCTCCAAGATGGTGCATTTTATACCTTGTAAGAAAACTTTAAATATTCCTACGTTGATAAAATTATTTTGTAGGGAGATTTCGGTTGTGAATTTATCTATTTTCATTTATAAATTGTGATCAACTTAACTTATAATTATCAATTTAAGTTTTATTTATTATAGTAGTAATTGATTGTCCCTCTCTCTTACCCTCCCATCTTATAATTAGAGTATATATGTGTTTCATGGTCAATTCTTTTAAGGATAATTGACTTTAAAACATGTGTTTCATGGCCCCGTTTTTAAAGGATAATTGACTTTAATATACTTGAATGATCAAGTTTCAGACTAAATCAAATATCTTAATATATATATATATATATATATATATATATATATAGGTTTTCCAACGGACTGGTCCATCAAAGGACCCGTCTTTAGCGACAGACTGTCTGTCGTTAAAATTCATAACAATGTTCATTATGAGTTTTAACGACGAACAATCCATCGCTAAAAATTAATCTATCAACGGACCTAGTCCATTAAAAAAGTGCGCCATATATATAATATTTGCAAGTTATTCAATTATTTGATTTGAAAGGGAAGGGCCAAAAAAAAAGGAAATGTAAAGTGACATTAATTAATTTATTACTCTTCACCTCTCTTTTTCTTTGTAAAAGGCCAAGGCCAAGGCCCTAGGTGACTGTATGAGTAATATTTATGATTACAAAAGTTTCAACGGTCTACGAAAATGTGGTAGAACCAAATAGGGTAGACTTTAGTTGACCTGGGGTCAACTATAATGGGGAAGTAGAGAGAGGAAGTCAAATGATCTGAGTAAATATAGTACTACATAATATAATTAATTATTTACCATTTGCATGCCTTAACTGCCAATCAAAAGGGAAGGATCTCATTTTCCAACAGACTCTCAAAATGGTATTATTATTATTATATTATTATTATTATTATTATTATTATTTGTTTAAATGTATCTTTAGTGAAAATGGTTAAATTTAACTTCCATTAAATATTAGACAAAAATAGTGAAAAATTATTGGAGGAGATAAATGGGGAAGTAAGAATTTCATTTGAACTTTAGGCTTTCTTGATTTAAAAAAAAATACTCAATTTGAAATTGATGAAGTATAATATTAAAATAGGTTTAGAATTAATAAGCGCATGTAGGGAAAATAAAATTTGTATAAAAGAGTGGGCATTTATTCTTCATGTAGAAACAAGAAAAACAAATTTATTATATGTGAATTGTTTATTTAAAATATATATTAACAAAATTGCTCAGCAATGATAGAACAAGTAAACTAATTATATTATATAAAACTAAAACTTTTAATATCCATAAATACTTGAGCCAAATAATTTCACTAACTTTTTTTCTTAAACCTAAATACTTAACTAAATTTTTATTAAAAATCTCATTAGTGATAATCGCCATACAAATAATAAAATCAAATTCATGATTACTCCATTCCAATACTACACATTTTTCCACATGACCGGGTTCAATTGTGAGACCCAATAACACACATTATCCGACAAGACTAGGTTCAATTGTGAGTTAAATGTAGGCAATTAGTTATCCTGAAAGAAAGAATAACCTAGTAATTACATCTATACGCGTTGGGAAAAAAAGAAGAAAAAAGAATTACATATATCACAAAACATATAAGATATCTTTGGTTACCGTTAGGGCTGAGCAAGGAATCAAATTAGAACCGAAATCACACCAAAAATTGCACAAATCGTACCAATTAAAATTGCACCAACGGTTTCGGCGTATGTGGCGGTTTTAGGTGGATTGAAAAATTAAATTTACGGTTTCGGTTTGGTTACTAGCCAAAATCGCACACACAAAACCGAAACCGCACCAAATAATCATCATATTTTCTCAATTTTACTACGAGTATATATAATTTATCGACTGTAACATATTCTCCTCATTTTATTTTAGAAAACAGATATTGCAAGGTTGAATAAAAAATCAACATGATCAATTATGTTTGCAAATCAAGAGTGGTTTGTTATTTCCTAAATCAAATGTGATAACATATTATCAATCAACCATATAACTGTTGATGCCTGAAACTATTTTGCTAAGTTAGCCCCATAATTGTGTTCACTGCGTAATACGTTTGCAGATTCTTAGATTCATCAAAGATTCATGAGTTGTGGTCACCACATTAAACAGATTTTGCATGAAAATTTGGTGGTTTAAAGCCCAGAGGTGATTGTGAGATTTAAAGAAACATTGAAAAGCTTCTAAATTTATTGCCCAAATTAAATTGTGGCCACGAGAGGGGGGACCAAACTGGAGTTTGTATGTAGCTTGTAACTAAATTTTCGGGTTTGTTATTTCAATTGGTTTTGGAACCGAAATTGCACCAAATGAAATCGCACAGCACGGTTCAAAATCGCACCGCACCAATCACAAACGGTTTCATGTACGATTTTGAATTTGTCAAACTGCACCTAAGTGATTTCGTATGCGGTCAAACCGCACTATGTTCACCCCTAGTTACCGTTGTTTAACGTGTTTGTAACTATAGCGTTTGGAGGTTCAAACGCACCACGTTAGTCTTTTGATCAAGATTCTCATAATCGGACCGTGCATCGAACAGAAAAAGGTATCAGGGTGGATGGGTCACTGGTCCAACCAGTGGTCGAACTATTATTGACTCAGTGACGTCATTAATATATAAATATATATTATTAGTAATTAATAAAAAAAATTTAAAAATCTTATTTTTTATAAACTAAAACATAATAAAGATGAGTTACAATATTAATAAAAGTAGTTAATTTTAATATTAATTTTTTTTTGATAAAAAAAATTTAAAAATCGAGTCAGCTTGGTCAATTAACCGGGTTTACATGTTGGACCGGTGGTTAACGGGTCAAACCGAATTTTAATCAAAATTGAGTCATTGGTTCAAACTGAATCGGAAGGTGAAACAGTTCCAATTTTTATCAGTCAGATCATCGATCCGGTCCGAATTTTAAAACACTGCTTTTGTTCTGAGTATATGACTATTTATATGGAGGGTATAATCAACTTTGGCGTCCGTGACCAAACAAGGGAAATGTGATTCTCATTTTCTAAATAGTAAATTGGAATAGGACTAGCCGACTAGGACAATAGTATGAGAGGAGAAGGGACATCCTCTAGTTTCTAACTTCTATTCATGATGATATTCGTCGTGATCACCCAAAGACCAAGGATTATTGGACCCCCACAATACAATAAAGATCGATCTCTCCACCATACCTACCCATAATTGGGAAAATCTATTGTCCCTTCACTCCCAACCAATTGGAGTAATCGTACTCTTTGCAAACAAAATGATGAAAAAGTAATTTATTCGATCAAAAAAATATGGTTTATATGTATGATAGAATAGAAGGGATATTTATTCTATCCAAAAATAAAATTTAAATGATAAACTTTGATAATATATGAATAATTAGAAAACAAATATCGGAGGAGGCATGTTGTATCTCGAATCTAATTAACATATATATATATATATATATACTAGCTGTGTCCCGTGCCTCCGACACTACATAGACGGTGAAATTTATTTCAAACTTTGGACGGCCCAGATAATTTATTGAGTGAGCGAAAAATTCAAATTCATTTGTATTTTGTTAGATAAATATATATATATATATATATATATATATATATATATATATATATATATATATAAAACGGAGGGAAAATTTTCTGGCCATGACTTAATTTCTTGGTCTTGGTAGTTAGTGATCTTGGGAAGGTATGTTTTTTAGTGCTTAATGCAGTTTTTGCTTAGTTGGGTTAGGTATTTTAATCCTATTATGTTGGTCATGATTTGCATGCTTTTGAGTTTCTGTGATAAATATATTGCGGTAAATATACGTGAAATTACAATTATAAAATTTATCGATGCACACATATTACACATGTATTTCTTTAAAAAAATTACTACTAATATTTATTCATGTAACTTGCATTCAAAAAGTCGATGTAAACATTCGCAATATATCATTTTCTTTTATAATTAAGTATTGACTATAAACTAATTTTAACACCCTCCAATAGGAAGCTACCAATTCTACATTTTGATAGAAAATGAAGGAATTTTGATTGTATTAAAATAATTAAATGAATTTTACCAGGGTAAATAATATTGCATAATCAGTTAAAAAAATAAAACCTTATGAATTTTCTCTAAAAATACAAAGTTGTCGGTATTGTATTGAAAGAGTATTAAAATATTAGTTTACAAGTAGTCCGTATAGAATTGATTCTCACGAAGCAATGCTACTCTCACATAAAAACTCTCACATACACACTGCGAGTCCACGTCTGACATGCGGACCCGCAATATATATGTGTGTGTATGTGAGAGTTATGTGATAGGATTTATGTGATAGTAGCATTATTTATATTTCTAACTTTGCTGCTAGTAGTATGATATAATAATGCATATTTTAAATTAAATTATGGAAATTAAATCTTAAATTTGAAAATTTCTTCTTATTTAGAATAGAAAGATTAACATTTTTTTTAAAGGCGAAAATAAATTTTATTACTGAAAATATATTTCATAATCTAAAAGATTTAGATAATGGAATTTAAGATTACAAATCATCTAAAAAGCTGTTACATAATGAAAAATTCCCCCTGAACAGTTCATTCTGCAAAAACAGGAAATGTGCAACAGTCCACCATTCTCTTGCACTTACAATTGCTTTATTAGCAGTCACCCTCCAACACACATACTCACCTTTAAACACTGTCTTGTTCCTTTGAAGCCTATATTCCATACGATTGCAGAAGGTAAAACATTAAGTTTTCTACACATATTTTTACTGTAGCACCTCCATTGCCCAAGTGCAGAATTCATTGAACTAGGATGTACCCATGTAATATCCATCCATTTAAGCACATAACACCAAACTAACCAAGCCCATATTGCATTGTAGTAGTACATGATCGATGCTTTCTCCCCTACAATGACACCAATAACATACATTTGTCTGCTCCTCCTCCAATATTCCTCGCTTGAACAGTACATCTTTCACTGGCACTGCATCATTACAGACTAACCATAAGAACACCTGCATTTTAGATGGTAACCTTTAATCCAATATGCTTTGTATCATTTCCCTGCACTTAAATCATTCTCTCCCTGCTCCATAATTTGAAAACACTTTTTCACTAAAAAAAAATACATTTTTCATCACCTTTCCACAATAATTTGTCATCTGACTCTACCTGCAAATTAACATGTCCAATGAATTGTTTTAAATCTTCCAATTGCTCTATTTCCCATTGTCTTAGTTTTCTCTTAACAAATATATTCCACTCCACTTCCTCATTGTTAATTTAATTCCTTCCAGTAATCAGCCACATTAGCTCTTTTGTTACATGCTAAAAAGAAGATCTTTTTAAACTTGGTGCTCAATATTTCATTCTTGCACATTTATCCAACCAAAATCTGACTTGTTTCCCATTCCCCAATTTCCACTATCATTTCTGCCCACCAATTACCTCCTCCATCTTATCCATATTACACAAATTTCATACATCATTCCACACCCATGAGAAATATTTGTTTTTGATTCACTGAAAGCATATCTTTTAGATCACAACATTCCTTTCATTTGTATTTTGCACAAACCACATTTCTCCATAAATCCCCATAGTTTGTATAGAACTTCCCCCACCATTTACACAACATAGCAATGTTTTTATTTTTTAAAAAAACAATGCCCAGATCCCCTCTTTTCTTACCTCTACAAACATTCTTCCAACTCATTTTTGCCATCTTCCCCCTTCCTGTACAAAAAGTCATGTAGTGTAATGTCAAGCTAGATGACACATAATTTATTAAAACAATCCTGCCCCCCCTCCCCCTCCCCCCCTCCCCCCCATTGATAAATATTTTCCTTTCCAGCTTCTTAACTTAGATATGAATTTGTCCAAATTAAAATAGGTTCCCATGTTGCCACCCTCCTTGGATTACTTTCAATAGGAATCCCCAAATAAATAAGAGGTAATTTACCTTCTTCACATCCAAAAAACAAAGCCATTTGCTTCCTTTTATGATCACTTACTCCAAAAGTATATAACTTGTATTTTTTCTCATTAATCTTCAACTCAGATGCCTCTTGAAAAGTCCATAACAGAACTTTAAAATTAATTACTTCCTTCATACTCCCTTTCCCCAAATAAAATGGTGTCATCTGCAAATTATGCATGAGTTAAACTTGTTTCAAGATTCCCCACTGACACTCCTTTAATCCCCCCCCCCCCACCTCTGTACTTCTTACAATCATCCTATGCAACACTTCTCCTATGATTAAAAATAGAAAAGGTGATAATGGATCCCCTTGTCTAAGCCCCCAAAAATCTGAAATTCTTTTGTAGGAGATCCATTAATCAAAATAGATGTTCTAGTTGAATATAAGCACTCTCTTATCCAACCTTTGAGTCTTTGTGGGAATCCCATTTCCTACATAACATTGAGCAAGAATGACCAATCTACATTATCATACCTTTCTCAAAATCCAGCTTGAGTACTATCCATGGATGTTTATTATTTTTCTTCATCACATCAAAAACTTCATTAACTAACAAAACTCCATCCATCATTTGTCTCCCACCAATGAAGGCCATCTGGTTTTGAGCAATTATTCCCCCCATAACATTCCTTAATCTTTGGTGCTTCTGGCATTTTTATAAAATTGCTGCATCATCTCCATTATGCCCCCTTCCATGAAATCCCAAGCCTTTTTCAAAAAACTAGGTACTTCACAAGCAATTACTGTTTTGGGATGGAAAAACAGTAATTGCTAAATTCCTGATCATCTTTTTCTTTTATTGTATCCCCACAAATCTTCACATTCTCTCTGAATTCCACACATAAGCAATTACTGTTTTGGGATGGAAAAATATAATATGGAAGTGAGGGGATTATAATAGGAGAACAATAAGTTAATTTTCTATGTCTTGTTTTGTTTTGGAAGGGAAAATATAAATAATTAAAGTTTTCGAAAATTAAAGAGAGACGATAATACTAAAATATTACCTCTTTTTTGTTAAGGAAAAAAAAAACCCCACGAAGCTTCTTGTCAGGCATGCATATGCATCATAAGCTTGTAATAGATTATACTTGCTATAAATAAAATAGGACATGGTTAAGATGTGACTACCAACTTGTAAATTTTTCCTTTGTTTGACAATTTTACCTGATTACCGTAGACCCGATTTTTTAAAATCTATACAGTTGTGCTTGGGTATGAGATATACATATCCACGATCCGATTATAGAATATATATATATATATATATATATATATATATATATATATATATATATATAGTGTCCGGATCTTAAGCTCACCCAACTCACCCTCCTTTAGCGACGGACCGAACGACAGTTCGGTTCGTCGCTATATATACAACCGTCGTCTATATGTTGTCCGTCGTTAAAAACTAAGACGACAGTTGTATATATAGTGACAGACCAAACCGTTATCCGATCCGTCGCTACAGGGGGTAAGCAAGGTAGGTTGGATAAAGGGTAAGCTTAATATCCGGACCGTATATAAGAAATAATGGTCATAAACAGCTACGTATGTTTTATTTGTACACAGTCTGCCAAAACTACGTCGTTTTGGCAGATTTGTGTTTGATTTCTGATTTGGGAGGAGAGAAATTATTTTTTTTTAAAACAAATTGTCAAAACGACGTAGTTTTGACAAAATGTGCACAAATAAAATATACATAACTATGTATGATCATATTGCTCGCTCATATATATATATATATATATATATATATATATATATATATATATATATATATATATAGGGGCGGACCTACAGCAGGGGCAGGGGGGGCATATGCCCCCACTGGATTTTCAAGAAATCAGAGGGGCCATATTAAAAATAAATAAATTAAGAGGGTGCTAAATGAAATTTCATGTTTTATACCTAAAAATCCTAAAGACCAATCCCATATTTCTTGTTTCCCACTTTCTCTAACACTAGTAGTCCAATTGCCCAACTCAGCAACAGAGAGAAACAAGCCTACAACCAAACCCACGAGGGCCACAAGCTTTAAATTAATCAACTTTAGTATTTTGTGTTCTGTTATATTTTTAATTTCTTTAAATTTTATAATTTATTTTGTAATGGTTTAATTGAGATTATTTATTGTTGGTGATAATGATTTATTTTTGATGTTGAATTAGTTTTTAAATATTTATTGATTGTTTGACATAGACATACATAATTGTGTTACAACAACTAAACGTATAAAATTTGAGATGAATGGATGAATGACAGTTTAGTAACATACATTGATATTTTTGTAACTATTAAAAATGAGGCTATCATGCAACAATTTCAAACAATAAAACCTCAAAAAATGTTAATGTAAACAATATTTGAAGATTATTTAGTTTTGTGATTCATTTTATAAAAATTTTATTCTTAAGATTTTTTTTTTAATTTGACCCCACTGAACTTTCGGGCTGGATCCGCCCCTGTATATATATATATGTATGTATGTACCTGTTTAGGTTATTTCACTAAAAATTCATAACATTTGTAATGCAATGTGTTACAAATAGAGAGAGTATTATTTAGTCCCCACTAGAGAAAAATCTTGCGTATGCCACTGCCCGTAACACTTTGCGAGGCCTAATTTTCCACAAAATAACATACTCCTACTTTCCTTTGAATTTTTTTTTGTTTAGCTATAAGGCTGTAAAATGAATAAAATAATTCGGGTTTAATTCGTATTTGCTCGATTTAAAATTCGATTTAAGCTCAACTCAAAATATAAATGATTCAAATATCAGCAAATTTTAAAGTTCGATAAATTACTCAAACTTCTTCAAAGTGTATTTTTTTTATTGATATTCGAATTATATTTGCTCGAAAAATTTCAAACTGATCGGACTCGATTCAATATCGTACTCGACTTGGTAATTAAAGAAATCTCAATCAAACCTTATTTCGATAAATTTTATAAATCAAATTTAATCAACTCAATACTCAATTCAACTCAATTCATTCACACTGTTATTCAACTAAGTGTTCTCATATCCACCCATCCCCTTTCGTTTTCACTTTCCATAAATAACCCAGTGGACATTATTTTCGCCACCACCACATTTTCTAGAAATATGGTAGGACCCAAGAAACGTCAAAGCCCAACCTAGAAGGCTTGTCTAGATGGGCCCACTGCCAAATTTAGCTCTCAAAAAGCATGTCCTATAAAGAGCAATTTTCACAATCAAATGGGGGAAATGGGCGGCAAATCATGTGAGTAAACCCCGCCCGCGCCCACACCCCACAACCCACACCCCACACCCCACACCTTAGCCCTTGCAGGATCTGATCAGATCTTTAAGCATATCTTTTTGTAGACCAAAGAATTTCCCACACCTCAAAAAATATCGACCTATTAAACAGTTGAAGTCTTGTTATTATCCTCCCCCACACCAGAATGAGTATTCACAACAGTTTTATTATCTTTATTTCTATTCTGCAATGATATTGGGTCATTCTGTAGAATAGTGATTCAATTTTTTCACTATGTACCCAACAGATTCCTTATATTGATTCCTTAAATATTAAATTTTGAAATTTAAAAGTTAAAAGTTAAAATTTAAAAGTTCTAACAGTCAAATCATGTTTTGACCGTTGTAAATATTTTTTATTTAAAAGTATGTGTTGTTTGAATTTAAAAATTACAATTATTTTAATTTAAAAATAGATATTGCTAGAAATCAAAAAGTGCAACAATCATTATGTGTTTATGAGAACTAAAACAACATTATTTTAATTATAAAATAATAAAATTTATAATTAGTAGTAATATTTTTTACAAAAAATGATCAAAATCAAAATTTAACTGATTTTTAATTTTTTATAGTTCTCTTTTTGTTCTCTAAATCCTCTATTTAAAAAATAAAAATGAGTGAATTTGATAGGCATACCTAAATCAGTAATTAAGTGAGATAAGATCCTTTAACCAACATAAAATTACAATAAATAGGGTGTAAAATATCATTTTACATAAATAGGGAACGCTCTTTTGATTCCCTCACCCTGAGGAGTCAAATCATATATAGGGATTAAAATAGAGAATTATATAAGGATAAGGAAACTGTTGGATACTGATTTATTGATATATTCTTCAAATGTGGGGATAGAGAATTTATTAAGGAAACTATTGTGAATGCTCTAATACCGGCTGTAATGATCCGGTCCGACTCGTATCCGGATCAAAGCCCAAATAAATTTATCATTTTAAGAGTACCATTTGATCATCAAATTTGTGGACACAACAATTTATGTAACTTGCAATAGGCCCAATTTGTTGGGATAATAAATACATATATAATTTTGGTGAGATAGTTATGTATTTTAAATCTAAGATTTAATTTCAAAAGCTGGCTAATTTAAGATAACGTGAAGTAAAAAATGAAAAAAAGAGTGTACGTAACGTGTTATCACTTCAGAATTTACGGACAACAAAGTTGTAATTGCTAAATTAATCAGCTATTATAATTATGTAGATTATGACCAAATCAATAATTTGTCTAATATCTCAACTAAATATTATTTGATATCTCAAAAATTTTTGTTTATATTCTGCTAAAATGTGTAGCAAATTTATTTTTTTAAGAATTTTTTTATTGTAATACAATTAACGATATAAATAACAAATCAGTTTAAATATAGAAAATTGATATTTTCATAAAGTAAAATTGATATTTTTGCAAAATTTCTCTCACATGAATAATAAAATGGACTCAAGTTAAAAATAATAATTTTTTGTAAATGTAATATAATGTTAATTATAAAAGTAAATTCAATTCTAAGGAAATTACATTAAAAGAAAATTCATTATTTCACAATGACCCAAAATAAGTTTTTATAAATATCATTTGAACCATGAATACCACCGAAGCCCATAATAGAGTCTCCTAGAACATGACTGATTATTTCAAGCAACCGGAGGCCCAATTGGTTGGTCACTCAAAAGGAGGCAAACGACGTCGTTACCTTCTAAACCTTTCCATCGCACAAATTGAAAACCCTCTCAAATACTGAGCCTTCAGTCGGGAGCTGCTGCTGCGGTTTATATTCTTCTGAAAACTGAACTCCCCGATTTAGGGTTTCACCAATCAGTTCCATTAAAAGGTTCTTAATTTATCTCTCTCATTCAAATCAGTAAAAATGGCGATTGGTAATCCTGATATTCTAGGTGATCGCCAATCTGGTCAGGATGTTCGCACCCAAAATGGTACTCTCTCTCTATATATATGTATATATTTCTTATATTTTAGCTTAATTCACCATTGATAAATGTTTTGATTCAGTTTAAGTCAGACTTTTTAGTTTGGTGAAAGATAATAGAAACGAAATGTACATAATTTGTCAATCTGGAAAAAGGAGTGCTATTTCCTTTGTAATTCATTGAAAATCGGACTCATTTTTCCGGACAGGGGAGTTATACATATAATGTATGTATACGCTACAACCAAGGTTGAAGTTTCAGAAAGTATATTTATCTTCTGAGCAAAAGCTTCGGGCTTTTAGGGTTTGGAAAATTAATTTTGCTTTAGTGTTTTCAGAAATGTGTACTTACGAAAAAAGGTGTATATTTCTGCCATTAGTAATTGATGAATTTGCACAGACAATCTTTAGCTGTACATATCCGTGCATTCGCCCTTTTAGTGATTTTTGTTTTGATAAGTACTGTTTTTCAGTGATTATTTTTTTTAGTATTGAAATGTTGACGTGTTGGAATGAGCAGTGGTGGCGTGTCAAGCAATTGGAAATATTGTGAAAACGTCACTTGGTCCTGTTGGTCTCGACAAGGTTTTTATATTTCTCTTTCTATAGATATACATATTTATATCTGAATTCTATAGTTTGTATTTATCATTCAGGTGAGACAGACCCTGACACGGTGTGTTGTTACATTCATATTTCAGATGCTTGTTGATGATATTGGTGATGTAACAATAACGAATGATGGTGCTACAATACTCAAGATGTTAGAGGTTGAGCACCCTGCGGCAAAGGTGGAGGAATTGAGACTCTTTTATCCTCTTTACTATTGCTTACTTATATTATAATTGGCTCTTCTTTGTGCCTCTCATGTGTATTTTCTTTTTCTACCTATTATTGGCATTTACAGGTTCTTGTTGAATTGGCCGAGCTTCAAGACCGAGAAGTTGGAGATGGAACAACTTCAGTTGTCATTATAGCTGCAGAATTGCTTAAGGTAACATCCAGCTAAAGTATTAATAATGCTTTGTTTGAGAAATGACTTACTGTCTGAGTTAGTGTTGTGAAGATCTGCTTCATGTTTGGAGGATGAGTTAAATTATATAATCCTCTTATAATTTGCAGAGAGCAAATGATCTGGTGAGAAACAAGATACATCCAACGTCTATAATAAGTGGATACAGGGTTAGTGTTTACCCCCCATCCCTTCTTTCTCTTCAAGCAGGAAAAATCTAGTAATTATAAAATTAGCTGAATTGATCACTCCCCATTTCTTTCAATCACTTTTTAATATCATATACACTATTTTTCTTGCTGCTTATCTTAACAGCTTGCGATGAGGGAA
The DNA here is from genome assembly GCA_020205555.1 of Panax stipuleanatus. Lineage (NCBI taxonomy): Eukaryota > Viridiplantae > Streptophyta > Magnoliopsida > Apiales > Araliaceae > Panax > Panax stipuleanatus. The sequence continues at coordinate 134,797,761 of CM035120.1, forward strand.
GCATGTAAATATATCGAGGAAAAATTGGCAGTGAAGGTAATTCTTACTACTGAATAAGTCTTCTAGAATTTGTCAAAAACGTTGTCTCTAAGCAACTTATTGAAAGTTCCTCTGTAGAATACTCTTAACTTTCTATAGCCTATTACCTCAGTTTCACAATTGTGTTATCTGTTCAAACTCAAAAATTTCATTTGCCATATCGTACTTGTATCCTGGAATTTTTCTAGAATTGTTAGATATGAGAAATAGAACTATGAAGATTTCTGTGTTGGAAACTAGCAAAACGTTGTTTGCATTGTTACACTGTTATTACATGTGCTCAATGTAGGGGCTGTTTTGTAACATATCAAGTTTCTTAACCAGGTCTCTATTTTCTCTTTTCTAGGTTGAAAAGCTTGGGAAAGATTCTCTTGTAAACTGTGCCAAGACAAGCATGTCCTCAAAGTTGATATCTGGTGACAGCGACTTCTTTGCAAACCTCGTATGTTTATGGGTTGATAAGAAATGTGAATTTATTTTAGTCTTGCCTGCTGAAGCTGTCTTATCTATTAGGAAAAAATTACTTTGTAACTTCACTAGCAATTATTCTTAGGTCTATCAATCCTCCATTCTCTTTGGAGGTTTTTTTTGGACTAGTTGTCAAATATATTTGGATAGGGAACTTCCTTAAAATTTTCTTGTCTCTACAGCCTGTATTGTAATCGTTATTCTCTTGCTTATATTTTCTACCATCTAAAAGGAGATCCATATTTATCTTTTCCAGACATCATCTTGATGATCATTTCGAAGTTACTAATTGTTATCGACTCCTGTTGTTTTCTTTTAATTGGTGATTCTGGACGATGGATTTTTGGTGTTCTTTTTCTATAGATTCTTTATTTGCATCTTGTTTGTTCTCTGTTCACCTGAAATTTAAAGTTTCACTCCAAAGTCAATGCCTTTGTATGGTCAATGTTGACAATTGAATCAACTATTTACAAGTACGAAGGCTATATAACACATTATTTTTAGATAGGTAAGCTGTGATCAAGTAGCATAACTAGATGAACACCTACTATTTTACTAATAATTGTACCAAAGTCTGAGATGGCTTTAGTGCAGTTTCTTTTATAATTTCCTTTTTTGAGACTCCTCATCTCCTTTTTTATTTTGGGTTCCACATTCGTGTTATTTAATAAATTTTTTTTTTATCTAAAAGAAACTTCATTAATCATTTTATTTAAAGTCATTTGTGTTTTTGGCCTTTACAACCCGAGTTATGTGCGCTTCTCTAGTTTATTTATTCAGCACAATTTCTTGGAGGTCGTCTTATTGATATGTTACTTCTAAAATCTTAAAAAAAGTAAACAGTTGATGTTTTTGTTTAAATTTAGTCTTTATTGTAATAAATGAGGTAATTCTGTTTTTCATAGTAAAGTTTAAGTTTATTAAAAGGTGCCAGCTAAAAGGGCGGCTGGAGGGCTTCACAATTTATGGAGTACAAGAAGAGGGGTAGTGGAGAACACATGAATGAGGAGCAGGGGCAAAAATCCCTTAGAAACTGTTAAAAACATCTATAGACCCTAGTTGAGCCAAAAATAAAAGCAGTTGTTTATTTGAAAGTGAGCTTTTTTAGCAGCAACTCAAACCCTTGAAGGACCCTTTAAGTTTAAAACTTTGCTTTGTAAATCAGCTAAATTTCACAGTTCTGCATTTTAGTTATCTATTACCATGTCGATCATAACTATGCATTTTTCAATCCTCATTCATGCAAATCAGTGCTGTAGAGTGTTTTCAAATTTTTCATAATATAAGATTTCTGTTATGATTTCTTGTTTACAAGGATATTTATTTAAACTTCTTTGGGCCGCATTCATTGGTTAATATTATTATTCTTATTGTTGTTTTATCTTCTCCCCCTTTTTAAGGTTGTGGAAGCAGTACAAGCAGTGAAGATGACCAATGCACGTGGTGAAATTAAGTATCCAATAAAGGTTGGTTTTTGTGTGATGCTCAGTAGTTCTCCATTAAAGGCTTTTTTTTGGTTTTCTAGTTAAGGAGTTTGGGGGATCTAGAATGTTGGAATGTGCTGATACTGGTGATTCTGCTTCTTAACACTATGTTAAATATATATGTGTGGATATATATATATATATATACGTATCTATATATGGGAAAAAATAATCTAAGAGCATGTCTTAGTCAAGCTTGGCTAAGGCTACTTAGTAATACCTTAGTAATACGACATAGTTTTACCTTAGGGTTAAGTTTTTCATTTTTGGTTTTATTAAAAAAATCTTTAATTTCAAATTTTATACAAAGTTACGTCGTTTCATTAAGTAGCCTTAGCCAAGCTTGGCTAAGGCATGTCTTAGATTATCTTTCTCATATATATAGGGAAAAGGGAGCGTGTGTCCTAGACACACAAGCTTATGTGTGTCTTATTATTTTAAGAGATTTTATTAATGGTGTTTTTGGCATTTCATTATTTTCATTAATGGTTGTTTTGACATTTCACCATTTTATTAATCAAAACTACGTCATATTAAGTGCAGTACACACAAGCTTGGGTGTGTTTAAGACACATACCCCCTTTTCCTATATATATATATTTATAGTTTTTGTGTGTGTATAACTATTCTAGCTTCAATGTTTAATACCACATATTTGATTATAATTCTTTGTTTCTCTTTAGGGAATTAATATACTAAAAGCACATGGAAAAAGCGCTAAAGATAGCTACTTACTAAAAGGTTATGCCCTTAATACTGGCCGTGCTGCGCAAGGGATGCCAATGAGAGTTACTCCTGCAAGAATTGCCTGTCTTGATTTCAACCTTCAAAAGACCAAAATGCAAATGGGTGTTCAAGTTTTAGTTACTGATCCTCGAGAGTTGGAAAAGATTCGTCAAAGGTGATCAATTAGTAAACTTCATGTCTCTCTAGCACATGCGCAGGGCATTCCGTCCGAAATATACTCATAAATTAAAATTAAATAACTAACATGAAATGTAGGAGGCTATAACTATTAACAGTAAGACAATGCAACAACAAAATCTTTTGATATATGGTTGTTATGTAGTCTGTGTAATGGCATGTGAAGAGACATGTCATATAATGGTCTCTAGTTTCAGTTTTTCATTTGGTGTCTTAACCACTACTATTTTGTACATTAACAGAGAAGCTGATATGACCAAAGAGCGTATTGAGAAGCTTCTAAAGGCTGGAGCCAATGTTGTTTTAACGACAAAGGGAATCGATGACATGGCACTAAAGGCAAGATTCTTTTGATTTGTTTCATAAGCAGTACTCTTCTTCGTAAGCCTAATTCTCGATTCCTGCATAGATTAATTTTATCCTGTATTTTATCCTATGGGAGGCCACCCAATGTTTGATTGGGACTCATGTCTTGGCTATATGTATGCCTTAAGGTACACATGTCGCGGTCATTGTCTTTGTGCTAATGTCATTTATCCTTTACTAATTCAGAAATATTTCATGTAACTGAGAAACATATGATGACAGTGTTCTCAGAAACTTGTTAACTATTTCTCTCCACGTTGTTTGTGAAAACTAGACTTATTTCTTGTCTATATGAAGGTGTTTAATGCAGCATGTGCCCATATGATTCTCATGTCATGTTAATCATGCCTGATGTAGCATGTAGGTACTTAAAATCTAGTTTCCGGTGTTGATAAGCAAGATTGGTTTCTCTCATTTAACGGCGCAAGCAGACTGAATTTGATGGACTGTATTCTTGATAACTATGTGTTGTAGGACTATCTGGAGTTTAATGATTTTTTTTCTCCAGTATTTTGTGGAAGCTGGTGCAATTGCTGTTCGACGTGTTCGAAAAGAGGACTTGCGCCATGTTGCCAAGGCTACAGGTGCAACTGCGGTATGTAAATTTGGATCCCCATTGTTCAGACAAGGATATTCATTGTGTGATCCATTTGATGGTTGCCATACTTAAGTTATTACCTGCAATGCCATGGTCTAGTCAAATATCTCTTTTCTTCTTGTATGTTGTACTTTAATTTTGGAGGAGTCTTGGTTGAGTTGAGTTGCATTCTGCATACCTTTTTTTCCTTTCTTTTTGATAAGTATGTTTTGGGTTCATTGCAGTTATGTTTGTAGTTAACCTTCATCCCCCAATTCCCCATTACGCACCTATAGAATCTTCAAAGAAACCCATTAATGAATATTATGAACGGACTTGATACTGTAGGATTCATCAGACATGACAATTATGCAGCATTTCTTAGTTTTTGTAGTTTGATTTTTTAGATTTCCATGTGTCAACCACACTTTTTGTAAGGCGTCTTTTAGTTACGTGCTATATATGTTTGCCACGGTCATTGGTGGAATATGCAACTTTAATCTGATTTTAAAATAATAACCTTTGATACTTGTTTCAGGTCTTTTCCCTGCTCTCTTTTTTTCTACATTATTCGTTGTGTATTTTTTGTCATGTCTTAGTCGCCAATGTCTTGCGATTTTGTTTGTAAAGTTTTGTCTGCTGGTTATAATTGGATAACGATATCTTGTACTTAATCACTACTGATTTACAGGTCTCGACATTTGCTGATATGGAAGGAGATGAAACATTTGATTCATCCCTACTTGGATATGCAGATGAAGTGGTGGAGGAGCGCATTGCTGATGATGAGGTTGTTTTGATCAAAGGGACCAAAAACTCAAGTGCAGTACGTCTCCTATGTGTTCAACTATTATCTTTTATTTACATAATTGTTCTAAGATGTCACATTTCTTACCAGTGTAATTATCATCAAATTCTCATGGGTGTGCGCCTTTTTAGGTCTCGCTGATACTCAGAGGTGCAAACGATTATATGCTTGATGAGATGGATAGGGCTTTGCATGATGCTCTATGTATAGTCAAGAGGACCCTGGAATCGAATACGGTAAATCGTAGCCTCATTTGTCTTTTTAGTTTTATCACATATTATGTCCTTTTAGAATTAAGAGTCCTAATTTATTAGTCCTACTTATATGTTGGTTCTTGCTTATTTGCTCTCTTTCCCTCCCTCCCTCCCTCCCTCGAATATTATCTTGGACATAGTTTTTTTAATAAATTTTAGTCTTTGAAGTTAAAGATAAAAAAATATCATCTATGTCCAAGTGTTCTAATACAAACTTTAATATTTAAATAAGTAAATGATAACTCTTTTGAAAACAAGGAGCATTTTACATTGTAATACATGTTGGTAGCTGTTTCTTACTTCGATCTGAGCATTGTCTTTAAATAAGTTCAATCCTATAATCATTTACAAGTAAATTTATGTTCAAAGTTCTGGTGAACAGAACGAAAGATATTGGCTTACTTAGACTTAGTGGGAAGGTAAATGCTTTGGTGCAACTGTACTCAAAAAAAAAATTCTTTTGCTGTTGTCGCATGGTGCTTATTAAAAAGTGGCCCAAAGTTGGACATGCTCCCTCTGATGCTACAGGACATGCAGCACATGAGCAGCTAACGTAGTAGTAAAATATTGTGTTTTATGATTCCTGATTGTAGAAGGTGTGATTACATTGTACATATTTTTTGACAAAAGGAAACAGGAAAATCATTTGAAAGGAAATAATAATATAAATCTTACTGACTGATTAGTTGTACAAAATTGTGACAAAACAGGTGGTTGCAGGTGGGGGTGCAGTTGAGGCTGCCCTATCTGTTTATTTAGAATATCTTGCTACAACTTTAGGATCTCGGGAGCAGCTGGCAATTGCAGAGTTTGCTGAATCTCTATTAATCATTCCAAAGGTATGATTAAGTCATTCTTATCCCCAATCTTTTTATTTTTTAATGTACTTATTCGTGACAAGTGTCTTGTCCAGGTGCTTGCAGTGAATGCTGCAAAGGATGCAACTGAACTGGTAGCAAAACTACGTGCTTACCACCACACTGCACAAACCAAGGCAGATAAGAAGCATCTGTCAAGGTACTCTGGTTCAAGTCTAAATCTTGTATCTGCTTTCTTTTGAATGAATGGCCTCAGCCAATTGAGGTTGCCAGTTACTCTTTCCACTGCACCAGTATTTTTGAGTCATTATGTATTAAATCTTTGCGTATTAATATGTATATATATATATCAAGTACAAAATAGTGATGAGGGTGCTACCTTGAGGAAATAATTTGTCCGAATATCTAGATTTTAAAAAAGAAAATGAGATTCATGCCATTCACAAATTGGGATATATCACAAGACCAAGACACAAGTTTGCAAGGGGTTTTGTTCTGCCCGTAAACAAATCTGAAATTTCTTGACTAATGGCGTCGAGCCTTAAATACTTAAGTTATATTGGGCAAGTTTACCCTTTATAATACTTGGACAAAAGAAGGCAAAAGAATACTCCTTACGTTCCAAAATTATAGATGCATTTCTAAAATGATGACGTTTATGCAAAACTTGATTTGACCAAACTTATCCCTTACATTTGTTAGCAATTTAGTAAGTGGTGGCTTGATAGTATTTAATCTCCTAGAATATAACTAATGGCATGTTAGGAAGTTTGTCACTTTATAATCTAAAATTATAAATATATCCCTAATCTTGGAATGGACTAAAAGGAGAAAATATCTCTAATTTTGGAAATGACGGAGTAGTTCCAAGGACTCTTTCATGACTATGATTTGTATTCTTGGATAGTAACTGCACATATCAAGTAATACTCGCATATAAAGCCTACCAACTTGCAGTCTACTCATTTTGCACAATTAGTTCTCGTTGAGCTTCATCCTTTAATGGGTGAATTCAAGGGCGTATATCATGAGTGAAAACATAATTAATGTCTTAGTTGTTGAAGCCTCACCTGCAGTTTTGTATTCGTCACCTTTACAGCTTTAATTTCAGTACCACACAATTTGTGTTATTATCTTGAGTTCTAAGCTGTGTAAAGAAGTGCTAATAATGAAAATCTTGGGGTTACATTAATGAAGATTCCTTGATGCATAAATTTTCTGCATCTTGTTTCAACCAATTAAATCAGCAGCACTCGCCCAAATTCCTAAAGATCTTTATTTCGTGATTTGTTTTTCTATCCCTGCAGCATGGGGCTAGACCTTGTGAAGGGAGCAGTACGTAACAACTTAGAAGCTGGAGTAATTGAGCCTGCAATGAGCAAAGTAAAGATATTACAGGTAAAAGTTGCAAACTTTTAAATCGAAAAAAAAAGAAGAGATCAATACCGAAGGTTCTGACCGGAACTGTTTTAATTGTCAGTTTGCAACTGAAGCGGCTATAACTATTCTACGAATCGACGACATGATAAAACTTGTCAAAGATGAAAGTCAAGATGGACAGGATTAGGTATTTTCTGTTTGGATAAATTCACTTCTACAATTTAGCGTATTTGAGATATTTTTGAGGTTGGTGGTTGTATTATTGTGGTATTTGATGCTCATTTTGTACACGGTAAAATTCGGTAGGCAAGTATTGTTTAGCTTTTCAAATGCTCATAATTTTACTAGCTTGAGCGGACATAGATTCTTTTTTATTGCTAGAAAAGTATTGTTGTTTCTTATTTTATTTTACTAGTGCCCGTGTTTGCATTTGGAATGGTGTTTGACATTTGAGTTCTTTTAGTTCAACCGGTGAAACATAGCTAGTAAAATTTTATATTCTCACAAGTGGGACGCATTCCTTATTCGACTTTGTAAGAAAATATCAATTCCCTCTTTTTAATTATGCAATGCATGCGTTGGAATGGTGGTGTGACTTTTTCTTTTCTTTCAATACCTTTTTTATAAAGAAAGAAGTGACCAGGCCAAAATTACGGAATGGGGAATTATTTATTAAATGCGTTGAATCTTGTATATACGATTAAATTTTGTTTGAATCAAAGTTGTGGATATTAGAGTATAATTTACAGTCCTTCTAGGCGGTGGGGCGACCGGTCTAACGATTGGGTAAATTATTGAATTTTGTAAAATAATTAATTTCAATAAATATTATAAATTATTTGAGAATTGTAAATAAATAAATTTACCCAGTCACTCCACCCTTGTCCCCCTTAGACTTTTTCAATAATTTATATTCCATTCCCCTCAAAATACTGTCATTTCCTAGAATATATTGATTTATCTCCTTTTTCTTTACCAAAGAGGGGAATAAATAATACTATTATCACATAAAAAATAGTTACATAAAGTTTACTTACATACACATGCATATTGTGGGTTCCACGTGTCAGGCGGAGTCCATAAATATGTATGTGTATGTGAGCTTTATGTGATCATTTTTTATGTGATAGTAGCATTGTTGGAGGGAAATAATCAGTACTCTCTTCGTCTGACGTTCTAGATGATTTTATTTTTTTTTAAATTATTTGTCGTTTTATATAATCTAGGAGAGTTAACTATAATCTTTCAAAATTATCTCTCATGAAAAAATATTACATATGAGAAAGAGATTGAGATAATTATGGTAATTATGAGAATTTAAGGATATTATAGACAATTGATATTATATTTAATGTTATACAATTTTATTTCTAATTTTTACGCACTATAAAAGGACTGAGGGAGTAACATGTTTTATCTGTAATGGGTAGGTTTCATGTATGGAATGGAATTGGGCATAAGAAAGTTAGCTGCATGGAATGGAATTAAAGTGCTCCATATCTCTATTTATGAATCGTGTCCTTTCTTCAGAAAACATAAGAAAATATCTTTTTCCCTTAATCTGATCTGCACCGGTAATTTCTCTTAATTACTTTCACAAGTTTGGTAAAAAAAAATAAGTACCACATTGGCAGGCAGCTACCAGTTTATGAGTCCCTGCATTTTTATAGCTCAAATTGATTTCACTTGGGTGGTAGTAGTAGTAGTAGTAGTAGTAGTACTTGACAGTGAATGAAATGATTCACTGTTACACTGACGGAATAATGACTGCAACAGGTAAAATATAGATGGGTAAATATTGTATGCACCAAAATGTGAAGTAGAAATTAAAAGGGTAAATAAATGTGTTTCATGGTTTAAAAATTAAAGAGTATTGTTACATATGACCGACAAATCGACAAATTTATGTTGATAAATGTCAATATGTAAGAATTAAGAAGGGAGCCCACACATTATTATTCTACTCTATTACATAGGATTTCACCTTAATCGCAATTTAACTTCGCCATCATATTTGTATCAAAATAGAGTTATAGTATTAGTTTACATGTTATTAATTTAATATGACCTAAATATGAATTAATATCCTGAATTTTTAATTTTTTTTCCACTTTGAGGATTATCTTCTCAAATTTTCAATTAAGAGATTAAACTTTTAATTTTTTTTCTACTTTGGGGATTGTCTTCTCAATTTTTTCAATTAAAAAATTAAATATTAAAAATTTAAGGTATTAATTCATATTTAGGTCATTTAATATCGATGTAAGTTTTTCTTTTGTTTTGAACAATTCTCATTAATTATTACTTTAAGTACATATAAAAATAAGCATTAAATATAACCTTAAATGCATATATCGGTACTATAACTTGTACCAGCAGAGGTAAAGACCAAAGTTAAGTGTAATTTTAGTATATACTATTCCCTCCGTCCCATAATAAGTGAGTAGTACTTTAGTAGATTAGTTTCCAAAACTTCACTTAAATATAGGGAGAGTCTCTTCTTGAAGAGATCCTCCTTTCATTAATCTCATATTTGATTGTTATTTTCTTTCCTTTTTTAGAATTCATTCTCTCTTTTTTGGGGGGTTTTGTTTTCTTCTATTTTCAAATTGAATCTCTTGTTTTGTTTTGTATTTCCATTTTTGTGGGTGTATCTTAATTTCTTCTTGTAGGAGCTTGAATTCTCTCTACGTAGAGTTGATTTCAGCTACAATGATAAGTGATTGCAGATAAACTATAGCTCATCAAACATTTAAAAGTAATGTATTTCCTTCTTATATGTATCTATATCAGTATCTATCAATATCTATTTATATATATATATATATATATGAACATGTATGAGTGTCTACCGGTTAGTGGACTACGGCCAAAAACTGATAGCATCCATGAGTAAATGTATAAATGAGTCGAACTGAACTGAACAGATAGTTATTCGAATTCGACTCGAAAAGTTAAATTTATACTCGAATTTGAATTGTATTTGAAAAACTTTACTCAGATTCGACTCAACTAGACTCGAATATTCATTACTCGAATTCGATCTGAGTCAAATCGAATTATATTCAAACTATTTGCGAGTTTCAATTTCAAGCTCGAATTCGTCCACATAATAGCTACTTTTATAATAAATATAATTATAAATTGAATTTTTATTTTACTTAGAAATGAAAAAAATATGTTTACTATTACACTTTCAAATAAAAAAATCACAATTAAAATTAAAATTAAATAAAATAATAATTAATTATCTTAATTTGATTTAACTTTCGAGCATGCATCGAATCATAATTGATAATTCAAGTAGTTTAAATTCTAAACGAGTCGAGTACAACTATAACTTTGCTCAGATTTTATTCGCATTTTTATTTGAATTATTTTTTATACTCAAATTTGAATCGTATTATTAACTAATTTAATTCTCAATTGTATTTTTCGAATCGAATCTAAATCTGAATCAAACAAGAACTGTTTAATTCAATTTACAAGTTTAGCTGCTGCACCAGAATTAGGAATCCAATATATGATTGTTAGCATTTGCACAAAAACAAAAGACAAAGGTATGCATATAAAATTGGAAGACCCGCGATTTCATGATCCAACACACTGTGTGGTGAGCACATGACAGTGCACGTGCCGAGTTGTTTGCTTCGGGATCACAAACCATCACGTGATTCAATAATCTCTCCCGCGCCCCACCCCGCACCCGCACCCCAACCCCCACTCCCAACACCCCCATATTGATCTTAGAAAAAGCCATCTCCAGAAAATATATTTCTTTCTTCAAGGATGGAGCTGTGACTCCGAGATAAGCAAGTACATTTTCACATTTATCAATATCTTCTAAATTTCCATTCCATTTATTTTCAACTGCTAATATTTTGAACTAAGTTTCATAATTATACTTGATGCTAAAAAAGTCAATGAATTGAATAGGGATAATGCAAGGTTGTCAGATTAAATATATATTTTGCGATATTTTTGTAGCACTTTAAGCGAGACCTATAACTCTGATAATATCAAACCTCAAATGCAAGCGGTGTTAAATGACGTGGCACTAAATATTTTAATGAAATAATATATATTTTTATGATAAAATTATTACTCTCTTCATTCAATAATAATAGTCATTTTAGTTTCATATACGTGAATTAGAAAAGTCATTTAATACTACTCCATCATTTAACAATTAAAATGTTGTAAATATTGTCCATTGAATTGTTGAATGTTAAGCGAAGTATGGTTATAAATAAATATAAATATTGTGCATTCAATTGTTCAAATAGACGGTTTGATATGAATATGAATATGAATATAATTTAATTACTCATCAAATATGGCCAAATTTTATGGACAATAATGCATGTGCAGAAGTGCTTTGATTGCATGAAGCAAGCAACAAATTATATATATATATAGATGAGGCCTCCCTCCCATTGTGTTTGCATGCTCACTCTCTCTACCCACGTTCCATTGCCCCCCTTTTCTCTTTCCCTCAACCTTATTGTAATAGTATTCTCCCCTCTCTAGCTAACAGCTCTAACACAGAGAAGTAACTTCTACTGTTAGAGCAGAGATCGGAGATGGACATGTACGGTTTCACGGCGCCGGATTTCTTCCGAATTGACGACCTTCTAGACTTCTCCAACGACCAAATCTTCTCCTCCACCACCACCACTATTGATTCCGACCACCGCCACCCCCCTAATTCCTCTCAATATCCAAACAACTCATCCTCCACCTCCTCTGTCGCCGACACCTTAATGGAGCCGCAGTTCCATTGCTCTAATTCCAACGATTTCACCTCCGATCTCTGTGTTCCCGTAAGCACAAATTTCTCCCCTGTTTTTCTATTAGAGTTACAATCATCTTAATAATCTACCAATTTCTCATAAGAACGCCTCATAGTATTGCATAAATAATAATGTAGCCGTGTAGGCGGTTCTTTGTAATGTGGAGAGAGAAGTAAATTGAGGTTTTGTGCGTTTTTTTTTTGACTTTGTTGTGGTGATTTTGTTAATTTGTAGAATGATGATGTAGTTGAGCTCGAATGGCTCTCGAACTTCGTTGATGACTCAAATACCTATTTTCCGGCAAACGAGTTCACCGGAACCGTAAACTTCCGTTCCGATGCTCCATTTCACGGCCGATCGCGGAGCAGACGATCCAAAGCACCTTCCAAAAACAACGGCCGGACTTCTTTACAGGAATCGCACATTCCGATCATCGCTAAATGCAATAACAGAGAGCAGCAAGAGAATCAGAACTCACCGGTGTCCTCCGCCGGCACGTCACACTCGGAGACGCGTTGGTGCTCGCACTGCGCCTCGGAGAAGACGCCGCAGTGGCGCACGGGACCGTTAGGTCCGAAGACGCTGTGCAACGCTTGCGGCGTCCGGTTCAAGTCGGGTCGACTGGTGCCGGAGTACCGACCGGCCGCAAGTCCGACGTTCGTGTTGACTAAGCACTCCAACTCGCACCGGAAGGTCATGGAGCTCCGGAGACAGAAGGAAGAACAACAGCAAATCCGTCAACACCGCAACTTCGAGGTCTGCTGACGTCACTCAGGGACACGTGTTGGCTTCTTATCCGTTTTAACGAGCCCTAACGATGACCCGGGTTAAATGCATCTCCGGTGCTGTTATCTTTTACTATCAGAAATCAGATAATTTTCTCTGTAATTTTTCCCTTTTTATTTCGCTCTGTTTGAAAATTTTGTCCAGAAAAAAGTTTTATTAAAATCTCACTCTCTTTCTTAATGGGTCACCAACCGTGACCCTGACTAGAGTGTCCTTCCACGTGATAAACTGATTTTTTATTATTATTATTAAAATAATATGAAGGTGGTGTTTGAAAAAATTATATAAAAATTAATTAAATATAAATGTGTGAACAAGAGTATACCATTAACAATTTAATTTTAAGAATATACACTAATTTTTTTAATGATATTCTATTAATCCATAAAATCAAAACAAAATATTACAACAATATTCATTAAATTAATTATTATCGACCAATTTGTTAAAGACAAAATTTTAAAAAATAATTGTAAACAACAAAATTTGTTTACAATCGTAAAAAAAATAATGAATATTAAATATAATTTTTAATTATTTATAAAGGTAATTAGTTAAAAATATCATTCAGCACTACTTCTTACTGATTAAATCGTAATTTTTTGGATGAATCGTTCAGACGGATTCAAAGTTTAAAAATTATAGAAAAAACGGTTTGAATGACTTAAGTGGTCAGATTCTGTAAGACCCCAACTTTTTATGAATAAAGATTTAATTTTCTTTATATGTTATTTTAAATAGTAATGTGTTGATTTGATAAATATGATAAGTTATGGATAATATGTGCAAAGTTTACAAAACAAGCAAGTGGTCATAAAATATTCATTGTGTCGAGGAATATTCGTTTGGTCGGCGAATATTCGTACGACGGCGCAGTCATTTGTGGGCCCATAACGGAAAACTGTCGGATGAAAAAAACTACAAAAATAAGTTTTGTAAGACCCCAACTTTTATGAATAAAGATTTAATTTTCTTTATATATTATTTCGAAATAGTAAGGTGTTGATTTGATAAATGTAAAAAGTTATGGGTGAAATGTGCAAATATTTCAAAATAAGCAAGTGGTTATAAAATATTTAGTGTTGTCGGGGAATATTCGTTTGGTCGTGGAATATTCTTGTTGTCGGGGAATATTCGTACGACGACGCAGCTATTTGTGGACCCCACAACGGAATAACTGTCGGATGAAGAAAACGACAAGCATGAGTTTTCTAAAAATAACGGCGTGGTTGTTACCGTTAAAACTGTTAAAATACCCGGTGGTTAAAATACAGTAATACGCGGTGTTGCACAGTAGCACACGGTATTGCACAGTAATTCTAATTATTGATTCTTACGTAAGAAGTCATTACTCAATAATTGTTACAGTAATTACTGTTCAATATTTTATATTATTGATTCAATAATTGCTACATTGATAATTGCATAATATTTTATTGATTCAATAATTGTCATTGCACGGTATTTCAAATTATCAAATCAATAACTGATATTATTTGAATAATATTATTAGATAGCATTATTGACAATGTCTAAGGAAGTTCTGTCTAAGAGGGGTTATTTAATTGCGCGCCAGTAAGGAGAAATCCTTATCGGAAAGCCCCCTCTTTCTTGAGAATAACTTGGTTGTCAATTTTATAGTTCTGTAATATTATTTGTGAATAATTAATTATTGATTTATATTATAAGAAAATATTTATTTTTGTGGATATAAAAGAAGGAATTAGGGTTGAGGTATTTTTATTAGTATTTGTTATAAATTTGGCTTATTATATATACCCCCACTTACTCATTTTTTAAAATAATCGGTGTAAAATTATTCAGTATATATATATATATATTATATATGTGAAAGAGACATGTGGGGTGGGGCCCACATGTGGGATGAAAAATAAAAATGGGGGTGGGGGGATGTTACGTGTAGAAGAGGGAGTAATATTATTATATATATATATATATATATATTATATTTTATTTAAAATTTTGTTTTATTAAAATATTTTATTGCACAGTAATGAATAGTAAAATTAATTTTTTTTCGCCGGTGCGCGCTCATGAGATTCGTCTGAATTTTTCCTGTACAGTCCGTGATTTTTATTCAAATAGTACCCTTCCATTCTCCTATAAATAGGATGCTTAGTTTAGAATTAAAAATCACACCAGAATCAGAAGTTTTCTCTCTATATAATATCGAGCGTATTTTTGTGAGTATTTAGATACTTTGAGTGTTGCTATTCAGTGCAAGCTTTCTTCAGCATTATACCTGAAATTTCAGTAAGAAGTGCTGTTCTTTTGAGGTAAAGGATATTCTTTTTTTCGTAAGAGATGTTATTTTTTTCGTAAACGATGTTATTCTTTTCAATATCATTATACCAAAATATTGTCATGAATTTTATTATAAAATTCTTACTTTTTTCGTTGGGGTTACTATTCACGTATACGTCACTATTCACGGAAAAATTAAATTTTCTTCTATTTATTCAAGTTGCTTGTTAAGGTTCCTATCTTTGATTGAATCCAAGTTTTGATCTTCATTATTGAATTTTGCTCCACAAAGTATTATTATGGAATATTTTTGAACTTGGATAAACTAAATTACGAATCCCTAATCTTTGTTCTTTATCTCACTGGATTCGTTATTTATATTATTTTTCATCATCCTCAGCCCAAAATGGTGATATAACCGAATATCTTTGGCCTGTAGAGCAAAGATGAATAATTACCTGATGAATATCTTTGGCCTGTAGTGCAAAGATTGACAGGTGTTGAGATGAACATGACCACTGGTGATACAAATGAATATCTTTGGCCCGTAGTGCAAAGATAAATATTTGATTCAAGATGTATATTGATTGATGTTACAGGGATAAAATATTGATGATGGACTTTTAAATCATAGAAGATAGTAGACTTCATTCTCTACTTAACTCTTCTAATGAATTGTTATTTTCGCTATAAATATTGATCTAAAACTTGTTGTCCATAATATTTTATCTGAATTGTTGAAGACTAACGATAATTTATTTTTCATGATCTTTGTCATAATATTCTTTACTGGGCTAGTTGAGCTCATCCTTTTCATCTATTGTCCTCTTCAAGAAATGAGAATGTCGCAAGAACTAGTCGGGGGACAGAGTGACGGTCCGACTTAGAGCAGTAATAGTCCTCACTATTTATAATAAATAGTGTGATAATAATTATAATGAGGACTTAGTTTGAATGTTAATATTTTCTACATATTTGTATTGACACTCACAGTTGTGTGGTCGTATTTTGCACGACCGTGTGATATAAAGTTTGTATTTGAATTCTGTACCATGTATTTGGCAACTCAGAATGGGTTGGGTTGACTGGACCTATTCTGGGGCCGTCACAGTTGGTATCAGAGCTTAGGAAAATGATCTCTGACGGAGATCTGGGAATAGAAGGGGAGAGACGAGTAAAACCTTCGTTAGTGTGTCCTACCTAAGCTTATTTGTTATTTAATTGGTCGTTTGAAATATAGGGTTAATATGTGATATGTTAATTTGTTTGATTAACCCTTGTTTTGTGGCAGTATTTAAGAATGGCAGCAAAAAATCTAAACAATGGAGTGAATGAGACCGTTGAGGCACCTCTAATCACCAATCAGGATAATGTGATGTCGAGAGAAAAAGAAATTAAAAATATCCATGTGGTGAGTGAAGAATTAATAGTTACACCCGAGCTAGTCGCAAAGGTAGCAGCTGAGAGTGAGGAAGAAGATGAACCTGAGGAGGAGGATTTGTTAGGAGAATTTTATGATCGAAATGTAGAACTGCAAGATCGTATTCATGATTTAGAAGAGCAGTGTGAAGAACGACAAACAGCCGTGGAACAAAGGGATACAACAATTCAAGAAAGGGATACAGAAATTCAAGATTTTGCTACTCGATATGCGAGGCTTGAACAGAAGCTCTCTCTGGCAGAACATATGATATTAGAGCTGAAATCTGAAAATGAAAATGTCAACGATCAGCTGAAAGAAGAAGCAACGGAACGAGTGAGAATTGAATATGTATGGGTAAAAGCCGCACGACGCGTTGATATTTTAGAAAGAGACGTCCGATCCAAGAAGGCCAAAATAGACGATATGAATTTCACTTTCTGGACAGCAATTGGAAGAATCCAACATCGAATTTGGAATTATCCTTTGCATAGAGGTCAACCCCAATTCGATATGGATCGAAGAGTAATGATTCAAATTATAGATCAGGAGTGCGACAAAGCAGTTGAGGGTGGAATGAGCTTTATAGCAAAGTCAAGACCAGCTGAGATAGTGACACCAAAGACTGTCCCAGACAAATCAAAGTCGGTGGTTCCTAGAAGAATGTTTGTCGAGACTGCACAAAACTCGAGGAACCCGAATGAATTTATCACGGGTTAGTTAATCATAAATTTTTATGAAGTCTATACCTTATTAGATACCGGTTCTACTCATTCTATTTTTTCACCTACTTGTGCTCAACGCTTGAACTTGATTCCTGAGAAATTAGACTTTGACTTATCTGTTGAAACTCCGTTGGGTGAAACCTTCGTTACATTCATAGTTTACAAATCTTGGTTGATTCAAATTTGTACCCTCACCCTATCTGTTGATCTTATATCTTTAAAAATACTTGAATTTGATGTGATTTTTAGAATCGACTGGTTAACCACTCATCTTGCTAAAATTGATTATTTTCGTAAAGTTGTTATTTTCATATTCGTAAACAACCCGTTGTGCGAATTCAAATCAATCAATGTCATTTCAAGTCATAAAACTATTTGTTTATTAAAAAACGGATGTCTAGTTTTCTTAGCCCATGTCACTGATTTAAATCAGAATACATCAGATTTGAATGATATTTCTGTTGTTAATGAGTTTTCTGATGTATTTTTCGAAGAACTTCGCAGTCTACCCCTAGAACGTGAAGTTGAATTCTTTATTGACCTTGAGCTAGGTACAAAATTCATTTCTAAAACCCCATATCGAATGACTCCTATTGAACTCCAGGAGTTAAAGGTCCAACTACAGGAGTTGTTAGACATCGATTTTATTCATCCTAGTACGTCTCCTTAGGGTGCTCCTGTTTTAGTCATAAGGAAGAAAGACGGTAGTATGCAACTTTATATTGACTATCGAGAGTTAAACCATGTCACCATCAAGAATAGGTATCCGCTACCTCGCATTGATGACCTGTTCGACCAGTTGCAAGGTGCGCAATTCTTCTTAAAGATCGATCTTTGTTCTGGATATTATCAGTTAAAGATTAGAACTGATGACATTCCAAAAACTGTCTTTAGAACTCGATACGCGCATTACGAATTTTTAGTTATATCTTTCGGATTGACCAATGTCCATGCTACGTTCATAGACATGATGAACCGAATATTTGAGAAATATTTGGATCATTTCGTGATTGTCATTATTGATGACATCCTAATATTTCTTTACTTAGAACGAACTCAACATGCGACAACGGCGTTGGTTGGAGCTGTTGAAAGATTACGATCATACCATTCAATACCATCTTGGAAAAGCGAACGTGGTAGCTAACGCGTTGAGTGAAAGATCGTATGCGATGCTGTCAACACAAAGACCCATTTTGTGTGACTTACAAAGGATGGAGATAGAGTTCAAGACTCCGGGGACCCACATGATGATGTCAAATATGCAAGTAGAATCAGTTTTAATTGATAAAGTTAAAGCTACAAGAGCAACAGACCCGGAGCTGATGAATATGAAGAAGAAGATGTTATTCCAGAAATAAGAATCGATGAAGAATCAATACTTCGAGTCAACTCCAGACTATGTGTTCCTAACGATGCTGATTTAAAGTATAAAATTATGATGGAAGCACACAACACACCGTTCGCAATAGTAACAAAATGTATTGTGATCTTTGACATACATTTTGGTGGAGCAATATGAAGAGAGAGATCGCAGAGTTTATCTCGAGGTGTTAAACGTGTCGAGGCGAAGCATCAAGAGCCATATGGTGTGAAGAGCCTCGAGCCTCTCGCTGGTGACTTCTTGCGTGGGGTGCACCGAAGCCAGAGTCTCAGTAGGGGATTACGTTTTTGTGCGGTGGCAAACTGATAGGTATCATTGTGAAGTACTATGGTTGAAGCACTATGAGAGTCATAGTTGGAATTGAAGAAATGACCTGGGAGTTAAAATCAGAAATAAAAACGAGGTATCCTCACCTTTTCGACATACCAGATACGTACGTCAATTTCGAGGACGAAATTTCATAAGGAGGGGAGGTTGTAAGACTCCAACTTTTATGAATAAAGATTTAATTTTCTTTATATATTATTTCGAAATAGTAAGGTGTTGATTTGATAAATGTGAAAAGTTATGGGTGAAATATGCAAATATTTTAAAATAAGTAAGTGGTTATAAAATATTTAGTGTTGTCGGGGAATATTCGTTTGGTCGTGGAATATTCTTGTTGTCGAAGAATATTCGTACGACGGCGCAGCTATTTGTGGACCCCACAACGGAATAACTGTCGGATGAAGAAAACGACAAGAATGAGTTTTCTAAAAATAACGGCGTGGTTGTTACCGTTAAAACTGTTGAAATACCCGGTGGTTAAAATACAGTAATACGCGGTGTTGCACAGTAGCACACGGTATTGCACAGTAATTCTAATTATTGATTCTTACGTAAGAAGTCATTACTCAATAATTGTTACAGTAATTACTGTTCAATATTTTATATTATTGATTCAATAATTGCTACATTGATAATTGCATAATATTTTATTGATTCAATAATTGTCATTGCACAGTATTTTAAATTATCAAATCAATAACTGATATTATTTGAATATCATTATTAGATAGCATTATTGGCAATGTCAAAGGAAGTTCTGTCTAGGAGAGATTATTTAATTGCGAATAAGGAGAAATCCTTATCGAAAAGCCCCCTCTTTCCTGAGAACAACTTGGTTGTCAATTTTATAGTTCTGTAATATTATTTGTAAATAATTAATTATTGATTTATATGATAAAAAAATATTTATTTTTGTGAATATAAAAGAAGGAATTAGGGCTGAGGTATTTTTATTAATATTTGTTATAAATTTGGCTTATTATATGTACTCCCACTTATTCATTTTTCAAAATAATCAGTGTAAAATTATTCAGTATATATATATATATATATATATATATATATATATATATATATATATATATATATATATATGAAAGTGACATGTGGGGTGGGGCCCACATGTGGGATGAAAAATAAAAATGGGGTGGGGGGGATGTTACGTGTAGGGGAGGGAGTAATATTATTATATATATATTTTTTTAATTACCTACCTTATACAGGTAGGTAATATATATATATATATATATATATATATATATTATATTTTACTTAAAATTTTATTTTATTAGAGTATTTTATTGCACAGTAATGAATAGTAAAATTAAATTTTTTCGACGGTGCGCGCCCGTGAAATTCGTCTGAATTTTTCCTATGCAGTCCGTGATTTTTATTCAAATAGTACTCTTCCATTCTTCTATAAATAGGATGCTTAGTTTAGAATTGAAAATCACACCAGAATCAGAAGTTTTCTCTCTCTATAATATCGAGCGTATTTTTGTGAGTATTTAGATACTTTGAGTGTTGCTATTCAGTGCAAGATTCCTTCAGCATTATACCTGAACTTCCAGTCAGAAGTACTGTTCTTTTGAGGTAAAGGATATTATTTTTTTTCGTATGAGATGTTATTTTTTTGGTAAACGATGTTATTCTTTTCAATATCATTATACCAAAATATTGTCATGAATTTTATTATGAAATTCTTACTTTTTTCGTCGGGGTTACTATTCACGTATACGGCACTATTCACGTATACGACACTATTCACGAAAAAATTAAATTTTCTTCTATTTGTCCAAGTTGCTTGTTAAGGTTCCTATCTTTGATTGGATCGAAGTTTTGATCTTCATTCTTGAATTTTGCTCCACAAAGTATTATTATGGAATATTCTTGAACTTGGATAAACTAAATTACGAATCCCTAATCTTTGTTCTTTATCTCACTGGATTCGTTATTTATATTGTTTTTTATCATCCTCAGTCCTAAATGGTGATATAACTGAATATCTTTGGCATGTAGAGCAAAGATGAATGATTACCTGATGAATATCTTTGGCCCGTAGTGGAAAGATTGACAGGTGTTGAGATGAACATGACCACTGGTGATACAAATGAATATCTTTGGCCCGTAGTGCAAAGATAAATATTTGATTCAAGATGTATATTGATTGATGTTACTGGGATAAAATATTAATGATGGACTTTTAAATCATAGAAGATAGTAGACTTCATTCTCTACTTAACTCTTCTAATGAATTGTTATTTTCGCTACAAATATTGATCTAAAATTTGTTGTCCATAATATTTTATCTGAATTGTTGAAGACTAACGATAATTTATTTTTCATGATCTTTGTCATAATATTCTTTACTGGGCTAGTTGAGCTCACCCTTTTCATCTATTGTCCTCTTCAAGAAATGAGAATGTCGCAAGAACTAGTCGGGGGACAGAGTGACGGTCCGAGTTAAAGCAGTAATAGTCCTCACTATTTCTACTAAATAGTGTGATAATAATTATAATGAGGACTTAGTTTGAATGTTAATATTTTTTATATATTTGTATTGACACTCACAGTTGTGTGGTCGTATTTTGCACGACCGTGTGATATAAAGTTTGTATTTGAATTCTGTACCATGTATTTGGCAACTCAGAATGGGTTGGGTTGACTGGATCTATTTTGGGGTCGTCACAAGTTTTCTAAAAATAACGGCAAAATTGTTACCGTTAAACTGTTGAAATACTCGGTGGTTAAAGTAAAGTAATACGCGTTGTTGCACAGTAGTACACCATATTGCATAGTATTTTATATTAGTTAAAAATATCATTCAGCACTACTTCTTACTGATTAAATCATAATTTTCTGGATAAATCGTTCAGACGCATTCAAAGTTTAAAAATTATAGAAGAAACGGTCTGAATGGCTTAAGTGGTCAGATTCTGTAAGACCCCAATTTTTTATGAATAAAGATTTAATTTTCTTTATATGTTATTTTAAAT
Source organism: Panax stipuleanatus (assembly GCA_020205555.1). Classification (NCBI taxonomy): domain Eukaryota; kingdom Viridiplantae; phylum Streptophyta; class Magnoliopsida; order Apiales; family Araliaceae; genus Panax; species Panax stipuleanatus. The sequence continues at coordinate 134,819,575 of CM035120.1, forward strand.
AGTAATGTGTTGATTTGATAAATATGATAAGTTATGGATAATATGTGCAAAGTTTACAAAATAAGCAAGTGGTCATAAAATATTCATTGTGTCGAGGAATATTCGTTTGGTTGGGGAATATTCGTACGACGGCGCAGTCATTTGTGGGCCCATAACGAAAAACTGTCGAATGAAAAAAACGACAAAAATAAATTTTCTAAAAATAACGGCAAAACTGTTACTGTTAAACTATTGAAATACTCGGTTGTTAAAGTAAAGTAAAACGCGTTGTTGCACAGAAGCACACGGTATTGCACATTATTTTATATTTCAATAATTGTTACTGCACAGTATTTTACATTATCAAATTAATAATTCATATTATTTGAACAATATTATTAGATAACATTATTGGCAATGTCTAGGATGTTCTGTCTAGGAAAGGGGTTTGGTCACCTAATTGCGCGCCGATAAGGATAAATCTTTATCGGAAAGCCTCCTCTTTCCTGGGAACGACCTGGTTGTCAATATTGTGGTTTTGTAATATTATTTGTGAATAATAATTGATTATTGATAAAAATGATAAGTAAATATTTATTCAATTTTTATATAAATGAAAAAATTTTAACATGAGATATTTGTTGAAAGTTGATATTTTATCTTCTCCGATAAAATAATTTATTCAAATATATTATTATAATATTACATTATAAGTGTTTAATGTGATAATATAATAGTATAATTTTATAATTTAAATGATAATATTTTTACAATAAATTCATGGTATAAGAATAAAATGAGGTGGAAGACAGCAAATAGGATCAGAATTGTTTTTGGTGTTATAAGTGTTTATTAAACTTAAAATATGTAACATGTGATATTGAAGGCTTGTCCTTTGGTTTTGGGTGCTGATGAGAATTTGTCAGAATGATGGTGCGGATATTTCATCTGTAATTAACTTTTTCAGCTTTGGTGTCCTAACATTTTTTTATAAATAGGGTGCTTAGTTAAAAATAAAAATCACACCAGAATCAGAAAATTATCTCTCTATAATATCAAGCGTATTCTTGTGAGTGTTTAAATATTTTGAATGTTGATAACAGTGCAAGTTTTTCTCATCATAATATCCGATATTCCAGTCAGATCGAGTATTCTACTCAGGTAAAGGATGTTATTTTTTTTGTAAGAGATATTCTTTTTCTCGTAATGATGTTATTTCCTTTCATGATTCATAAAAAATATTTTTTTTTTCATATTTCATATTATAAAAGTAATAATATTTTATTTCATATCCCCAAATTCAAACTTACTACGGTAAGTATTGCTTCTATAATTCCTGAAATGATCAAAAATTTCTTGAGTTGTGCGTTTCATCTAATATCATTTCATAGGAATATTGGTATAAACTTTCTTATGAAATTTTTACCTTTTCATTTCGGGGTTACTATTCACAAATACGGTACTATTCACAACTACGGTACTATTCACGACAAAAATTAAAATTTATTTTCTTTGTCCAAGTTATCTGTTAGGGTTTTTATCTTTAATTGGATCCATGTTTTGAACTTCATTCTTAAATTTTGCTCCATAATTGATTATTATGGAGTATTCTTGAACTTGGATAAATTAAATTACGAATCTCTAATATTTGTCATTTATCTCACTGGATTCTTTATATTATTTTTTTTATCATCCTTAGTCTTAAATGGTGATATAAATGAATATCTTTGGCCTGTAGTGCAAAGATGAATGATTAGTTGATGAATATCTTTGGTCTGTAGTGCAAAGATGAATGATTACCTGATGAATATCTTTGGCCCGTAGTGCAAAAATGGACATGTGTTGATATGATCATGACCACTGGTGATACAAACAAATATCTTTGTCCGTAATGCAAAGATGAATATTTGATTTGAATATATTGATTGATGTTTAATGGATAAAATATTGATGATGGACTTTTAAATCATAGTAGACATCATTCTCTACTTAACTCTTCTAATGAATTGTTATTTTCGCTGCAGTTGTTGTGTCCATAATATATTATCTGATTTATTGAAGACTAACGATAATTTATTCTTCATTATCTTAGTCATAATATTCTTTACTGGGCTAGTTGAGCTCATTCTTTTCTTCCATTGTTCTATTCAGGAAATGAGAATGTCGTAGGGACTAGTCAGGGGAACAGAGTGATGGTCCGAGTTAGAGCAGTAGTAGTCATCACTATTTTTATAAAATAGTGTGACAATAAGTGTAATTAGTGAGGGCTAAATTTGAGTGTTTATATTTCGTATTATATACGATTTGTATTGAAGCTCACAGTTTGTGTGGTCGTATTTTGCACGACCGGTTGTTATAAAAATTTATATTTGAATTCTGTACCATATATTTGACGATTCAAAATGAGTTGGGTATTGGACCTATTTTAGGGGCGTCACAGATTCAGACTCATTCGGATGTAAACAAACAGCCCCTAAAATATAGATTGCACACAAACTATTTATCAGAGACATGTTACACCCCAAACTTAAAAACTTGTTTTATTACATCCCAAAATTACTAATAAGGTGTTAAATTGTACCCTCTGAGTTTTTATCCGAACAAAGTAACATGTTACTCCAGTTTTACTGACTTTTAAAAGGTAAAAATAAGAATTAGGTTTATCTATTGGGTTTGATTGAAGAATTAGGGACGATGATGTTAGTTGGGTAATGGGAGTGGTGGTGGTGGTGGTTCAGGGGACCGATGATGGAGGTACAATGTAAGACCTCAATTTTTATGAATAAAAATTTAATTTTTCTTTATATATTATTTTGAAATAGTAAGAGGTTGATTTGATAAATGTGGTAAGTTATGGGTAATATGAGCAAAGTTTACAAAATAAGCAAGTGGTCATAAAATATTCATTGTGTCGGAAAATATTCGTTTGGTCGTGAAATATTCTTGTTGTCGGGGAATATTCGTACGACGGCGCAGCCATTTGTGGGCCCTATAACGAAAAACTATCGGATGAAGAAAATAACAAGAATAAATTTTTTAAAAATAACGGCAAAATTGTTACCGGTAAACTGTTGAAATACCTGGTGGTTAAAGTAAAGTAATATGCGTTGTTGCACAGTAGCACACGGTATTGCATAATATTTTATATTATTGTTAATTCAATAATTGTCACTGCACAGTATTTTACATTATCAAATTAATAATTCATATTATTTGAATAATATTATTAGATATCATTATTGGTAATGTCTAGAAAGTTCTGTCTAGGAAAGAGGTTTGGTCACCTAATTGCGCGCCAATAAGGAACAATTCTTATTGGAAAACCCCTTCTTTTCTTGGAACGACTTGGTTGTCATTATTGTGATTCTGTAATATTATTTGTGAATAATAATTAATTATTGATAAAAATAATAAGTAAATATTTATTCAATTTTGATGTAAATAGAGGAATTTTTAGCAAAAGTGACAATTGTTGAAAGTTGATATTTTATCTTCTTCGATAAAATAATCCATTCAAATATATTATTATAATATTACATTATAAGTGTATAATGTGATAATATAATTTTATAACTTAAATGGTAATATTTTTACAATAAATTCATGATATATGAATATATATTTGTGGTGTTATAAATGTTTTTGAAATCAAAAACATGCAAAACATATTTTAGTGGGCCCCACTTGTCCTTTGTTTTAGCTGAGGATTTTTGTCAAAATATGTATCCGTAAATAAAAAAATTTCAGCTTTGGTGTGCTAGAATTTTTCTATATATAGAGTGTGCTTAGTTAGAAATAAAAATAACACCAGAATCAGAAAATTCTATCTTTATAGTATCAAGCGTATTTCTTGTGAGTGTATAGATATTTTGAGTGTTGATAACAGTTCAAGTTTTTCTTATCATAATATCAGATATTCCAGTCAGATAGAGTATTTTACTGAGATAAGAGATGCTATTTTTTTCGTAAGGGAGATTTTTTTCTTGTAAATGATGTTATTTCCTTTCAAGATTCATAAAAAATATTATTTTCTTTCATATTCAATATTATGAAAGTAATAATATTTGATTTCATAACCCCAAATTCAAACTTACTACGGTAAGTATTGTTTCTATAATTCCTGAAATGATCAGAAATTCTTTGAGTTGTGCTTTTCATCTAATATCATTTTACAGGAATATTGGTATAAACTTTCTTATGAAATTTTTACCTTTTCATGTCGGGGTTACTGTGACGCCCCCAGAATAGGTCCAGTCCACCCAACCCATTCTGAGTCGCCAAATACATGGTACAGAATTCAAATACAACTTTATATCACACGGTCGTGCAAAATACGACCACACAACTGTGAGTGTCAATACAAATCGTATATAATACGAAATATTAATATTCAAATTCACTCTTTATTTATTACAATTATTATCCCACTATTTCACAAAAATAGCGAGGACTACTACTGCTCTAACTCGGACCATTACTCTGTCCCCCGACTAGTTCCCGCACCGTTCTCATTTCCTGAAGAGGACAATAGATGAAAAGGGTGAGCTCAACTAACCCAGTAAAGAATATTATGACTAAGATAATGGAAAATAAATTATCGTTAGCCTTCAACAATTCAGATAAAATATTATGGACAACAAGTTTTAGATCAATATTCGCAGCGAAAATAACAATTCATTAGAAGAGTTAAGTAGAGAATGAAGTCTACTATCTTCTATGATTTAAAAGTCCATCATCAATATTTTATCCTTGTAACATCAATCAATATATATCTCAAATCAAATATTCATCTTTGCACTACAGGCCAAAGATATTCATTTGTATCATCAGTAGTCATGTTCATCTCAACACCTGTCATCTTTGCACTATAGGCCAAAGATATTCATCAGATAATCATTCATCTTTGCTCTACAGGCCAAAGATATTCATCAGGTAATCATTCATCTTTGCTCTACAGGCCAAAGATATTCAGTTACATCACCTTTTAAGACTGAGGATGATGAAAAACATATAAATAACGAATCCAGTGAAATAAAAGACAAAGATTAAGTATTCGTATTTTAGTTTATCCAATTCACAAATACTTCGTAAGAATCAATTGTGGAGCAAAATTCAAGAATAAAGCTCAAAACTTGAATACAATCAAAGATAGTAACCATAACAGACAATTTGGACAAACAGAAGAAATTTTAATTTTTCCGTGAATAGTGTCGTATACGTGAATAGTGCCGTATACGTGAATAGTAACCCTGACGGAAAAAGTAAGAATTTCGTAATAAAATCCATGACAATATTTCTGTATAATGATACTGAAAAGAATAACATCATTTACGAAAGAAATAACATCCCTTACCTCAAAAGAATAGTATCTCTGACTGGAATATCGGATATAATATCGAAGAAAACTTGCACTGAATAGCAACACTCAAAGTATTGAAATACTCACAAAAATACGTTCGATATTATAGAGAGAGAAAACTTCTGATTCTGGTTTGTTTTTCAATTCTAACCTAAGCACCCTATTTATAGGAAAAGCTTAGGATGCCAAAGGAGACTAAAATAATAAAATAATATTATTTTTAAAATAATCTCCGCCGCCGGCTGCTAAGAAAATCAAAATTTTCAACCAACAACAAAAGTGGGGCCCACCCATTAAATAATATATTTATTTTTCAAAACTTCAATAATTCATAATAAATAGCCCCTTCATCAGAAAAATACAAATTCTATATCCTTTTATAGGAAATTTAATTCTCTACAACTTTGCAGAAGAAAGTTTTTCCAAATTCCCAACATAAATTATTCGAAATCTACAAACAGATGATTTTTCACACCAAAATACTGATAAAAACACATCAGCACTAATTCCTTCTTTAATATGTACAAAATAAATATTTCTTTATCATATAAATCAATAATTAATTATTCACAAATAATATTATAGAACCACAATATTGACAACCAGGTCGTTCCCAGGAAAGAGGGGGCCTTCCGATAAGGACTTCTCCTTACTGGCGCGCAATTAAATAACCCTTCCTAGACAGAACTTCCTTAGACATTGTCAATAATGCTATCTAATAATATTATTCAAATAATATGAATTATTGAGTTGATAATGTAAAATACTGTGCAATACTGTGCAATGACAATTATTGAATCAATAATACAAAATATCAATTATAACCATTATTGAATCAATCGTAGCAATTATTGAGTCAATAAAATATCAATGTAGCAATTATTGAGTCAATAATATAAAATATCAACGTAACAATTATTGAGTCTATAATATAAAATATTGAACAGTAATTACTGTAACAATAATTGAGTAAGTGCCTTCTCACGTAAGACTCAATAATTCAAAATATTGTGCAATACCGTGTGCTATTGTGCAATACCGCGTATCACTGTATTTTAACCACCGGATATTTCAACAGTACTAACGGTAACAACTACGCCGTTATTTAATAAAAATGTTATTTCTGTCGCTTTCTATATCCGACAATTATTCCGTTGTGGGGTCCACAAATAGCTGCGCCGTCGTACGAATATTCCCCGACAACAAGAATATTCGACGACCAAACGAATATTCCCCGACAACCAGAATATTTTATAACCACTTGCTTATTTTAAAATATTTACACATTTCACCCATAACTTTTCACATTCATCAAACCAACACCTTATTATTTCGAAATAATATATAAAGAAAATTAAATCTTTATTCATAAAAGTTGGGGTCTTACAGTTACTATTTACAAATACAGTACTATTCACAAATACGGTACTATTCACGAGTACTGATCACGACAAAAATTAAATTTTATTTTCTTTGTCCAAGTTATTTGTTAGGGTTCTTATCTTTGATTGGATCCATGTTTTGAACTTCATTCTTGAATTTTGCACCACAATTGATTATTATGGAGTATTTTTGAACTTGGATAAATTAAATTACGAATCCCTAATATTTGTCCTTTATCGCACTAGATTCTTTATATCATTTTTTTAATCATCCTCAGTCTTAAATGGTGATATAAATGAATATCTTTGGCCTGTAGTGCAAAGATGAATGATTACTTGATGAATATCTTTGGCCTGTAGTGCAAAGATGAATGATTACCTGATGAATATCTTTGGCCCGTAGTGCAAAGATGGACATGTGTTGATATGATCATGACCACTGGTGATACAAATAAATATCTTTGCCCGTAGTGCAAAGATGAATATTTGATTTGAATATATTGATTGATGTTACATGGATAAAATATTGATAGTAGACATCATTCTCTACTTAACTCTTCTAATGAATTGTTATTTCCGCTGCAGTTGTTGTGTCAATAATATTTTATCTGATTTATTGAAAACTAACGATAATTTATTTTTCATTATCTTAGTCATAATATTCTTTACGTGGCTAGTTGAGTTCACTCTTTTCTTCCATTGTTCTATTCAGAAAATGAGAATGTCGCAGGGACTAGTCGGGGGAACATAGTGATGGTCCGAGTTAGAGCAGTAGTAGTCACCACTTTTTTATAAAATAATGTGACAATAATTATAATTATTGAGGACTGAATTTGAGTGTTTATATTTCGTATTATATACGATATGTATTAAAGCTCACAATTTGTGTAGTCGTATTTTGCACGACCGGTTGTTATAAAAATTTGTATTTGGACTCTATACCATGTATTTGGCGACTCAAAATGAGTTGGGTATTGGACCTATTTTGGAGGCGTCACAGATTCAGACTCATTCAGATGTAAACAAACAGCCCCTAAAATACAGATTGCACACAAACTATATTTATCAGAGACATGTTGCACCCCAAACTTAAAAACTTGTTTTATTACATTCCAAAATTACTAATAAGGTGTTCAATTGTACCCACTAAGTTTTTATCCGGTCAAAAGTAACATGTTACTCCGATTTTACTTACTTTTAAAAGGTAAAAATAAGAATTAGGTTTATTTATTGGGTTTGATTGAAGAATTAGGGACGATGATGTTAGTGAGATAATGGGAGTGGTGGTGGTGGTTCTGTGGATCGATGATGGTGGTACAATGTAAGACCTAAACATGCACTCTCAGATTAAAAAATATAATCTGAGAATTACCCATGCATCCTCCATTCTTATTCGTTCAGTTGTTTCTTCTTTCATCAGAATTTTGACAATTGCATTCTCAGATTCCAGCTCTAATATCATATGCTCTGCCAGAGAGAGTTTCTGTTCAAGATTCGCATATCGAGTAACAAAATCTTGAATTGATGTATCCCTTTGTTCCACGGCTGTCTGCCGTTCCTTTTCTCCCGTCATCACATTATCCTGGTTAGTGATTAACGGTGCCTCAATGGTCTCATACGTTCCATTGTTTAGATATTCAGCTGCCATTCTCAAATACTGCCATAAAACAAGGGTTAATTAAACAAATTGACATATCACATATTAACCCTATGTTCCGTCCGACCAATTAAATACCAAATAAGCTTAGATATGACACACTAGCCAATATTTTACTCGTCTCTGCCCTTCTAGTTCTATTCCCAGATCTCCGCCAGAGATCATATCTCTAAGCTCTGATACCAACTGTGACGCCCCCAAAATAGGTTCAATACTCAACCTATTCTGTGTCGCCAAATACATAGTACAGAATTCAAATATAATCTTTTATATCAAACGGTCGTGCAAAATACGACCACACAACTATGAGAGTCAATACAGACATGTAAAAAATATAAACACTCAAACTAAGTTCTCATTATATTTATTATCACACTATTTTATAAAAAAAAATAGTGAGGATTTCTACAGTTCTAACTCGGACCATCACTCCATTCTCCGACTAGTACCCGCGATATTCTCATTTCCTGAAAAGAACAATGGAAGAAATGAGTGAGCTCAACTAGCCCAGTAAAGAATATTATGACTAAGATAATAAATAATAAATTATCGTTATTCTTCAACAAATAAAATAAAATATTATGGACAACAAGTTTTGGATCAACAACTGCAGCGGAAATAACAATTCATTAGAAGAGTTAAATAGAGAATGATGTCTACTATCTTCTATGATTTAAAAGTCCATCATCAATATTTTATCCCTATAACATCAATCAATAGATATCTCGAATCAAATATTCATCTTTGCACTACGGGCCAAAGATATTCATTTGTATCACCAGTGGTCATGTTCATCTCAACACCTGTCCATCTTTGCACTACGGGCCAAAGATATTCATCAGGTAATCATCTTTGCACTACAGGCCAAAGATATTCATCAAATAATCATTCATCTTTGCACTACAAGTCAAAGATATTCGTTTGTATCACCATTTAAAACTGAGGATGATGAAAAATAATATAAGTAACGAATCTTAAACACGTATATTTCACCCAACAAAGGGCACGTGTGCCCACATGTCGGTGTGACCACGTATAAATATAAAATACAACAATGTTATTATCATATAAAAATGGTCACATAATGCTCACATACACACATGTATACTGTAGGCCCCCGCCTGACATGTGGGACCCACAATATACATGTTTGTGTATATGAGCATTATGTGATATTTTTTATGTGATAATAACATTATTTTATAAAATAATAATGCAATTAATAAGTGAAACATGGTGGGTCATCACATTTACACATTAGCCATTAGGGGTTGTTCACATAATGTAATGTACCAAACACCAACTTCTTTCAATCCTGCCCAAATCAAATTCCCAATTTGCACTTTTAACATTTTATATCATTCCTATGAAATTACTATCATTTAAGAAACCACCCACAAATTTGGTACTTCAATATTTGGATTCAGTTGGGAGAACAAGAAGATAACTTTGTAAATGGAAGATTAATTTATAATTACCTCATATCCTTTGCAATCTTCATGTGTTCATGGAATTAAAATGGTGAAAAATAATATGGTTACACAACTATTCATTTTAAAAGTGACCCCTACAATCATGATTTAACCAATCATTTTCACTCTACAAAAAAACCTAACCTTCATACTTTCAAAGTATGGGGATGGTCAGAGAACCCCCCCTCCCCTCAAGTTTTTTATTATGTTCTTTCGTTTAATTGTTCTTATTTTTTCCAGTTTTATTTCTCTTAGTTTGATTTTTTTAGGGCGATGACTTGAACAGTTGATATTATGTATAAACATGCAGATCCAGGTACCAGAGCACACATCCAGGAAAACAACCACGTCCAGCTATAAAAACAAGTGGGACCACTAGCTTATCCTTCTTGTAACGCAGCAGTTGGAAAAGCCTTCACAGTTAATCAGAAAAGAATAGTTTGCTAGCAAAGGAGGGGTAGCTATTGAAGAATAACTCTTTCCTTACCACAACAATTGATAGCTTGCATAATGATGCTGGTGCTGACATCTAAAAATCTCGGTACCATAGTAGAAAACTATGCAGGTATTAAGTTATTTTATCTTATTGGAAGAGAAAAGATATATAGATAAAGGAAAAAGGATCAAAGCTTAAGATGATAAGGAGTCCAGAAAAAAACAAAACCAAATAAAAAAGACTATCGTTTCAGAGGAGTCTCTAATCCCACTGAATATCAAACAAGGAGCTATTTTAAGTACATTCACAACTAAGAATATAAACACTAAAAAACACCAATAAATCCCTTGGGATAAATTGATTCTTGAAGATTCTATCATTGGACTCATGCAAATAAACCAAAACAACTGCACCACAGAACTTCGCATTTAGACCAAAACATCTTATTCCTGTTTTCATGACAAAACACCAAATAAGACACCCCAATGAAGGACACCCAAAACACTCCAAGTACACTTGAATCTAGTCCTACTACAGCACACAAGGTGATATTTGAAAGAATATATGTGCAACATTCATTCTCATGTTTGCACAAAACACACCAAGCCGGGGAGGAATTATAAGGTTGATGTGTCTGGACTATAAAAGTGTGGAGTTTTTTGAGAACCCATTACCAGACCAAAAAAATCTTATTTTAGATGAGACATTGAGACTTTAGGTTTCCAAATAATACTACAAAATGGAAGGATTACTTGGACTGGGCAAGGAAATCAAAGAGATATTTATAGCTAAGCAAAATTGAATTAGCCAAATTCAAAACATATTTATCAAGAAAAGATAAGAGGTCACAAGAATGAAAATAATTAAGCAATTAATAGAATCCCTGTCACTGGGAATTCGAAAGAATAGGAAACTCTACAAAACCTCAGAGAGAAAGAGAGAGATTTCGCGCCAGACATCACTCGAATCTTGCTTCCAAACCTGTAAACCTCACTTGTAAGCTTTCATATACATATCTATTGCAACATATCAAGTTTTAACCGGTGAAAATCGAGTCTAAGAGCGTTTAAAGTCGTTAGATAGCCAGTCTCGTGCAAGGCCGCAAGGTTTCTTCAGATTTTCATTTTTTCTTGCTTATATACCTATATATGAGTAATATATATGTATATTAGTTAGTTTTACCGTTTAAATATTGATCTTTTACTTTTCCTTGCATTATTATATATATATATATATATATATATATATATATATATATATATATATATATATATATATATATATATATATATATATATATATACCTGTATATTGTGACAGGAGCTATATTGCGAGTTCTAAGTGCACCCAAAAGTGAAGTTTAACTTTCGACATGGACAGTCCTTGAAGAAGTCTTCTTTGAAAATATATTCAGTAAACAATCGTTCTCCTCTATTACTCTCTTATGCACATCCCAGTTTTGTTTTTCCCTAAAAACTATGCATTCCATTTTCATGCCATGTGCGGCCATCTGTTCAGCAATGGTGTTGACTTGATCTTCTTTGGTTCCTTCAAATCCATCTTTGATAGGACAAATTGCATTTGTGATGAGACAAAGGCGTTTTTTCCCCTTATTTGTTTGTCCAAATTTTTTAATCAGCATATCCAACCCTACAACGATGACATCAAGAACTACCACCAAGTCAAGGTAACAAGGATTCAAGATGAAGATTAACCAAGTAATTCACAATCTAGTGCTTACAGAAAGAAACTAATTTTTTGAAATGATCCTCACAAGTTAATATCAAGGCAAATCACATAACCTCTCATTTCCTTTCCTTAAAGATTCAACTGTTGATGAACTAATAAAATTTAAGAATTTGGTAAAATCATACGGTCATCATATTTCAAAACCCCTAAAGTATGTTATGATTAGAACATAACTTATTGACCTATACCCAAGAAAGTACTGAAGGACAATGATGGTGTATTAAGAGCCTTTCTTCGAGAAAATAAGAGGTGTCAAAGTTTCTTGTACAAAGGAAGAAATTCAAGGACACGTCTAAGTGCTAAAAATTCATCTTAATTGGAAAAAGAAAATGGATTAAGAGATATAGCTACTAACCACAGTTTTAATAAAAATTGGTTGGGTAAGAAATACTAGGCTCTGGTAGGATGATTGGTCTCTTTGGGGCCTTGAAAACATATGTTGATACCAAAATTATATATACTGCAGCTAGCTATCAGTGCTAAAGTAGCTGACACCATAGCAAACAAAAACAATGGTAGAGCTTCACACTTCTAGGTTAATGGTGAAGATGATCAGTGCTACAGCTTGGGAGGCACTTAGACAACATATTGCCTGTGTAAAATGATAGTCTATGGTTTGTGGCTCTAATCGTACTTCGAGTTTGTTTTATTTTGTGGCTTGTATAAAAGGATAGATTAAGAACAAGAAGTCATCTATTTTTCAGCTGCTTTCTGCCAGATTATAGAAAGCATTTTTGTCAAGGATTTTGGTTAAGGTGGGGGCTAGTTGCACTCCTCATTTTCTCAATCACACCACATACTTAAAAAATCATATTAAAAATCATATGATTCTGAGTACACCCCTTTTTATTCCATAATTAAAAAACCTTATTAAAAATCATATGATTCTTAGTACACCCCTTTTTATTCCATAATTAAAAAACCTCATTAAAAATCATATGATAAAAAGAGGTGTACTCAGAATCATATGGTTTTTTGGTAAACTATGGGGTGTGAATGAGAAAATGAGGGGTGCAACTAGCCCCCACCTTTGGTTAATGGAGGCCTAAGAATGGGAGAAAGAGCTTGCCTCTACTCTGATCAGTGTATATGCAAAGCATTCTTTGCTAATATAAGAATTTTTTTGCAGCACAATTGCTACTTTTGACAAGAGAGATATAAAAATGCTAATAAATTAACATTGACAGAAAATTTGGGAAGAATTTAACCCAGTATAAAGTTCATTACTGGAAGGGGACTACCAGATAATCGGAAAATTTGTCAGTATGTTAATATTGTGCTATTACTGGTAGAGTTTTAGTAGCAATAAGTGATTTGATCAAAGGTATGTCTCTTAGTCTTTTGTAAGTTGTCGTTTTTAATAAACCACTTGTATGTATCCAAAAGAGAGAAAAATAAACATGTGTAGTTAGAGCATAAATGAGCAAATAGCCTGAACTCAGAACTGTGACATCCATGTAAAGTATATGACCAATATTTTAAGAATTCAAATAACAGGCATATGGCATTTTATAAGAAATCAACTGCTCCAAGTGTAATACGAACTACCAAATTCTATTATTAAACTCAAAAGAATAATGGTCTGTATCATAATCTAGCACATGTAGGATACAGTCACCAGCAACAGTTCCTCAAGGAAGCTGTTCAAAAACTTTAACAAGATCTCCATCAACAACTTTGAGATGCTGCAAAACCACCACATGTTCATATCCACCGACTTCCTTTGTCAGCTCGTTGTTAGTATCTGGCAATTACAAGACCATACAATGATGTTCCCTTAATAGACACTTGGAGAATGTCCAACATCTTTTATTTATCAAATGAAAATTAAATAAAATGGTATTATTTGCTAAAATAAGCAATTTAAAAAGCACTCTTAATATAAATGTCGCAAAGAGCACATTGATGCTTGGCATAATATTTTGTTAAAGTCTTATTTTAATTAAGCACAAACCATGGCAAAAAGAAATTAAAGGGTCACACTAATTGCTTATATATACGCGTATTATATCCATGCTCTCTTTGTTTTTTTTATACCAGGTAAAATAAAAAACAATCTATCTATTCAGGCAGCTTTACAAGGCAAGGTAGAAGCTATTGCATTTTTTGTCAATGATGGGCTGAAGCCAGAAGAGAGCTGGTTGCTCCGTTATATGCTCATTTACTCACTAGCCGATGTCATTTTCCAAACATTTTCGGGCTAGTCTCAAAATTTTGAACTGATACTTTTCTTGTCACTTCATGTGGTGAAAAGTTAGGCTATGACAATGACAATTGAAAACAATATGCCACAAATGGCACACCATAAAAACAATACGAGGTTTATATTCCTGCAATACATACGATTTTCACAAAAAATTATCCAGATGTACCTTCAGTTCCGAATAAAACAACTCCAACTTCATCATATTTGCCAAAATCAGCTGCAAATTAGGAGATGATTCAGAAAACATATAATTTACATATGAAACTTCATACACATCTCTATATAGGAGCAACGAAGCAAAACCCAAAAATTTCAGGTCTTCAGCAATATCCTATAGCATTGTATGGAACTCAGAAAAAGCTAAAGAAAGGAAAGAGAAAGGTAATGCAAGATAAAACCAACTAAATGAAAGTACAACTTTTAAAATACCTTAAATCGAGTAAAATGATAAAAATCAAGTGTCATGGGTATTTCAAAAAGTTCTTATAAGCAGATTTTCAAGTGTCAAGGGTATTTTTATTTGTATAAAAAATAAAAATAAAATTAAAAACGCCACACTAGCAAAATTATTTAAATTTGTAATACACTACAGCAATAACACATAATTACAGTTGGACAAATACTTGTAACCTAACATTTTTTATGGAGAATTCCTAAAAGCAATCAGCCAAAATTCACTTTTGACACATTTTAAACCAAAAGACGGGCGAAATCATCCTCAGTTGCTTCATAATAAGCAGATTTTCGAAATATGAGAGATTCTAAGCATGGACTAATGAATTGATCTGTAATATATACATATATATATATATATATATGTGCGTGTGTATGCAAACATAAACTCGAGAAAATGAAATAAAAACTTAGTAGGTGTACATTTTTACCTTGTTTCGAGCCATTTTAGAGAGAGAATTCCGCAAGAAGCTCAGGAAAGAAGAAAAGGGTTTCTTACTTTATTTAAAAAATGTTAGACGACTGGTCGCACTGAGTTTTCTTCCCCCCGAGTTAACTCTTAACATGTTCGTAAATTACTTCCCTGACCCTAAAAATGGAATGCTCACAACCGTTGCATGAACAAGTTGGATCAAAAATAAGTTGCTTCCATCTTTTTTTCTATATTTTTGAATTGAAATTTACATGATATAGCTTCTTTAATTATATATATTCATTATTTGTGAAATTAACGAAATCATTATATTTTACCATTGATATATAGTAATGTAACTTTTATTTTACCATTGATATATAATAATGTAACTTTTGTAGTTAGACACTATGAAAACGATGATCTCGAGTTATTCAACATTATTTTATCAAAAGAATAAAATAAATTATAAATAGTGTTTGGATTGTGTACAAGCATATAATATTAAAAAAAGTCAAAAAAATAATTAACGAGTAAGACAAAATTGATTATTTATTTTCAATGTCATGTTAATTAATTGAAACGGTTTATTTTGTTTTACACCATTTTTTTAGATGATTATTACTTTGTTTTATAAAAAAGATTACAATGACTTTATTTTTTAATTAAAAAAATACAAAAGCCCATGGCCCAGCCAATTCATTGTATCCTAGACCATGGACCTCACTTTTAGAGCCCAACAAAAACTAAGACTTTTAGGCCCATCATATTTTTGACTCAACCTAACCACAATGAAACCGCCCATTTAGGTCAGTCTAGCCCATTTGGACAAAAGAAAGGTCAAAGACCACATACCCACTTAAGGTTTTATTTCCAATAATTCAAATGCCACAATGTTATTGCTGGCAACACAATATAAGTATGGACAACAAAAGACATTATTCCAAAAATTTATTTTGCAACGTGTGAAAGTGAATCGTTACTTCTACACGTATGTTGGAGTAAATTTCAACCATTTTCTCACATGATCATCTATTGTTTAAAAAGTTGTATTTAAATATTTGAAATTTTAAAGTGAATTGAAAAACTGTGTTTCATGTTAACACCGTGACTTTAAATGGCTACAGACATATTTGTCCTAAGATTAAGACATTTATGTCTTTTATATATATAATTAACAGCTTAACCAAAAATATGTTTCTCTTTTTTGTTCTTTATGTTTCCCAAACTCAAATCTAAAATTAAAATTCAAATCCAAAACCCCTAATTTGTTGCTCAATCCCTAACATATTGATGATAGAATTTGTAATATTGCACTAAACTGAAGCTTGTAGAATGCATGAATACTTCAAATGGCAGTGAACTTTGTCAAAAATCAGAGTTTTAATGTTGTAGAAATAGAGTTCGTGAACTAGAGTTATTTAGCCCCGATTTTAACCTTTTTTGTGTCATTTGAGAGCGAACCACATCCTATATTTCTCGGAATTTGCTAAGGAACAAAGCCCATTGATTCTCGATATGGATGAATTGAGATTGATCTATAGCTTGATTTTTTCTTCTAGTCATTTTCGCGAACAAAAAACATGTGAAGGGTGTTTTGATGAATTTTTTGGTTGTTTAGAGCTATTTACAGTTGATTATACTTGAATTTTGGTTAAAGGATAATACCCATAGAATTTTATTACCGAAGAAGACAGATGTGGAAGGAGGAGGAGAGATGTGGTGAATGCTAAAATGATGGGTACAAACGTTCAATTGAGTAAGGATTAGGGTTTGGAAAATATAAAATCCAAAAAAAGTATTTTAGAGATATTTTTTTAGTGTTTGACAATTGTTTTGTTTTTTCATGCTTTTGTAGCGCACACACTATTAAATTGAATGGAAAATGTAACTTTTTCACTGTTTTTCAAAATATCACGTGTTTAAATATAGTTTTTTAGACTATAGATGCATGTTAAAAAATGGTCAAACCTCAATTACTGAAATGAAATTTAGTTATTTATGATGCATATGAAGTTATAAATACGTAAAAAAGAACTCTTAAATTCCTAATAGTCATAATCAACTTCGATCTAATCATACCCTTCATGTAGTAAAATAAAAGTAGTTAGGTAGAACAAAATTATTTGATTTAATTTTCTTAGAATAGAAATGTGGTCACTCGCAGTTTTTGGACGGAGGAGAGGAGGTCCTATGCTAAGTGGAGGGTGGCGACCACTGACCACACTCCACAAAGCAACTACGCAGACCAGAAACTTCAACCTTTCCTAATTTCACCCCTTTCAAAATCAGCCAAAAAAACCCGTTCTTTCTTTCTAATAACCACCAAACACTCCTTCCCCATATATCTATCTATACAATATATATATAGAGAGGGGGGGGGGGGGGGGGGGGGGTTTTAGGAATGGCTTCAATGGCGTCACCTACTAGTACCCATTTCCACCACTGCAACAAGAATCACAGTACAAGCATCAAGTTTTCATCTTTTTCCCCCACCATTATTTCTCAGCAGCAGCTGAATAATAATGGTAATAATAATTACTCCAACCAAGTGGGTCGAAGGTATAATATTTATACGTCCTCTGTCTGATTTTTTGTGTATGTATGTTTGTGTGTGTGTGTATATATATATATATATATTAGGTACATCTATATGGGTTTTTGAACTAATATTTATGAAAATGATGATGATGGGAAATTATATTGAGCAGCAGTGAAATTGCAGTGCTTGGAGCCATCTTTCACTTCAGGTTCTTGTCTTTTTTCTTTAATTTTTTCTGTTATCTTTCGGTATTCAATCTACTTTCACAATTTTCATTTACAAATTTATACTACTATTCAGTCTGAACTGATGGTCATGGACCAAATTCACAGCTGCAAAATACTCCGTCCCAAATTTTGTTTTTGACCTTTGAATATTTTATTTTAGATTTGAAGACTTGTCCAGGAGTAGGACACATAATACACTTTTTTTAACTTAATAGTCGTAGGGTCGTATCTAGAGTAATTAATCATATTGGTAGATAATATAGACAGGGAAGACTGTCATGAACCCGTGAATTGAAAGTTAAGCATCTACCAGTTTTAAAATTAAAAAAGATTGGAAGAAGATGTTTATTTTAGTGGAGGAGAAGACTGAGGCAATGAAAATGTGATATAACGCCGCATGTTTCTTACAGGAAGGAACTACAACCCTGAAGAAGGGCGAGGAAGTAAAAAACCTGTCAGCAATGGAGGAGCTTCTTCAAGTGGTAGGAAATCAATTCCAACAACAATATTTGGATTCATTTTTCGTTTATTCCCATGTTGAAACAATACTACTTGGCGAGACTAGGAAGAGCACAATAAAAGTGAAATTCATTCTAATGTGATTGTAGATAAAATCAACAAAACCAGACAAGTTTCCGCCACGTATAATGGGGGTAAGCGTCGCCTACCATTCTGTTCATTTGTGACTCTGTTGAAACCAGTTTTGACAGTAATTTGCTTTACTAAAATTTCTTTTGCTAAAAATTCCTTCAAGTTCTCTACCTTTTCGTGTTTTGTTTATGCTGCAGTGAGAAAATAAATCTGTACCGATTTGATTGGTTTTGCATGTCGGGATCAGGTTGAACACCATCATTCCAATAGCTGTGATATCATGTTATGAGAAATGAACAAAACAATGATGTTATAACCTAGAAGCAAACACAAGTTTTTACATTTTTTGAGAATTTAATTTTTCCAATAACTTATGTTTAAATTGATATCGACAATTTATAATAGGACGGCATACAGAAGGCAGCAGAAGATGCCTTCTTAAGTTGTTCGTTAAGAGTAAACACGGGACTCTAAACAAGGACGGCGTACAGAAGGCAGCAGCAACTGATGAAAATGCAACATACTCATCATTAGTAGGTTCAGCTGGGTTTTAACAATCTTATTTAAGTGCTTAACATTTTGTTGTACTGTATAACAAGTTTCATATATAGACCAGCCTCATTCGACGTTTGATACCGGAGAGGGCATGAAAGAAGATGATTTTTGTAACCTTTCAACTATCAAAACAAATGTGTGGATGTTTTTAAGTGTAAACAATCAAGTGTAGCCGTGTATTGCACTCGGAGGAAGAACCCTTGTTTTCTCAAGAACACAAATTGCTAAATATGGCTTATTTTTTGTTTTATTTATTTATTATCCTTGGGGCAGGGGGAATACAAGAAGAGATGGATAACAGTAGAATAAAAACAACCGGAAATTTTTGCTTTACTTACAAGGAAATAGGGAATATAAATTAACAATAAGGCCATATTTATGTGCAATATACATATTAGTAGTATAAAGTATAAAATATTAAAAGTACACATCATCAGGTGTATATATAATATGTTTTTCACGAGTATACATAAGTTGGTTGTTCATTTCCAACAGGGAAGGACAAACCCTGTGTTTAAGATCAAATAAAAGGATAGGAATACCAATGGCTTCACAGCCCTTTAGTAACTCTTAACTTAACCTATGACAATATATCATCTACCGCATTACTAATAAACAAACTAATCCAACAAATAAGTTCAAAAATCAGTCCTCCCGAAAAAATATACTTCTAATTAATGCGTCATTCGGGATGGAATTCTGCCGGACAAATTTGACTCCCGAAAGAACGGACAGACACTTGTGATTTTAGCCATGGAAACACGTTAGGATGTCTAAGATATAAATGTCTTTGAAAAGATTTAATTAGTTAAAGCCACAATAATATCATAAATCCAGATACTTGATAAATGCCATCTGGTAAAACAATATAGAATTTTTAATGACATTTGATGCAACTACACAATTATCACAACTAGAATCTATCAAATATTCCAATAAACAAAAAATATACTCCCTCTGTTTCACAAAAAACAATTTGCAGAATTTGCCAATATTAAGGATATATTTTTGTTCCACGTATACCCCTCAAAATAATAAGTTGTTAGCTTAGTAGTGTGGTTTGATAATGAAATTATGATAATAAACTTGAGGATATGGTGTCATTGTATACTACTATCACCAAGAAATGGACTCATTTTGTAGAACAAAAAAATTTGTCAAATTGGACTCTTTTGTGGAATGGAGGGAGTATCATTTTGAGGGTTAACTAACAGAGTTAAGTAGCCAACATACCAGCAGCAATCGTTGCTCCGTGAACCACAACATCAATTTCGTCAGTAGTTACGCCCGGTCGAATAACACGAGCAGCTGCATCCAAAAATTCTCTAGCAATCTGAAAATGTATTATTTATAAACAAAATACTTCAAGATCTATATTAAAGAACACACGAGATAGGTTGGTTGCGATTCTCTCCCTTCTTGAACTGCTGGCCACACTAATCTATGCAAGGAAACTGCCTATTTATTCAAGATGTTGATGGTTGATATTGTAAAGTTTTCAGTTTTCATTTTCTATTTTGCTTTGAGGGTGGGATTGGTGGGTGGGTGTGTTGTTTAATTCTGGTCATTAGTTTGTATGTTATACTTGTTTCACTATTCCTTTCCCCACACAAACTTAGCCGATGTCTCTTCAGATAGACTACTTGCTACTATTAATAATGCATCCAGAGGTTTTGCAGCCAACATCTCTATTATAACACTTAATCATGCACTATTTTCAGTTATCAAAAAAACAACTAGATGTTAGAGAGATCAGAGGTCTCGTTTTGTGAATTGTAACATCGTTTACCTCTTGCAAAATCTTGATTGTTTGATTAATTAACATGCACATGTATGCACTCAAACAAGTGCACAAACACATCAATCCATGCATATCGAAGAAGAGTCTAGATGAGATGAAAAACAATTTATGAAGAAATTTTGCAAGAAGAAAGTCTTCTTCACACAAAATATTGAAAATTTTAAAATGGAATAACAACTTACTCGGCAAGTTTCTCTCATTCTCTCAATTTGCGCTGGAGCTTTGATCTTCAAGAAATTGTAAATAACAAAAGAAAAGAATAATTAGGTTTCGGAAAAACAAATCTTCTATTGAACAAATTTTCCGTATATAACTAAGTGGGTATATCTCAGTGGAGGAAATATCATCTAAAATGGAAATACCTCGACAACATGTTGGAGATTGCTATTAGGCTCAACTTTAGGGATACCCTACGAAGTAGAGTTACAAAGAAAGTTAAGAAAATCATATAACATATGAGGCATTCCGAATCACAAGAATAGGAATGCGCAAGATATAGACAGTAATAGAAGCAATTCACTGAAGTATATCATTTTTCAGGAATGATGAAGTTAACAGTAACAGAAGATATTAAATCCCTTACAACAGAAAAAAGAACATTTCCCCCGAGTAACTACCTACACAACGAAGTTAGCAATAAAGATATGAATAATGAACTACATATTCAATCAAACAACTCACATCAATTGCCCAGTCAGGTTGATCAATGTGAGAAGGTACTACACGAGTTTTTGAAATGGGATATGGCTTCAAAGTCCTGCACATGCATTGAAGAATTGGAAATTTAAGGGAAAAAGGAACTTCTTCACTCCATAAGAGCCAATATGAAGCGATAAAATTTCAAGGAACAAATAATACTGGTCGAATTATGGCTTTTCATTGTGTGCTTTACTTACACAATGGATCCCATTGTACTAACACAATGGTCCCTTTTCACTTACCAAATGTGCTTTACTTAATAAATAATCATAGTTCAAAAGAAGTACCCTGTCCAATCAAAGTTGGGAAGTTTTGGTGTTCGAGACTGCCCTTTTCTTACGCAATATAGTCAATCATCATTTGGTGAGGCTGAATTTTGTTCATCTGTAGTATAGGATCCAAGTGAGGACAACTTCCTTTAAGTGAACAGATTTATGAGAACTCCAGGATGCCTTAAAACAGTCTTGAGTGTTGTTAAAAGACGAAACTTCATCAATACACACACAATTAAATAAACTGATGGCAAGTTGGCAACGACAAGTATCAGGAACAAAACTAGAGAAAGTTAAGTCTTAAAAAACCATAAAATGATATTCAACAAGCCAGAATTAAGGGCACATTCAAGTTCTATATGTTTGAATCAGAAAATCAATTTGCACGGTCATATTTCAATTAAATGCACCCTCCCAATGCTAAATTGTTATTTACTTTGTCCTTTCTTATAGTATTTGAGCTCCATTTTATATCATTCCGCAAACCATAATTGTTTACATACAAACTTTAGCTCTTCATTCAAATATAATCAAATAAATATTCAAAATTTTCTAATGTTATAAAGTGAGCAAGGAAAAAACATATATATCTATCTCAAATACAAGATCATAGGGATCACAAGAGATTTATACTTAGCAAAAGTAATCAAGCCCGATTGCTAGGGAAGAAATCGCTAATCAAAACTTCCACGGCTATTTTAAAGTAAAAAACAGAGTATGACACTGGACAAGTCTACAAACCAGAAAGTAGCACCTTCACGAGGAAGTTTTAGTTCCACACACTAGGGGACCTGCAAATTGAGAGGGAAAAAGCAATAATAATAGTATTGAGTAAAGGAAAAGAAAGATATATGCATTGGTCCATCATTTTTTAAAATATAATTTAAAAGAATAATAAATACATAAAACACAAGTTCAATTTATTAAAAATATACCAATGCACATTTTTCTATGTTCGCTGACAATCTGTCTAGTAAAAGACTTTATTTTCCCCAATTCATTTACAAGCTTCTTTCTTAAGTTCACTTACAATTCATCCGGTTAAAGGCTTCTTTTTCTCTTTCTTTTTAATACAATTTACACTATTAAGAAGCTGAATTCCTTAGCCGGAGTGATCAAATTTCTAAAACTTCAGTCATTTAACAATGGAAGCTTCGTTAATTAGCAGTTTGTGAACAACATTCTTATAATATATTAGCAAATGAATTTAAATATAAACGATATACATACAAACAAAAATTACATACTGAAGATTTGCAGGTTTGCCACATTGAACACAGGACAAGGTGCTCTCGGACATATCTGATCCACCGGACATTGAAATGAGCTTCCTTAACTGCAAAAATTATCAATTTAGTACTAAAATTTATCTAGCAATTGTATAAATTGTAATTGAAGTTGGGATGACGACTAAAGTACAGACCTTTAATCGATCCGAAATGAATTGACTGAGAGGAGAGAGAAAAATAGGGTTGCAGAAAGAGACTGAGAGGGAAGAGAAAGGGGCGGGCGCTGCGGGCAGTCTAATATAACTAGTCAAAAGTCAAAACATGGATTATTACTACTGGTTTATGACTCTTTTTTTCCAAAATTTTATAAAATATTTACATAGGTTACAATAATATAATATAATTAATCTTAGAGTTACATAGAGTTTTTGTTAATCTTATAAAAATTAAAAGTAATGAAATTCATATCCACATACAAAGTTAATACATATTATAATTTATAGTGTATATAATATATTATAATTTTATTGACAGTAACACCATATTCCAACATGAGTTATGATGTAAAAGAAACTTTCTTGTTAGTTGTTATTTGGCAAAACCTTGTAATATTGTTCCCTCTATTATATTTAATTGAATGTATTCCAAGTCTTTTTCTAGGTAAGGGCTTTGATGAAGATTGTCATCCATAATAAAATTGTCCTTTGTTTCTTCCGCTATAAGGTATTATTTCTCAACCATTCAAACCTCTGCTTAAATATATACCTAGTGTCTGCATCTGAAATAGAAATGCTTTTATTAAACAAAATTGGGAAATGGTGACTATTGTTTTTATTCCAGAGTTAGGTTGCGAATATTGGTAATGTGCATTTTAACCAATTTTGACAAATTTAACTACAAAATCTATGTGCATTTTGAGTTCAGTACACAAATATGCTCCTGGATACCATATTCTGCATCAAAGTAATACAGTCATGTGCCCTATGCAAAAAAAATCATTTTAATGTGAATTCCACAATGCTCCATCTAGTGCTAATTCTTAACCATCCAACCAATTTTGAAAAATTGAATTACCAAAGACAATACTAACCAGTAAATTTTTTTATCAAACTTTAGACATGAGCTTAAAGTTCAAGAATACCTGTAACTTTTGCCTCTATCTTCTGTAAAACAAAGCTTGTTAGACATGGACATCTGCTCAATCGTGAACTGGGTATACTCCGAAAGCGATTGAGCACAGATTTAACAGTACTATTCTTAGGGACAAAAATGAACTCATCCCCATCAAAGAAAAACATCCATTTAGCCATAAACATGTATCTATGCAAGCAATCATTCACCACAAGGAACTGATTGTGGTAATACCCATCAAACCTCCCTTCCTCCCTAATATCCTGAAAAGTAAATTACCTTTTCAAGGTTATATTTTATATTCTATTGGTAGTAAACTGAAAATGTTCGGATGAGTATCATGAGATCCTAAATGATTTGCATAATCAACAGAGCCCAAATGATTTGCATAATCAACAGAGAGTAAGAATATTTATCCAAAATGATTTGTTACTCTATTGTAGCTTTAAATACTCAAATTGAAGACTAACCTTTAATTAGATTTAATGTAAGACCCCAATGGAGGAGAAGGTGGACAAATCAACCGCCGCCATCGCCGGAAAACAATGCCACCTCCGAAAGTTAGGGCTTTATTTCAAAAGTAGGGATAAAGTGAGAGAAGAGATAGAGGGGAAAGAAAGAGGAGACGGCTGAGGAGGAAGAGGGATGTGAGTGAGAGGAGAGGGAGAGGGCTGGTGTGAGGGCTCGAAGGAGAGGCAGATGAGAGGAAGAGAGCAAGGGAGATGAACGGGGAGAGGGAGATGAAAGGAGTGCGTGTTTTTTTAAAACAAAACGACACAGTTTTGGGATACTGTGTGTAGCCATTTTCCCATATATATATATATATATATATAGCAATGACCGCTAAAGAATCCGTTCCTGAATTGGGTTTTCGAAAGGAGTAATCTTTTGGTTATAAAGATTTCCCAAAATCACCTAAAAACACTAATAAATTAAAACCCTAATCATATAGTTTTGTGGTAAGGAGGAGGTATAGGTGATCATGGCAACAACTGCTTCGCTGCTCAAGGCAGGTCCCGTTTTTATGTCGTGGAAGCATCATCAACAGTTTTCTTCAAGGCAAATTTCGTCCAACAATAATTTCTTCTCACTGAAAATGAAATCCGACCGTTTGAATCCACGAAATCCTACCGAATTACGACTCGTTAGGGTTTCAAGTAGTAATTTAAGATCCGAGTTGAGTAGAAATTACAGCGAAGCTGCTTCATCTAATTTACATGATTTGAAGAAATTGGTTTGTTCAAGTTACAATCTTTTTGAAGATGATGATGTTGGTTCATTGTCAGTAGTGGAGAAACTCTCCAGAAAATTGTTGTCTGGGCTGCTGTTGATGATGATGGCCATGGCTTTGTCTTTGAGCAGCAGAGATTCGGCATTTGCAACTTGTCGTGTTGTTGCCCTGAGGCGGCTAAGGCGTTCATCTTCATATTCTGGTTCATCTTCGTGTTGTTGCCCTGAGGCGGCTGAGGCGGCTAGTTTTGCTGAGGCGGCTGGTTTTTGTTTTGTGCTGTGGTTATATATATTTTTTATATGTTTTATATATAGTTTGATTCAACAGGTGGGAGGAAGTGTTCTCATGCTTCAGGTTGGTTGTATTGGTTGGGTACAAATTGCATGCGTTTTTTTCATATACTCATGTGGATATGTTGTAAATTTTTTTTTAACTTAGGTTGGAATTTTGGACAAGAAACGAGTATTGCAAAGGAAGCTTAATACAATTGCCGAAAGTGCTGATACATCTACCTATCGGGGTTTATGCCAATTATTGGACGGTGCACTTCTTTTTTAGACCTCTCCTTAGTCCACAGTTCTTGGTGGAAAGAAAATTTTCAAGCTGACTTATTATTTTGTTCTTAGTTTAGCTTGAGTAGTAAAACAAATACAGCACTAAAAATTAAGGCTTGGACACAAGTGTCCAAGATTGTTATAACACCCCAGTCCCCCCATAGAAAGATATAAGAAAATTTTGTCTATAATATGTTGAGCTAGTGGTTTAAAGTCTTGTTTGTTTGGATGGATTTGATTCGATTCGGACTTGGGATTTGACTCAAGATTTGAAGAAGTAAATCCATTTCTCTTCAACCACGCACCAAGGCTGGCTAGCTAGAGATTGAAGGGTAGTTTTCATTTAATTTCTAGCTAGGTTTCTTCTTCTTTTTTCTTTTTTGGTGAGATTTATAACTTGAGGTAACATGGTTTTATTTAATAATTAATGAATCGGCAAAAAATATATTGAATAATAATATCTGGTTGAGCAGAATGTAGAAAGGTTTCGAGACTGTTGTACAATCTTATAATCTCTGCCAAGTGGAAGGTGAACCTCTATATATAGAATGACGATCAAACACCATACCATATTCCTTATATCTTGTAGCCATTGGAGAGGAATTTGGAGTAGCTACGTGTATCTTTACTTCATTTATCGATTGATATTTCTTGCATTTATAATTATAGTACTCCTCCTGTTTTTGAACTTATTCTGGAATAGAATTTTTTTTAGTACAATCCTTGACACGTCTTGTTTCTAGAGTAACTGCTCTTACATGCATTTATGGTCAAAATATTGTTTCTGGAATTATGATTTTAACCCTCCCTCCTTTTTTTTATTTTTCCTTGCAGAAGTGTCATATGCTCTGCTTCAACATCATGATTCTTGCCACTTTGTGTATTTTTTGGTAAGTCAATATCTTGTCATGAATATTTGGCATGTATGTCTCTTTAGAATCCTTGTTGCAGTTAATACTTAATTGACACTGATTTGTCAATAGTTGTTGAGTCCTGAAAAATGTGACCATGGATGAAGGAAACATAACTATATTGCCCACATACACATAATTATGCAATCTATGTTCATAGACATATAATTATGCAATTGGAATTCCCAAATTGTTGCAGGAGGAATGTGATCACTCTCTGCAGGATTCATTAATGCCCTTCTACCGGCAACTCAAAATTATAGAACGTAAAAGATATGACAGGGAGACATTCATGAATGTAGATGGTGTAAAATTGGAAAGGCCATCTGCTATTGAAGTTAATAGCATTGACAACGAGTATTCAGTGGTAATATTTTCTATATTCTAGGATTTCAAATTTGCATCTCATTTCAGCACAGAGTACATAATATTTCTTGCCTGTCAATTTGATAGTTAATTTTGTGGTTGCTCCAGCTACATTTTATTACATGTTTTATATATCCATCCAGGTAACAGTTTTGGTGCTTACTGGAGGTAGATACGTTATTCCGTATTGCGTCGATGGCGCCATGCAAGCTTTGCATTGCCTTCCAAGAGAGGGAATAAAGGTAGTCATTATGTTTCACATGAAAATGATTCTTATTTACCACTATTTATTTATACTCCTAGATAAACTTTACAGCCCGACTCGTCTAGACTCAGCTTGTTTAAGCCCGGCTCGACTTAACTACTACTTTTTAAACTAGTTTGAGGCTTGAGCTAGCCCGGACTTTTGACTCGAGTAGTTTACAGTTCTACCCCTCGTATATATACTTCTTCTTCTTGTTCCTGCATGATATTTGATTTGTTTTTGTACAGGAGGTTGAGGTGTTCTGGAGCCCTCAAAGTGAAGGTGACACAGTATCAGAGCAAGAACTCCGTAGAGATTTCCCGCACATGATCTCTTGTTATGATAAAGAGAAAAGAATTCCGCAGAAATGGTGGAAGCGGTTATTAGCAGAGTTCGGAATATAGTTGGAAAATCATATTACAACCCCAACTTAACTAGATCCATTGGGTTGGATATCTATATTTTATAATCCAGGTTGGGCATGGTTTAGAACTATATTTGATTGTCCAAACCAGTTATCTACTATTTGACCCAAATTTATTAAAATCATCTCTTACTTTATTTTACTCTCCAATAAACTCCTCTCTCCCAAGTCTGAAATAGTTCGGCGGCATTAGAAAATTGAAGCACAGATATTACTGGAAATTATGTTAAGAAAGATTTTATTTTTTGTAATCTTTGTTTTGGTTGATTTTTTATCTTACCTTTTTTCTAGGACCCAATTGCTTTTAGTTTTAAAATTACTAAATTTTACATTGACCATTGTTGGATCAATCCTTTTATTCTTGCTATATCAGGAGGATCTTTGAGATCTCCGAATCCAAATTCTTAACTTCTCCTTTACCTACAATATCTCTCAAACCATTCACAAAACAATCAATTTCAATGTCTAGAATTTTTTTTTTAAATTTTTTTTTCATACTTCAATCAATTTCAATGTCTAGAATTTTTTTTTTAATTTTTTTTTTTCATACTTTTGTGTGTATTTGATGGTTCTCAACTGGATACGAGGCTATCTTGTTTTTTTTTTAATATAATTTTTTTCATGACTATTAGAATAAATTAAAATATTGAAGTATAATGTTTGTACTTTGTTTCAACCTCATTATGCATATTATTCATGTATTTTTTCAATAGCAATGTGTATATTTTGATAGTCTTAATTGTAATTGATTTTTGTATTTGTTCTTGAAATTTTTTGGAGAAAGTATAGAAAAATTTTATGACCCTGGTTTTTACATGTACATAATAGAAGGAAACATGGATGATATTATTTTTTTTAATATTTTTGTGACTGAACATGATTCTAGTGATAGAGATCCATTGTTCTCAAGATTCAGGTTTTTGACAAAAAGTCATTAATGATGAAATGGATTCTATCATGAATTCTATCATGGGTAATAAGACTTGTGTTATGGTAGATTTACCTCCTAGTTGTAAATCCATTGGCTGTAAATGGATCTTTAAAAAGAAAAGAAAATTAGATGGATTCATAAATAAGTATAAAGCTATATTGGTAGCCAAATCTTTTAAGCAAAAGGAAATAATTGATTACTTTGATACATATGTTCCGATAGCAAGAATTAGTACCATTAGGTTATTAATTGCATTTACATTAATTCATAAACTTGTTATATACCAAATGGATTTTAAATATAACGACCCCAAAATTAGTACTATTTCCATTCCCAATCTGTACGTTAACATATAATCTCATTCTATCTTTACAGCATTAACCAATGTTATAATCTTCAAAATACGCATAAATTTAAAACTTTCTAATAATTTAATAAAGGCTGATTGACACTTCTGTCCCTCCAAGTTGCCACCCACTTTCAAAGTCGTCCATAAAGTTCAATTTTCGTCAGTTAGGTCTTTAAAGTGGCATTTTTTGGCGTTTCTGTTCCTTCAGCCCAACTTGACCTCAACCAGACCCATTTTGATCAATTTTAACCCAACCCGACCCAGTTTGATCCAACTCAAAATTTTAATATTTTAAAATATAATATTATTTTTAAAATAAGTTTAAAATAATAATTTTATTTAATATTTTTAAAAAATAATATTTAATATTTTAAAATAAATTACTATTTTTTTAAAAAAATATTTTAATATTTTAAAATAAAATAATAATTTTAAAAATAGTTAATTTTAATATTTAAAAATAAAATATTAGTTTTTTAAAAATAAATAAATAATAAATATATTTAATATTTTAAAATAAACTATATTTTTTAAATAATTATTATTTTTAATATTTTAAAAGAAAATATTATTTTTAAAATAATAATTATATTTAATATTTTAAAATAATGTATATTTTTTAATTTAAAATAAAATATTATTTTTAAAAAGTTATAAATATAATTATTATTTTAAGGAAAAAATATTAGAAACTTTTATTTTTTCAATAATGAGTAAAGTTTCATAAAATATAGATTCAAAAAAATTACATAAAAAATAAAAAAATATTTTTTTAAATATAAAGTACATTTTTTCATTTTTTTTGTAAAAATTTATTTTCAGAAAAAAATAGTTAACATCTTTACTGTGACGAATGAGATTTTATAATTTAATTTGAATATTTATTTAATTAAATAAATAATTTTTGATGATTTAATTATTGAGTTAAATAATTAATTGATGAATTTGTGATAGAATAATTTAATTATATGTGTTACATTGATTAAAGTAATATGGAGAATTTTTATATTCAAATGATGGATTTAATTGAGCTTATTTGATTTAATATACTAATTAATAACCATAATGATTAATTTATTAATTAATTAGAGATTTAATGGTTTGGCATAATTAATTAATGAAAATTTTAATTATGTGACTATGTGATTTAATGTGAATTTATGCTATTTTATTTAAGTGATCTAAATAACATTATTTGATTTAATTGGGTGTGACATTAAAACTATACTATAAAGCTTTTAATTAAATTAATGGAAAAGAGATATATGAGACTAGCCAAACATGTCCCTAAGGGGAGTTGGAGCCAGTTAACCCGTTAAGGGATTAACCGACGACCACTCACCCACTATACTTATTATACGTACTACACTATACATATACCGTATACATCAGACTTATATTTCATATTATAAACAAATAAAGAATTTTAGAGAGAAGCGTAAAGAGAAATACACAGAGAAAATTGAGAGATTGGAAGAGAATTTATATCATCTTCACAGAGTTTACAAAGGGTAATTCCTTTGTCCCAGTTTTATTTCACGTACTATGTTTCCTTCATGAACATATATTCTGAGTTCTCTGTGTATGGGAAAAATTAGCAATTTTTGATTATATGCTTATATAGGTGTTATTATATGATTATAACATGTTTTGTATTTGGTATGAATGAATTAAAATAATCGAATTCATGTAATTAGGCCTTAATTGGGTTTTCAAAAATTTACAGAGTTTTTCCATTTACGTGTATTAAAAGTTCTCCGTGGATGGGGAGATTTGACAATTCTTGATTATATGTTTATATATGTATTACAAGTTGTTAATAACATGTTATATATCACGTATACATGATTTTCAGTGGTCACACCATGGAATTTGTTGATAATTGGATTTTTAAAAGTTATAGAGTGTAGAAATTGTACATATGACCCATATGACCCTTATGTACAAAATCTACATGCCTTATACATTTAATTAACTTAAAGTAACACTTGAATATGATTGTTTACGTTTAAACGAACAAAATGAAAGTTGAACGAACGGATTCGGTGTTATAACGAATCCGTAGCGTTGAATTTCTTGTTTTCTGTCAAAACTTTACAAAATATTAAAAACAGTGAAATCAAATGTGTTAAATTGTGTAATTACGTGATTTAAAATGCTAGAATCATGATAGAAATGTTGCATAATATTTCTGTGAAGTTTAGGCTTTATGGGTAGCAATTAAAATGTTGTGGTAGCATTAAACGGTGAATTCTTGGCCTGGTTCTGTGTTCTTCGCGAACTACAGAAACTAAATATGCGTTGCTTCGCGACCGCGCCGCTTCAAGGCATAATTGGCGCCCGCCCGCGCCGTGCCGCGCCGCGACTGCGAGAATTCAAGGGGTAACTGGAGCGCGGTTGCGCCGCATGCAGAAAGTTAAAAAATTTTCTAAGTGTTTAAGATTTCAAGGAGGTGTTTTATGAACCTAATGTGATGAACTTGAAGACATGTTAAGCTTATATAAGATGTTAATAACTTATATTACGTGAGTAATTACTAAGTTAATTTCATAACTTAAATCGTTAGTGGTAACGTCTAATAACATGTTCAAAGAATAATGTGTTGGTTCGATGCGTACATCGAGTTATTGATTAATGTGTATTGTGAACGTATTGATATGTAGGATTTAATAAAGAACGTGATTATAAATTGTAACTTGTGCAAGAGGCAAGTTTTCCTAAACTCAAACCCTTTTTAAATTGAGCAAGTTCCTTAAATTATACATTATTCATTTATCAAGTTTTAGACTGGTGTTCTATATCGATCGAGCTTTTGTTTTTAATTGTTCAAGTTCGAAGGTTTCATATTAGATGTTATAACTCTGTTGAAAGCATGATTCAGTTAGACAATACTTATTCGATTGTATATTCTCGAGATTTATTATTCAAGTTGATTATCGATGTTATTGTTAAACTTATAGGACTAGTGAACCCTTATTGATTCGACTAGTCCATGGTTGATGTACGTTCTAAATTCTAGAATCTTTATTGAGCTTATCCAAACCAAACTTCCTTTGGTGCGGACTCTGATGTCAAAACTGAGATGAACAACCCTGTAAAGGGGATTATTTACGCTTTAGAGTTGAGATATTGTGCACAGTATAGTACTAAGGGCCGATCCCCCTAAGTACGAGAAGTAGAGTCCATAGTCTTATGACTGTTAAAAGTTTAAAGTTTAAACACTTTACAACCTAGGACATAGTTCGAGGTCTTATGACCCTCAGATGTTCTTTTGATTCCTGTTATTCATTCTTGAGTCAAAAGTTAAGTTTCTTTATTCAGATGTCTTTGATTCACTCGCATGTTATTATATTGTTGTTATATTATTATATTTGTGGGCAATTGTGCTCACTCTTGCGTAATAATAACATTGCAGTTAAGAACGAAAGGTCCGACGAGCCTTCCACTAGTAAAGACAAGACCAAAGTTGAGATGCCCTCAGAATAGGTCCAATCAACCCAACCCATTCTGAGTCGCCAAACACATGGTACATAATCCAAATACAAACTTTTATATCAAAATGTCGTGAGCAGGACGACCATACAAGCTGTGAGTGTCAATACAAATATGTAGAAAATATTAACATTCAAACTAAGTCCTCATTACAATTATTATCATACTACTTTATAGTGAGGACTACTACTGCTCTAACTCGGACCATCACTCTGTCCCCC
The DNA here is from genome assembly GCA_020205555.1 of Panax stipuleanatus. Lineage (NCBI taxonomy): Eukaryota > Viridiplantae > Streptophyta > Magnoliopsida > Apiales > Araliaceae > Panax > Panax stipuleanatus. The sequence continues at coordinate 134,852,450 of CM035120.1, forward strand.
GACTAGTCCCTGCGACATTCTCATTTTCTGAAGAGGACAATAGAATAAAAGAGTGAGCTCAACTAGCCCAGTAAAGAATATTATGACTAAGATAATGTAAAATAAATTATCTTTAGTCTTTAACAAATTAGATAAAATATTATGGACAACAAGTTTTAGATCAACAACTGCAGCGAAAATAACAATGCATTAGAAGAGTTAAGTATGAGATAATGTCTACTATCTTCCATGATTTAGAAGTCCATAATCAATATTTTATTCCTGTAACATCAATCAATATATCTCAAATCAAATATTCATCTTTGCACTACGGCCAAAGATATTCATTTGTATCACCAGTGGTCAGGTTCATCTCAACACCTGTTCATCTTTGCACTACGGGCCAAAGATATTCATCAGGTAATCATTCATCTTTGAACTACAGGCCAAAGATATTCATCAAGTATCACCATTTCAGACTGAGGATGATGAAAAATACTCTTAAAGAACGAATCTAGTGAAATAAAGGACAAGAAAAGAAAATATAATTTTTTCGTGAATAGTATTGTATTTGTGAATAGTGTCGTATACGTGAATAGTGCAGTATACGTGAATAGTAACTCCGACGGAAAAAGTAAGAATTTCATAATAAAATTCATGCTAATATTTTGGTATAATGATATTGAGAAGAATAACATCGTTTACGAAAGAAAATAACATCCTTTACCTCAAAAGAATAGTACTTCTGGCTGAAATATCGGATATAATATTGAAGAAAACTTGCACTGAATAGAACACTCAAAATATCTAAATACTCACAAAAATACGCTCGATATTATAGAGAGAGAAAACTTCTGATTCTGGTGTGATTTTCAATTCAAACCTAAACACCCTATTTATAGAAAAATGTCAGAACACCAAAGCTGACTTACCTGCTGCCGGTGGCTTCAACCCTCTAAAATTCCAACGCACACCAGCTTAGAATTCAGAATTTTTTCACACAAAAAAAGTGGGACCCACCCATGTTTTTAATAAAAAAAACATTTATTTTTGCAACTTCAATAATTCATAATAAATAGCCCTTTTATCAAAAAAAATATGAATTTTATGTCCTTTTCATAGGAAATTTAATTCTCTACAATTTTGTAGAAGAAAATTTTTCTAAATTCGAAACGAAAAGTGACCGAAATCCACATACGGATGATTTCCACACCAAAATACTGATAAAACATCAACATTAATTTTTCCACATAAAATAAGTATTTTCTTATCATATAAATTAATAATTAATTATTCACAAATAATATTACAGAACTACAATATTGACAACCAGGTCGTTCTCAGGAAAGAGGGGCCTTCCGATAAGGATTTCTCCTTACTGGCGCGCAATTAAATAACTCCTTCTAGACAGAACTTTCTTAGACAGTGCAAATAATGCTATCTAATAATATTATTCAAATAATATGATTTATTGATTTGATAATAGAAAATACTGTGCAGTGACAATTATTGAAACAATAATATAAAATATCAACGTAGCAATTATTGATATAAAATATCAACATATCAATTATTGAATCAATAAAATATTATGCAGTTGTAGCAATTATTGAATCAATAATATAAAATATTGAACAGTAATTACTGTAACAATTATTGAGTAAATGCCTTCTTACGTAAGAATCAATAATTAAAATTACTGTGCAATACCGTATGCTACTGTGCAACACCGCGTATTACTGTATTTTAACCACCAGGTATTTCAACAGTTTAACCGTAACAGTTTTACCATTGTTTATAAAAAGGTTATTTTTGTCGCTTTCTCTATCCGACAGTTATTCCGTTGTGGGGCCCACAAATGGCTGCACTGTCGTACGAATATTTTCCTACAACAAGAATATTCCACGACCAAACGAATATTCCCCGACAATAATGAATATTTTATAACCACTTGCTCATTTTAAAATATTTGCGCATTTTACCCACAACTTACTACATTAATTAAATCAACCCCTTACTATTTCAAAATAATATATAAAAAAAATTAAATCTTTATTTATAAAATTTGGGGTCTTACATCCTCCCCTCCTTATGAATTTTTGTCATCGAAATTGACGTACGTACCTAGGGTGTCGAAGAGGTGAGTATATCTCGCTTTCATTTCCGATTCTAACTCCCAGGTCATTTTCTCAATAGCTTGGTTTCTCCACAAAACTTTAACTTGAGGTATAATTTTCGAGCATAAGACATGCTCCTTCCTATCCAAAATCTTGATAGGTACCTCCTCATACGTTAAATCTTCGGCTATCTCGTCTGGTTTTAACTCAATAATGTGGTTTGGGTCTTTCACATATTTACGAAGCACGGATATGTGAAAAACGTTATGAACACGAGACATGCTTGGAGGTAAGGCGAGTCTATAGGCCACATTTCTTACTCGGTCAAGAATCTCAAATGGACCAATGAATTGAGGATTGAGTTTTTCTCTCTTCCCAAACCTCGTAACTCCCTTCCACGGAGCAACACGTAGCAATACATGATCCCCAACATCAAATTCCACGTCCTTTCGATGAAGATCCGCATAATTCTTTTGTCGATCCTGTGCTATTTGTATACATTGTCGGATCATTTGGATTTTTTCCGTAGTCATACGTACTAACTCTGGTCCCAACAATGTTGCTTCACCCACCTCATCCCAGCATACTGGAGAGCGACATTTTCTCCCATACAATGCCTCAAATGGAGCCAAGCCTATACTTGCCTGATAACTGTTATTATAGGAGAATTCCTTCAATGGTAAGTACTTATCCCAACTCCCTTTAAAGTCTAGAACACAAAGTCTTAATAGATCTTCAAGAGTTTGAATAGTCCTTTCCGATTGCCCGTCCGTTTGAGGATGATATGCTGAACTGAATCATAAATCCGTACCCATAGCTTTCTGCAAACTAACCCAAAATTGTGAAGTAAATCTGGGGAAACTATGGATACTGGCATGCCATGCAATCTCACAATCTCATTAACGTATATACGATCAAGACGTTCAAGGGAATAAGTCTCCCGTATCGGCAAGAAATGAGCAGACTTGGTTAATCTATCGACAATAACCCAAATCGCATCTATGCCTTGAGAAACCTTGGGAAGACCAGTAACGAAATCCATGGTAATGTGTCCCCACTTCCACTTTGGAATCTTAAGTGGCTGCAATGGACCTTTTGACACTTGATGCTCTGCCTTGACACGTTGACACGTTAAACACTTCGAGATGAACTCCGCGATCTCTCTTTTTATATTGCTCCACCAAAATGTATGTCGAAGATCGCAATACATTTTGGTACTCTCAGGATGGATTGCAAACGGTGTGTTGTGTGCCTCCATCATAATTCTATACTTCAAGTCAGAATCATTAGGAACACAAACTCTGGAGTTGACTCGAAGTATTCTTTCTTCATCGATCCTTGCTTCTGGAATAGCACCTTCTTCTTCATCTTCATCAACTCCGGGTCTGTAGCTTGAGCAGCTTTAACTTTATCAATCAAAGCTGGTTCTACGCGTATACTTGACATCATCGCATGGGTCCTCGGAGTCTTGAACTCTATCTCTATCCTTTGTAAGTCACACAAAATGGGCCTTGAAAGCATCGCATTCATTCTCGCATGATCTTCTACTCAATGCGTCAGCTATCACGTTCGCTTTCCAGGATGGTATTGGATGGTATGGTCGTAATCTTTCAACAGCTCAAGCCAACGTCGTTGCCGCATGTTGAGTTCCTTTTGGGTGAAGAAATATTTAAGGCTCTTATGATCCGTATAGATCTCCACTTTCGCCCTATACAGGTACTGTCTCCAGATCTTCAACGCAAAAGCGACTGCTGCTAACTCTAGATCGTGAGTAGGATAATTCCTCTCATATTCCTTGAGTTGTCGCGAGGCATAGGCTATGACTTTCCCATGTTGCATGAGAACACATCTTAACCCTTTGCCCGAAGCATCGCTGTAAATGATAAATCTATCCGAACCAGATGGTATTGTCAGAACAGGTGCCGAGATGAGTCTCCTCTTAAGCTCTTGAAAGCTCTTCTCGCATTCCTCGTTCCATACGAATTTTGTATCTTTCCGAGTCAGCTGAGTTAATTTAGTAGCGATTCGAGAAAATCTTTCCACGAATCTCCGATAATAACCAGCTAAGCCCAGAAAGCTTCGTACTTTGGTCACCGACTTAGGTTGCTCCCAACTTTGAATTGCTTCAATCTTCGCCGGGTTAACAGATACTACACGTTTCGATACCACGTGCCCAAGGAATGCTACTTCCTTAAGCTAGAACTCGCATTTCTTCAGCTTGGCATATAGCTTGTTCTCACGAAGCTTTTGAAGTACCAGCTTCAAGTGGTGCTCATGATCTTCACGGCTTTTGGAATAGATGAGGATGTCATCAATAAAGACAACAACGAACTGATCCAAATATTCCTTAAATACACGGTTCATCATATCCATGAAAGCAGCAGGAACATTAGTCAATCCAAAAGACATGACTAGGAATTCATAATGCCCATATTGAGTTCTGAGAGCAGTCTTCGAAATATCCTCAGTTTTAATCTTCAGCTGATGATATCCAGAACGAAGATCGATCTTTGAAAAGAATTGTGCTCCTTGCAACTGGTCGAACAGGTCACCAATACGAGGTAGTGGATACCTATTCTTAATGGTGACATGGTTCAACTCCCGATAGTCAATACAAAGTCGCATACTTCCGTCTTTCTTCTTTACGAATAAAATAGGAGCACCCCAAGGAGACGTTATAACAAAAGTTTCACCCAACGGAGTTTCAACAGATAAGTCAAAGTCTAATTTCTCAGATGTCAAGTTCAAACGTTGAGTACAAGCAGGTGAAATAAAAGAATAGGTAGCACCAGTATCTAACAAGGTGTAAACTTCGCATGAGTTTATAATTAGCTTACCTGTAATCACCTCGTTCGGGTTCCTCACGTTTTGGGTAGCCATGACAAACGCTCTTTCAGGTACCATCGACTTTGACTTGTCCGGCACAGCCTTCGGAATCACCACCCCTGCTGGAATTGATTTCGCTACAAGACACTCTCGAGCTATATGACCTTCCTTTCCACAGTTATAGCACACGTTGAATTATTGTGGGCATTTTGGGCTAATGTGTCCCTCTTTCCCGCATTTATAACATACGACCAGTGGTCGTTCTCTTCCCCTAAAAACAGTTGATGCTGGTGCTGACGTCTTCACGTTGTCATTGTTGTATCTTCTCTTTTTGAAATCTCCTCCCGACTCGCTTCTTCTACTATCATGACCACGATTACCACCAGAGTGGTTACCGCTTCTGTCATGATACTTTCCTCCCCGTTGGTTGTCATTGCTCCGATGACTGCTGCCACCGGTACAACCCTGGTTGTGGTCCGTCGGTAGAACGGACTCATTATCTCGTTCTAATAATTGAGCCCTGTTTACTACATCTGAATATAGAGAAAATTTGTGAGAAATGAGGTATTGATGAATTTCGGGTTTCAAACCTCTCAGAAACATCCGCGTCATACGTTCCTCATTCTCCACCAAATGAGGTGCAAACCTGGACAACTCCGCGAACTTAGCCTCGTACTGGGACACAGTCATGTTGTTCTGTTCCAGTCTGATAAACTCTACCTCCTTCATATGAAGAATACTTTCAGGAAAGTACTTGTCATTGAATAATTTTTGGAACGCTTCCCAAGACATCTTGAGTGCTGCAGTCTGGGTACGCTTCACAGATTTCCACCCGTAATCTGCCTCTCCAAGGAATATAAAGGTGGCAAATGGAACCTTCTGTTCCTCTGTGCATCCCAAGACATCAAATATCTTGGTAATTTGCTTAACCCACGTCTCCGCCTTGATCGGATCCGGCTTTCCCAAAAACTCTCGTGGTCCCAACTCTTTCAACTGCTTGGCAGTGACAATCCGCGTGTTGTTATTATTTCCACCTGTATTCTGCACACGAGTGTCCCTCGTCTGGTTTTGCATGAACTGCAAAAAACTTCTAAAAATTTCTTCGTTTATCGTCTAGTTGGTAGGATCGTTTACAGGAGAAATATTGCTTTTCTGTTGCACGTTCTCCTAGTTGGTTATTAAAGGTGTCTCCACAGTCTCATTCACTCCATTGTTAACATTCTCAGCTGCCATTCTCAAATACTACCATAAAATAAGGGTTAATTAAATAAATTAACATATCAATCCTATACTCCAACTGACCAATTAAACTTCAGATAAGCTTAGGTAGGACACACTAGCGAAGGATTTACACGTCTCTCCCCTCTTAGTTTTATTCCCCGATCTCCGCCAGAGACCATATCCCTAAGCTCTGATACCAACTGAGATGCCCCCAAAATAGGTCCAATCAACCCAACCCATTCTGAGTCGTCAAACACATGGTACAGAATCCAAATACAAACTTTTCTATCAAAAGGTCGTGAGCAGGACAACCATACAAGCTGTGAGTGTCAATACAAATATGTGGAAAATATTAACATTCAAATTAAGTCCTCGTTACAATTATTATCATACTACTTTATAGTGAGGACTACTACTGCTCTAACTCGGACCATCACTCTGTCCCCCGACTAGTCCCTGCGACATTCTCATTTCTTGAGGAGGACAATATAATAAAAGGGTGAGCTCAACTAGCCCAGTAAAGAATATTATGACTAAGATAATGGAAAATGAATTATCGTTAGTCTTCAACAAATTAGATAAAATATTATGGACAACAAGTTTTAGATCAACAACTACAGCGAAAATAACAATGCATCAGAAGAGTTAAGTAGGAGTTAATGTCTACTATCTTCTATGATTTAGAAGTCCATAATCAATATTTTATCCCTGTAACATCAATCAATATATCTCAAATCAAATATTCATCTTTGCACTACGACCAAAGATATTTATTTGTATCACCAGTGGTCAGGTTCATCTCAGCACCTCCTCATCTTTGCACTACGGGCCAAAGATATTCATCAGGTAATAATTCATCTTTGCACTACAGGCCAAAGATATTAATCAAGTATCACCATTTAAGACTGAGGATGATAAAAAATACTCTTAAAGAACGAATCCAGTGAAATAAAGGACAAGAAAAGAAAATATAATTTTTTTGTGAATAGTACTGTATTTATGAATAGTGCCGTATACGTGAATAGTGCAGTATACGTGAATAGTAATCCCGACGAAAAAAGTAAGAATTTCATAATAAAATTCATGCCAATATTTTGGTATAATGATATTGAGAAGAATAACATCGTTTACGAAAGAAAATAACATCCTTTATCTCAAAGGAATAGTACTTCTGGCTGGAATATCGGATATAATACTGAAGAAAATTTGCACTGAATAGCAACACTCAAAGTATCTAAATACTCACAAAAATACGTTCGATATTATAGAGAGAGAAAACTTCTGATTCTGGTGTGATTTTCAATTCTAACCTAAGCACCCTATTTATAGGAAAATACCAGAACACCAAAGCTGACTTACCTGCTACTGGTGGCTTCAATCCTCTGAAATTCCAACGTACACCAGCTTAGAATTCAGAATTTTTCAACAAAAAAACAAAAGTGGGGCCCACCCCTTATTTTTAATAAAAAAAACATTTATTTTCGCAACTTCAATAATTCATAATAAATAGCACTTTTATCAGAAAAATACGAATTCTATGTCCTTTTCATAAGAAATTTAATTCTCTACAACTTTGTAGAATTTTTTTTTCCAAATTCCAAACGAAAAGTGATCGAAATCTACATACGGATGATTTTCACACCAAAATACTGATAAAGCATCAACATTAATTTCTCCACATAAAATAAATATTTTCTTATCATATAAATCAATAATTAATTATTCATAAATAATATTACAGACCTACAATATTGACAATCAGGTCGTTCCTAGGAAAGAGGGGGCCTTCTGATAAGAATTTTTTCTTACTGGCGCGCAATTAAATAACCCCTCCTTGACAGAACTTTCTTAGACATTGCTAATAATGCTATCTAATAATATTATTCAAATAATATGATTTATTGATTTGATAATGGGAAATACTGTGCAGTAACAATAATATAAAATATCAACGTAGCAATTATTGATATAAAATATCAACATATCAATTATTGAATCAATAAAATATTATGCAATTATAGCAATTATTGAATCAATAATATAAAATATTGAACAGTAATTACTGTAATAATTATTGAGTAAATGTCTTCTTACGTAAGAATCAATAATTAAAATTACTGTGCAATACCGTGTGCTACCATGCAACACCGCGTATTACTGTATTTTAACCATCGGGTATTTCAACAGTTTATCCGTAACAGTTTTACCATTATTTATAAAAAGGTTATTTCTGTCGCTTTTTATATCCGATAGTTATTCCGTTGTGGGGCCCACAAATGGCTGCGCCGTCGTACGAATATTCCCCGACAACAAGAATATTCCACGACCAAACGAATATTTTTCGACAACAATGAATATTTTATAACCACTTGCTCAATTTAAAATATTTGCGCATTTTACCCACAACTTACTACATTAATTAAATCAACCCCTTACTATTTCAAAATAATATATAAAAAAAATTAAATCATTATTTATAAAATTCGGGGTCTTACAAAAGTCAACAAGTGATGAAGACTTATTGTTTATTTCATATGTTATGTTTCAGACTTGTATTCATTTGTGTAAAACTTATTTATTTGTTTATGTTCCGCACAGATGTTTAAGGTTAGTATGACCTTGATTTATGTATTTATTTTCAGATGTTGTAATCTCATAAGAGGAGGATTTTTTTCTATTAATTGCATGGTTTGTATTTATTATGGGTAGATAGATAGACGATATTTGTACAGTGAACACCAAATTCCGTGGAATCGAAGTACCCGGATTTGGGGGTGTCACATTTACCATTATTATATATATTGTTAATATTAGAATTTTTTTTAAAAAAAACTAAAAATTAAAATTAAAATACAAAAAATAGTAAAAGATTAAAAAAATGATTAAATATTTTTTAAATAAATAAATAAATAATTTTTTAGAAAAAATAATTATTATATTCAGGAAAAAAATTTAGAATTTTTTTTTAGAAATAATTAAGAACTTTAGGGATTTAGTCTTAATTATTTCTAAAAAAAATTCCTTAAAATAATAATTATTTTGGAAAAAAATATTTTTAAAAAAAAAATTTGAATCACTTTTTTTATTTAGCTTTTACTATTTTTGTATTTTAATTTCTAATTTTAGTTTTTATTTTTAAAAATTCTAATATTAAGAATACATATAATAATGGTAAAGATATTAAATTTCTTTTCTAAAAATAGTGTTTTGCATAAAAAAAATGAAAAATCTACTTCATTTTTTAAAGAAAAAAGTTTTATTTTCTTATGTAATTTTTTTGAATCTACATTTTATGAAACTTTACTCATTTTTGAAAAAAATAAAGTTTCTAATATTTTTTCCTTAGAATAATAATTATTTTTATAACTTTTTAAAAAAATATTTTATTTTAAAATATTAAATATAATTATAGTTTTAAAATATTTAAAATATAAATTTTATATTAAAATATTAAATATAAATATTATTTTAAAAATAATGTTTACTTTTAAAATATTAAAAATAATAATTATTTAAAAGAAATATTTATTTTAAAATATTAAATATAATTTTTATTTTTATTTTTTTTTAAAAAATAATATATTATTTTTAAATATTAAAATAAATATTTTTAAAATCATTATTTTATTTTAAAATATTAAAATAATTATCATTTAAAAATAACCATTTATTTTAAAATAATAATTTTTTATAAATGTTTAATATAATTATTATTTTAAAATAATATTATATTTTAAAATATTATAATTTTGAATTGGGTCAAACTAGGTTGGGTTGGGTTAAAATTTGTCAAAATAGGTCTGGTTGAGGTCAAATTGGGTTGAATGAACGGAAACGCCAACAAAATGCCACTTTAAAGACCTAACTGTTGAAAATTGAATTTTAGGGACGAATTTGAAAGTGGATGACAACTTGGAGGGACAGAATTGTCATTCAACCATTTAATAAAACCATGAATTTCAAAACCTTCTTATTATTCTTTCATTCCCGAAATCGCAACATTTATCATCTATACTTATATTTAGGATCATATGAATATGAAGATCCATTTTGAAATTTCATGTGATTGTAAAGTTCAACTTTTGATATAAAATTCATCTTCTAAATTATTGTTATCACCATCCGTTATTTATATGCTTTATATAGCAAACTAGAATCTCAACAGTATGCTATATCTGCAACCTATATAAGCTTGTGTATATTACATCAATTACATACTTTGACTTTTCAAAGCAAAATATAGTTACAACTCCAATTCCAAATGAATACTCTTTATTCATAACTCAAGGATTATATAATTTAGCTTGCATACATCGTGAACTATCATCACTGCTTAATATAATTTCAATTAAAGAAAATAATTAAAAGCTTTCCTTTTACACACGCCTTTAGTCTTTACCATCATGATAGCGAGATCTTTAAATATGTAAATTATTTGTAAGTTTGAGCACGACGACCCAATAAATCTAACAGTTTTCACATAGCATACATACTTGTATTCATGCATCATGTTCCTCATGCTATGCATTTTATACATGCTTCATAAATCTTATGCAATGCGTCTACATATATTTCATACATCTCATAGTATGCATTTTTATATTCATCAAATATTTCATATTGTATATCTACATCATCACAAGTTTCACACAAAACAATCCCGACAATTTCCACTTCGAAAATTATAATCATATAGTTGCACAACGTGCACGCTTACATCATGTTCGCATGTAATTCACGTAACAGTGAAAGATTGACACATAATTGAGCAATTACATAATGTACATTAACATATTCAAAATAAGTCGACAAGTTACTGAAAGAACTTGCCTTACGTGTTCCTTGCAAAGTTATGATAACTCATCCTTCAAATGTCCTACACAGTTTAATTAACGATAAAATAGCAATTAGTCTTGAAAAGACTTCATATATTGGTTTACGTCACTTTACTTCTAATTTTATGTTACTCGCATTTTATAATTTAAATAGCTCGACCAACTTAAAAAATATCTCTCGACGTCGTGGCATTCGAAAACGGCACGACCCACTTAACGCTCCTTTATGATATTTTACTTTCATCAATTACTTCCCGTAATTATATTTTATTATTTTTGTTTATTTCTCAGTAATCTCCAATATTTGGAGTTACGTCCAAAAATTCTTCAAATCTTGGACAATCACTTTCTTACGTTAAATACGTTATTATACGTCAAAAGTTACCATTACCCAAAACTGTATCTTAATCCGAGTTATAAAATATGTTTTCACAATTTTACTTTAACAAAACATTATTTTTGTTTTTATCATATCTCCTTCGTTACTCATCCATTTTTGTTCATTCTTACGTCAAATTAAATCTTATACAGTCTACTTTAATCTCATTTAGGCCTTGGTTTTAAACCCTTTTTCAATCAAAACAAATTTTTACTTTTTACAACTAAGGTCAGATTACTACAAAAATCTAGCCAGCTTTACCCTCTCTCGCTAGAAAAAATCATAACTAATTCATTTCAAAACATTTTTGAGCGATTTTTGCGCCCACTTGTAGATAACTTACGTGGCTACAACTTTTATGTTTTCACCATTTCAAATTCTGAACACATAAGTCCAGAAAATTCATACAAGAGGCAGGTCCGAATCTGATTTTACAGATTGGACAGTTTTGACGCATCTACCTTGACATGACATAACTCGGTCGTCTGAAGTCGGAATGAGTCCATTTTGGAGGCTATGGTTAGTTGGGATTGCAATATACAAAACCCCAGAATATCATAATTTTTTGGAAACTCTAACTAGCCAAAAAAGTTAGTCCAAAAGTCCCCTCCCGCACTGATTTTCAATTTTGACAAATTTAATGCACTTACTTTGGAATGTAATAACTCCTCCATCCTTGAAGTCGGAATAAGTTTGTTCCGAAGGCTATGAATTTCTTAATCAGTTTATTATACACCCCATGAAAACAAAAAAAATTCAGAAACTCAAACTAGTCCCAAAATTGTCCTTAAGGCCAACAACCCACTAGTTTTAGTTTTCAACATGTTTTACCATAACATTCATCATAAATTCATTTTAGCTTCTTTTTGCTTCGTTCCAATTGGGTTATTTCCATAACTCGTAAAAGCACAACCCATCATTACGGAACTTAATTTTTTATTTTTATACCATCATAAATTTTGGCTCAAGAACAACCCAAAAAATAGTTTTAACTAGTTCGTTTTACATGTTTTACTAGAAAATCCGTCATGATTTAGTTAACAGATTTTTCCCCCATTCTAATTGGGTTGTGTTTGTAACTCATATGAGTACTCACATCATTCCGGAACTTATTTTTCAGTCATGGAACACTACAAAAATCGGGTTCAAAACAGTCCACTAGTTATCCATTTTCTATCCTTTACGCATAGGTTCGGATTTTGTTCATTTTGGTTCCACTTGCATGCTTTTAATGGTCAATTTAACATCTGAACATCAATCTTCTGATTCGTCTCAACCATAAAAACCTACAACAACAACATCTAACAAAATACAAAGCTTAAGAGATGAAGATTGAAAGTTTAAGGTTTTTATGCCTTACCTTTTTGGTTTCTCTTTTGCTTTGCTAGAGGATGAACAAGACTTGCTTTTGCTCCTCTTCTTTTTTTCCTTGGATCATCTAAATCCTTCACTCATATATTCAACTTTTAAACATTTCTTCTTTTTCACTCTACAGTTGGGCTTTGGTTTCTTTTTGTTCAGTGTGGCTAAACTGGATATATAGGAAATCAAACCTATTCTAATTTTGTCGTAGTGTTGGGCTCATAAAATGGATATTCTTTCTTTCTTACGACCCTCTTTCTTACTACACTCCTTTGATGCAATAAGCAGATTGTATTACAGATTCCCCATATTCAAAAAATTATTTTACTAGATGAAATGGGGACGTAAACGCTCACAAATAGATACAAACTGTTGTCTGCTCTGCTGAAGGTTGAGTTTTATATGTGACGTGAGAAGGGCATATATTTTGTAAATGTGAAATGAACACAACTAATTCATATATAATTAGTACTGAGAACATGTGCTTGGAGATTGATATATGTGTTGATTATATATTTGCCATTTTGCTCATGCAACTAATTTATATATAATTAGTACTAAGAACACGTCCTTGGAGATTGATATATTCATTTATTATATTTATCATTTTGCTCATATTCAAGTCTGATGGTGTGACGTCCCCAGAATAGGTCCAGTCAACCCAACCCATTCTGAGTCGCCAAATACATGATACAGAATTCAAATACAATCTTTTATATCACACGGTCGTGCAAAATACGACCACACAACTGTGAGTGTCAATACAAATATGTAAAAAATATTTACATTCAAACTAAGTCCTCATTACAATTATTATCACACTATTTATTAGAAATATTGAGGACTACTACTGCTCTAACTCAGACCATCACTCTGTCCCCCGACTAGTCCCTATGACATTCTCATTTCCTGAAGAGGACAATAGAACAAAAGGGTGAGCTCAACTAACCCAGTAAAGAATATTATGACTAAGATAATGGAAAATGAATTATCTTTAGTCTTCAACAAATCAGATAAAATATTATGGATAACAAGTTTTAGATCAACAACTGCAGCGGAAATAGCAATGCATCAGAAGAGTTAAGTAGGAGATAATGTCTACTATCTTCTATGATTTAGAAGTCCATAATCAATATTTTATCCCTGTAACATCAATCAAAATATCTCAAATCAAATATTCATCTTTGCACTACGGCCAAAGATATTCATTTGTATCACCAGTGTTCAGGTTCATCTCAACACCTGTTCATCTTTGCACTACGGGCCAAAGATATTCATCAGGTAATCATTCATCTTTGCACTACAGGCCAAAGATATTCATCAAGTATCACCATTAAGATTGAGGATGATGAAAAATACTCTTAAAGAACGAATCTAGTGAAATAAAGGACAAAAAAAGAAAATATAATTTTTTTGTGAATAATACTGTATTTGTGAATAGTGTCGTATACGTGAATAGTAACCCCGACGAAAAAAGTAAGAATTTCATAATAAAATCCATGCCAATATTTTGCTATAATGATATTGAGAAGAATAACATCGTTTACGAAAGAAAATAACATCCTTTATCTCAAAAGAATAGTACTTCTTGTTAGAATATCGGATATAATACTGAAGGAAACTTGCACTGAATAGCAACACTCAAAGTATCTAAATACTCACAAAAATACGCTCGATATTATAGAGAGAGAAAACTTCTGATTCTGGTGTGATTTTCAATTCTAACCTAAGCACCCTATTTATAGGAAAATGTCAGAACACCAAAGCTGACTTACCTGCTGCCGGTGGCTTCAACCCTCTGAAATTCCATTACACACCAGCTTAGAATTCAGAATTTTTCCACAAAAAAACAAAAGTGGGGCCCACCCATATTTTTAATAAAAAAACATTTATCTCCGAAACTTCAATAATTCATAATAAATAGCTCTTTTATCAGAAAAATACGAATTTGATGTTTTTTTCATAGGAAATTTAATTCTCTACAACTTTGTAGAAGAAAGTTTTTTCAAATTCCAAACGAAAAGTGATCGAAATCCACATACGGATGATTTCCACACCAAAATACTGATAAAACATCAACATTAATTCCTCCACATAAAATAAATATTTTTTTATCATATAAATCAATAATTAATTATTCACAAATAATATTACAAAACTACAATATTGACAACTAGGTCGTTCCCAGGAAAGAGGCGGTCTTCCGATAATGATTTCTCTTTATTGGCGCACAATTAAATAGCCCCTCATAGACAGAACTTTCTTAGACATTGCCAATAATGCTATCTAATAATATTATTCAAATAGTATGATTTATTGATTTGATAATGAAAAATACTGTGCAGTGATAATTATTGAAACAATAATATAAAATATCAACGTAGCAATTATTGATATAAAAAATCAACATATCAATTATTGAATCAAAAAAATATTATGAAATTGTAGCAATTATTAAATCAATAAAATATTATGCAGTTGTAGCAATTATTGAATCAATAATATAAAATATTAAATAGTAATTACTGTAACAATTATTAAGTAAATGCCTTCTTACATAACAATCAATAATTAAAATTACTGTGCAATACCGTGTGCTACTGTGCAGCACCGCGTATTACTGTATTTTAGCCACCGGGTATTTCAACAGTTTAATCGTAACAGTTTTACCATTATTTATAAAAAGGTTATTTCTGTCTCTTTCTATATCCGACAGTTATTCCGTTGTGGGGCCCACAAATGGCTGCGCCGTCGTACTAATATTCCCCGACAACAAGAATATTCCACAACCAAATGAATATTTCCCGACAACAATGAATATTTTATAACCACTTGCTTATTTTGAAATATTTGCGCATTTTACCCACAACTTACTACATTAATTAAATCAACCCCTTACTATTTTAAAATAATTTATAAAAAAAAATAAATCTTTATTTATAAAATTCGGGGTCTTACAGATGAAATATTTATAAATTGTTTAATACTTGACATTGTGATGAATGTTTAGGTAAGATATGGATATTAATCCCGAACCTTTTAATTATGTTGTCTTATAAGACCAAGAAAATCACGTATCGTCAGACTCATGCCAAAATATTGTAAGTTTATTAATGTATAACAACTCTCACTTTCTTAAACTTTTGTTAGAAACATTCATGTTGTAACAATTTATGTTTTTATGTTGTTTGACTTATAGGATAGGGGTGTGTTAGAAATTTGTCAAATGTCTGCAAAATTAACTGAATGGAACTTGACTAAATAACAAGAATATCTACTGGAACAATTAGATTTCGATATATTTTGTCATCAAGTTTTAGTGTCAAAGATTGATGCATCTCTTGTATCTACTTTAGTTGAGCGTTAGAAAAGTGAAACAAATACATTTCACTTAAATTGTGGAGAGATTAGCATAACTATAGAGGATGTGGGATTTTTATTCGGGTTGCCCATATTAGTCAGTTCCAACGCGTTCAGCACAGCGCAGGTAACGTTTTACATGCTTTTTTCGCAGTTTTTGACCGTTAAAAGCTTGAGAACCACTTAGGGTGCTTTTAGACGCAATGTATGAAAAATATATGCCTATATGACCTGCTAAAAATTTTCTAACTACATATGTATGCATATCTTACTGAAATGCACGTTTGAATGTAAGAAAATTCAGGTTCTGAGACAGTGTTATTTTGCACTTTTTGGTCAGTTTAGTCATCCTTTTTGAGGCCTAGTGAGCCTGGATTTTCAATTAAAAATGTCCATGGTAATTTGGCTAACATGTGAGGCTGACTTTTGATTTTTTTCCAATAAATATGAATTGTTTCTGTTTTTGGGTAGATGTGCTACTGAATGGCCACTTAGACATGCCTATGTGCATGTGGACAGTCCATTTTACAAAGAAGACTCTGGCGAAATTTTTTCAAAATCTTTGGCATTGAAAAACATACATTTTTGACTCTACTGGGAATTTTTGACTGACCCATGCAGGTTTTTTAGCTTTTAGGTTTTGAAAACATGCAGTTTTGACATTACGGGGTATTTTTGACTGACCCATGCATGTCTTAGGACCTAGAGATATATGCTGGACTGATTGAAAATGATAAGCCACAAGTTTTAGGCTTACCACACCATTTCTGAAGTGCTTTGGAGACTTTTTACCGTATATGAATCGTGATAGACCTGACAGTTCTAGTAGGGTATCCTCGGGTGTTAGACGTAGGAGGGCCTCCAAGGTTCCTCAGCCTCATCCAGCTCAGATGCCACGTAGAATGGTAGAGACGGTGATTCGTCCAACATAAGACGAGCAGCCACTAGACATTAATGATGAGGAGGCTCTTTTTGCTGCTCCCACTCTAGCTTCGGCTCCACTTGCGGAGGTCTCAGGCATTGTTGTGCCTACTCAGGGGATGCTGGGCGACTTGAGTCGCCATCCTTCGAGATATCTTTACGCCAACGAGGTGACTTGAAGTTTTTCTTCTCTCTGAATTCTTTTCTTCCTTATTGCCATTCTCGGGGAACAGGTTTTTGACATGGGTTGGTTTTTTAATGCAGGTTCCCAGCTTTACACAGCCTCGAGGGAACTGGTTCAGTGTGCATTCCCTGTATCATACTTTGCATGAGGATTACAAGGAAATCGTAGATGGCTGGGGCTTTCAGTCCTTTTTCTCGATCCTTCCCAGCCATTGCCCCTGGGGGTATATGAGGGCTTTGTCTGAGCGCTGGTTCCACCAGACTCAGTCCCTTTATTTGTTGGACTGCGAGGTGATAATGACTCATATGGATTGGAGATTTATCACCGGCATTGAGTTCGAGGGCGAGCCAGTGGCTAACATTACTCCCACTATCATTCGGTCCCTGCTAGGAGTTCCTACGACGGCGTTCAAGGGTCGGGTAGTCCGATCCGGTCCCTTGAGTATAGATGCCCAGGATAGGACTTTACAGGAGCCTACGCCTGGTGATTAGAGTGCTAGAGATCGCATTCTGAGGTGATTATTTTTATCGATCATCACGGGTTATTTCGTGACGGACAACTCGTCTACTGTGTCCTTCGCCTTGATTAGCATCACTCGACATATAGAGTGCCTCAGTGACTATGATTGGGGCTCCTATACCTTTGCCTATTTTCTTCGAGGCATGTGCATATTTTCGGAGGGTTTGACGGAGGCTTGGTTAAGATTTTACCCGTTTTTGCTGGTGAGTATATCTTTCTCTACCTTTTTGATTGTAGCATTTTTTGTCAGTCTTGATCACTGAGGACTTTTAATATTTACATGGTTAGCTTTGGGCATTTGAGAGGCTTCTTTTCCTATGGCCCGCTACTGCTTTAGGTCTGGAGACCTATCCTCGAGGATGGAGGTGGCATCACTCCACTTTGACGAAGGTCCCTGTTGCTAAGGGATTCATTCATGCCCGTCTGTAGCTGGAGCTTTTGACGATAGGTTCGAGCACCTAGAAGCCATATACATCTGAGTTCTTGGCCGTCGAATTAGAGGGAGGTGTCCTTACTGGCCGGGAGTTGGAGTTGTCGACCCGCGGGGTACCTTTGTTGACGGCAGAAGGCTGGGAGCTCTATCTTGGAGAGCGTGCTATTAGAAGCATAACGGGGGAGATTCAGATTCCCATTGTTCCTCCAGCTTGGCATCATTGGCCATTGACTGTGCCTTTGACAAACATCCCTTTGGAGGGCATCAATGGCTTCACCCTATCTGTGGGCCCGTACAACAAGGAGGCATCCAGCAGATGGTAGAGCTCTCGCACTATTGGAGCTCAGACTCGTGCTACCCAGCTCATGGCAGACATGGTGCCACGGTCCATGATGATGACGGACTGGATAGCTTGCCTCAGGGAGCCAACTCATGCAGACCAGATAGCAGATCTGACCAGGGAGTTGGAGCAGGCTCATTTCTTTATCAGGCATCTTGGCCGAGATCCGTCAGAGGCATCTTCCTTTGACCCATCCAGCTTAGGAGCAGGTCCCTCTTCAGGTCCATTTAGCAACAGTTTTGCAGGGGCAGATCCTTCCTTATACCGCCCAGATATGCCTAGTCATAGCAGCTTTGTGCTGACAGAGGAGATGGTGCAGGTTGATCGATTTGATATTGATCTCTTCGACTTCCTCTAATAGCTATTGTAGTTATGTCTTTTGGTCAGCCACTATTTTGGCTATTTGGCAGTTGTGCCATCATTTTGATAGACCACTGTAGTAGTTGGGTGGTGGTGCCCCATTTCCCTGTATTCTTTATTTTGCTTTGTATTGTCAGACAGGGATGATGTCCTACAGTAGATAGTTTTTTGTAGATATTCATGCTATCTCTTATCTTCTGCATTATGTTTATAGTTTTTCCATTATGCATGTATTATGCCATATGTATGCATTCAGACAGCTGTGATTTGACTTGACCTCTGGACGGTCTTGTGGTATTGTGCTACAGCTGATGTCGTCTGCGGTCAGTCGTATTGATCATCTACCACCATCTGCGGTGGTAGCATCGTTGAGGTCCTGGTATAATAGCCTTTCTTTTTCAGCTAAGGGGACTGTGGACCAGATGTTGGGGCGTTCATTAGCCCTTGCAAATTTTTGTGTTCCAGTCAGATTCGTTGAGGGCCTTTTACCCTGCTGGATACCCGACATGTAGGTTTTACGTTTTGGATGGCGTGAGCTAACGCCGACTCTGGAGAGTACCAGAGATTTACTAGTTTAGACTTAGAGTTGTCGTGCGCTTGGACGGCGATTAGCGACATGCAGAGACCGTTTATCCTGCTGTCCGATCTTCGTCAGAGTATAGTCATGGATGAGATCGTCTCTGGGCATGTGATCTCTATTGACTTCTTGATTGAGCGCTTTGGAGAACTTGATAACTTTGATTGCCACGTCGGAGATTTTGTTATTTCAGCAGAGGTATGGCATGCGGCCAAGATAGATATTCTGCTGATGTGTGTCGTGTCATACGTCTATATGCCGCTTCGCTTGGATCATTTGGATGTGGGCTTAGTAGTCGTGGTTCGAGCCCTTGGACAGGGTAGCACCATCATCCCGATGATATTGGCAGAGACATTTCGATCGGCCATGTATTATAGTACCCATCCAGAGGGGTTTTTCAGGGGCAGCTCGGTCTTGCTGTATATATGTCTGATGTCCCATATACGACTGATTGGATTCTCCAAGCCTTGGGGTTTTTGCTTCACTCACGAGACATCCACGGCTTACTCCTTTCATCCTATGAAGTGTATTGATGTAGAGTCATGGTTGGCATTCCTGTCGGATATTGAGCATCCGTTCGTGATTTTACCACACTCAGGGCTAGCGCCCCCCTATAGCTTCATTACCCATGCATTTGGCCTGGACTATTTGCCCCTAACGGGTTTGAGGGGAGTGACTACCTATCATCCTTTGGCAGTCATGTGTCAGTTTGATCAGCTGCAGAGTTTACACTATTTTGAGGGGTCTGCTGATCAGAGGACGTCGGCTTCTTCTATGTCATCCGCCGACTTGGTCAGAGTATATGAGTGCTGGACTCATCGAGAGAGGGATGACTTCTCTGGTAGCCATCCGGGCCTTTCTCAGGAGTATTTTGCGTGGTTGGAGGCAGAGATGGGAGCTGTGGAAGAGGCTTCTTCATCTCCTATTGTGGATTCTAACGAGGAGCCCATGGAGGATCTAGATTCTCCTACTGACGATGAGATGTCCACAGGTTTGACCGTAACTCTGGTTAGCAATTCCTCGACCATTCCTATGGGGACTGATCCGGCTATTGCTGATTCACTATTCAGGATGACCTTTGAGCGAGACTCGTCTAGAGTACAGATGTTGGTTGCCTTGTCTGGAATGATTTAGCTTTTGCTGAGAGGGATGGACTCAGAATCGCTCTGGATGCTGGATTGATTGAGCGGGAGGAGCTCCGCTCTGCTTGGGATACTGCTATTATAGAGCGAGATGAGATCCGCTAGGCTAGGGATACAACATATGTTGAGATCTAGGAGACTTTGATTGCTCGGGATGCAGCTTTTGCAGAGAGGGATGAGGCTATAGCTTCCCGTGATTTCCACATTGCTGATAGCACTGCTCTCCAATCTTACACTCATAGTTGGGTCACTAAGATGAGTGCGTATGTTGATGACCACAGTGCTACGATGCAGATGGTCGTGGATGTTTTGAGCCGTATGGAGGCTGGGTGGACTGTACTTACAGCTGCTCCACCATCTTCAGAGAGAGATGTCATGCTGGCATTGCTGACCCGCTTATCCATGGGTCCATAGACTAGATTTATTTTTCCTGCACATACTAGATCGACCATTTTTTTCATGTACAGGGCATTATGTATATATCAAACAGCTTTATATATCAGAGAAATATATTTTTGATGCACTTCCCTGACTGGAGATGTATTGTTATTGCTGAGTGATTACCACTTCTTTCATAACTCGCAGTTGTAAATATATCTTGAGCTTCTCCTTGATGGACTGACAATTGAGATGTCAAGGAGTACCAGAAATGGTTGCCTACGTACTCCCAGGTTGAGGAAGATCAGGTTATTCGTAGTTCCGGCTTTCTAGTGAAAAACCAAACCTGATTTGATTTGTAGGACTCGGATGCTGGTATGCATGTGCTTCAGACGTAGTACTTTTTCACGGTGTTTGAATTAATGAGTTGGGGAAATTCGCTCCCATCAATCTCTTCTAGTCTGATAGCTCCTCCAGTCAACACTTCTTTGACAATGAAAGGGCCTTCCCAGTTAGGGGCAAATTTTCCTTTGGCTTCATCCTGATTGGCCAGGACCTTCTTCAGCACCAAGTCGTTTTCTTTGAATTGCCGGATTCGAAACTTCTTGTTGTAGGATCTGGAGATCCTTTTCTGGTATAACTGTCCGTGGAAAATGGTTGTAGCCCTTTTTCATCTATCAAAGACAGTTGATGATACCGGTCTTTCAACCATTGATCTTCGTCTATTTGAGCGTCGATTAATACTAGCAAGGACTCCGTCTCTACTTCTACGGGAAAGATTGCCTCCATGACATAGACCAACGAATAGGTTGTAGCCCCGGTAGAGGTGCGCATTGACATCCTGTATGCTAACAGGGTTAGAGGCAGCAGGTCAGGCCGCTCCTTGTCATTGGCAGACATTTTTTGCATGATCTTTTTGATGATTTTGTTGGCCGCTTTGGCATCACCGTTCATCTTGGACCGATAGATGACGGAGTTGAGATGCTTGACGTGGAACTTGTTGCAAAGTTCTTTCATCATTTGATTGTTCAGGTTCTTGGCGTTGTCTGATACGATCACCTCCGGTTGTCCATATCGACAGACGACATTGTTTCTGATGAAACTAATGATGACCTCTTTTGTGACTTTGGGAAAAGAGGTTGCTTCACCCCATTTAGTGAAGTAATCGATCATGGTGAAGATGAATCGATGACTATTGCTGGTTTTGGGTTCCACTAAACCTATCACGTCCATTCCCCACATAGAGAAAGTCCATGGTGAACTCATGTTGTGAAGCTCATTTGGAGGAGCGTGAATGGCATTTCCATGTATTTGGCAATGAAAACATCTTTTAACGTGATCATCACAATCTGCTTTGAGCGAGATCCAATAATGTCCCGTTCTAATTATCTTCTTGGCCAGCAAATGACCACTCATGTGTGGACCACAGACTCCGCCATGGACTTCATCCATTAATCTTTGGGCTTGCTCTTTGTCGAGGCATCTTAACAGGCCTATTCCCGCATCCCATTTGTACAGTGCATCTTCGCTCAAATAGAACTTCATGGCCATTTTGTGAATCCGTTTTCACTCTAAGGTACTTGCCCAAGTGGGTTTGGATCCATCACGGAGATATTCCTTGATGTCATGATACCAAGGCTGCTTGAAAGGAGGTATTTCATCTGATACTTCTCCAACGTAACTCCCATATGTCGGGGCTTTCTGAATTGTGAACTGGATGTTGGGAAATCCACTCCTATCGGATATGCGGATTAATGAAGCCAAAGTTGCCAATGCATCAGCGAAGTCATTCCGACCCCGAGGAATATGAATGAAGTTTATGTCTTCAAATTCCTGGGATATTTTGAGGACCTACCGATGATAGGGCAGCAAATGCAGTTCTTTAGTGAGATACGTGCCGGTGGTTTGTCTGATGACCAGCTCGGAATCTCCAAAGATGAGTAGGTGTTTGATAGACATGGATTGGGCTAGCTTCAACCCCATTATACAACCTTCATATTCAGCCGTGTTGTTGGTGTTGCCAAATTAAAGTTTGGTAGCCACATGATATTGAACTCCTGTACCAGAGATGAGGACTGACCCAGCTCCAACACCTTCCATGTTTACCGCTCCGTTAAAATACATTTTTCATAGTTGGACTGTATTCTCTGACTAGAGTTATTGAATTGTCATGATCCCATCATCCGGGAAATGTCTCCAGGGGCTCGAACCCTCCTGAAGGTGCTTCAGCTAATTGATCTGCAATGCATTGACCCTTGATTGACTTCTGAGTCACGTAGACAATGTCGAATTGTTGTAAGATCAACTGCCATTTGGACAGTCTGCAATTCAGCATTGGTTTGTTGAATACGTATTTGAGTGGATCCATGCAGGATATGAGGTAGGTTGTATGCCCATGTAAATAGTGTTGCAACCTCATGGCGGCCCATGCTAATGCACAACATGTCTTTCGAACAGGGTGTATTTCTGTTCACCACTGCTGAATCTTTTGCTGATGTTGTAGATGGCTCTCTCCTTGCTACTATCATCCTTCTGTCCTAACATACAGCCCATTGTATTGGCATTGACGGACAGGTACATGAACAAAGGGACTCCCTCCCTTAGGGGTATCAGATCAGGAGCTTCAGTCAGCTGCTTTTTGATGGCAAAGAAGGCTTGTTGACAATCCTCATTCCATTCGGTGGAGGAATTCTTCCTTTACAGCTTGAAGATGGGTTCATAGGTTGTTGTGAGCTGGGAAATGAATCTTCTTATAAAGTTGATCCTTCCCAGGAATGCATGTATCTCCTTCTCTATATGAGGTACTGGCATTTCAGTGATGTCTTTGATCTTGGCAGGGTCGAGCTCGATGCGCCGATTGCTCACCAGGAATCCTAACAGCTTGCCTGCTTTGACGTCAAAAGCACATTTGGCGGGATTTAGCTTGAGGTTATACTTTCGTAACCAGTTGAACAGCTTCCTGAGATGGTTGATGTGATCATCCTCCCTTCGGGATTTGATGATGATGTCGTCCACATAAACTTCTATTTCTTTATGCATCATATCATGAAAGAGGGCCATCATGGCTCGCTGATATGCTCCGGCATTGATGAGGCCGAAGGACAGTCGTCAGTAGCAGAAGGTTCCCCAGGGAGTGATAAAGGCTATTTTCTCCCGATCTTCCTCAGTAACCATGATTTGATGGTAACCAACAAAGCAGTCTATGAAGGAGTACATGCCATACTGCGCTGTATTGTCGATTAGAATGTGGATGAAAGGCACCAGGAAGTTGTCCTTGAGGCAGGCTTTATTCAAATCTCGGTAATCCACGCATACTCGCACCTTCCCTCCTGGTTTAGGTACGAGGACTATGTTTGACAGTCATTCTGGGTATGTTGATACCATAATGATCCTGGCTTTGAACTGTTTAACGACTTCTTCTTTGACTTTCAAACTCCACTCAGGTTTCAATCGCCTGAGCTTTTGTTTGACTGGCTTGAACCCTTCTTTGATGGGTATTCGATGGAAGACAATGTCCGTGGATAGGCCGATCATGTCTTCATGTGACCATGCAAATACATCCTGGTACTGTGTTAAGAGCTCGATCAGGTCGGCTTTTTGATTTGGTGTGAGGTCTGAACCTATTTAGATTTCTTGATTTTTTCAGAGGTTCCTATGTTAATGGTGGTGGTTTAGTCGAGGTTTGGTTTGGGTTTGTCTTGGACCCATTCTTTGATCTCCTCGGGCACCTCATAGTCATTTTCCTCCTTTTGATGAATATCCATCAAGTCGAAGTTCAATTCTACATCAAAGTCAGAGTCATTTTGACAGGTTGACATCTCATCAACGGAGACACACACATCCAATGCTTGGGTCCTAAAAAAATGCTTTCATTAATATATACAACTGCTTAAACATACATAGCATTTGACATGACAGAAGCTACTGCCATAGCTGTGCAATCAAAAGCAAGCAGTAAATGAAAGCATGATTAAAAGACAGATGTACTCTCTGCCCTTTTACCCTTTTCGACTAAGGCAAGGGTCACTGCTCCAGTTGTCTAGTGTCAGATTCTAATGAACCGGGAGAATTGAGGACTTGTGCTCGTCTGCCTCGTCTTGGATAATGACTAAGACATCCTTGAGAATAGGGCCGAGGCTTTTCTGTGGATTGATCACTGTCTGGGAGTTCGTCATTCATGCCCTCGTAGTTGATAATGACCCTTAGGTTAGTGAATGGGTCTCGTCCTTCGTACAGGATCTTTTCTTTTTCCTTTTCGCTGTCTGCCTCAGGCTTGAGGGCTTTTCTTTCATGGACAGGTATGATTTGAGGAAATATCATGGCTGATATCGCAGTCAGGATTTTCCTCATAGGTTTCACCCATCTGGCATTTGTGAGGTTTGGCAGCAGAATTGTGGAGGCATGAACCTTGGGATGTTTATGTGGGTTTCGGTGGCTTGACCCGGATGAATATCCCAATCCTGCTCTCCCAGTCTGACTTGGGATTTGTATCGACGTCTTGGTACCTTGCTTATCCTTTCTCATCCCTTCTCCAGGTTGGAAACCCGAAAATACCATTTCTTGGCCCACGGTCATTACTTCGGTGGAGACTTTAGGCTTTAGGGTTGGTGCCCCGATAGGTAGGTATTGAGTATCGCTCACCTCCAAAGCTTGAAAACTTACAGGTTCAATCCCCGCATCCAGACTGATCACTGGCATGTCCCCATGTATGTAGGTAGGGTATTCTGGTTCGGCATTCACTATGATGAGGCTTCCGTTGATGATGTACGTGAGTTGCTGATGGAAGGTGGATGGAACTGCCCCTGCCATGTGGATCCATAGCCTGCCCAACAACAAGTTATATCTGGTGGCGATATTGAACACCTGGAAAGATACGTAGAAAGTGTGTGGACTAATTTCTAAAGGAAGCTCGATTTCCCCCATGGCTTGTCGGCGAGATCCATCGAAGGGCCGGATGACCACATGACTGATTTTGATCCAGTTCAGATTGATCTTCATCCTTTCTAATGTATCGTAAGGACAAATACTAAGGGAAGATCCTATGCCAATGAGCACTCCTTCGATCACATATCCGGAAGATATCACGGCTATATGCAGGGACTTTTGATGGCCCGTCCCTTCTGTAGGGATATCATCGTCAGTGAAGGATATCACATTGCCATTGAAGATGTGTTCTATCACAAGACAAAATTTCTCGGTGTCTACCGTGTGTGGCAAATGGGCTTCTTCCAGCACTTTCAATAGAATGTTGTGATGGTCTTCTGATGATAAGACTAGATCGAGGATGGACCTTTGTTTGGGTGCGTCTTTCAAGCTTTGCACTATCTTGATTTCATTGTGTTCTATATTATTGAGGAACTCTTCGATCTTCTCTTCAGCCACCTTTTCTTTTGCTTTGATGACTAGTTTGATCACCCGCTATGGCAGGTACAGTGGATTATCCTTTGACAGGATGGTAATACTGTTTGAAATGGAGTCGTCTATGTCTCTGTAGTTCCATGCAACCTTCTTCAGACTGATGATCGGATACTGAGGTCTGAAGGGCAAAATAATAGGCTGGGGTGCAGCCACCTTCACAGGATTTTGGATTTCTTGGACCCATTTTCCTGTCAGTACTAAGGGTGTGAGGATTGATTCCCCATCATAGGATATGACCGACACTGTGTCCTGGTTCCATGCAGTGGGGATTTAGAGACTGTCTTCATATGGGAGGTCGAGAACTTGATTTTTTCTGATCAGGTCACCCTTCTCGATCAGGTCTTGAATTAGGTTACGAAGTGCCCAGCATTATTTTGTATCATGGCCGGGTGAATTAGAATGGTACTGGACATATTTGGTCAGGTTTGAATTTTCTAGATCGAGGGTTCAATGGGGGTAACAGATCTGCAACCATCCCCTCATTGATTAACATCTGGAGGATTTCTTCCATTGCCTGGTTCAGGTTAGTAAAATTCCTTTGAAATAAGAACTTTCTACCTTCTCGGGTATACTCATCTTTGACCATTTGTTGGGTCCCGGACTCTTGTTCATGAGACTGGAAATGATCCCTATTGGGGATGGAATTGACTTCCGCCGTAGACTGCCAATGGATTGATGGATTTGCTTCAGCATCTTCCTGGTGAGTTGATGCTGGTAGACAACTAGTTCGGCTAGCTGCTCGATTTTTTCCTTAAGAGACTTTATTTCTTGCTCCATCACGAATCGCTTTTCAAAAGTTTCCCAACTATCTGGGCAGCTGTTATTGGAGTGACTTGGTTCCCCAACGTAGTGGAGGTACTTAGATCCTTCTCCACTTGAGGTGTTAATCATATTGACATTCTCTTCTTTGTGTTGTGGAAGAGGATTGTCTTGGATATGCTGTTGCTCAAGCTTTGTTACCATAATTTCTCTGCTGTCAATCAAGTCTTGAATTTTGTGCTTGAGGGACCAACAGTCTTAGGTGTCATTGCCCGGAGATCCGGAATGATAAGCACATTTCTTTCTAGGGTCGAAGTTCCTCCCGTTTGTGTTGGTTGGTGGAAGGAGTTGGACAATCTTCTTCTGAGCTGTCAGAAGTTTGAACATGTTCTCTAGTGAATCCCCTAGTGGGGTGAAAGTTCTTCGACGTCTGACTTCCATGTTTTTCTGGAATAGAGGGTTTGCAGGCTGTGTTGAAGCTTGGAAAGGGGTATAGTTCCTCCTTTGAATAGGCATGTTGTTTGACTCGCCCCTTGAATTTTGTCCTTGTAATACTAAGGAAACTTCTTTGTCTTTCTTTTTGTGGACCCTCTGGGGATTAATCCTGTAATTTCTGGACTAGATATGCTTAGCAACAGCTTCGAGGGCGGTTAGATCTTTTATCTTCCCGGATTTGAGCCTCATTTCTGCCATCTCGCCATGCTTGATCATTTCAGAGAATGGTTTTCCTATACCGGCTAGGACCCTCTCGTAATAAGGCGCTTCTTAGATGTCGATGAAGGTCATGACTATTTCAGACTCAATTATGGCTGGGGTGACTTGTGTTGCGACCCGTCTCCATCGTTTGGCATATTCTTTGAATGATTCAGTGTTCTTTTTCTTGATTTTGGTTATCTGATATCTGTTTGGAGCCAGCTGGGACTAGAAACTGTACTGGCTGAGGAAGGCATGTGCCAGTTCTTCCCAGCTGTGAATTTTGGAGTTGTCAAGACGGGCATACCAGTCTCTCGCTTCTCCGGTCAGACTCTTCTAGAATAGTTGCATTCGAAGTTTCTCATCCTCTACATAGGATCCGAGTTCTTCGATGAAGACTTTCAAGTGTATGTAAGGATCCCCTAATCCATCGTATTTCTCAAAATTGGGGACTTAAAATTTTTTGGGATACCGCGCCCTGGGGAATATGCAGAGATCAGAGTAATTCACACTGCCAAATGCCCTAGTCCCTTTGATGGACCGGAGGGTTTCTTCTATCTGTTGCATTTTCTTGAGAATGTCACCAGCTTCCTGTTCCTTGCTTAGGGTGGTGATTTTAGTTTGTTGGTTGTGTCCTGGTTCTGTGATCCAGAAATCTGAGTATCGGGTTTCTCAGCCTCTTGACTTCCACTACTGCCACCAGGTGCTCCTGGCTCTGTGTGAGTTTGGGCTTATTTCCCTGATTTTTTAGTCCTTCGAACTCTTCCCTAGAGACAGGGGTGGATTCTGGTTGAGCACTTGAAGCCATGTCAGTGGATAGACTTAGATCTGATGACATGACCAATTTTTACCTACAACAAAACGTAGGCATGTCAATTTCTTGGGATAGACAAGGATTGGATGCATGATGTGTTTTTTAGAGTTTGTCCTGCAAAACAGAGGTTATGTGTTTTGATGGCAGGATGCCATGGTATTTGACAAGGAAAGTAAATATTTCATTATAATATTTACATTGTGCTCCTCAGTAATTGGAGACTTGACATGGAATTGAAAGAGGAAGGCATGAAGATGTTTCCTATCAAATTTGGTTAATTAGAGGTTAACCTATCCTATGTTTACTCTCGCGGCTTTTGTTTCGGCATGAAGGCTCCCAGATCATCGCAATCTACTAGAAGGAAAATTAATCCGATCGTTCAACTGGAGCGAATTTGAGTGGTGCATTTTGATGAGCCTCAGAGACTTAGTCGTCCCCAGAAACATTACTTATCACCGACCGGGTTTTCCTCCTTGTGAGAGGGACACACAACATACATTCATATACATCATACCTCACCGTTATGCATATGATGCTTTGTTTGGAAAGCAGGTAAACATTCATTCACATTCATTCAATGTAAATAAGCAGCATTCATGCATTCATTCAATTGTAAAGACGCAGCATTCACTTATCTATTGACTTTGGAGACACAGTATTTCACGTATTCAATAGTTTTGAAAGGAAAATGTTTTGAAAAATTTTGAAAGCTGCCTAAACCCTCTACTGTCGTCCCCAGTAGAGTCGCCACTTGTCGACGTTGGTTTTAAAAATCCTGCGGGTCGGGTCGCAACCCGGGGTCTTTTAAATCACTTTTCCTAAGTTCTCTCTACCCTTATTCTTTTTATTCAGGAAAAAGGTTTTGAAGGGTTTTTTAAGGAAAAAGACCAACATGTATCATGTCGACGATTTAATTGGTTTAACAGAGTCGCTAGTTGGTAGATTTGAAAATAGTTGTACCAACTCAACCGAGTTTATTTTGAAAGAGGCCCAATTGCTGGATACTGTCGAAACTTGATCTTTGAAAATAAAGTTTTGAGCTCGGGGGCTTGGTTAAGTGTGGGGAAGGTGTTAGGCACCCCATGACTCTCGTGTAAACACGGTACCACGTCTTTTCAATATCTCCCTTTAAAAATCTGGAATGCGTGAGTGAATGCTATTTGAAAATTGAGCCTATTGATTTGATTGATTGAAAGTAGTGCTTTACTTCGTTGAACCTATATACGATAGGTTTGATTTGATTTGCAAAAAGTCTTTGATTTGATTTGCAAAAGTGTTTTGATTAGATTTGCAAAAGCTTTTCTTTTGATTGAATTGAAAGTGATGTTTTGAAAGCTGTTTATCAAACCCCTACGCTGATATAGGAATTGAAGCCTTTTGATACTTTCAAATTTTATCTTTATAGCTATAAGGCTGCATATGAATGGTGATGTGATTCATTCTCAATCATGAAAATAAATACATGTGTCGGTCTCCTCATGGGCATGAAAATCATCGGAGGGACGTTGACACGATAAGCCATATTTCACTATAATGAGACCTTAAATTCGGATAACCGTTTTAAGGTCTTTTGTATGTACATTTTATAGAAAAACTGGCAGGGTACATTTGTAAGCTGGAGTTTGTCCATCGTGGGAATAAGATTTCGATCGTTTTGATCGTAAATCCCACGATTCCTAGGCTCACATAGAAGTTTTCAATAAACCTGCACAGTTCAAATTTGCACAGAAATAGATATATACATCATCACGTCGCAATGGAACCAAGGATTCATCAGTAAATCCTGGCTGCGCGTGGCCAAAGCGTCTCGTTCCCACTAGATAGCGATCTAAGGGCCGCTAGTTTGCTTTCGAAACTAGAAACTAGAAAGAAAGCTAGATTTAAGGAAATCTCAGCCATTCTAGCTCCCCGGTTCAGTCTGGATGTTTTGAACAGTTTAAAAATTAGAATTGACGAGATTTAAATAAATCTAGTCCGCCCACAGATATGTCTGTGACGCCCCCAGAATAGGTCCAGTCAACCCAACCCATTCTGAGTCGCTAAACACATGGTACAGAATCCAAATACAATCTTTTATAACAAAAGGTCGTGAAAAATACGACCAGACAACTGTGAGTGTCAATACAAACATCTAAAAAATATAAATATTCAAACTAAGTCCTCATTACAATTATTATCACACTATTTTACAAAAATAGTGAGGACTACTACTGCTCTACTCTGACCGTCACTCTGTCCCCCGACTAGTCCCTGCGACATTCTCATTCCCTGAAGATGACAATAGATGAAAAAGGGTGAGATCAACTAGCCCAGTAAAGAATATTATGACTAAAATAATAAAGAATAATTTATCGTTAGTCTTCAACAAATCAGATAAAATATTATGGACAACAAGTTTTAGATCAACAACTGCAGCGGAAGTAACAATTTATTAGAAGAGTTAAGTAGAGAATGAAATCTACTATCTTCTATGATTTAGTAGTCCATCATCAATATTTTATTCCTGTAACATCAATCAATATACATCTCGAATCAAATATTTATCTTTGCACTACGGCCAAAGATATTCATTTGTATCACCAGTTGGTCATGTTCATCTCAACACATGTCCATCTTTGCACTACGGGCCAAAGATATTTATCAGGTAATCATTCATCTTTGCACTACAGGCCAAAGATACTCATCAAATAATCATTCATCTTTGCACTACAGGCCAAAGATATTCTTTTGTATCATCATTTAGGACTGAGGATGATGAAAAATATTTTTAAAGAACGAATCCTATGAGATAAAGGGCAAAGATTAGGGATTCGTAATTTAGTTTATCCAAGTTCAAGAATACTCTATAATAATCAATTATGGAGCAAAATTCAAGAATGAAGATCAAAACATGGATGCAATCAAAGATAGTAACCATAATAGACAACTTGAACAAAGAAAAGAAAATTTAATTTTTTTGTGAATAGTGTCGTATTCGTGAATAGTATCATATACGTAAATAGCACCGTATACGTGAATAGTAATCCCGACATAAAAAGATTAGAATTTCAATAAGAAAGTTTAGATCATTTCCATAATTCAATAAAATGAATACGAAGGGTTAATCACCATGCATGTAGTAGTCCGCGTAGACAGGTTGTTCCCATAACTTAATAAAGAATGAATACGAAGGGTTTTCACCATGCATGCGGTAATCCGCGTAGACAGGTTATTCCAACAGAATAATAAAGAATGGAATAACAACCCTTACGAGTATTGAAAAAAAATAACTCTCTTCATAAATACGAAAGAAATAATACCCTTACAAGAAAAATAATATCCCTTACCTTAGTAAAAGTTTGGATACTACAATAGTGTAGTAGCAGAATACTCATATTCTCTTTCTATAATTTCTCTCTCTAAAGCTTCAATGAATTGGTGAGAAATAATAAAGGAATGAGCTTCTATTTATAGAAGAACTGAAAGTGGCTCTTAGTCTTAACGAAGGGTCAAAATGACTACTGGTAATATTGAAGAGGCAACTACTATTTACGAAGAGGCAAATAACTCTTGAAAAAACGAAGAGACAAATAACTCTTGGAAAAACGAAAAGGTAAGTAACTCTTGGAAAAACGAAGAGGCAAGTTACTATTTGAGAAAGTGACTCTTAGCAATGTGAAGAGACAAGTGGATCTTGGATGTTCTGTGGGTCCCACGGGAGAAATTAAATTCACGGAGGAAATAAAATTGTGGGTCCCGCAGACAAGCTAAATTTACAAAATGCCACATATCACCATTATTTCCTTCGAGTGTCAGCAACTCCTAATTTTTACTCATCACACAATTAATCAACACTTTTTAATCCTTCCATATTTATTCACAATTAATATTATAGATTCACAATATTAACAACCAATACCGTTAAAAACACCTCAGCACTAATTCCTTCTTTTATATCCACAAAAATAAATATTTTCTTATCATATAAATTAATAATTAATTATTCACAAATAATATTACAAAACTACAATATTGGCAACCAGGTCGTTCCTAGGAAAGAGAGTGCTTTCCGATAAGAATTTCTCTTTACTAGCGCGCAATTAGATTAACCTAACCCCTTTTCTCGACAGAACTTCCTTGGACATTGCCAATAATGCTATCTAATAATATTATTCAAATAATATGACTTATTGATTTGATAATTTAAAATACAGTGCAATGAAAATTATTGAATCAATAAAATATTAAGCAATTATCAATGTAGCAATTATTGAATCAATAATATAAAATATTGAACAATAATTACTGTAATAATTATTGAGTAATGACTTCTTACGTAAGAATCAATAATTAAAATTACTGTGCAATACCGTGTGCTACTGTGCAACATCGCGTATTACTGTATTTTAATCACCGG
The DNA here is from genome assembly GCA_020205555.1 of Panax stipuleanatus. Lineage (NCBI taxonomy): Eukaryota > Viridiplantae > Streptophyta > Magnoliopsida > Apiales > Araliaceae > Panax > Panax stipuleanatus. Next base: position 134,885,463 of record CM035120.1, read on the forward strand.
GTATTTCAACAGTTTTAACGGTAACAACTACGCCGTTATTTTATATATATATAGTTATATATATACAAAAGGGCGATATATATAGTTATATATATACAAAAGTTGTAAAAGGGCGATGGATTTTCACTCGCAAGCCCGAACTGAAATTAAAATATATATTTAAACTGTAAATAGCCACGAAATAATCCAGGCTTGACAGGAATGAAATATATATATATATATATATATAAATATATAAAAAATAGTAAAAAAGGCGATGGATTTTCACGCCGGTGCCCGTACTGGAATTGAAATTGACATAAAAGTAGTCAACCAGTGACTGGGGAGAGCACCCAATATGGCGAAGTGTGCAAAAGCAGTAAAATGGCCACGAAGTAATCCACGCCGGACTGAAAATATATAAATGTATATATATATATATATATATATATATATATATATATTGACAGAAATGTAGTCAACCAAGACTGGAAAGAGAATCCAGTGGTGGTGAAAGTCGCTTATATATGCGTATAAATATAAAAGCGGTAAACTACCTCGGATTTGATTTCCGGGCTGGACAGAATTGAAATTTTAGTATATATACAAAAAGGGCCAAAACCGGACTGGGAAAATAACCCAGTCCGGCGAAGTTGCCAAAACGTGTGTGCTAGTGCATTGAAGCTGCTTGAGCTGACGGATTGTCAATTCGAGTTTTAAAAATGCCAGAAATTGAGTTTATGTACAGAAATGTACCAAATTTTAACGAAAACGGCCGCGGAACTAAGTTCCGGGTATATTTAGACGGTGAAAATTGACGTGCAAGTGCCTAAAAGTGTGACGTAATAGTATTGACTTGCTGATCGTAAAAATATTTACAATGGACAGCACAACGGGCTTTTTGCCACTTAGTGGGCTTCAAACGTCCAAATTTACTAGTGAATTTTTGATATGTAGTAGTATATGGGTTTGTCTACATGTTGGAGTAAAAATATTTAGGTTTGGAAGAGGTGTAAAAGTCAAAAAATCAGACGAGCAGAGCTTCGCTGTGTTTCAGAATTCTTAAAAATGAAGGGGGCAGTGATAGGTATTAATTTTTCAGTTTTATTTTGATAATAAACAATTATATATATTTTCACCTAAAGATTATATTTATTTATTTATTTTTCATATACCCAATTGAATTAAATTTTATTAACCTTGGTACAAAAATTGTCAAAGTGTTAAATAATTTAATTCATACATTAATATCTCAAGGCAAGGAGATCCTATTTCAAATTTTCTTACCAAAAATTATAAAGGGGCAAAAAGTTTCTTTTGGATAAAACATTATAATACATGATATTTGAAACATATATATGGAATATAAGACTTAAGAAAAAATTCGGTGATGGCCAAACAAATATGAGACAATCATTTTCGGACTTAAAGGCATTAAGTATCTAATGGGCATAAAAACCTTGACCGAAAAATAAGTGCTTGACATTTGGATAAAACAAAAACCACTTAATCATAAACATACATGATCATTACTCATTTTATACATGCATGGAAATTTCGGATGGAGCATGAACCATAAGCATGCACGACTCATAAAAAGCCTTGACCGAATATATTGCACACATGCTTGGGCGGATGAAATCTTTTAGCATAATAAAATGCTATCATATTTGAATGAGATTTTGTGCGAGTGTAAAGCTTGACCGAATATAAGAAAGATTTGAATGGATTCATTTGGTACATACATTGAGAAAACACAAACTTGCCAGTAACAAAGAATTGGCAATCCGTGTGAATCAAAACTCATCCGGACCATTGATTTCAAACAAACAAATCTCATCCATTCATTCAAAAATAGATTTTGAAAATTACCTTTTTGTCCCCAACTTCAAAAATCTATAAATAGGAAAGTCTTTCATTCATTTGGTTTTTACCAATTCAATTGAAAAGAAAAGCTTACTCTCCTTGTCTACATAGTCTCTCACTAAAAAGCTTACAATTCTCTTCTTGTTCAAAAGTTCTGATTATATACGAAAGGAAAATTGGTCTAAGTAAATTGAGATAAGTTATTTATTTGAAGTTATATTAATTATCTCTTATTTATTATATTATATAGATATACGAATATAAATTGTTATACACAATTTTATATATCTTTATTTCATCTATTTATCGAATAGAAATTTATATTTAGACGTCGCAAGGTTACAGGAGACATTCCTTTTAAAAGGAATTCACACCGTACGATTCCTTATAGTACTAAAATAACTTTATATTTGATAAATACTTATATAAATATTATAAAATAGATATACACTTGATTGTTCAAAAACAACACTGAGATAATTCCTCTAAAGAGTGAATCATTCGAATTATATTTGAAAAATATAAGTGATCTATTGAAAAATATTTATATAACTATCAATTGTGAAATATTATAAATATTGTCATACTTAGACATTGCAAGGCTACAGAAGACATTCTTTTTAAAAGGATTCACACCGTACGATTCCTTATAGTACTAAGTGATTTTGTTTATAATCCATCGCATAATAGATAAAATATTATTATATATTATTTGAGTTAAACAAGTTTATTTGTTATTTCAAGTATTGTTTAAAATTAATTAGTTGATTATTCTATACTTGATATTTGCTCATCTTGAAAGTTATTTTTAAATTACTTTCTTATAATTCAAAAAGCAATCTTTGATTCAAAAGGAAATTGATATAAATTGCTTTCATCTATATATATTGAACTGAATTACTATCTGCTTATGTTAGAAGCACTGTAACAATTTGTAAAAGAGAAAAAGAATAGAGATAGTCTGTTTTATGTACCTGTGAGAAATACCAAGAATTCTTTGATCAAGACCAGAGTTTTTGAGAGAAGTCAGCTGGGAGTTGGATCTCTATTAACTTGTGAGGAAAGAAGAGATAGTTATTTCAAGATCAGATCATAGAATATGACTAATCTAAAAGAAGTACAACTAAGCTTGAGGAAGGAGCGAGGAGCTTGCTATCCAAGATAGATTAGTTAAGAGCAGTTGTAAGTTTGTCTATAAAACTTTGTAAAGGCTTTTTCGCCTGGTGAAGGAGTATTTATTACTGATAGTAATAGGATCTCAAGGAATACTTGAGACTGGACGTAGCAACATACCAGGGATGTATGTTGTGAACCAGACAAATCTTTGTGCATTGTATAATTGAATTTTTATTATCTTGCATATTAATTTCTAACAGTGCAAATAATTATTTAAAAATTCAAAAAGGCCTAAGATAAATTTTTATCTGTAATAATCTATTCAACCCCCCTTTCTAGATTATTATTGGACTTTCAATTGGTATCATAGCGGTGCTCTTTAACTTGTTTGTTGAGTATATACAGGCATACCTAAAAGTAGATCCATGGCCTACAATGCTACTGGTTGCGGAGAAGGACTATCAATGTCCAGACCTCCACTATTTGATGGTACCAACTTTTCCACCTGGAAAAACAGATTCAAAATCTATGCCAAGTCTCAAGGAATCAAAATCTGGTGTGCAATAGAACGAGGCGTGAAGGTTCCTACTAAAACCCAAGGAGACAAAGTCATTGAAAAAGATATCTATGAATTCACCACTGAAGAGGAAGAGATCATGAATATTGCCTCAAGAGCTGAGCAAGTATTAACAAGTGCTTTAATTGAAAAGGAATACAAAAGAGTGAACAATTGTAAAAATACAAAAGAAATCTGGGAGAAACTGATTGTAACCTATGAAGAAATCAATCATATCAAAGAAACCAGAAAGGATGCTCTAATTCAAGAATACGAAAGCTTCAAGCTTGAAAACGAAGAAAAAATTATTGATATAGAAACACGTTTTTCCAGAATCATTGATGAACTGGAACAACTGAGAAAGGCATACACCATAAATAAGAAAAACAGAAGAATTCTCAAAGCCCTTCCATCCATATGGAAAATGAAGGTTACAGCAATCAAAGAAATGCAAGATCTAACTTCATATCCTGTTGATAACCTCATTAAAAATCTTTGTGCTCATGAAGTCGATATGCTCATTGAAAAAACCGGATCAGACACAGACCTCAAGAAAAAAGGAATTACTTTTAAAGCTCTTCTTGTAGATCAAGAAAGTGACGATGAAGAATTAAATGAAGAACTTCTGAGTCTAGACAACAATGAGATTCCTCTACTATCCAGACAACTTAGAAGAGTTATTCAAATTAAAGCAAGAAAATATGGCAAAGAATTCATGAAAAACAACTTCTACAACTTCAAGAGCAAGCAAATATTCAAGCCAAAAGCACAAGGAGGAAATTTCAAAGCAAACAACAACAATTTCAGAAATGTCAATGAAAATTCAAACACATGCTTCGAATGCAATCAGCCTGGACATTTCAAAAAGGATTATCCAAAACTTATCAACAACAAAGTTCTGGTAGTAGAAGAAGGATGGGACTTAAGTGATGAAGAAGAAACTACCGAACAAAAAGAAGAAATTGCAAACCTGTGTTTAATGACAGAAAATGATTCTTCACCAAGATCTGAGATAAACTCTGAACATCAACTACCAAATACATCATTTTTAACATATACACTAGAAAATATAAATGAAGAGCATTATGAATTACAAGAAGCGTACAGTTATTTATATGAAAATAATGAAAGAATAAAAGAAGAACTAGAAAAATTAATTAAAATTAATAAGGATCTTGAAATAGAAAACTCAAGCTTAATCATAATTAATGAAAACTTAAATGAAGAAAAAGAAGAAAATGAAATATTATTAAAAGAAGAAGTAGAAAAGTTACGAAAAACAAATGTAAATCTTGAAATTGAAAATACAAATGTAATTCTAGTTAATGAAAATTTAAATGAAATGAAGAAAGAAAATAATTCATTAAAAGAAGAATTAGAACATTTTAAAAGAATAAATAAAAATGTTGAAATAGAAAATTCAACACTTATCATTTCAATTGAAAATCTTGAAATAGAAAATTCAACATTGGCCGTAATTAATGAAGATACTCAAATACAAGATCAAAAACTAACTGAAGAAATTAAAAATATCAAAATAGAAAATTCACATCTAAAAATAGAATTAGAAAAATGAAATTATTTAATTGAAAACTTAAACAAAGAACGTGATGACCTAAACTCTATAATTTATAAATTTACAAAAGAAAAGAAAAATCTTGATGTAATGTTAAATCAACAAAAATGCAGTTTTAATAAAGAAGGTTTAGGATATACTGGAGAAACAACTAAATCAACAGATAAAGGTCTATATCATGTTAAAATAAAATAGAAGGAAAGTCATATATCTCCTTTTACCAAATGTTCTTATTGTAATAGAAATGAACATTCATTTTATATGTGCAATGCTAGAAATGAAAATTACAAAGGAAAAATGATTTGGGTTCCTAAAGGAACATGTATTACACCCACTATTACAAGAAAAGAAATTCATAAAAATTATTATCATACATCTTATAATCCTATTACTAATAGAATGTTTATTTCTACAAAAATGAATTATCCTATGCCAAGTTCTGCAAAGAAAAATACAAATGTTTCTTATACAACTTGGAAAACTTACCCAAAGAACCCTTCATGTTAAAGGGTACCAGCTTGTAAAATTAGTATATATATATATTGCAGGTATGTCTTACAGCTGATTTAAATAAAAGCAAATGGTATCTCGATAGCGGAAGTTCAAGACATATGACTGGTGACAAATCAAAATTAAAAAATCTGCAAGCTTCAGACTATGGTGAAGTAACCTTTGGAGACAACAACAAAGGAAAAATAATTGGAGTCGAAAATGTGGGTAACAATTACATAACAATCTCTAATGTTCAGCTAGTCACAGGACTCAGGTATAATCTTCTGTCTATAAGTCAACTGTGTGATAGTGGTTTCAAAATATCCTTTAATATACATAATTGCTCTATATTTGACCAAACCGACAAACTAGTATTAATATGTCCCAGATATCAAAATGTGTATACATGCGACTTAGATACATACCCTCACTTAGATAACATCTACCTTGTGTCTGCAAATGATGATCCATGGCTTTGGCATCGAAGGCTAGGACACATTAACATGAAGTTAATCAATAATATTTCTTCTAAAGAACATATACGTGGTCTTCCTAAATTAAAATTCTTTAAAGATCATATATGTGAAGCATGTGAACTTGGAAAACAAATTAATGCATCTCATAAGCCTAAACTCTATGTATCAACATCTCGACCTTTAGAACCTTTACATATGGACTTAGTAGGACCTATTCCTAAACACAGTATGGGTGGTGCTATATACATTCTAGTTTTGGTTGACGACTATTCTCGATTTACATAGGTTAATTTTCTTAAATTTAAAAATGAAGCTATTAATTCTTTTTCTGCTCTTTGTAAGAAAATTCAAAATCAACAAGAAAGGTCTATTGTATATATTCGGTCTGATCACGAAAGAAAATTTGACAATTCTGATTTCATTATGTTCTGTGATGAGAACGGTATAAGCCATAATTTTTCTGCTCCCTATACACCTCAGTCAAATGGTGTAGTTGAAAGAAAAAATTGCACTTTACAAGAAATGGCTAACACTATGTTAAATGAATATCGTCTTCCAAAATATTTTTGGACCGAAGCTGTGGCAACATCCTGTTACATTTTAAACAGAGTTTTATTAAGACCTATTTTTCTCAAAACTCTGTAAGACCCCGAATTTTATAAATAAATATTTAATTTTCTTTATATATTATTTTGAAATAGTAAGGGGTTGATTTAATTAATGTAGTAAGTTGTGGGTAAAATGCGCAAATATTTTAAAATGAGCAAGTGGTTATAAAATATTCATTGTTGTCGAGGAATATTCGTTTGGTCGTGGAATATTCTTGTTGTCGGGGAATATTCGTACGACGACGCAGCCATTTGTGGGCCCCACAACGGAATAACTGTCAGCTATAGAAAGCGACATAAATAACTTTTTTATAAATAATGATAAAACTATTACGGTTAAACTGTTGAAATACCCGGTGGTTAAAATACAATAATACGCGGTGTTGCACAGTAGCACACGATATTGCACAGTAATTTTAATTATTGATTCTTACGTAAGAAGGCATTTACTCAATAATTATTACAGTAATTACTATTCAATATTTTATATTATTGATTCAATAATTGCTACAACTGCATAATATTTTATTGATTCAATAATTGCTACAATTGCATAATATTTTATTGATTCAATAATTGATATGTTGATATTTTCTATCAATAACTGCTACGTTGATATTTTATATTATTGTTTCAATAATTGTCACTGCACAGTATTTCCCATTATAAAATCAATAAATCATATTATTTGAATAATATTATTAGATAGCATTATTGGAAATGTCTAAGAAAGTTCTGTCCAGGGGGGTTATTTAATTGCGCGCCAGTAAGAAGAAATCCTTATCGGAAGGCCCCCTCTTTCCTGAAAACGACCTGGTTGTCAATATTGTAGTTCTGTAATATTATTTGTGAATAATTAATGATTGATTTATATGATAAGAAAATATTTATTTTATGTGAAGAAATTAATGTTGATGTTTTATCAATATTTTGGTGTGAAAATCATCCGTATGTGGATTTCGGTCACTTTTCGTTTGGAATTTGGAAAAATTTTCTTCTACAAAGTTGTAGAGAATTAAATTACCTATGAAAAAGACATAGAATTTGTATTTTTTTTGATAAAAGGGCTATTTATTATGAATTATTGAAGTTACAAAAATAAATATTTTTTTTATTAAAAACATAAGTGGGCCCCACTTTTGTTTTTTTGTGAAAAAATTCTGAATTCTAAGCTGGTGTGCATTGGAATTTCAGAGGGTTGAAGCCACCGGTAGTAGGTAAGTCAGCTTTGGTGTTCTGGCATTTTTCTATAAATAGCCTAGGTTAGAATTGAAAATCACATCAGAATCAGAAGTTTTCTCTCTCTATAATATCGAGCGTATTTTTGCGAGTATTTAGATACTTTGAGTGTTGCTATTTAGTGCAAGTTTCCTTCAGTATTATATCCGATATTTCAGCCGAAGTACTATTCTTTTGAGGCAAAGGATGTTATTTTCTTTCGTAAACGATGTTATTCTTCTCAATATCATTATACCAAAATATTGGCATGGATTTTATTATAAAATTCTTACTTTTTTCGTCGGGATTACTATTCACGTATACGGCACTATTCACAAATACAGTACTATTCACGAAAAAAATTTATTTTCTTTTTTCTTGTCCTTTATTTCACTAGATTTGTTTTTTAAGAGTATTTTTTGTAAGACCCCAACTTTTATGAATAAAAATTTAATTTTCTTTATATATTATTTTAAAATAGTAAGGTGTTGATTTGATAAATGTAAAAAATTATGGGTGAAATGTGCAAATATTTTAAAATAAGCAAATAGTTATAAAATATTCTTGTTGTCGGAGAATATTCGTTTGGTCGTGGAATATTCTTGTTGTCGGGGAATATTCGTATGACGGCGCAGCTATTTGTCGACCCCACAACGAAATAACTGTCGGATATAGAAAGCGACAGAAATAATTTTTTTATAAAATAACGGCGTAGTTGTTACCGTTAGTACTGTTGAAATACCCGATGGTTAAAATACAGTAATACGCGGTGTTGCACAGTAGCACACGGTATTGCACAGTATTTCGAATTATTGATTCTTACAAAAGAAGACACTTACTCAATTATTGTTACAGTAATTACTGTTCAATATTTTATATTATTGATTTAATAATTGCATGATATTTTATTGATTCAATAATTGCTACGTTGATATTTTATATCAATAATTGCTACGTTGCTATGATTGATTCAATAATTGCTACCGTTGATATTTTTTATTATTGATTCAATAATTGTCATTGCACAGTATTTCACATTATCAACTCAATAATTCATATTATTTGAATAATATTATTAGATAGCATTATTGACAATGTCTAAGAAAGTTCTGTCTAGGAGGGGTTATTTAATTGCGCGCCAGTAAGGAGAAGTCCTTATCGGAAGGCCCCCTCTTTCCTAGGAATGACCTGGTTGTCAATATTGTAGGTCTGTAATATTATTTGTGAATAATTAATTATTGATTTATATGATAAGAAAATATTTATTTTGGGGATATGAAAGAAGAAATTAGTGCTGATGTATTTTTATCAGTATTTTGGTGTAGAAAATCATCCGTTTATGGATTTCGGATAATTTATGTTTGGAATTTGGAAAAACTTCCTTCTACAAAGTTGTAGAGAATTAAATTTTTTATAGAAGGACATAGAATTTATATTTTTCTGACAAAAAGGCTATTTATTATGAATTATTGAAGTTTTAAAAAATTAATATTTTTTATATGGGTGGGCTCCACGTTTGTTGGCTTGTAAATGTTGAATATTTTTTTTCCTCACGAGGTGTGCTGGGAAACCGTCTGCCACAAAAGTTAATATTGGTGTCCTGACATTTTCCTATAAATAGGGTGCTTAGGTTAGAATTGAAAATCACACCAGAATCAGAAGTTTTCTCTCTCTATAATATCGAGCGTATTTTTGTGAGTATTTAGATACTTTGAGTGTTACTATTCAGTGCAAGTTTTCTTCAGCCTTATATCCGATATTCCAGTCAGAAGTACTATTCTTTTGAGGTAAGGGATGTTATTTTCTTTCGTAAATGATGTTATTCTTTTCAATATCATTATACCAAAATATTGGCATGGATTTTATTATAAAATTCTTACTTTTTCCGTCGGGGTTACTATTCACGTATACGGCACTATTCACGTATACCATTCACGAAAAAATTAGATTTTCTTCTGTTTGTCCAAATTGCTTGTTAAGGTTCCTATTTTGATTGGATGCAAGTTTTTATCTTTATTCTTGAATTTTGCTCCACAAAGTATTATTATGGAATATTCTTGAATTTGGATAAACTAAATTACGAATCCCTAATCTTTGTCTTTTATCTCACTGGATTCGTTCTTTAAAATATTTTTCATCATCCTCAGTTCTAAATGGTGATATAACTGAATATCTTTGACCTGTAGAGCAAAGATAAATGATTACCTGATGAATATCTTTGGCCGTAGTGCAAAGATGAACAGGTGTTGAGATGAACATGACCACTGATGATACAAATGAATATCTTTGGCCGTAGTGCAAAGATGAATATTTGATTCGAGATGTATATTGATTGATGTTACAGGGATAAAATATTGATGATGAGCTTTTAAATCATAGAAGATAGTAGACTTCATTCTCTACTTAACTCTTCTAGTGAATTGTTATTTCCGCTGCGAATATTGATCTAAAACTTGTTGTCAATAATATTTTATCTGAATTGTTGAAAACTAACGATAATTTATTTTTTGTTATCTTAGTCATAATATTCTTTACTGGGCTAGTTGAGCTCACCCTTTTTATCTATTGTCCTCTTCAGGAAATGAGAATGTTGCGGGAACTAGTCGGGGAACAGAGTGATGGTCCGAGTTAGAGCAATAGTAGTCCTCACTATTTCTGATAAAAAGTGTGATAATAATTGTAATGAGGACTTAGTTTGAATATTAATATTTTCTACACATTTGTATTGATACTCACAGTTGTGTGGTCGTATTTTGCACGACCGTGTGATATAAAAGTTTGTATTTGAATTCTGTACCATATTTTTGGCGACTCAGAATGGGTTGGGTTGACTGGACCTATTTTGGGGGGCGTCACAGTTGGTATCAGAGCTTAGGGATATGGTCTCTGGCGGAGATCGGGGAATAGAACTAGAAGGGGAGAGACGAGTAAATCCTTCACTAGTATGTCCTACCTAAGCTTATGTGGTATTTAATTGGTCAGTTAGAGCATAGGGTTAATATGTGATATGTTAATTTGTTTAATTAACCCTCGTTGTATGGCAGTATTTGAGAATGGCAGCTGAGAATGTTAACAATGAAGTGAATGAGGCCGTGGAGACACCTTTAATCACCAACTAGGAGAACGTGCAAGAGGAAGGCAATGTTCATCCTGAAAACAACGCTGGTCAGACGATAAACGATGAGATATTTAAAAGTTTTTTACAGTTCATGCAAAACCAGACGAGGGAAACTCGTGTGCAAAATACAGGTGGAGATAATAACAACACGCGAATTATCACTGCCAAGCAGTTCAAAGAGTTGGGACCACCAGAGTTTTTGGAAAAGCCGGATCCGATCAAGGCGGAGACGTGGATTAAATAAATTACCAAGATATTTGATGTCTTGGGATGCACGGAGGAACAGAAGGTTCCATTCGCCACTTTTACGTTCCGAGGAGAGGCAGATTACTGGTCAAAATCTGTGAAGCGTACCCAGCCTGCCGCACTCAAGATATCTTGGGAAGCGTTCCAGAAACTGTTCAATGATATGTACTTTCCTGAAAGTATTCGTCATATGAAGTACGTAGAGTTTATCAGACTAGAACAAAACAACATGACGGTGTCCCAGTACGAGGCTAAGTTCGCGGAGCTGTCCAAGTTTGCACCTCATTTGGTGGAGAATGAGGAACGTATGACGCGGATGTTTCTGAGAGGTTTGAAACCCGAAATACGTCAATACCTCATTTCTCACATATATTCTCTATATTCAGATGTAGTGAACAGGGCCCAGTTGTTGGAACGAGATAGTGATTATATTCAACCAAGGGACAACAACCAAGGTCGTACCGGTGGCAGCAGTCATCGGAGCAATGACAACCAGCGGGGAGGAAAGTATAACAGAAGCGGTAACCACTCCGGTGGTAATCGTGACCATGATAGTAGAAAACGAGAATCGGGAGGAGATTTCAAGAAGAGAAGGTATAACAATGATAACGTGAAGACGTCAACATCAACTGTTTCTAGGAGAGGAGAACGACCACCAATCGTATGCTATAAATGCAGGAAAGAGGGACACATCAGCCCAAACTGCCCACAACAATTCAAAGCATGCTTTAACTATGGAAAAGAAGGACATATAACTCGAGATTGTCCTGTTGCGAAACCAAATCCAGCGGGGGTGGTGATTCCAAAGGCGGTTTCGGACATGTCAAAGTCGGTGATTCCTGGAAGAGCGTTTGTCGTGACAGCCCAAAATGCAAGGAACCCACACGAGGTGATTACGGGTAAGCTAGTCATAAACTCTTGCGAAGTTTACACCTTGTTAGATACCGGTGCTACCCATTCCTTTATTTCACCTACTTGTGCTCAACGTTTGAACTTGACTTCTGATAAATTAGACTTTGACTTATCTGTTGAAACTCCGTTAGGAGAAACCTTTGTTACATCTACAGTTTACAAATCTTGCTTGATTCAGATTGGTACCCTTACCTTACCTGTTGATCTTATATCTTTGAAAATACTTGCATTTGACGTGATTTTAGGAATTGACTGGTTAACCACTTACCATGCCAAAATTGATTGTTTTCGTAAGGTTGTTAGTTTTCATATTCCTAATCAACCTGTTGTGCGAATTCAAACCACCAAACCACTAAAATCAATCAATATCATTTCAAATCACAAGGATATTCGTTTATTGAAAAACGGATGCCAAGCTTTCTTAGCTCATGTCACTGATCTAAACCAGAATACGTCAGATTTGAATGATATTTCCGTTGTTAATGAGTTTCCTGATGTATTTCCCGAAGAACTTCCCTGTCTACCCCCAGAACGTGAAGTTGAATTCTTTATTGATCTTGAACCCGGTACAAAACCCAATTCTAAAACCCCATATCGAATGGCTCCTATTGAACTTCAGGAATTAAAGGTTCAATTAAAGGAATTGTTAGACATCGATTTTATTCGTCCTAGTACGTCTCCTTGGGGTGTTCCTGTTTTTTTCGTAAAGAAGAAAGACGGGAGTATGCGACTTTGTATTGACTATCGGGAGTTGAACCATGTCACCATCAAGAATAGGTATCCGCTACCTCGTATTGATGACCTGTTCGACCAGTTGCAAGGAGCACAATTCTTTTCAAAGATCGTTCTTCGTTCTGGATATCATCAGCTAAAGATTAAAACTGAGGATATTCCGAAGACTGCCTTCAAAACTCGGTACAGGCGTTATGAGTTCTTAGTCATGTCTTTTGGATTGACTAATGCTCATGCTACTTTCGTGGATATGATGAACCGTATATTTAAGGAATATTTGGATCAGTTCGTTGTTGTGTTTATTGATGACATCCTCATCTATTCTAAAAGCCGTGAAGATCATGAGCACTACTTGAAGCTGGTACTTTAAAAGCTTCGTGAGAACAAGCTATATGCCAAGCCGAACAAATGCGAGTTCTGGCTTGAGGAAGTAGCATTTCTTGGGCACGTGGTATCGAAACGTGGAGTATCTGTTGACCCGGCGAAGATTGAAGCAATACAAAGCTGGGAGCAAACTAAGTCGGTGATCGAAGTACAAAGCTTTCTGGGCTTAGCTGGTTATTATCGGAGGTTCGTAGAGGGATTTTCTCGAATCGCTACTCCATTAACTCAGTTGACTCGAAAAGATACAAAATTCGTTTGGAGCGAGGAATGCGAGAAGAGCTTCCAAGAGCTCAAGAGGAGACTTATCTCGGCACCTGTTCTGACAATACCATCTGGTTCGGATGGATTTGTTATTTACAGCAATGCTTCGGGCAAAGGGTTAGGATGTGTTCTCATGCAACATGGGAAAGTCATAGCCTATGCCTCGCGACAACTCAAAGAATATGAGAGGAATTATCCTACTCATGATCTAAAGTTGGCAGTTGTCGTTTTCGCGTTGAAGATCTGGAGACATTACCTGTACGGGGAGAAAGTGGTGATTTATACGGATCATAAGAGCCTTAAATATTTTTTCACTCAGAAGGAACACAACATGCAGCAACGACGTTGGCTTGAGCTGTTGAAAGATTATGATCATACCATCCAATACCATCCTGGAAAAGCGAACGTGGTAGCTGACGTATTGAGTAGAAGATCATATGTGGGAACGAGTGCGATGATGTTAAGTATACGCGCAGAACCAGCTTTGATTAATAAAGTTAAAGCTACTCAAGCTACAGACCCGGAGCTGATGAAGATGAAGAAGAAGGTGCAAGAAGGTGCCATTCTAGAAGCAAGAATCGATGAAGAGGGAATACTTTGAATCAACTCCATACTTTGTGTTCCTAACAATTCTGACTTGAAGCATAGAATTATGATGGAGGCACACAACACACCATTTGCAACCCATCCTGGGAGTACCAAAATGTATCATGATTTTCGACATACATTTTGGTGGAGCAATATGAAAAGAGAGATCGCGGAGTTTATTTCGAGATGTTTAACTTGTCAACGTGTAAAGGCGGAGCATCAAGTACCGAAGGGTCCATTGCAACCACTTGAGATTTCGAAATAGAAGTGGGAGCCCATTACGATGGATTTCGTTACGGGTCTTCCCAAGGTTTCTCAAGGCATAGATGCAATTTGGGTAATTGTTGATAGATTAACCAAGTCTGAACATTTCTTGCCGATACGAAAGACTTATTCCCTTGAACGTCTTGCTCATATGTACATGAATGAGATTGTGAGAAGGCATGGCATGCTAGTATCCATAGTTTCGGATCGTGACCCCAGATTTACTTCACGATTTTGGATCAGTTTGCAGAAAGCTATGGGCACAGATTTACAATTCAGTTTGGCTTATCATCCTCAAACAGACGGACAATCAGAAAGGACTATTCAAACTCTTGAAGATCTATTGAGACTCTGTGTTCTAGACTTCAAAGGGAGTTGGGATAAGTACTTACCATTGGTGGAATTCTCCCACAATAACAGTTATCAGGCAAGTATAGGCGTAGCTCCATTCCAAGCGTTGTATGGACGAAAGTGTCGTTCTCTAGTATGCTGGGATGAGGTGGGTGAAGCAACATTATTGGGACCAGAGTTAGTACATATGACTACGGAAAAGATTCAAATGATCCGGCAACGGATACAAACAGCACAAGATCGACAAAAGAGTTATGCGGATCATCATCGAAAGGACGTGGAATTTAATGTTGGGGACCATGTATTGTTACGTGTTGCTCCATGGAAGGGAGTTACGAGGTTTGGGAAAAGAGGAAAGCTCAATCCACGATTCATTGGTCCATTTGAGATCCTTGACCGAGTAGGAAATGTTGCCTATAGACTCGTTTTACCTCCAAGCATGTCTCGTGTTCATAACGTGTTTTACATATCCGTGTTACGTAAATATGTGAAGGATCCAAACCGCATTATTGAGTTAGAACCAGATGAGATAGCCGAAGATTTAACGTACGAGGAGGTACCTGTCAAGATCTTGGATAGGAAGGAGCATGTCTTACGCTCGAAAATTATACCTCAAGTTAAAGTTTTATGGAGAAACCATGCTATTGAGGAAATGACCTGGGAGTTGGAATCGAAAATGAAAGCGAGGTATCCTCACCTTTTCGACATATCAGGTACGTACGTCAATTTCGGGGACGAAATTTCATAAGGAGGGGAGGTTGTAAGACCCCAACTTTTATGAATAAAGATTTAATTTTCTTTATATATTATTTCGAAATAGTAAGGTGTTGATTTGATAAATGTGAAAAATTATGGATGAAATGTGCAAATATTTCAAAATAAGCAAGTGGTTATAAAAAATTCTTGTTGTCAGGGAATATTCGTTTGGTCGTGGAATATTCTTGTTGTCGGGGAATATTCGTACGACGACGCAGCTATTTGTGGGCCCCATAACGGAATAACTGTCGGATATAGAAAGCGACAGAAATAACCTTTTTATAAAATAACGGCGTAGTTGTTACCGTTAGTAAATACCCGGTGGTTAAAATACAGTAATACGCGGTGTTGCACAGTAGCACACGGTATTGCACAGTATTTTGAATTATTGATTCTTACGAAAGAAGACACTTACTTAATTATTGTTACAGTAATTACTGTTCAATATTTTATATTATTGATTCAATAATTGCATGATATTTTATTGATTCAATAATTGCTACGTTGATATTTTATATCAATAATTGCTACGTTGCTATGATTGATTCAATAATTGCTACCGTTGATATTTTGTATTATTGATTCAATAATTGTCATTGCACAGTATTTCACATTATCAACTCAATAATTCATATTATTTGAATAATATTATTAGATAGCATTATTGACAATGTCTAAGGAAGTTCTGTCTAGGAGGGGTTTAATTGCGCGCCATTAAGGAGAAGTCCTTATCGGAAGACCCCCTATTTCTTGGGAACGACCTGGTTGTCAATATTGTAGGTTTGTAATATTATTTGTGATTAATTAATTATTGATTTATATGATAAAAAAATATTTATTTTGTGGATATGAAAGAAGGAATTAGTGCTGATGTGTTTTTATCAGTATTTTGGTGTGAAAAATTATCCGTTTATGGATTTCGGATAATTTATGTTTGGAATTTGGAAAAACTTCCTTCTACAAAGTTGTAGAGAATTAAATTTTCTATAGAAGAACATAGGATTTGTATTTTTCTGACAAAAGGGCTATTTATTATGAATTATTGAAGTTTCGAAAAATTAATATTTTTTATATGGGTGGGCCCCACTTTTGTTAGCTTGTAAATGCTGAATATTTTTTTTCCTCACGAGGTGTGCGGGGAAGCCGCCTGCCACAAAAGTCAATATTGGTGTCCTGACATTTTTCTATAAATAGGGTGCTTAGGTTAGATTTGAAAATCACACCAGAATCAAAAGTTTTCTCTCTCTATAATATCGAGCGTATTTTTGTGAGTATTTAGATACCTTGAGTGTTACTATTCAGTGCAAGTTTTTTTCAGCCTTATATCCGATATTCCAGTCAGAAGTACTATTCTTTTGAGGTAAGGGATGTTATTTTCTTTCGTAAATGATGTTATTCTTTTCAATATCATTATATCAAAATATTGGCATGGATTTTATTATAAAATTCTTACTTTTTTCGTCGGAGTTACTATTCACGTATACGGCACTATTCACGTATACAGCACTATTTACGAAAAAATTAAATTTTCTTCTGTTTGTCCAAATTGCTTGTTAAGGTTCCTATCTTTGATTGGATGCAAGTTTTTATCTTTATTCTTGAATTTTGCTCCACAAAGTATTATTATGGAATATTCTTGAATTTGGATAAACTAAATTACGAATCCCTAATCTTTGTCTTTTATCTCACTGGATTCGTTCTTTAAAATATTTTTCATCATCCTCAGTTCTAAATGGTGATATAACTGAATATCTTTGGCCTGCAGAGCAAAGATAAATGATTACCTGATGAATCTTTTTGGCCGTAGTGCAAAGATGAACAGGTGTTGAGATGAACATGACCACTGATGATACAAATGAATATCTTTGGCCGTAGTGCAAAGATGAATATTTGATTCGAGATGTATATTGATTGATGTTACAGGGATAAAATATTGATGATGAGCTTTTAAATCATAGAAGATAGTAGACTTTATTCTCTACTTAACTCTTCCAGTAAATTGTTATTTTCGCTGCGAATATTGATCTAAAACTTGTTGTCAATAATATTTTATCTGAATTGTTGAAGACTAACGATAATTTATTTTTCATTATCTTAGTCATAATATTCTTTACTAGGCTAGTTGAACTCACCCTTTTTATCTATTGTCCTCTTCAGGAAATGAGAATGTTGCGGGAACTAGTCGGGGGACAGAGTGATGGTCCGAGTTAGAGCAATAGTAGTCCTCACTATTTCTGATAAAAAGTGTGATAATAATTGTAATGAGGACTTAGTTTGAATATTAATATTTTCTACACATTTGTATTGATACTCACAGTTGTGTGCTCGTATTTTGCACGACCGTGTGATATAAAAGTTTGTATTTGAATTCTATACCATGTTTTTGGCGACTCAGAATGGGTTGGGTTGACTGGACCTATTCTGGGGGGCGTTACATTTTTCATCATCCTCAGTCTTAAATGGTGATACTTGATGAATATCTTTGGCCTGTAGTGCAAAGACGAATGATTACCTGATGAATATCTTTGGCCCGTAGTGCAAAGATGAACATATGTTGAGATGAACCTGACCACTGGTGATACAAATGAATATCTTTGGCCGTAGTGCAAAGATGAATATTTGATTTGAGATATATTGATTGATGTTATAGGGATAAAATATTGATTATGGACTTCTAAATTATAGAAGATAGTAGACATTATCTCCTACTTAACTCTTCTGATGCATTGTTATTTTCGCTGCAGTTGTTGATCTAAAACTTGTTGTCCATAATATTTTATCTAATTTGTTGAAGACTAACGATAATTCATTTTCCATTATCTTAGTCATAATATTCTTTACTGGACTAGTTGAGCTCACCCTTTTATTCTATTGTCCACTTCAAGAAATGAGAATGTCGCAGAGACTAGTCGGGGGACAGAGTGATGGTCCGAGTTAGAGCAGTAGTAGTCCTCCCTATAAAGTAGTATGATAATAATTGTAATGAGGACTTAGTTTGAGTGTTAATATTTTTTATATATTTGTATTGACACTCACAGCTTGTATGGTCGTCCTGCTCACGACCTTTTGATATAAAAGTTTGTATTTGGATTCTGTACCATGTGTTTGGCTACTCAAAATGGGTTGAGTTGATTGAACATATTCTGGGGGAGTCTCAGTTGGTATCAGAGCTTAGGGATACGATCTCTGGCGGAGATCGGGGAATAGAACAAGGAGGGGAGAGACGAGTAAATCCTTCGCTAGTGTGTCCTACCTAAGCTTATCTGATGTTTAATTGGTCAGTCGGAGTATAGGGTTGATATGTTAATTTGTTTAATTAACCCTTATTTTATAGCAGTATTTGAGAATGGCAGCTGAGAATGTTAACAATGGAGTGAATGAGACTGTGGAGACACCTTTAATCACCAACCAGGAGAACGTGCAACAGGAAGACAATATTCCTCCTGTAAACGACCCTACCAACCAGACGATAAACGAGGAAATGTTTAGAAGTTTTTTGCAGTTGATGCAAAACCAGACGAGGGAGACTCGTGTGCAGAATACAGGTGGAAATAATAACAACACGCGGATTGTCACTGCCAAGCAGTTCAAAGAGTTTGGACCACCAGAGTTTTTGGAAAAGCCAGATCCGATCAAGGCGGAGACGTGGGTTAAGCAAATTACCAAGATATTTGATGTCTTGGGATGCACGGAGGAACAGAAGGTTCCATTTGCCACCTTTATGTTACGTGGAGAGGCAGATTACTGGTGGGAATCTATGAAGCGTACCTAGACTGCCGCACTCAAGATATCTTGGGAAGCGTTCCAAAAACTGTTCAATGACAAGTACTTTTCTGAAAGTATTCGTCATATGAAGGAGGTAGAGTTTATCAGACTGGAACATAACAACATGACAGTGTCCCTGTACGAGGCTATGTTCGCGGAGTTGTCCAGGTTTGCACCTCATTTGGTGGAGAATGAGGAACGTATGATGTAAGACCCCAAATTTTATGAATAAAGATTTAAATTTCTTTATATTATTTCGAAATAGTAAGGTGTTGTTTTGATAAATGTGGTGAGTTATGGGTGAAATGTGCAAATATTTCAAAATGAGCAAGTGGTTATAAAATATTCTTGTTGTTGGGGAATATTCGTTTGGTCGTGGAATATTCTTGTTGTCGGGGAATATTCGTACGACGGCGCAGCTATTTGTGGGCCCCACAACGGAATAACTGTCGGATATAGAAAGCGACAGAAATAACCTTTTTTATAAAATAATGGCGTAGTCGTTACCGTTAGTACTGTTGAAATATCTGGTGGTTAAAATACAGTAATACGCGGTGTTGCACAGTAGCACACGGTATTGCACAGTATTTTGAATTATTGATTCTTACATGAGAAGGCACTTACTCAATTATTGTTACAGTAATTACTGTTCAATATTTTATATTATTGATTCAATAATTGCATGATATTTTATTGGTTCAATAATTGCTACGCTGATATTTTATATCAATATTTGCTACGTTGCTATGATTAATTCAATAAGTCACTGCACAGTATTTCACATTATCAACTCAATAATTCATATTATTTGAATAATATTATTAGATAGCATTATTGACAATGTCTAAGGAAGTTTTGTCTAGGAGGGGTTATTTAATTGCGCGCCAGTAAGGAGAAGTCCTTATCGGAAGACCCCCTCTTTCCTGGGAACGACCTGGTTGTCAATATTGTAGTTCTGTAATATTATTTGTGAATAATTAATTATTAATTTATATGATAAGAAAATATTTATTTTGTGGATATAAAAGAATGAACTAGTCCTGATGTGTTTTTATCAATATTTTGGTGTGAAAAATCATCCATTTATGGATTTCGGATAATTTATGTTTGGAATTTGGAAAAAAAAATTTCTACAAAGTTGTTGTAGGGTTTTCGGCACATAAACGCAGCGGAAATTAAAATTTTTTCGAAACCCTAAAACAGGATCCATGCGAAAACATATTAATTCAGAGGTTAAGATATGTTTTACCGATTATTCAAGCCTGAAAGGAGACGATGGAGATTCTGGAACTGCTTCGAATCCTCAACGCAATCCAACGGAACTGCGCCTCTACAGTATCCACACGAACGTCCCGCGAATCGTCACACGATCTGCAGCAAGGAAAGCTGCGGTACTAGCCGCCAAGGATCTGGACTTTTCGAAATTTTTCTCTCTAGTCTCTCTCTAAGAGCGGCTAGGGTTTTGATATCGATGATCCCTTAAACGGCTGATATATCATATATATAGCAGTTAAAGGAATTAACCAAAACCTAATTCAATTAGAAATATAAAATCCGAATTTATATATATTTATATATTATATCTTAATTAAGTCTTACTTAATTAATATATATATATATATATATATATATATATATATAAATTATCCTATTAATTTAAATTCATAATTTAAATACTATCAATCATATTGATATATTTAAATTCATACAATTTAAATTAATTCCCTTTTAATTACGTTCTAAGTGTGTGACCCTATAGGTTATTATTATGTTGGCAATAATTTTAAAATCATATTATAAAATTATAAACAGTGAGCGGCATCTAGTAATGCATCACTGCTACCCAAATAATAATAAGATCGGTGATTCGATACAACCTTTTCGTGACCAATGTTTCAATGTAATTTAATCCTTTTAACCTTTTCATCCTAGATTAAACTCGAGGCATGGAATGTGTCATCCTCTTCATAATTTAATCTGAGTTTTCTTGATCGATGAGTAGACTATATGAAACAAATCACTATTTGAGCATGGCCATGCATTTCATAGTCCTACTCAATCAAGAGGCCTATGGATATCACCCCTAATATATTGGAGGGTTAAATTCCATCTAGATCACTCATATTCCTCACACGATTCATGATGTACCCAATAATCACCTTTATCGTCCACCTATTAAAGGCGGCCTTTGATGATATCAAAGTACATAAATTCTCGTGTAGTAATATAGTGATTTCAGGTCGGAGGATCATTACATCATTGTCACTATGAGAATTGCTTATGACACTTTGCATAATGCTCCACGTAGAATTCTCATGGTGGGTCTGCCCAGTACATTGTTCTCTAACATGTACCTATGCATTGACTCAATATCTCATATATTTATGACCAATGAGATTTGGCCATCAGTCAATTCACATACTAGTCTCAATGTATCATTATTGTCCCATTAACAATGACACTCGACTAGGGACATTTAAGAGTAATGATACTAATTGTAACTATATGATCTCATGTTCAAGTCACATACTTGAAGCCATATAATTTGTATCACTATTCTAAGGACTTTTATTATGTTAACATTTATATAACGCAGTAAATAAAACCATAATAGAATAATTCATTTATTCAATCAAATATAATATCAAAAATATTTAAGCAATTACATCAAAAAATTAGCCTCTAGGCATAAACTCTAACAGTTGTAGAGAATTAAATTTTCTATAAAATAACATAGAATTTGTACTTTTCTGATAAAAGGGATATTTATTATGAATTATTGAAGTTTCAGAAAATAAATATTTTTTTATAAAATGGTGGGCCCCACTTTTGGTTGGTGTGGAAAATGCTGATGGTTTTTGGCTGAGGCGGCTGAAATTTAAAAAAAATATATTATTTTATTAATTTAGTCTACTTTGGCATCCTATGTTTTTTCTATAAATAGGGTGCTTAGGTTGGAATTGAAAATCACACCAGAATCAGAAGTTTTCTCTCTCTATAATATCGAGCATATTTTTGTGAGTATTTAGATACTTTGAGTGTTACTATTCAGTGCAAATTTCCTTCGGTATTATATCCGATATTCCAGTCAGAAGTACTATTCTTTTGAGGTAAGGGATGTTATTTTCTTTCATAAATGATGTTATTCTCTTCAATATCATTATACCAAAATATTGGCATTGATTTTATTATGAAATTCTTACTTTTTCCGTCGGGGTTACTATTCACATATACGACACTATTCACGTATACGGCACTATTCACTAAAAAATTAAATTTTCTTCTGTTTGTCCAAGTTGCTTGTTAAAGTTCCTATCTTTGATTATATCTAAGTTTTGAGCTTTATTCTTGAATTTTGCTCCACAATTGATTATTATGAAATATTCTTGAACTTGGATAAACTAAATTACGAATCCCTAATCTTTGTCTTTTATCTCACTGGATTCGTTCTTTAAAATATTTTTCATCATCTTCAGTCCTAAAAGGTGATATAACTAAATATCTTTGGCCTGTAGAGCAAAGATGAATGATTACCTGATGAATATCTTTGGCCGTAGTGCAAAGATGACAGGTGTTGAGATGAACATGACCACTGATGATACAAATGAATATCTTTGGCCCGTAGTGCAAAGATGAATATTTGATTTGAGATGTATATTGATTGATGTTACAGTGATAAAATATTGATGATGGACTTTTAAATCATAGAAGATAGTAGACTTCATTCTCTACTTAACTCTTCTAATGAATTGTTATTTCCGCTGCGAATATTGATCTAAAACTTGTTGTCCATACTATTTTATCTGAATTATTGAAGACTAACGATAATTTATTTTCCATTATCTTAGTCATAATATTTTTTACTGGGCTAGTTGAGCTCACCCTTTTCATCTATTGTCCTCTTCAGGAAATGAGAATGTTGCGGGAACTAGTCGGGGGGACAGAGTGATGGTCCGAGTTAGAGCAGTAGTAGTCCTCACTATTTCTGATAAATAGTGTGATAATAATTGTAATGAGGACTTAGTTTGAATATTAATATTTTCTACATATTTGTATTGACACTCACAGTTGTGTGGTCATATTTTGCACGACCGTGTGATATAAAAAATTGTATTTGAATTCTGTACCTTGTATTTGGCGACTCAGAATGGGTTGGGTTGACTGGACCTATTCTGGGGGCGTCACAGTTGGTATCAGAGCTTTGGGATATGATCTCTGGCGGAGATCGGGGAATAGAACTAGAAGGGGAGAGACGAGTAAATCCTTCACTAGTATATCCTACCTAAGCTTATGTGGTATTTAATTGGTCAGTCGGAGCATAGGATTATTATGTGATATGTTAATTTGTTTAATTAACCCTTGTTTATTGGCAGTATTTGAGAATGGAAGCTGAGAATGTTAACAATGAAGCGAATGAGACCGTGGAGACACCTTTAATCACCAACCAGGAGAACGTGCAACAAGAAAGCAATGTTCATCCTGAAAATAACGCTGGTCAGACGATAAACGATGAGATGTTTAGAAGTTTTTTGCAGTTCATGCAAAACCAGACGAGGGAGACTCGTGTCCAAAATACAGGTGGAGATAATAACAACTCGCGTCTTGTCACTGCCAAGCAGTTCAAAGAGTTCGGACCACCAGAATTTCAGGAAAAGCCCGATCCAATCAAAGCAGAGACGTGGGTTAAGCAAATTACCAAGAAATTTTATGTCTTGGGATGCACGGAGGAACAGAAGGTTCCATTCGCCACGTTTATGTTCCGTGGGGAAGCAGATTACTGGTGGGAGTCTGTGAAGCGTACCCAGCCTGCTGCACTCAAGATGTCTTGGAAAGCGTTTCAGAAACTGTTCAATGACAAGTACTTTCTTGAAAGTATTCGTCATATGAAGGAGGTAGAGTTTATCAGACTAGAACAAAATAACATGACTGTGTCCCAGTATGAGGCTAAGTTCGCGGAGTTGTCCAGGTTTGCACCTCATTTGGTGGAGAATGAGGAACGTATGATGCGGATGTTTCTAAGAGTTTTGAAACCCGAAATACGTCAATACCTCATTTCTCACAATTTTTCTCTATATTTGGATGTAGTGAACAGGGCCCAGTTGTTAGAACGAGATAGTGACTATATTTAACCAAGGGACAACAACCAAGGTCGTACCGGTAGCAGCAGTCATCGTAGCAATGACAACAGCGGGGAGAAAAGTATGATAGAAGCGGTAACCACTCCGGTGTTAATCGTGGCCATGATAGTAGAAAAAACGAATCGGGGGGAGATTTCAAGAAGAGAAGGTATAACAATGAGAACGTGAAGACGTCAACATCAGCACCAGCATCAACTGTTTTTAGGGGAGGAGAACGACCACCGGTCGTATGCTATAAATGCGAGAAAGAGGGACACATCAGCCCAAACTGCCCACAATAATTCAAAACATGCTATAACTGTGGAAAAGAAGGACATATAGCTCGAGATTGTCCTGTTGCGAAACCAAGTCCAGCGGGGGTGGTGATTCCAAAGACGGTTTCGGATAAGTCAAAGTCGGTGACTCCTGGAAGAGCGTTTGTCGTGACAACCCAAAACGCAAGGAACCCACATGAGGTGATTACGGATAAGCTAATCATAAACTCTTGCGAAGTTTACACCTTGTTAGATACCGGTGCTACCCATTCCTTTATTTCACCTCTTGTGCTCAATGTTTGAACTTGATTTCTGATAAATTAGACTTTAACTTATCTGTTGAAACTCCGTTGGGAGAAACCTTTGTTACATCCACAGTTTACAAATCTTGCTTGATTCAGATTGGTACCCTTACCTTACCTGTTGATCTTATATCTTTGAAAATACTTGCATTTGACGTGATTTTAGAAATCGACTGGTTAACCACTTACCATGCCAAAATTGATTGTTTTCGTAAGGTTGTTAGTTTTCATATTCCTAATCAACCTGTTGTGCGAATCCAAACCACCAAACCACTAAAATCAGTCAATATCATTTCAAATCACAAGGCTATTCGTTTATTGAAAAATGGATGTCAAGCTTTCTTAGCTCATGTCACTGATCTAAACCAGAATACATCAGATTTGAATGATATTTTCGTTGTTAATGAGTTTCCTGATGTATTTCCCGAAGAACTTCCCGGTCTACCCCCAGAACGTGAAGTTGAATTCTTTATTGACCTTGAGCCCGGTACAAAACCCATTTCTAAAATCCCATATCGAATGGCTCCTATTGAACTTCAGGAGTTAAAGGTCCAGTTACAAGAATTGTTAGACATCGATTTTATTCGTCCTAGTACGTCTCCTTGGGGTGCTCCTGTTTTATTCGTAAAGAAGAAAGACGGGAGTATGCGACTTTTTATTGACTATGGGGAATTGAACCATGTCACCATCAAGAATAGGTATCCGCTACCTCGTATTGATGACCTGTTTGACCAGTTGCAAGGAGCACAATTCTTTTCAAAAATCGATCTTCGTTCTGGATATCATCAGCTGAAGATTAAAACTGAGGATATTCTAAAGACTGCCTTCAGAACTCGGTACGGGCATTATGAGTTCTTAGTCATATCTTTTGGATTGACTAATGCTCCTGCTGCTTTCATGGATATGATGAACCGTGTATTTAAGGAATATTTGGATCAGTTCGTTGTTGTCTTTATTGATGACATCCTCATCTATTCTAAAAGCCGTGAAGATCATGAGCACCACTTGAAGTTGGTACTTCAAAAGATTCGTGAGAACAAGCTATATGCCAAGCTGAAGAAATGCGTGTTCTGGCTTGAGGAAGTAGCGTTCCTTGGGCACGTGGTATCGAAACGTGGAGTATCTGTTGACCCAGAGAAGATTGAAGCAATACAAAGCTGGGACCAACCTAAGTCGGTGACCGAAGTACGAAGCTTTTTGGGCTTAGCCGGTTATTATCGGAGATTCGTAAAGGGATTCTCTCGAATCGCTACTCCATTAACTCAGTTGACTCGAAAAGATACAAAATTCGTTTGGAGCGAGGAATGCGAGAAGGGCTTCTAAGAGCTCAAGAGGAGACTTATCTCGACACCTGTTCTGACAATACCATCTGGTTCGGATGGATTTGTTATCTACAGCGATGCTTCGGGCAAAGGGTTAGGATGTGTTCTCATGCAACATGGAAAAGTCATAGCCTATGCCTCGCGACAACTCAAAGAATATGAGGGGAATTATCCTACTCATGATCTAGAGTTGGCAGCTGTCGTTTTCGCGTTGAAGATCTGGAGACATTACCTGTACGGGGAGAAAGTGGAGATTTATACGGATCATAAGAGCCTTAAATATCTCTTCACTCAAAAGGAACTCAACATGCAGCAACGACGTTGGCTTGAACTATTGAAAGATTATGATCATACCATCCAATACCATCCTAGAAAAGCGAACGTGGTAGCTGACGCGTTGAGTAGAAGATCATATGAGGGAACGAGTGCGATGATGTCAAGTATACACATTGAACCAGCTTTGATTGATAAAGTTAAAGCTGCTCAAGCTACGGATCCGGAGCTGATGAAGATGAAGAAGAAGGTGCAGGAAGGTGCCATTCCAGAAGCAAGAATCGATGAAGAGGGAATACTTCGAGTTAACTCCAGACTTTGTGTTCCTAACGATTCCGACTTGAAGCATAGAATTATGATGGAGGCACACAACACACCGTTTGCAATCCATCCTGGGAGTACCAAAATGTATCGTGATCTTCGACATACATTTTGGTGGAGCAATATGAAGAAAGAGATCGCGGAGTTTATTTCGAGATGTTTAACTTGTCAACGTGTAAAGGCGGAGCATCAAGTGCCGAAGGGTCCATTGCAACCACTGGAGATTCTAAAATGGAAGTGGACACACATTACGATGGATTTCGTTACGGGTCTTCCCAAGGTTTCTCAAGGTATAGATGCGATTTGGGTTATTGTTGATAGATTAACCAAGTCTGCTCATTTCTTGCCAATACGAGAGACTTATTCCCTTGAACGTCTTGCTAATATGTACGTGAATGAGATTGTGAGATTGCATGGCATGCCAGTATCCATAGTTTCGGATCGTGACCCTAGATTTACTTCACGATTTTTGATCAGTTTGCAGAAAGCTATGGGCACGAATTTACGATTCAGTTTGGCTTATCATCCTGAAATAGACGGACAATCATAAAGGACTATTAAAACTCTTGAAGATCTATTGAGACTCTGTGTTCTAGACTTCAAAGGGAGTTGGGATAAGTACTTACCATTGGTGGAATTTTTCTACAATAACAGTTATCAGGCAAGTATACGCGTAGCTCCATTCGAAGCGTTGTATGGGAGAAAGTGTCGTTCTCCAGTATGCTGGGATGAGGTGGGTGAAGCAACATTGTTGGGATCGGAGTTAGTACGTATGACTACGAAAAAGATTTAAATGATCCGGCAATGGATACAAACCGCACAAGATCGACAAAAGAGTTATGCGGATATTCATCGAAAGGACGTGGAATTTAATATTAGGGACCATGTGTTATTACGTGTTGCTCCGTGGAAAGGAGTTACGAGATTCGAAAAGAGAGGAAAGCTCAATCCACGATTCATTGGTCTATTTGAGATCCTTGACCGAGTAGTTGACCTCCAAGCATGTATCGTGTTCATAATGTTTTTCACATATCCGTGTTGCGTAAATACGTGAAAGATCCAAATCGCATTATTGAGTTAGAACCAGACGAGATAGCCAAAGATTTAATGTACGAGGAGGTACCTGTCAAGATCTTGGATAGGAAGGAGCATGTCCTACGCTCGAAAATTATAACTCAAGTTAAAGTTTTGTGGAGAAACCATGCAATTGAGGAAATGACCTGGGAGTTGGAATCAGAAATGAAAGCGAGGTATTCTCACCTTTTCGACATACCAGGTACGTACGTCAATTTCGAGGATGAAATTTTATAAGGAGGGGAGGTTGTAAGACCCCAAATTTTATGAATAACGATTTAATTTTCTTTATATTATTTCGAAATAGTAAGGTGTTGTTTTGATAAATGTGGTGAGTTATGGGTGAATTGTGCAAATATTTCAAAATGAGCAAGTGGTTATAAAATATTCTTATTGTTGGGGAATATTCGTTTGGTCGTGGAATATTCTTGTTGTCAGAGAATATTCGTATGACGGCGCAGCTATTTGTGGGCCCCACAACGGAATAACTGTCGGATATAGAAAGCGACATAAATAACCTTTTTTATAAAATAACGACGTAATCGTTACCGTTAGTACTGTTGAAATACCCAGTGGTTAAAATACAGTAATACGCGGTGTTGTATAGTAGCACACGGTATTGCACAGTATTTTGAATTATTGATTCTTATGTGAGAAGGCACTTACTCAATTATTGTTACAGTAATTACTGTTCAATATTTTATATTATTGATTCAATAATTGCATGATATTTTATTGGTTCAATAATTGCTACGTTGATATTTTATATCAATAATTGCTACGTTGCTATGATTGATTCAATAATTGCTACCGTTGATATTTTGTATTATTGATTCAATAATTGTCACTGCACAGTATTTCACATTACCAACTCAATAATTCATATTATTTGAATAATATTATTAGATAGCATTATTGACAATGTCTAAGGAAGTTCTGTCTAGGAGGGGTTATTTAATTGCGCGCCAGTAAGGAGAAGTCCTTATCGGAAGACCCCCTCTTTCCTGGGAACGATCTGGTTGTCAATATTGTAGTTCTGTAATATTTTTTGTGAATAATTAATTATTGATTTATATGATAAGAAAATATTTATTTTGTGGATATAAAAGAAGGAACTAGTGCTGATGTATTTTTATCAGTATTTTGGTGTGAAAAATCATCCGTTTATGGATTTCGGATAATTTATGTTTGGAATTTGGAAAAAATTTCTTCTACAAAGTTGTAGAGAATTAAATTTCCTATATAAAGACATAGAATTTGTATTTTTCTGATAAAAGGGCTATTTATTATGATTTATTGAAGTTTCGGAAAATAAATATTTTTTTATAAAATGGTGGGCCCCACTTTTGGTTGGTGTGGAAAATGTTGATGGCTTTTGGTTGAGGCGGCTGGAATTTAAAAAAAATATTATTTTATTAATTTAATCTACTTTGGCATCCTAAGCTTTTCCTATAAATAAGGTGCTTAGGTTAAAATTGAAAATCACACCAGAATCAGAAGTTTTCTCTCTCTATAATATCGAGCGTATTTTTGTGAGTATTTAGATACTTTGAGTGTTACTATTCAATGCAAGTTTTCTTCGGTGTTATATCCGATATTCCAGTCAGAAATACTATTCTTTTAAGGTACGGGATGTTATTTTTTTTCATAAATGATGTTATTCTCTTCAATATTATTATACCAAAATATTGGCCTGGATTTTATTATGAAATTCTTACTTTTTTCGTCGGGATTGCTATTCACGTATGCGGCACTATTCACGTATACGGTACTATTCACGAAAAAATTAAATTTTCTTCTGTTTGTCCAAGTTGCTTGTTAAAGTTCTTATCTTTGATTAGATCTAAGTTTTGAGCTTTATTTTTGAATTTTGCTCCACAAAGTATTATTATGAAATATTCTTGAACTTGGATAAACTAAATTACGAATCCCTAATTTTTATCTTTTATCTCACTGGATTCGTTCTTTAAAATATTTTTCATCATCCTCAGTCCTAAAAGGTGATATAACTGAATATCTTTGGTTTGTAGAGCAAAGATGAATGATTACCTGATGAATATCTTTGGCCGTAGTGCAAAGATGACAGGTGTTGAGATGAACATGACCACTGGTGATACAAATGAATATATTTGGCCCGTAGTGCAAAGAAGAATATTTGATTTGAGATGTATATTGAATGATGTTACAGGGATAAAATATTGATGATGGACTTTTAAATCATAGAAGATAATATACTTCATTCTCTACTTAACTCTTCTAATGAATTGTTATTTTCGCTGCGAATATTGATCTAAAACTTGTTGTCCATAATATTTTATCTGAATTGTTAAAGACTAACGATAATTTATTTTCCATTATCTTAGTCATAATATTCTTTACGGGGCTAGTTGAGCTCACCCTTTTCATCTATTGTCCTCTTCAGGAAATGAGAATGTTGCGGGAACTAGTCGGGGGACAGAGTGATGGTCTGAGTTAGAGCAGTAGTAGTCCTCACTATTTCTGATAAATAGTGTGATAATAATTATAATGAGGATTTAGTTTGAATATTAATATTTTCTACATATTTGTATTGACACTCACAGTTGTGTGGTCGTATTTTGCATGACCGTGTGATATAAAAGATTGTATTTGAATTCTGTACTATGTATTTGGCGACTCAGAATGGGTTGGGTTGACTGGACCTATTATGGGGGCGTCACATATGACGCGGATGTTTCTGAGAGGTTTGAAACCCGAAATTCGTCAATACCTCATTTCTCACAAATTTTCTCTATATTCAGATGTAGTAAACAGGGCTCAGTTATTAGAACGAGATAATGAGTCCGTTCAACCGAGGGACCACAACCAGGGTCGTACCGGTGGCAGCAGTGATCGGAGCAATGACAACCTGCGGGGATGAAAGTATCATGACAGAAGCGGTAACCACTCTGGTGATAATAGTGGTCATGATAGTAGAATAAGCGAGTCGGTGGGAGATTTCAAAAAGAGAAAGTACAACAATGACAACGTGAAGACGACAGCACCAGCATCAACTGTTTCTAGGGGAGGAGAACGACCACATGTTGTATGTTATAAATGCGGGAAAGAGGGACACATCAGCCCAAACTGCCCACAACAATTCAACGTGTGCTATAACTGTGGAAATGAAGGTCATATAGCTCGAGAGTGTCCTGTAGAGAAATCAATTCCAGCAGGGGTGGTGATTCCGAAGGTTATGCCGGACAAGTCAAAGTCGGTGGTACCTGGAAGAACGTTTGTCATGACTGCCCAAAACGTGAGGAACCCGAACGAGGTGATTACGGATAAGCTAATTATAAACTCTTGCGAAGTTTACACCTTGTTAGATACTGGTGCTACCCATTCTTTTATTTCACCTGCTTGTACTCAACGTTTGAACTTGACATCTGAGAAATTAGACTTTGACTTATCTGTTAAAACTCCGTTGAGTGAAACTTTCGTTACATCTATAGTTTATAAATCCTGCTTGATTCAAATTGGTACCCTCACCTTACCTGTTGATTTTATATATTTGAAAATACTTGCATTTGACGTGATTTTAGGAATTGACTGGTTAACCACTTACCATGCCAAAATTAATTATTTTCGTAAGGTTGTTAGTTTTCATATTCCTAACCAACCTGTTGTGTGAATTCAAACCACCAAACCACTAAAATCAGTCAATGTCATTTCAAGTCATAAAGCTATTCGTTTATTAAAAAATAGATGTCAAGCTTTCTTAGCCCATGTCACTGATCTAAACCAGAATACGTCAGATTTGAATAATATTTCCGTTGTTATAAGTTTCCTGATGTATTTCCCGAAGAACTTCCCAGTCTACCCCCAAAACGTGATGTTTAATTCTTTATTGACCTTGAATCCGGTACAAAATCCATTTCTAAAACCCCATATCGAATGGCTCTTATTGAACTTCAGGAGTTAAAGGTCCAACTACAGGAGTTGCTAGACATCCGTTTTATACGTCCTAGTACATCTCCTTGGGGTGCTCCTATTTTATTCGTAAAGAAGAAAGACGAGAGTATGCGACTTTGTATTGACTATCGGGCGTTGAACCATATCACCATCAAGAATAGGTATCCACTACCTCGTATTGATGACCTGTTCGACCAGTTGCAAAGAGCATAATTCTTTTCAAAGATCGATCTTCGTTCTGGATATAATCAGCTGAAGATTAAAACTGAGGATATTCTGAAGACTACTTTTAGAACTCGATACGGGCATTATGAATTTCTAGTCATGTCTTTTGGATTGATTAATGCTCCTGCTGCTTTTATGGATATGATGAACCGTGTATTTAAGAAATATTTAGATCAGTTCGTTGTTGTCTTTATTGATGACATCTTCATCTATTCCAAAAGTCATGAAGATCATGAGCACCACTTGAAGCTGGTACTTCAAAAGCTTCGTGAGAACAAGCTATATGCCAAGCTGAAGAAATGCGAGTTCTGGCTTGAGGAAGTAGTATTCCTTGGGCATGTGGTATCGAAACGTGGAGTATCTGTTGACCCGGTGAAGATTAAAGCAATACAAAGTTGGGAGTAACCTAAGTCGGTGACTGAAGTACGAAGCTTTCTGGGCTTAGCTGGTTATTATCGGAGATTCGTGGAAGGATTTTCTCAAATCGCTACTCCATTAACTTAGCTGACTCGAAAAGATACAAAATTCGTATGGAACAAGGAATGCGAGAAGAGCTTTCAAGAGCTCAATATGAGACTCATCTCGACACCTGTTCTGACAATACCATCTGGTTCGGATGGATTTGTCATTTACAGCGATGCTTTGGACAAAGGGTTAGGTGTGTTCTCATGCAACATGGGAAAGTCATAGCCTATGCCTCGCGACAACTCAAGGAATATGAGAGGAATTATCCTACTCATGATCTAGAGTTGGCAGCAGTCGTTTTCGCGTTAAAGATCTGGAGACACTACCTGTATGGGGAGAAAGTGGAGATCTATACGGATCATAAGAGCCTTAAATATTTCTTCACCCAAAAGGAACTCAACATGCGGCAACGACGTTTGCTTGAGCTATTGAAAGATTACGACCATACCATCCAATACCATCCTGGAAAAGCAAACGTGGTAGCTGACGCGTTGAGTAGAAGATCATATGTGGGAACGAATGCGATGCTTTCAAAGCCCATTTTGTGTGACTTACAAAGGATGGAGATAGAGTTCAAGACTCCGGGGACCCATGCGATGATGTCAAGTATACACGCAGAACCAGCTTTGATTGATAAAGTTAAAGCTGCTCAAGCTACAGACCCAGAGCTGATGAAGATGAAGAAGAAGGTGCTATTCCAGAAGCAAGGATCGATGAAGAAAGAATACTTCGAGTCAACTCCAGACTTTGTGTTCCTAACAATTCTGACTTGAGTATAGAATCATGATCATACCATCTAATACCATCCTGGAAAAGCGAATGTGGTAGCTGACGCGTTGAGGAAAAGATCATATGCGGGAACGAGTGCGATGATGTCAAGTATACGCATTGAACCAGCTTTGATTGATAAAGTTAAAGCTACTCAAGCTACGGATCCGGAGCTGATGAAGATGAAGAAGAAGGTGCAGAAAGGTGTCATTCCAGAAGCAAGAATCGATGAAGGGGGAATACTTCGAGTCAACTCCAGACTTTGTGTTCCTAACGATTCCGACTTGAAGCATAGAATTATGATGGAGGCACACAACACACCATTTGTATTCCATCCTGGGAGTACCCAAATGTATCGTGATCTTCGACATACATTTTGGTGGAGCAATATGAAAAGAGAGATCACAGAGTTCATCTCGTGGTGTTTAACGTGTCAACGTGTCAAGGCAGAGCATCAAGTGCAGAAAGGTCCATTGCAACCACTTGAGATTCCAAAGTGGAAGTGGGAACACATTACTATAAATTTCGTTACGGGTCTTCCCAAGGTTTCTCAAGGCATAGTTGCGATTTGGGTTATTGTCGATAGATTAATCAAGTCTGCTCATTTCTTGTCAATACGGGAGACTTATTTCCTTGAACGTCTTGCTCGTATGTACGTGAATGAGATTATGAGATTGCATGGCATGCCAGTATCCATAGTTTCGGATCGTGACCCCAGATTTACTTCACGATTTTGGGTTAGTTTGCAGAAAGCTATGGGCACGGATTTATGATTCAGTTCAGCATATCATCCTCAAACAGACGGGCAATCGGAAAGGACTATTCAAACTCTTAAAGATCTATTGAGACTTTATGTTCTAGACTTCAAAGTGAGTTGGGATAAGTAATTACCATTGGTGAAATTCTTCTACAATAACAGTTATCAGGCAAGTATAGGCGTGGTTCCATTCGAGGCATTGTATGGGAGAAAATGTCGCTCTTCAGTATGGTGGGATGAGGTGGGTGAAGCAACATTGTTGGGACCAGAGTTAGTACGTATGACTACGAAAAAGATCCAAATGATCCGACAACGTATACAAACAGCACAGGATCGACAAAAGAGTTATGCGGATTTTCATCGAAAGAACGTGGAATTTAATGTTGGGGATCATGTATTGCTACATGTTGCTCCGTGGAAGGGAGTTACGAGGTTTGGGAAGAGAGAAAAACTCAATCCTCGATTCATTGGTCCATTTGAGATTCTTGACCGAGTAGGAAATGTGGCCTATAGACTCGCCTTACCTCCAAGCATGTCTCGTGTTCATAACGTTTTTCACATATCCGTGCTTCGTAAATATGTAAAAGACCCAAACCACATTATTGAGTTAGAACCAGACGAGATAGTCGAAGATTTAACGTATGAGGAGGTACCTGTCAAGATTTTGGATAGGAAGGAGCATGTCCTACACTCGAAAATTATACCTCAAGTTAAAGTTTTGAGGAGAAACCATGCTATTGAGGAAATGACTTGGGAGTTAGAATCGAAAATGAAAGCGAGGTATACTCACCTCTTCGATACCCCAGGTACGTACGTCAATTTCGAGGACGAAATTTCATATGAAGGGGAGGATGTAAGACCCCGAATTTTATAAATAAAGATTTAATTTTCTTTATATATTATTTTGAAATAGTAAGGGGTTGATTTAATTAATGTAGTAAGTTGTGGGTAAAATGCTCAAATATTTCAAAATGAGCAAGTAGTTATAAAATATTCATTATTGTCGGGGAATATTCGTTTGGTCGTGGAATATTCTTGTTGTCGGGGAATATTCGTAAGACGGCGCAGCCATTTGTGGGCCCCACAACGGAATAACTGTCGGATATAAAAAGCGATAGAAATAACCTTTTTATAAATAATGGTAAAACTGTTACGGTTAAACTATTGAAATACCTGGTGGTTAAAATACAGTAATACGCGGTGTTGCACAGTAGCACACGGTATTGCATAGTAATTTTAATTATTGATTCTTACGTAAGAATGCATTTACTCAATAATTGTTACAGCAATTACTGTTCAATATTTTATATTATTGATTCAATACAACTGCATTATATTTTATTTATTCAATAATTGCTATAATTGCATAATATTTTATTGATTCAATAATTGATATGTTGATATTTTATATCAATAATTGCTACGTTGATATTTTATATTATTGTTTCAATAATTTTCACTGCACAGTATTTTCTATTATCAAATCAATAAATCATATTATTTAAATAATATTATTAGATAGCATTATTGGCAATGTCTAAAAAAGTTCTGTCTAGGGGGTTATTTAATTGCGCGCCAGTAAGGAGAAATCCTTATCGAAAGGCCCCCTCTTTCCTGGGAACGACCAGGTTGTCAATATTGTAGTTCTGTAATATTATTTGTGAATAATTAATTATTAATTTATATGATAAGAAAATATTTATTTTATGTGGAGAAATTAATGTTGATGTTTTATTAGTATTTTGGTGTGAAAATCATCTGTATGTGGATTTCGGTCACTTTTTGTTTGGAATTTAGAAAAACTTTCTTCTACAAAGTTGTGGAGAATTAAATTTCCTATGAAAATGACATAGAATTATTATTTTTCTGATAAAAGGGCTATTTATTATGAATTATTAAAGTTGTAAAAATAAATATTTTTTTATTAAAAACATGGGTGGGCCCTACTTTTATTTTTTTGTGGAAAAATTCTGAATTTTAAGCTGGTGTGCGTTGGAATTTCAGGGGGTTGAAGCCACCGGTAGCAGGTAAGTCAGCTTTGGTGTTCTGACATTTTCCTATAAATAGGGTGCTTAGGTTAGAATTAAAAATCACACCAGAATCAGAAGTTTTCTCTCTCTATAATATCGAGCGTATTTTTGTGAGTATTTAGATACTTTGAGTGTTGCTATTCAGTGCAAGTTTCCTTCAGTATTATATCTGATATTCCTGCCAGAAGTACTATTCTTTTGAGTTAAAGGATGTTATTTTCTTTCGTAAACGATGTTATTCTTCTCAATATCATTATACCAAAATATTGACATGGATTTTATTATGAAATTCTTACTTTTTTCGTCGGAGTTACTATTCACGTATACGACACTATTCACAAATACAGTACTATTTACGAAAAAATTATATTTTCTTTTCTTGTCCTTTATTTCACTGGATTCGTTCTTTAAGAGTATTTTTCATCATCCTCAGTCTTAAATGGTGATACTTGATGAATATCTTTGGCCTGCAGTGCAAAGACGAATGATTACCTGATGAATATCTTTGGCCCGTAGTGCAAAGATTAACAAGTGTTGAGATGAACCTGACCACTGGTGATACCAATGAATATCTTTGGCCGTAGTGCAAAGATGAATATTTGATTTGAGATATATTGATTGATATTACAGGGATAAAATATTGATTATGGACTTCTAAATCATAGAAGATAGTAGACATTATCTCCTACTTAACTCTTCTGATGCATTGTTATTTTCGCTGCAGTTGTTGATCTAAAACTTGTTGTCCATAATATTTTATCTAATTTGTTGAAGACTAACGATAATTCATTTTTCATTATCTTAGTCATAATATTCTTTACTGGGCTAGTTGAGCTCACTCTTTTATTCTATTGTCCTCTTCAGGAAATGAGAATGTCGTAGGGACTAGTTGGGGGACAGAGTGGTGGTCCGAGTTAGAGCAGTAGTAGTCCTCACTATAAAGTAGTATGATAATAATTGTAATGAGAACTTAGTTTGAGTGTTAATATTTTTTACATATTTGTATTGACACTCACAGCTTGTATAGTCGTCCTACTCACGACCTTTTGATATAAAAGTTTGTATTTGGATTCTGTACCATGTGTTTGGCAACTCAGAATGGGTTGGGTTGATTGGACCTATTCTGGGGGCTTCTCAAACTCCCTATGAGCTATATTATAAAAGAACTCCAAAAATAAATTATTTTCGTGTTTTTGGGAGTAAATGTTTTATTTTAAATACCAAAGGACACTTACTGAAATTTGATCCTAAATCTGATGAAGGAATATTTTTGGGATATTCTCTTAATAGTAAAGCTTACAGAGTTTTTAACAAAAGAAGTCTTGTTGTGGAAGAATCAATGAATGTAACTTTTGATGAAACTCAGCTTCCTCCAAAATATAAAAAGTTAGTTGACAGTGATGTTGGCATTGAAGATATTCTCAGAAATATGAAGGAACCAAAACTATATAATATATCGCCACTTATTAATGAAAATCCTCTTGAGAATTCAAATCCTCAGCTGGATGACTTGCCCAAGGAGTCTCATATTATTAAAAATTATCCAATAGAGAATGTAATTGGTAAAATTGACAAGGGTGTTCTCACTAGATCACAAGCACATAATTTGGTTGATCATTTATCTTTTTTGTCTCAAATTGAGCCTAAAAATATAAAAGAAGCTTTACTAGATGAAGACTGGATAATAGCTATGCAAGATGAACTTGAACAATTTACAAGGAATAAAGTATGGGAACTGGTTCCACAACCCGAGGATATCTCAATCATTGGAACTCGATGGGTATTGTGTAATAAACTTGACGAAAGTGGAACTGTTATATGTAATAAAGCAAGATTAGTTGCACAAGGGTACAATCAACTTGAAGGTATTGATTATGATGAAACATATGCTCCTGTTGCTAGAATTGAACGTGTCATAATTTTAAGCTATTTCAAATGGATGTCAAATCTGCGTTCTTAAATGGTGTTATAGAAGAGGAAGTTTATGTCAAACAACCTCCTGGTTTTGAAGTTCTTGATCATCCTGAATATGTTTATAAATTACATAAAGCGTTGTATGGCTTAAAACAGGCACCCAGAGCATGGAATGAACGACTAAGTAAATTTTTACTAGAAAGTGGATTTAAAAGAGGCACTGTTGACACAACTATATTTATGAAAAATAAGAATGATGATATTCTTGTTATTCAAATATATGTTGATGATATTATTTTTAGTTCTACTGACATTACTATGTGCAATGATTTTTCTGAAAGTATGAGTAAGGAATTTGAAATGAGCATGATGGGAGAATTAAACTTCTTTCTCGGATTACAGATCAAACAAGGAGAAAAAGGTATTCATATATCTCAATCTAAATATTGTAAAGAAATGATTAAAAAATTCGATTTAGAATCCTCAAAACCACTTAATACTCCTATGTCAATTACTGATAAATTAATTGCTGATGAAAACGGAAAAACTGTTGATTCAAAGAAATATAGAGGAATAATTGGAAGTTTGTTATATATAACTGCAAGCAGACCGGATATTATGTTTAGTGTTTGTAAATGTGCCAGATTTCAAGCTAATCCTAAAGAATCTCACCTGACCGCAGTAAAAAGGATTTTTCGGTATCTTAAAGGAATAGCTGAATTAGGTCAATGGTATTCTAAGGATCAATCATTTAATCTCGTGTGTTTTTCAGATTTTGACTATGCAGGTCATCATGTCGATCGAAAAAGTACCAGTGGTACCTGTCAGTTTCTGGGAGGATGTTTAGTTTCTTGGTTTTCTAAGAAACAAAACTCGATATCTATTTCAACCACTGAAGCTGAACATATTGCTGTTGCACGTCGCTGTGCACAAATACTGTGGATGAAACAGACCCTTGCTGATTATAACTTAAAATTTAACTGTGTGTCAATTTTATGTGATAATACAAGCACTATCAATTTTAGTAAAAATACAGTTCTGCATGCTAGGTCAAAGCATATAGACATTAGGCATCATTTCTTACGTGATCATGTTAATAACGGAATTATTAAGCTAGAACACATTGACACTGAATTAAATATAACTGATATATTTACTAAACCACTAAGCTCTGAAAGATTTAGCAAATTAAGAATTGAGTTAGGCATGCTAGATTTTTCTTCTTAATTTTTTTATATAAAGCAAAATCTTAGTATATTTTATTTTATTTTACAATATTTTTAATGTCTAACAATTTTAGTTTAACAATATTAATTTTAATTATATTATATTTAGACAGTAATTATTATAAAATATTTATGTATTTTATCTAACAACATTTATTCTATTTTCTTTAATCAAATGTTTGACATTTTATTCTTTTAAATTAATATATGTATATGTTTCAAAGAATTGGATCTGCACCATTGATAATTATGCAAATCCAATGGTCAAAATTGACCCATCCGTGTCTCTCAATCGGACCAATCAGATTCAAGTATTATGAAGCACACGGATCACCTACCAGCACCATCAAATCAAACAAATGCTTCATCTCAACCGTTGGATCCATATTTAATTAAAGAAACACAACTGTTCCTATTCAAGCTCTCATCTCAACCGTTCATTTCAAATCAACCAAGCTGTTCACCGTTGGATCAGTCAAGTAAGTCAAATTATATATACAAAATTTTTTATTTTTTTATCATTTCTATTTTCTCTTTCTCTCTCTTGTTCACCGTTTCTCTCGGTTTTCTCTCTATTCTCTCTATTTCTCCGATCCTATTCCCTCCGTTTCTCCGTTTTTTCTTTCTCCGATCTTCTCTGATATTCGTGTGTTGTGTAAGACCCCAACTTTTATGAATAAATATTTAATTTTTTTATATATTATTTCGAAGCAGTAAGGATTGTTTTGATAAATGTGAAAAGTTATGGGTGAAATGTGCAAATATTTTAAAAATGAGAAAGTGGTTATAAAATATTCATTTTTGTCGGGGAATATTCGTTTGATCGTGGAAAATTCTTGTTGTCGGGGAATATTCGTACGACAGCGCAGCTATTTGTGGGCCCCACAACGGAATAACTGTCGGATATAGAAAGTGACAGAAATAATATTTTTATAAAATAACGGCGTAATTGTTACCGTTAGTACTGTTGAAATACCCGGTGGTTAAAATACAGTAATACGCGGTGTTGCACAGTAGCACACGGTATTGCACAGTATTTTGAATTATTGATTCTTACGTGAGAAGGCACTTACTCAATTATTGTTACAGTAATTACTGTTCAATATTTTATATTATTGATTCAATAATTGCATGATATTTTATTGGCTCAATAATTGCTACGTTGATATTTTATATTATTGACTCAATAATTGTTATATTGATATTTTATTGACTCAATAATTGCTATATTGATATTTTATATTATTGATTCAATAATTGCTACAGTTGATATTTTATATTATTGATTCAATAATTGTTACTGCACAATATTTCACATTATCAAATCAATAATTTATATTATTTGAATAATATTATTAGATAGTATTATTGGCAATGTCTAAGGAAGTTCTGTCGAGGAAAGGGGTTAGGTTAATTTAATTGCGCGCCAATAAGGAGAAATCCTTATCGGAAAGCTCCCTCTTTCCTGGGAACGACCTGGTTGTCAATATTGTAGTTCTATAATATTATTTGCGAATAATTAATTATTGATTTATATGATAAAAAAATATTTATTTTGTGGATATAAAAGAGAATTAGCGCTGATGTGTTTTTATCAGTATTTTGGTGTGAAAAATTATCCGTTTATGGATTTCGAATAATTTATGTTTAGAATTTAGAAAAACTTCCTTCTACAAAGTTGTAGAGAATTAAATTTTCTATGGAAAGACATAGAATTTGTATTTTTTCTGACAAATGGGCTATTTATTATGAATTATTGAAGTTTCAAAAAATAAATATTTTTTAATAGGAGGTGGGCCCCACTTTTGGGTTGGTGTGGAAAAAAATGCTGATGCCTTTTTGGGCAGCCAGGCGGCGAGAAATTTTTTTAAAAATTATTATTTTATTAATTTAGTCTCCTTTGGCATCCTAAGTTTTTCTTATAAATAGGGTGCTTAGGTTAGAATTGAAAATCACACCAGAAATCAGAAGTTTTATCTCTCTATAATATCGAGCGTATTTTTGTGAGTATTTAGATACTTTGAGTGTTACTATTCAGTGCAAGCTTTCTTCAGCCTTATATCCGATATACCAGTCAGAAGTATTATTCTTTTGAGGTAAGGGATGTTATTTCTTTCGTAAATGATGTTATTCTTTTCAATATCATTATACCAAAATATTGTCATGAATTTTATGTTGAAATTCGTACTTTTTCCGTCGGGGTTACTATTCACGTATACGGCACTTTTTTCAAATTGTCTGTTAGGGTTACTATCTTTGATTGTATCCAAGTTTTGAGCTTTATTCTTGAATTTTGCTCCACAATTGATTATTACGAAGTATTTTTGAATTGAATAAACTAAAATATGAATCCTTAATCTTTGTCTTTTATCTCACTGGATTCGTTTTTTAAAATATTTTTCATCATCCTCAGTCCTAAAAGGTGATATAACTGAATATCTTTGGCCTGTAGAGCAAAGATGAATTATTACCTAATGAATATCTTTGGCCTGTAGTGCAGAGATGAACAGGTGTTGAGATGAACATGACCACTGATGATACAAATGAATATCTTTGGCCTGTAGTGCAAAGATGAATATTTGATTTGAGATATATATTGATTGATGTTATAGGGATAAAATATTGATGATGGATTTTTAAATCATAGAAGATAGTAGACTTCATTCTCTACTTAACTCTTCTAATGAATGGTTATTTCTGCTGCGAATATTGATCTAAAATTTGTTGTCAATAATATTTTATCTGAATTATTGAAGGCTAACGATAATTTATTTTTCATTATCTTAGTCATAATATTCTTTACTGGGCTAGTTGAGCTCACCCTTTTTATCTATTGTCCTCTTCAGGAAATGAGAATGTTGCGGGAACTAGTCGGGGGACAGAGTGATGGTCCGAGTTAGAGCAGTAGTAGTCCTCACTATTTCTAATAAATAGTGTGATAATAATTGTAATGAGGACTTAGTTTGAATTTTAATATTTTCTACATATTTGTATTGAGACTCACAGTTGTGTGGTCGTATTTTGCACGACCGTGTGATATAAAGTTTGTATTTGAATTCTGTACCATGTATTTGGCGACTCAGAATGGGTTGGGTTGACTGGACCTATTCTGGGGGCGTCACAGTTAGTATTAGAGCTTAGGGATATGATCTCTGGCGGAGATCGGGGAATAGAACTAGGAGGGGAGAGACGAGTAAATCCTTCGCTAGTGTGTCCTACCTAAGCTTATGTGGTATTTAATTAGTCAGTCGGAGCATAGGGTTATTATGTGATATGTTAATTTATTTAATTAACCCTTGGTTTATGACAGTATTTAAGAATGGCAGCTGAGAATGTTAACAACGAAGTGAATGAGACCGTTGAGACACCTTTAATCAACAACTAGGAGAACGTGCAACAGGAAGGCAATGTTCATCCTGAAAACAACGCTGGTCAGACGATAAACGATGAGATGTTTAGAAATTTTTGCAGTTCATGCAAAACCAGACGAGGGAGACTCGTGTGCAAAATATAGGTGCAGATAATAACAACACACTAGTTGTCACTGCCAAGCAGTTCAAAGAATTGGGACCACCAGAGTTTCTAGGAAAACCAAATCCGATCAAGGCGGAGACGTGGATTAAATAAATTACCAAAATATTTGATGTCTTGGGATGCACGGAGGAACAGAAGGTTCCATTCGCCACGTTTATGTTCCGTGGAGAAGCAGATTACTGGTGGGAATCTGTGAAGCGTACCCAGCCTGCCGCACTCAAGATGTCTTGGGAAGCATTCCAGAAACTGTTCAATGACAAGTACTTTTCTGAAAGTATTCGTCATATGAAGGCGGTAGAGTTTATCAGACTCGAGCAAAACAACATGACGGTATCTCAGTACGAGGCTAAGTTCGCGGAGTTGTCCAGGTTTTCACCTCATTTGGTGGAAAATGAGGAACAATATGACGCAGATGTTTCTAAGAGGTTTGAAACCCGAAATACGTCAATACCTCATTTCTCATAAATTTTCTTTATATTCGGATGTAGTGAACAGGGCCCAGTTGTTAGAACGAGATAATGACAACTGTAAGATCCCAACTTTTATGAATAAAGATTTAATTTTCTTTATATATGATTTCGAAATAGTAAGGTGTTGATTCATAAATGTGAAAGTTAAAGGTAAAATGTGCAAATATTTTAAAATAAGCAAATGGTTATAAAATATTCAT
The DNA here is from genome assembly GCA_020205555.1 of Panax stipuleanatus. Lineage (NCBI taxonomy): Eukaryota > Viridiplantae > Streptophyta > Magnoliopsida > Apiales > Araliaceae > Panax > Panax stipuleanatus. The sequence continues at coordinate 134,928,930 of CM035120.1, forward strand.
TGTTGTCGGGGGATGTGACGAACAAGATTTTTGTAATTTATTTTGAATATTTATTGAATTAAATAAATATTTTTTTTGATGATTTAATTATTGAGTTAAATAATTAATTGATGAATTTGTGGTAGAGTAATTTAATTATATGTGTTACATTAGTTAAATTAATGTGGAGAATTTTTATATTCAAAGTATGTATTTAATTGAGTTTATTTGATTTAATGAATTAATTAATAAGCATAATGTTATTCTAATTAATTTAATAATTAATTAGAGATTTAATGATTTGACATAATTAATAAATAAGAATTTTAATTATGTGACTATATGAATTATTGTGGAATTATGCAATTTTATTTAAGTGATTTAAATAACATTATTTGATTTAATTGGGTGTGACATTAAAATAATATTATAAAGCTTTAATTAAATTAAATGAAAAAGGAGGAATAAGGGACAAGCAAACAAGGCCTTGGTGAAGGTTGAGGCCAGTTAACCCATTATGGGATTAACTGACGACCATGACCCCACGACTAATTATACGTATATGTATATTTATTCATATCAGACTTATATATTATAAACATATATCAGAACTACTATATATCATATACATACTCTGAGAAAACTTAGAGAAAAGAGAATTGAGAGAGTTGAAAGAATTTGAAGAATAAAAAAAAAAGAATCCATATCATCTTCACAAAGTTTGCAAGGGGTAATTCCTTTGTCCCAGTTTTATTTCATGTATTATGTTTCCTTCATGAACATATATTCTGAGTTCTCTGTGTATGGGAAAAATTAGTAATTTTTGATTATATGCTTATATGTGTGTTATTATATCATTATAACATGTTTTGTATTTGGTATGAATGAATTAAAATAATCGAATTCATGTAATTAGGCCTTAATTGGGTTTTCAAAATTTTACAGAGTTTTTCCATTTACGTGCTTTAAAAATTCTCTGTGAATGGAAAAAACTTGATATTTGTTCATTATATGGCTATATGTGTAATCATATGTGTTTATAACATATTATATGCCATATATGCATAACTTGCAGTGATCGAATTTTGTTTAAATTGAGTTTTCGAAAATTACAGAGTCGTATATATGGCCATACGGCCCTTACGGCCCTTACGTATAAATTTTATACTATGAATCGATGGTTTAACTTTGAATTAACATTTGCATATGATTGTACACGTTTATACGAACAAAACGGAAGTTAAACGAACGGATTCGGTGTTATAACGAATCCGTAACGTTGAATTTCTTGATTTTTCTTCAAAACCATCAAGAACACCAAGAACAGTGAAATTTAATGATTTGATTCGAGTAATTGCATAATTTAATATGTTAAAAACATGTTAGTAACATTGTACGATGTTTCTATGAAGTTCATACTTCATAAAAATCGTTGTGTGAGTTTAATTTGCATTTAATTGGAGTAATTGGGCCAACGAACTGTCAAAATAGCGAACCAGGGAGTGCACCAGCAGGGGGATCCGCCTCAGCGGGTGTTCATGGGCATTAGGACCCGCCCCAGCGGGTATAAGGGCTGTCCGGGAGCCTTTTTTTTTTTGGTTTTCGAGACTGTTTTGACCTCCTGTAGTAAAATAAGCATAACTTTTTCATACGAACTCCGATTAAGGCGATTCAAGATGATTCGGAAAGATAACGAGTAGACCTACAACTTTCATTCTTTAAGTTTTTCAATTTGAAATCGTTAAAATGGGTAAAAATGGCCATCTTTGTGACTGATGCGTATTCGGAGGCAATCGGAGGGCTTCGGACATGCACGCACACAAGTGTAGTGTTCTCAATAATAAAAGATGTTGTTTTAAGTTACATACATGAATATTATATGATTTGAAGTTCATGATTAATAAATTAAGTTATTGACATGTATAAGATAATGTGAAGGTTCAAGTTAACAAACTAAGTGCGAACTTGAATATCGTAATTGTAAAACTTGATTATGATTGTTTAAAGGGCTATACATGTGTGATATGCATGTTGTGAGTTTACATTCATGTTATGTGGTTAGCCATTGAGTAATATTATAAACCAAGTTGTAAGTCGAACTTAAGTGAATAGTTCAACAGTTAAACATGGTAGTTATGAAAACTAATCGATGTCGTATACATAATGTAATGTGTAGGACGTTGAGGAAGTGAATTGTAATTATATTTGTAGCTTGTGCAAGAGGCAAGTATCCTATCCCTAACTTATTGATTTAGCAAGTTCCCTAAATTCTAATTTATTCATTTATTAAGTCTTAGACTTGTGTTTCTATATCGAGTAAGCTCGTGTTCTTAATTGTTCCAATTCAAAATTCATATTACATATTGTAACTCTTTTAAAAGCATGATTCAGTTATACAATACTTATTCGATTGTATATTCTTGAGATTTATTATTCAAGTTGAATATCGATGTTGTTGTTGAACCTTATAGGACTAGTGAACCCTTATTGATTCGACTAGTCCATAGTTGATGAACGTTCTAAATTCTAAAATACTTATTGAGCTTATCCAAACCAAACTTCCTTTGGTGCGGACTCTGATGTCAAAACTGAGATGAACAACCCTGTAAAAGGGGATTATTTACGCTTTAGCGTTGAGATATTGTGCACAATATGGTACTAAGGGCTGATCCCCCTAAGTACGAGAAGTAGAGTCCATAGTCTTATGACTGTTAAAGGTTTAAAGTATAAACACTTTACAACCTAGGACATAGTTCAAGGTCTTATGACCCTCAGATGTTATTTTGATTCCTGTTATTTATCCTCGAGTCAAAAGTTGAGTTTCTTTATTCAGATGTCCTTGATTCACTCGCATGTTATTATATTGTTGTCATATTATTATACTTGTGGGCAATCGTGCTCACTCTTGCGTATAATAACATTGCAGTTAAGAACGAAAGGTCCAACGAGCCTTCTACTAGCAAAGGCAAGGGCAAGGTCAACAAGTGATGAAGACTTGTTGTTTATTTTATATGTTTATGTTTCAGCTCTATGTTAAAGTTGTGTAAGACTATTTAATTGTTTATGTTCCGCACAGATGTTTAAGGTTAGTATTACCTGGGATTGATGTATTTATTTTCAGATGTTGTAACCCATAAGGGAGGATTTAATTCTATTTATTGCATGGTTTGCATTTACTATGGGTAGATAGATAGATGATATTCGTACAGTGAACACCAAGTCCCGTGGAATTGAAGTACCCGGATTTGGGGGTGTCACAGGTTGGTATCAAAGCTGTAGGTTATGAACCTTAGGTGGGGAAAAACCTTAGGATAGTAGCCTTTTTAGAGATCAAGAACATAGTAATGATAACTCTTATCGAGTTCTAAGAAAGATAATAACTTACCTTATGTGCTATGTGCTTATATTTATATATTCGAGTATCGATTAGCATCACGTAATTACTAAAACTTAAAATTTTATTTGTCAGGATGACAGATGCTGGAGAACCTAGTCAGTCCAGGGACCTTGTACCCCTAGAGGCTAGAGAGGAGGAGCCCCGAGATATCCACGTAGTCTGGGAGCAGTTAGTCCAACGAGAGCCATCACCCTTGATCACAGTCATTGGTCAAGAGTATGTGCCGGTGTCTTATTCAGAGGAGGACTCTGAGGAAGACCCTGAGGAGATTGAGGTTCAGGCTGAGGCAGCCGAAGAGGAGGAGGAAGACCCTGAAGAGTTCCCGCCGAGCTCTATCAGTGCCGAGATGTATGACGAGCTGTATGACCGTAACATAGAGTTACGTGATACTGTTCAGGAGCTGAGGGAGACTGTTCAGGAGCTGAGGGAGCGGTCGGTTACTCAACAGTCTACCATCGAGCTGAGGGATGGAGAGGTTGAGGCTCTTCACACACGTTTGGGAAATGTAGAGTGGAATTTGGTTCACGAGAAATGCCAAACCGAGCAGAAGTCAGAGGAAATTGAGGAATTGAGGAATGAACTAAAAGAGAAATCAGCAAGGCTGGCCATAGCAGAGGAAGCTTGGGTAAGGGAATCACGACGAGCAGATCTCGCAGAAGACAACTGTTGGGCGAAGAAGGCCAGACTTGAGGAGACGTACTCTACACTTCAGTATGCAATTGACGAGGCCCAGGATCGGGTTATGAGGTACCCAATTCAGTTCGAAGGACTACCGTCGTACATGCTAGATCGCAGGACGATGTCCCGGATTATAGAAGAAGAGCGTGACAAAGCTGTTCGTCGCCTTAATGGGCAGTGATAGGAACATTTGATTTTGTGAAACCTATCTGGTAGTTAATAATGTAAATTCCAATTTGTTTATAAACAGAGGAATATTTTATGTTTTAAATCCTGTAGATTCTTTATCTCGGGATAGTTGATGTAAATAGCAGTGATGCTATCGTATTATGTTAAAACTTTTGATTTAGTAATATATCAGAGTTTATTTGAAATAATGTGTTGACTGATTGTGTCTAAATGTTTAAGTTAAGCCTTAAATATTTAAAAGATTGAATAAAGTTCTAATAAGCGTATATCTTAACAGAAATATGCCGCCAAGGAGAAGACCAAACCGTCGACCGGCCCAGGAAGGGTCAACTAACAACAACAACAACAACGCCAATGCTAACCCCGTTCAGCAGTTGGCGAACTTACTTGCTGGAGCACTTAACAACCAATCTCAAGCTCCACCGAACACAACGTTCAAGGACTTCAAGGCGGTGGGACCGCCAGAGTTTAAAGGCACCATGAACCCGATAGAAGCTCAAACCTGGGTCATGGAGATGGAAAAAGTTTTCGACGTCGCCAGAGTCAGGGAAGACCAGAAAACCGCTTATGCAACGTTCATGCTAAAATCCGAGGCCAGCTATTGGTGGCAAGCGAATAAGGTCCGGGGAGGTGAAGGTGTGATTACCTGGGAGAGGTTCAAAGAGATGTTCTTCGAGATGTACTTTCCGACCAGTTCGCAGAATCAAATGGAGGTCCAGTTCCTGGAGCTGAAACAGGGAAATATGTCCGTACCGGAATATGCGGCGAAATTCAACGAGTTGGCTAGGTTTGCTACGTATCAAGTGCACACCGATCAGAGGAAGGCAAGGAGGTTTGAGCAGGGCCTGAAGCCCTGGTTATATAGCAAGGTGTCAATGTTCCAATTGAACACTTTTGCTGGGGTGTTGGAGAAGGCCATTCTCGCTGAAGGCGGGAGTGACGCTGTTACAAAGTACAATCAAGACCAGAAGAAGAAAAAGAGTGAAGGTGAAGGAGTTAACAAGGCTAGTGGTAGCAACACGGGGGGAAGTAATAATCAGAAGAGGAGGTGGAATGATAACTCATCAACTGGGAATCAGCAAGGAGGTCAAAAGAAGAGGATCGAAGTTTGTTCGACCTGCGGAAAAGCTCACCTGGGGGTCTGTATGAAGGGAAAACGAGTATGCTACAATTGTGGTCAGGAAGGCCACATAACACCTAACTGTCCGAACCCAAAGAAGGGCGCTTGCTTCACTTGCGGCTCCAAGGACCATCTGGCAAGGGACTGTCCCAAGAAGGGATCTGGAGGGGCAGGATCAGGAGGGAACAGGGGAAACAGCGGTGGAAGTGCTCTAACTATCACGGGACCAACCGCAACCGACCGACCGCCAGGACCTTCAACATGACAGTGCAGGATGCTGTGCAGTCTCGCGATGTGGTGTCAGGTATCATTCCGATCAATAAAGTTAATGCTTATGTACTATTTGATTTGGGTGCTACTTGTTCATTTATATCCGATGACTTTGCTAAGAACTTAGAACTTCCTATGGACGAGTTAGAATACCCCATGAATATAGAGATTACGAATAGAGAAGTAATCCCTGTTAAGTATGTACACAAGAACTGTAGAGTAGATATTAAGGGTAACATTATGAACGTAGATCTTATCCCGATTAGGCTTGGGGAATTCGATGTTATTCTGGGAATGGATTGGCTAGTCAATTATGGGGCTGTAATTGATTGCCAGAGGAAGTGTATAAACCTTATGACCCCGTCAAAGGTTGTGTTTTATGGCAGTAAATCGCCTAGACAAGCGAGTTGTCTGACGATGATGCAGGCCAAAAAGTTGTTAAGACAAGGCTGTGTAGGATATTTAGCCTACATAGTCGATAGTCGTAAAGAAAATCCGAAATTAGAGGATATACCAGTCGTGAGGGACTTCTTAGACGTATTTCCGGATGATCTGCCAGGACTTTCGCCAGACAGAGAGGTTGAGTTTGTGATCGATTTGGCGCCAGGGACGGCCCCAATATCGAAGGCACCATACCGGATGGCTCCGGTAGAGATGAAAGAGTTAATGGTAAAACTACAAGAGTTACTGGACAAGAAGTACATCCAACCAAGCGTATCGCCGTGGGGAGCGCCGGTGTTGTTTGTGAAGAAGAAGGACGGGACGATGCGGCTTTGCATCGACTACAGAGAACTGAATAAGGTCACAATTAAGAATAGATATCCATTACCGAGGATCGACGATCTGTTCGACCAATTGAAGGGTGCAAGGTACTTTTCAAAGATAGACTTGAGGAGTGGCTATCATCAGCTGAAGGTGAGGCCAGAGGATGTTCCAAAGACAGCATTTAGGACTCGATATGGTCACTACGAATTTTTGGTAATGTCATTTGGTCTAACGAATGCTCCTGCAGCATTCATGGGCTTAATGAATGGAGTGTTCAAGCCGTTTTTGGACAAATTCGTGGTGGTCTTTATCGACGATATTTTGGTATACTCGAAGACCAAGGAAGAACATGTAGAACATCTGAAGTTAACATTAGAGGCGTTGAGAAGAGAGAAGTTGTACGCCAAATTTTTGAAATGTGAATTCTGGATTGAAAGAGTGCAATTTCTTGGACATGTGATCGACAAGGACGGAATTTCGGTAGATCCCTCTAAAGTTGAAGCTGTGATGAACTGGGATCAGCCGAAAACACCGTCGGAAGTGAGGAGTTTTCTTGGATTGGCGGGTTATTATAGAAGATTTATTCAGGACTTTTCCAAGATCGCAACTCCGCTGACGAATTTGACTAGAAAATCGGTGAAATTCGTTTGGACAGAGAAGTGTGAGGAAAGTTTCCAAGAGCTTAAGAGGAGGTTGAGTTCAGCACCTGTGTTATCCCTTCCGGACGACACAGGCAATTTTGTGGTTTATAGTGATGCGTCGCATAAAGGACTTGGCTGTGTGCTTATGCAAAACGGCAGGGTCATTGCGTATGCGTCACGACAATTGAAAGACTATGAGAAGGGGTATCCGACCCATGACTTGGAGTTAGCTGCAGTGGTATTTGCTTTAAAAATTTGGAGACACTATCTCTATGGGGAGAAGTGTGAAATATATACAGACCACAAGAGTCTGAAATATATTTTTACACAGAAGGACTTGAATATGCGCCAGAGAAGGTGGCTGGAGTTAATTAAGGACTATGACTGTGAAATCTTATACCATCCGGGTAAGGCTAATGTGGTTGCCGACGCCTTAAGCAGAAAAGGTCGGGAGAAATTGATGATGTTGACTACTCAGGAGGAACTAATTTCAGCAATGGAAAAGCTGAAATTGGAAGTGAAGTATCCGATGGAGATTGACGAGAAGTTGTTTCAGATTCAAGCTGGTACAACCCTATTGGATAAAGTTAAGGAAGCTCAACTTCAGGACGAAGAATGTGAGAAGGTTAAGAAAAAGATATCTGAAGGAATCGAACCGAGATTCAAGATAGACAGTGAGGGACTACTGAGATTTGAGAACAGAGTTTGGGTACCGTCAGTGCCAGAGATTAAGGATGACATTTTGAGCGAGGCTCATAGCTCACAGTATTCGATTCACCCCGGTAGTACCAAGATGTACCAAGATCTTCGGCAGCACTTCTGGTGGCCGAATTTGAAACGGGATGTTGTTGAGTGTGTTGCAAAGTGTCTAACCTGTCAGAAAGTGAAAGCAGAACATCAGAGACCGAGTGGTTTGCTACAACTCCTGGAAATCCCAGAATGGAAATGGGAACATATTACGATGGATTTCGTGGTTGGCCTTCCGACGACTCAGAAAGGCTACGACGCAGTATGGGTTATCGTTGACCGACTGACGAAATCAGCACACTTCCTTCCGATAAAAATCAGATTCAACTTAGATCAGTTGGCAAGGTTATATGTGAAAGAGATTGTTTCGAGGCACGGAGTTCCGGTGTCAATTATTTCCGACAGAGATCCGCGCTTCACATCGAACTTCTGGAAGCGACTACACGAATGCATGGGGACACAGTTGAGAATGAGTACGGCTTATCACCCTCAGACAGACGGGCAGAGTGAAAGAACGATCCAGACATTGGAAGATATGTTGAGAGCATGCATCATGGATTTTAAAGGAAATTGGGATGATCACCTACCGCTTGTGGAATTCGGTTACAACAACAGTTACCACGCTAGTATTGGCATGCCGCCTTATGAAGCATTGTACGGAAGAAAATGCAGAACCCCGCTATACTGGGATGAAGTTGGCGAGAGACAACTATTAGGTCCAGAACTGGTACAGCAGACAGCAGAGATAGTCAAAGTGATCAGAACAAGACTGGTAGCAGCTCAGGATAGGCAGAAGAAGTACGCCGATCCACACCGTAAGAATGTTGAGTTTGAATCGGGTAGCTTTGTATTTTTGAAAGTCTCTCCCTGGAAGGGAAAGATCAGATTCGGTAAGAAGGGAAAATTGAGCCCAAGGTTCATTGGACCCTTTGAAGTACTGCGAAGGATTGGAGAAGTTGCGTATGAGGTAGCCTTACCTCCGGCGCTCGAGAATGTCCACAATGTCTTTCATGTTTCAGTTTTACGCCCCTACAAACCCGATTACAAACATGTGATTGAATATGAACCCCTACATTTTGAAAAAGACTTATCCTATGAAGAAATTCCTGTTCAGATTGTTGACAGGAAAGAGCAAGTCCTCAGAAATAAAGTTATACCTTCTGTTAAGGTAATTTGGAGGAACCACAATGCTGAAGAAGCTACGTGGGAACTCGAAGAGCATATGATGAAGAATTACCCAGATTTATTTACTTAATTTTTTGTATATGTGATTCTGGGGACAGAATCTTTGTAAGGGGGGGAGAATGTAATGGGACGAATATTTAATTGAACCGTGATTCTGGGGACAGAATCCTTTTAAGGGGGGAAAGATGTGACGAACAAGATTTTTGTAATTTATTTTGAATATTTATTGAATTAAATAAATATTTTTTTTGATGATTTAATTATTGAGTTAAATAATTAATTGATGAATTTGTGGTAGAGTAATTTAATTATATGTGTTACATTAGTTAAATTAATGTGGAGAATTTTTATATTCAAAGTATGTATTTAATTGAGTTTATTTGATTTAATGAATTAATTAATAAGCATAATGTTATTCTAATTAATTTAATAATTAATTAGAGATTTAATGATTTGACATAATTAATAAATAAGAATTTTAATTATGTGACTATATGAATTATTGTGGAATTATGCAATTTTATTTAAGTGATTTAAATAACATTATTTGATTTAATTGGGTGTGACATTAAAATAATATTATAAAGCTTTAATTAAATTAAATGAAAAAGGAGGAATAAGGGACAAGCAAACAAGGCCTTGGTGAAGGTTGAGGCCAGTTAACCCATTATGGGATTAACTGACGACCATGACCCCACGACTAATTATACGTATATGTATATTTATTCATATCAGACTTATATATTATAAACATATATCAGAACTACTATATATCATATACATACTCTGAGAAAACTTAGAGAAAAGAGAATTGAGAGAGTTGAAAGAATTTGAAGAATAAAAAAAAAAAAATCCATATCATCTTCGCAAAGTTTGCAAGGGGTAATTCCTTTGTCCCAGTTTTATTTCATGTATTATGTTTCCTTCATGAACATATATTCTGAGTTCTCTGTGTATGGGAAAAATTAGTAATTTTTGATTATATGCTTATATGTGTGTTATTATATCATTATAACATGTTTTGTATTTGGTATGAATGAATTAAAATAATCGAATTCATGTAATTAGGCCTTAATTGGGTTTTCAAAATTTTACAGAGTTTTTCCATTTACGTGCTTTAAAAATTCTCTGTGAATGGAAAAAACTTGATATTTGTTCATTATATGACTATATGTGTATTCATATGTGTTTATAACATATTATATGCCATATATGCATAACTTGCAGTGATCGAATTTTGTTTAAATTGAGTTTTCGAAAATTACAGAGTCGTATATATGGCCATACGGCCCTTACGGCCCTTACGTATAAATTTTATACTATGAATCGATGGTTTAACTTTGAATTAACATTTGCATATGATTGTACACGTTTATACGAACAAAACGGAAGTTAAACGAACGGATTCGGTGTTATAACGAATCCGTAACGTTGAATTTCTTGATTTTTCTTCAAAACCATCAAGAACACCAAGAACAGTGAAATTTAATGATTTGATTCGAGTAATTGCATAATTTAATATGTTAAAAACATGTTAGTAACATTGTACGATGTTTCTATGAAGTTCATACTTCATAAAAATCGTTGTGTGAGTTTAATTTGCATTTAATTGGAGTAATTGGGCCAACGAACTGTCAAAATAGCGAACCAGGGAGTGCACCAGCAGGGGGATCCGCCTCAACGGGTGTTCATGGGCATTAGGACCCGCCCCAGCGGGTATAAGGGCTGTCCGGGAGCCTTTTTTTTTTTGGTTTTCGAGACTGTTTTGACCTCCTGTAGTAAAATAAGCATAACTTTTTCATACGAACTCCGATTAAGGCGATTCAAGATGATTCGGAAAGATAACGAGTAGACCTACAACTTTCATTCTTTAAGTTTTTCAATTTGAAATCGTTAAAATGGGTAAAAATGGCCATCTTTGTGACTGATGCGTATTCGGAGGCAATCGGAGGGCTTCGGACATGCACGCACACAAGTGTAGTGTTCTCAATAATAAAAGATGTTGTTTTAAGTTACATACATGAATATTATATGATTTGAAGTTCATGATTAATAAATTAAGTTATTGACATGTATAAGATAATGTGAAGGTTCAAGTTAACAAACTAAGTGCGAACTTGAATATCGTAATTGTAAAACTTGATTATGATTGTTTAAAGGGCTATACATGTGTGATATGCATGTTGTGAGTTTACATTCATGTTATGTGGTTAGCCATTGAGTAATATTATAAACCAAGTTGTAAGTCGAACTTAAGTGAATAGTTCAACAGTTAAACATGGTAGTTATGAAAACTAATCGATGTCGTATACATAATGTAATGTGTAAGACGTTGAGGAAGTGAATTGTAATTATATTTGTAGCTTGTGCAAGAGGCAAGTATCCTATCCCTAACTTATTGATTTAGCAAGTTCCCTAAATTCTAATTTATTCATTTATTAAGTCTTAGACTTGTGTTTCTATATCGAGTAAGCTCGTGTTCTTAATTGTTCCAATTCAAAATTCATATTACATATTGTAACTCTTTTAAAAGCATGATTCAGTTATACAATACTTATTCGATTGTATACTCTTGAGATTTATTATTCAAGTTGAATATCGATGTTGTTGTTGAACCTTATAGGACTAGTGAACCCTTATTGATTCGACTAGTCCATAGTTGATGAACGTTCTAAATTCTAAAATACTTATTGAGCTTATCCAAACCAAACTTCCTTTGGTGCGGACTCTGATGTCAAAACTGAGATGAACAACCCTGTAAAAGGGGATTATTTACGCTTTAGCGTTGAGATATTGTGCACAATATGGTACTAAGGGCTGATCCCCCTAAGTACGAGAAGTAGAGTCCATAGTCTTATGACTGTTAAAGGTTTAAAGTATAAACACTTTACAACCTAGGACATAGTTCAAGGTATTATGACCCTCAGATGTTATTTTGATTCCTGTTATTTATCCTCGAGTCAAAAGTTGAGTTTCTTTATTCAGATGTCCTTGATTCACTCGCATGTTATTATATTGTTGTCATATTATTATACTTGTGGGCAATCGTGCTCACTCTTGCGTATAATAACATTGCAGTTAAGAACGAAAGGTCCAACGAGCCTTCTACTAGCAAAGGCAAGGGCAAGGTCAACAAGTGATGAAGACTTGTTGTTTATTTTATATGTTTATGTTTCAGCTCTATGTTAAAGTTGTGTAAGACTATTTAATTGTTTATGTTCCGCACAGATGTTTAAGGTTAGTATTACCTGGGATTGATGTATTTATTTTCAGATGTTGTAACCCATAAGGGAGGATTTAATTCTATTTATTGCATGGTTTGCATTTACTATGGGTAGATAGATAGATGATATTCGTACAGTGAACACCAAGTCCCGTGGAATTGAAGTACCCGGATTTGGGGGTGTCACAATATTCGCTTGGTCGTGGAATATTCTTGTTGTCGGAGAATATTCGTACGACGACGCAGCTATTTGTGGGCCCCACAACGGAATAACTGTCGGATATAGAAAGCGACAGAAATAACCTTTTTACAAAATAACGGCGTGGTTGTTACCGTTAGTACTGTTGAAATACCCGGTGGTTAAAATACAGTGATACGCGGTGTTGCACAGTGGCACACGGTATTGCACAGTAATTCTAATTATTGATTCTTATGTGAGAAGCCATTACTCAATAATTGTTACAGTAATTACTGTTCAATATTTTATATTATTGACTCAATAATTGCTACGTTGATATTTTATATTATTGATTCAATAATTGCTACAGTTGATATTTTGTATTATTGATTCAATAATTGTCTCTGCACAGTATTTCACATTATCAACTCAATAATTCATATTATTTAAATAATATTATTAGATAGCATTATTGGCAATGTCTAAGGAAGTTCTGTCGAGGAAAGGGGTTAGGTTAATCTAATTGCGCGCCAGTAAGGAGAAATTCTTATCGGAAAGCCCCCTCTTTCCTAAAAACGACCTGGTTGTCAATATTGTAGTTCTATAATATTATTTGCGAATAATTAATTATTAATTTTTATGATAAGAAAATATTTATTTTGTGGATATTAAAGAAGGAATTAGTGCTGATGTGTTTTTATCAGTATTTTGGTGTGGAAAATCATCTGTTTATGGATTTCGAATAATTTATGTTTGGAATTTGGAAAAACTTCCTTCTACAAAGTTGTAGAGAATTAAATTTCCTATAGAAGGATATAGAATTTGTATTTTTCTGACAAAGGGGCTATTTATTATGAATTATTGAAGTTTCGAAAAATAAATATTTTTTTTAATAAATGGGTCGGCCCCACTTTTGTTGTTGGTTGAAAAAATCTGATTTTTTTTCTTAGCAGCCGGCGGCGGAGATTTTTTTTATAAATAATATTATTTTATTATTTTAGTCTCCTTTGGCATCCTAAGTTTTTCCTATAAATAGGGTGCTTAGGTTAGAATTGAAAATCACACCAGAATCATAAGTTTTCTCTCTCTATAATATCGAGCGTATTTTTGTGAGTATTTCAATACTTTGAGAGTTACTATTCAGTGCAAGTTTCCTTCGATATTATATCCGATATTCCAGTCAAAGGTACTGTTCTTTTGAGGTAAGGGATGTTATTTTCTTTCGTAAATGATGTTATTTTTTTCAATATCATTATACAGAAATATTGTCATGGATTTTATGTTGAAATTCTTACTTTTTCCGTCAAAGTTACTATTCACGTATACGGCACTATTCACAGAAAAATTAAATTTACTTCTATATGTCCAAATTACTTGTTAAGGTTCCTATCTTTGATTGTATCCAAGTTTCGAGCTCTATTCTTGAATTTTGCTCCATAATTGATTATTACAAGGTATTTTTGAATTGGATATACTAAAATACGAATCCTTAATCTTTGTCTTTTATCTCACTGGATTCGTTTTTTTAAAATATTTTTCATCATCCTCAGTCCTAAAAGGTGATATAACTGAATATCTTTGGCCTGTAGAGCAAAGATGAATGATTACCTGATGAATATCTTTGGCCAGTAGTGCAAAGATGACAGGTGTTGATATGAACATGATCACTGATGATACAAATGAATATCTTTGGCCGTAGTGCGAAGATGAATATTTGATTTGAGATATATATTGATTGATGTTACAGGGATAAAATATTGATGATGGACTTTTAAATCATAGAAGATAGTAGACTTCATTCTCTACTTAACTCTTCTAATGAATTGTTATTTTCGCTGCGAATATTGATCTAAAACTTGTTGTCCATAATATTTTATCTGAACTGTTGAAGGCTAACGATAATTTATTTTTCATTATCTTAGTCATAATATTCTTTACTGGGCTAGTTGAGCTCACCCTTTTCATCTATTATCCGCTTCAGAAATGAGAACGGTGCGGGAACTAGTCGGGGGACAGAGTGATGGTCAGAGTTAGAGCAGTAGTAGTCCTCATTATTTTTGTGAAATAGTGGGATAATAATTATAATAAATAAAGAATGAATTTGAATATTAATATTTCGTATTATATACGATTTGTATTGACACTCACAGTTGTGTGATCGTATTTTGCACGACCGTGTGATATAAAGTTTGTATTTGAATTCTGTACCATGTATTTGGCGACTCAGAATGGGTTGGGTTGACTGGACCTATTCTGGGGGCGTCACAACAACAACCAAGGTCGTACCGGTGGCAGCAATCATCGGAGTAATGACAACCATCGGGGAGGAAAGTATGACAGAAACGGTAACCACTCCGGTGGTAATCGTGGCCATGATAGTAGGAAAAGCGAATCGGGGGGAGATTTCAAGAAAAGAAGGTATAACAATGAGAACGTGAAGATGTCAACATCAGCACCAGCATCAACTGTTTCTAGGGGAGGAGAACGACCACCGGTCGTATGCTATAAATGTGAAAAAGAGGGACACATCAGCCCAAACTGCCCACAACAATTCAAAGCATGTTATAACTGTGGAAAGGAAGGACATATAGCTCGAGATTGTCCTGTTGCGAAACCAAGTTCAGCGGGGGTGGTGATTCCAAAGGCGGTTGCAGACAAGTCAAAGTCGGTGATTCCTGGAAGAGCGTTTGTCATGACAGCCCAAAACGCGAGGAATCCACACGAGGTGATTACGGGTAAGCTGATCATAAACACTTGCGAAGTTTACACCTTGTTAGATACCGATGCTACCCATTCTTTTATTTCACCTGCTTGTGCTCAACGTTTGAATTTGACATCTGAGAAGTTAGACTTTGACTTATCTGTTGAAACTCCGTTAGGAGAAACTTTCGTTACATCTACAGTTTACAAATCTTGCTTGATTCAGATTGGTACCCTTACCTTACCTGTTGATTTTATATCTTTGAAAATACTTGCATTTGACGTGATTTTAGGAATTGACTGGTTAACCACTTACCATGCCAAAATTGATTATTTTCGTAAGGTTGTTAGTTTTCATATTCCTAATCAACCTGTTGTGCGAATTCAAACCATCAAATCATTAAAATCAGTCAATATCATTTCAAATCACAAGGATATTCGTTTATTGAAAAACGGATGTCAAGCTTTCTTAGCTCATGTCACTGATCTAAACCAGAATACGTCAGATTTGAATAATATTTTCGTTGTCAATGAGTTTCCTGATGTATTTCCCGAAGAACTTCCCGGTCTACCCCCAGAACGTGAAATTGAATTATTTATTGACCTTGAACCCGGTACAAAATCCATTTCTAAAACCCCATATCGAATGGCTCCTATTGAACTTCAGGAGTTAAAGGTCCAATTACAGGAATTGTTAGACATCGATTTTATTCGTCCTAGTACGTCTCCTTGGGGTGCTCCTGTTTTATTCGTAAAGAAGAAAGACGGGAGTATGCGACTTTGTATTGACTATCGGGAGTTGAACCATATCACCATCAAGAATAGGTATCCGCTACCTCGTATGATGACCTGTTCGACCAGTTGCAAGGAGCGCAATTCTTTTCACAGATCGATCTTCGTTCTGCATATCATCAGCTGAAGATTAAAACTGAGGACATTCCAAAGACTGCTTTCAGAACTCGGTACGGGCATTATGTGTTCTTAGTCATGTCTTTTGGATTGACTAATGCTCCTGCTGCTTTCATGGATATGATGAACCGTATATTCAAGAAATACTTGGACCAGTTCGTTGTTGTCTTTATTGATGACATTCTCATTTATTCTAAAAGCCGTGAAGATCATGAGCACTATTTGAAGCTGATACTTCAAAAGCTTCGTGAGAACAAGCTATATGCCAAGCTGAAGAAATGCGAGTTCTGGCTTGAGGAAGTAGCATTCCTTGGGCATGTGGTATCGAAGCGTGGAGTATCTGTTGACCCGGCGAAGATTGAAGCAATACGAAGCTGGGAGCAACCTAAGTCGGTGACCGAAGTACGAATCTTTCTGGGCTTAGCTGGTTATTATCGGAGGTTCGTAGAGGGATTTTCTCGAATCGCTACTCCATTAACTCAGTTGACTCGGAAAGATACAAAATTCTTTTGGAGCGAGGAATGCGAGAAGAGCTTCCAAGAGCTCAAGAGGAGACTCATTTCGGCATCTATTCTGACAATACCATCTGGTTCGGATAGATTTGTTATCTACAGCGATGCTTCGGACAAAGGGTTAGGAAGTGTTCTCATGCAACATGGGAAAGTCATAGCCTATGCCTCGCGACAACTCAAGGAATATGAGAGGAATTATCCTACTCATGATTTAGAGTTGGCAGCAGTTGTTTTCGCGTTGAAGATCTGGAGACATTATCTGTACGGGGAGAAAGTGGAGATTTATACGGATCATAAGAGCCTTAAATATTTATTCACTCAGAAGAAACTCAACATGCGGCAGCGACGTTGGCTTGAGCTGTTGAAAGATTATGATCATACCATCCTGGAAGAGCGAACGTGGTAGCTGAAGCGTTGAGTAGAAGATCATATGTGGGAACGAGTGCGATGATGTCAAGTATACGCGTAGAACCAGCTTTGATTGATAAAGTTAAAGCTGCTCAAGCTACAGATCCGGAGCTGATGAAGATGAAGAAGAGGGTGCAAGAAGGTGTCATTCCAGAAGCAAAGATTGATGAAGAAGGAATACTTCGAGTCAACTTCAGACTTTGTGTTCCTAACAATTTTGACTTGAAACATAGAATCATGATGGAGGCACACAACACACCGTTTGCAATCCATCCTGGGAGTACCAAAATGTATCGTGATCTTCGACATACATTTTGGTGGGGCAATATGAAAAGAGAGATCGCGGAGTTTATTTCGAGATGTTTAACGTTTCAACGTGTAAAGGCGGAGCATCAAATACCGAAGAGTCCATTGCAACCACTGGAGATTTTGAAATGGAAGTGGGAACACATTACGATGGATTTCGTTACGGGTCTTCCTAAGATTTCTCAAGGCATAGATGCGATTTGGGTTATTGTTGATAGATTAACCAAGTCCGCTCATTTCTTGCAGATACGAGGGACATATTCCCTTGAACGTCTTGCTCATATGTACGTGAATGAGATTGTGAGATTGCATGGCATGCCAGTATCCATAGTTTCGGATCGTGACCCCAGATTTACTTCACGATTTTGGATCAGTTTGCAGAAAGCTATGGGCACGGACTTACGATTTATTTCGGCTTATCATCCTCAAACAGACGGACAATCGGAAAGAACTATTCAAACTCTTGAAGATCTATTGAGACTCTGTGTTCTAGACTTGAAAGAGAGTTGGGATAAGTACTTACCATTGGTAGAATTCTCCTACAACAACAGTTATCAGGCAAGTATAGGTGTGGCTCCATTCGAAGCATTGTATGGACGAAAGTGTAGCTCTCCAGTATGCTGGGATGAGGTGGGTGAAGCAACATTATTGGGACCGGAGTTGGTACGTATGACTACAGAAAAGATCCAAATGATCCGACAACGTATACAAACGGCACAGGATCGACAAAAGAGTTATGCGGATCTTCATCGAAAGGACGTGGAATTTAATGTTGGGGACCATGTGTTATTGCGTATTGCTCCGTGGAAAGGAGTTACGAAGTTTGGGAAGAGGGGAAAGCTCAACCCACGATTTATTGGTCCATTTGAGATTCTTGATCGAGTAGGAAATGTGGCCTATAGACTCGCATTACCTCCAAGCATGTCTCGTGTTCATAACGTGTTTAACATATCCGTGTTGCGTAAATATGTGAAAGATCTAAACCGCATTATTGAGTTAGAACCAGACGAGATAGCCGAAGATTTAACGTATGAGGAGGTACCTGTCAAGATCTTGGATAGGAAGGAGCATGTCCTACGCTCGAAAATTATACCTCAAGTTAAAGTTTTGTGGAGAAACCATGCAATTGAGGAAATGGCCTGGGAGTTGGAATTGAAAATGAAAGCGAGGTATCCTCACCTTTTCGACATATCAGGTACGTACGTCAATTTCGAGGACGAAATTTCAAGGACGAAATTTCATAACCCCAACTTTTATGAATAAAGATTTAATTTTTTTATATATTATTTTGAAACAGTAAGGATTGTTTTGATAAATGTGAAAAGTTATGAGTGAAATGTGCAAATATTTTAAAAATGAGCAAGTGATTATAAAATATTCATTGTTGTCGGGGAATATTCGTTTGGTCATGGAATATTCTTGTTGTCGGAGAATATTCGTACGACGGCGCAGCTATTTGTGGGCCCCACAACGGAATAACTGTCGGATATAGAAAGCGACAGAAATAACCTTTATATAAAATAACGGCGTAGTTGTTACCGTTAGTACTGTTGAAATAACCGGTGGTTAAAATACAGTAATACGCGATGTTGCACAGTAGCACACGGTATTGCACAGTATTTTGAATTATTGATTCTTACGTGAGAAGACACTTACTCAATTATTGTTACAGTAATTACTGTTCAATATTTTATATTATTGATTCAATAATTGCATGATATTTTATTGACTCAATAATTGCTACGTTGATATTTTATATTATTGACTCAATAATTATTACATTGATATTTTATTGACTCAATAATTGCTACGTTGATATTTTATATTATTGATTCAATAATTGCTACAGTTGATATTTTGTATTATTGATTCAATAATTATTACTGCACAATATTTCACATTATCAAATCAATAATTTATATTATTTGAATAATATTATTAGATAGCATTATTGGCAATGTCTAAGGAAGTTCTGTCGAGGAAAGGGGTTAGGTTAATCTAATTGCGCGCCAATAAGGAGAAATCCTTATCGAAAAGCCCCCTCTTTCCTTGGAACGACCTTGTTGTCAATATTGTAGTTCTATAATATTATTTGCGAATAATTAACTATTGATTTATATGATAAAGAAATATTTATTTTGTGGATATAAAAGAAGGAATTAGCGCTGATGTGTTTTTATCAGTATTTTGGTGTGAAAAATTATCCGTTTATGAATTTTGAATAATTTATGTTTGGAATTTGGAAAAACTTCCTTCTACAAAGTTGTAGAGAATTAAATTTTCTATGAAAAGAGATAGAATTTGTATTTTTCTGACAAATGGGCTATTTATTATGAATTATTGAAGTTTCGGAAAATAAATATTTTTTAATAGGAGGTGGGCCCCACTTTTCGGTTGGTGTGGAAAAAAATGCTGATGGCTTTTTGGGCAGCCAGGCGGCGAGAAATTTTTTTAAAAATTATTATTTTATTAATTTAGTCTCCTTTGGCATCCTAAGTTTTTTCTATAAATAGGGTGCTTATGTTAGAATTGAAAATCACACCAGAAATCAGAAGTTTTCTCTCTCTATAATATCGAACGTATTTTTGTGAGTATTTAGATACTTTGAGTGTTACTATTCAGTGCAAGCTTTCTTCAGCCTTATATCCGATATACCAATCAGAAGTACTATTCTTTTGAGGTAAGGGATGTTATTTCTTTCGTAAATGATGTTATTCTTTTCAATATTATTATACCAAAATATTGTCATGAATTTTATGTTAAAATTCATACTTTTTCCGTCGGAGTTACTATTCACGTATACGGCACTATTCACGAAAAAATTAAATTTTCTTTTATTTGTCCAAATTGTCTGTTAGGGTTACTATCTTTGATTGTATCCAAGTTTTGAGCTTTATTCTTGAATTTTGCTCCACAGTTGATTATTACGAAGTATTTTTGAATTGAATAAACCAAAATACGAATCCTTAATCTTTGTCTTTTATCTCACTGGATTCGTTCTTTAAAATATTTTTCATCATCCTCAGTCCTAAAAGGTGATATAACTAAATATCTTTGGCCTGTAGAGCAAAGATGAATGATTACCTAATGAATATCTTTGGCCTGTAGTGCAAAGATGAACAGGTGTTGAGATGAACATGACCACTGATGATACAAATGAATATCTTTGGCCTGTAGTGCAAAGATGAATATTTGATTTGAGATATATATTGATTGATGTTACAGGGATAAAATATTGATGATGGATTTTTAAATCATAGAAGATAGTAGACTTCATTCTCTACTTTACTCTTCTAATGAATGGTTATTTTCGCTGCGAATATTGATCTAAAACTTGTTGTCAATAATATTTTATCTGAATTATTGAAGGCTAACGATAATTTATTTTTCATTATCTTAGTCATAATATTCTTTACTGGGCTAGTTGAGCTCACCCTTTTCATCTATTGTCCTCTTCAAAAAATGAGAATTTTGCGGGAACTAGTCGGGAGACAGAGTGATGGTCCGAGTTAGAGCAGTAGTAGTCCTCACTATTTCTAATAAATAGTGTGATAATAATTGTAATGAGGACTTAGTTTGAATTTTAATATTTTCTACATATTTGTATTGAGACTCACAGTTGTGTGGTTGTATTTTGCACGACCGTGTGATATAAAGTTTGTATTTAAATTCTGTACCATGTATTTGACAACTCAAAATGAATTGGGTTGACTGGACCTATTATGGGGTGTCACATGTTGTGTCTTCAAATTTCTTCCCTGATTAATCTCTATTTCTTTACTGTCTTGACTCTCTGAGTATCTCTCCAATTCTATCAACGACTATATTTAAAAAAAATATATCTTTCAAAACCCTATTTTTTCTTCTTCTACAAATTTTAAGCTGTAATATATATATGTATAAATAGTTTTCATTTAATATCTATATTATTCTGCTTCTGTAGCATCATTTAAAAAAAATAACTTACGATTTTAGATCTGAAATCTAATGAAGATCTAGCTACTATTTCTTCATAAGTTTATTTTTTTTGTCCTCAAAACATTCGGTTTTTGACTATATTCTCTTTATAAAAAAAAATTCATATATTTTTCAACGATTTGTTAAACTTTTCATGTATTCCGATTAATTTTTTTTTCTATTTCGGTTACAAACCCTATTTTTTTTAACCAAAAATCTGTTTATAAAACTCTTCAATTTTTTTTAGTGTTTATTTTTGTAATTTTTTTTCTCTCCTCAAAATTAACTTCATCTGTAATTCTTGGTTCAAACTCGATTATATTCCAATATTAGTCTCAACAAAGGTTAGTATATTTTATATTTTTCAAAACCTCGATTTTTTTTTATTCTTCTAAAAACCCTAATTTTATTTTATTTTTTTTACTTATATATATATATATATATATATATACATATATATATATATATATATATCAAATCTACTGATAATTTTCTTACCGTTGCTACTATCGGTATACCATGGGTTTTATTTCTTCTATCTTCTGGTTGCTTCGCTCGAAGAAATGGCTAAGGTATAATTTTTACACTCAATTTAAATTCGTGCTGTGTGGATACTTAATTCCACCGGAAATTTTTCGTACTGTGTGGATACTGATGTCCATTGGAAATTTTTTTGCTATGTGTTTTATATGACTACTAGTACTCACTAGCAATATCTGTTATTTGTTGAAATTTTCTCTGCTTTATGTTTATCATCTTTTATAGGTACATATGGATATCTAGCTTCCCTCTACTCATTTTTAAAACAAAAGGGGGCGATGATTATTGATTTATAGTTCCAATGTTTGCCGTGCTAGACTAAGATTTGCTATAAATGATAGATATCACCAAAAAAATTTCTTCTCATACTGCTAACTTGTTAAACTGAAAAATGTATTTAATTTTTTTTAACTCATTTGCCATATCCAGTGTCATTTACATAAAAAGACTTGTCAATTCAGCCAATCATTAAATGTTGTACCTGCTCTTGCTGATATATATACATTTTAGGTATGATTATTCCTTAAATTGACACGTGGCAAAGCATGTATTCAAATTACTGTGTAAAAAGTCAAATTTTGTTTAAAGACCAACATTTGAAACATTCATTTCACTATTTCTATTTAATGCATATGGCTACTCTAGCACAGTTCACAGCATGGTCATCTTTCTAACAACTCTTTTTATACCTCGAGTGATCATGGTTCGTGTATATAGCATTCAGTCAGTCTCTATATGTTCATATCTTATCTGCAACATTTATAGTTTATATCTCTTTACTATATATACATTAGCTATTTTTCAAAATGGTTCACCCTCTCATATACTTACCACTTTCTGTTATACTCATGTCTATTTTATACTCATCCAAACAAAAGAAAGAGCCTTTGCCTTCTGAAATTCATCTCTTACATAATGTCCCTCATCTCACTACTGCATCTGCACAATCAAAATATCTAAGCATGCGACACAACTTATCACCAGGAAATGTTATTAACTTTAACAGTTTTCCTGATTTATTTGAAAATTTTGGAAACGTTGGATGGGAATGTCTGGTAAATTTCTGTGACAAGACTATTTATCCTAGTCTAATTTCAGAATTTTACTCACACATGGAATTTTCAAAAACTACTTCTAGTGTGCTGTCTACCATCACTACATGCATTCAAGATCAGGCCTACATTATTGATGAACACTTTCTGATAAATGCACTTCAACTTTCTCACTCTACTTTAGAACGTCCTAGGGTCAATTCCTATCTTCACCCACCTGGTATCTCTGTAGATGAATGTATGTTATTTAAACACAACTTGTCCATAGTCACTGATTAACTAGTTCCTACTTTACTGTTTGACTTTCCATGCAAAATTGGGTCTGAATTTCTAACTGCAGAATGTCAGTTTTTAGGGAGAATTCTCCGAAATAATTTTATGCCTGCTCGAGAAGATCGAAAACTTCTCCCTTTTGATTTGGAAATCATGAAATGTATTTTGAATGACTGCATGCCTTACAATCTAGCATATTTTCTACTCTCTTCATTTGAGTTCTGTTTTCACAACAACTGTCTAGGCTTTGGTCTGTTACTTACTCATATTTTCAACTACTTGGAAATTGACTTGTCCCACCATCAAGCTCAATTAGTTCCGGTCAGCAACTCTCTCTCTCTTATCTTCACCTTCCTCCACAGTCTCTTATAGTGTTTAAACCCATTGACCACGAAATCATTGAGTCTAACATCAACATGGCAACTAAGATTGACTCCCTAAATAGCATGAGTCAATTGCTTCTACACAATCAGAGTATTATGCTTGAGAAACTGATTGACATCCAGTTCACTTTGAACTCTGTTAAGAATGTTGTCTATTATATGGATCACAATCGAGTCTCTATGAATCCATATCAGTTTGTTGCTAGCACTAGCTCTGATCCACCCATTCCTGAAGTAGATTTTCCACAAGCATTTCATGTTCCAGTCACAGCTCAGTTCTTTCCTGAAGATGCTGATCAAGAAGATCAAGTGGCTGATCACCTATTTTCTGGAGGAAATATATCAACCACTGCCCAGCACTTTTCTCCAATTGATTTGGATGAGATCTAAGTAGTTGCTATGTGTGTAAATTGTTTTTGCCTGTTTTTGGATTACTGTAAACCTAAACTCCTACTTAACTGCTACTAACTAACTATTTCTATCTTATGATATGCATGTTACTAACGTGTTTTCTGCAGGTACCACTAATTCACTAACTTTGCTTTGCAGAACCACACTTCCCTGTCATTTTTTATGATGACAAAGGGGAGAAGAAAAATAGAAAAATCTATTTTATGAATGAATAATATATATATATATATATATATCATAAACTGCTATGAATAGGATGAATGAAAAATGAACTGCTATGAATGAAATATAAATTGCTAGATGCTAAGAGATTCATATCTTTAGGGGGAGCTTTATATTTTCAGGGGAGAATTTTTTTATTATTATAAATAATTGTCATCATCAAAAAGGGGGAGATTGATAGGTATTAATTTTTCAGTTTTATTTTGATAATAAACAATTATTTATATTTTCACCTAAAGATTATATTTGTTTATTTATTTTTCATAAACCCAGTTGAATTAAATTTTATTAACTTTGGTACAAAAATTGTCAAGTGTTAAATAATTTAATTCATACATTAATATCTCAAGGCAAGGAGATCCTATTTCAAATTTTCTTACCAAAAATTATAAAGGGGCAAAAAGTTTCTTTTGGATAAAACATTATAATACATGATATTTGAAACATATATATGGAATATAAGACTTAAGAAAAAATTCGGTGATGGCCAAACAAATATGAGACAATCATTTTCGGACTTAAAGGCATTAAGTATCTAATGGGCATAAAAACCTTGACCGAAAAATAAGTGCTTGACATTTGGATAAAACAAAAACCACTTAATCATAAACATACATGATCATTACTCATTTTATACATGCATGGAAATTTCGGATGGAGCATGAACCATAAGCATGCACGACTCATAAAAAGCCTTGACCGAATATATTGCACACATGCTTGGGCGGATGAAATCTTTTAGCATAATAAAATGCTATCATATTTGAATGAGATTTTGTGCGAGCGTAAAGCTTGACCGAATATAAGAAAGATTTGAATGGATTCATTTGGTACATACATTGAGAAAACACAAACTTGCCAGTAACAAAGAATTGGCAATCCGTGTGAATCAAAACTCATCCGGACCATTGATTTCAAACAAACAAATCTCATCCATTCATTCAAAAATAGATTTTGAAAATTACCTTTTTGTCCCCAACTTCAAAAATCTATAAATAGGAAAGTCTTTCATTCATTTGGTTTTTACCAATTCAATTGAAAAGAAAAGCTTACTCTCCTTGCCTACATAATCTCTCACTAAAAAGCTTACAATTCTCTTCTTGTTCAAAAGTTCTGATTATATACGAAAGGAAAATTGGTCTAAGTAAATTAAGATAAGTTATTTATTTGAAGTTATATTAATTATCTCTTATTTATTATATTATATAGATATACGAATATAAATTGTTATACACAATTTTATATATCTTTATTTCATCTATTTATCGAATAGAAATTTATATTTAGACGTCGCAAGGCTACAGGAGACATTCCTTTTAAAAGGAATTCACACCGTACGATTCCTTATAGTACTAAAATAACTTTATATTTGATAAATACTTATATAAATATTATAAAATAGATATACACTTGATTGTTCAAAAACAACACTAAGATAATTCTCCTAAAGAGTGAATCATTCGAATTATATTTGAAAAATATAAGTGATCTATTGAAAAATATTTATATAACTATCAATTGTGAAATATTATAAATATTGTCATACTTAGACATTGCAAGGCTACAGAAGGCTTTCTTTTTAAAGGGATTCACACCGTACGATTCCTTATAGTACTAAGTGATTTTGTTTATAATCCATCGCATAATAGATAAAATATTATTATATATTATTTGAGTTAAACAAGTTTATTTGTTATTTCAAGTACTGTTTAAAATTAATTAGTTGATTATTCTATACTTGATATTTGCTCATCTTGAAAGTTATTTTTAAATTACTTTCTTATAATTCAAAAAGCAATCTTTGATTCAAAAGGAAATTGATATAAATTGCTTTCATCTATATATATTGAACTGAATTACTATCTGCTTATGTTAGAAGCACTGTAACAATTTGTAAAAGAGAAAAACAATAGAGATAGTTTGTTTTATGTACCTGTGAGAAATACCAAGAATTCTTTGACCAAAACCAGAGTTTTTGAGAGAAGTCAGTTAGGAGTTGGATCTCTATTAACTTATGAGGAAAGAAGAGATAGTTATTTCAAGATCAGATCATAGAATAGGACTAATCTAGAAGAACTACAACTAAGCTTGAGGAAGGAGTGTGGAGCTTGCTATCCAAGATAGATTAGTTAAGAACAGTTATAAGTTTGTCTATAAAACTTTGTAAAGGCTTCTCCGCCTGGTGAAGGAGTATTTATTACTGATAGTAATAGGATCTCAAGGAATACTTGAGACTGGACGTAGCAACATACCAGGGATGTATGTTGTCAACCAGATAAATCTTTGTGCATTGTATGATTGAATTTTTATTATCTTGTATATTAATTTCTAACATTGCAAATAATTATTTAAAAATTCAAAAAGGCCTAAGATAAATTTTTATCTGCAATAATCTATTTAACCCTCCATTCTAGATTATTATTGAACTTTCAGGCACGTTTATTTATAGGCCAGAGAGCCTCCACTCTACCTGCGGCTGTCGCAGGTAGGGGTGCGGCTCCCCTTGTGGGGCCCGCGATGTCGGGTTTTGTCATCTCAAAGTACGTGCACTCCGAGCAACGCGTAGTCGAGGTCAAAACTTTCTAACTTTTGATCATAGCATCCGTTTGAGGCGTGCGATACCTTTTCGGAAAGCCCTCGCCGAGAGTGTCGTAATGACATGGGATAAAACATTTTCTGGGCCTGAGAAGATGGGTTAATAACTAGGTCTTCGATTCTCCACAGTTTGTCTGTTAAGCTATCGTGCGCTGTTTGTACTCGGGATCGTCGTTATGGTTCATTCTGACTTCGATGACATCAATTCGACTTGAGTTTGACCAAATAGACTGAGAGTTGATAAAATGACCATTTTTCCCCTCCCAGGGTGGTCCTCGGTGAATTTGACTTCCCAGAGTTATCTCTAGGGCTGAAATGCACTTCCTGGATTGACGCCGAGGCTGATCTGTACTTCTCGAGCTGAGGACGAGGATGACTTGACACGTCCTAGGTTGATATCGAGGTTGACCTGTACCTCCCGAGTTGATGTCGGGGCTGACTTGACGGCCCGATATTGAGATCGGGGTTGATTGGTACCTCCCAGGTTGCTGCCGGGGCTGACTTGTACCTCTCGGGTTACTGTCGAGACTGATTTAAAGGCGCGATATTAAGATCGGGGTTTGAACTGACGGCTCGATTGGAGATTGGGATTGATCTGATGGCCCGATATTGAGATCGGAGTTGATCGGACGGTCCGATTGGAGATCGGAGCTGGATAGATAGTTTGATTGGAGATCGAAGCTGGATAGACGATCCAATTGGAGATCGAAACTGGAAAGATGGTCCGATTAGAGATTGGAGCTGGATAGACGGTCCGATTGGAGATCGAAGCTGGATAGACGGTCGGATTGGAGATCGGAGCTGGATAGACGGTCCGATTGGAGATCGAAGCTGGATAGAAGGTTCGATTAACGATCGAAGTTGGTTTGACAGTCCGATTAACGATCAGAGCTGGATAGACGGTTCGATTAGAGATCGGAGCTGGATTAACGGTCCAATTGGAGATCGGAGATGGATTGACGGTCCGATTGACGATTAGAGCTTGATAGACGGTCTGATTAAAGATCAGAGCTGGATAGACGGTCCGATTGACTATCGTAGCTGAATGGACGGTCCGATTGGCTATCGGAACTGGATAGGCCGTTCGATTGACGATCGCAGCTAGATTGACAGTCCGATTGATGATCAGAGCTGGATTGACGGTCTGATTGACGATCGGAGTTGGATAGAGTACCGACATTGGTGATCGAATTTGGCTGGAGTACCGACATTGGTGATCGAATTTGAGTTGAGTACCGATATTGGGGATCAGATTTGAGTTGAGTACCGATATTGGAAATCAAATTTGTCTGGAGTACCGATATTGGGGATCAGATTTGAGTTGACCAATATTGGGGATCGAATTTGACTGAAAGGACCGGCATTGGTGGTCGAATTTAGATTGGATGTCTGGTATCGGGACCGGGGTCGGCTTGATTGACGGCTTTGCCCTCCTACAGT
Source organism: Panax stipuleanatus (assembly GCA_020205555.1). NCBI lineage: Eukaryota > Viridiplantae > Streptophyta > Magnoliopsida > Apiales > Araliaceae > Panax > Panax stipuleanatus. Next base: position 134,957,010 of record CM035120.1, read on the forward strand.
GTTAGTATTGGGGCAAGAAAAATTTCGAGTGTCTACAGTTCACATGCAAGTATTATTAGGGGAGGTGGTGCAAGATTTACAATACTTGAGGGACTAAATTAAAAATAGAGGTAAAGATGAATGTACTAAAGTATAATAAGCCGAGCCCCTAAAGTGCAATTAGTGAAACTATATTTTCCTATAAATAGAAGCTCATTTCTTTCTTTTTTTTCTCACCAATTCACCAAAACTATAGAGAGAGAAATAAGAAGAGTATTCTGCTACTACACTATTGCAGTATCCAGTCTTCTACTAAGGTAAGGGGTATTATTTCTTTCGTATTCATAAATAATGTTATTTTCTTTCAATACTCGTAAGGGTTGTCATTTTATTCCTTATTAAGCTGTGAAAATAACATGTCTACCCGGACTACCGCATGCATGGTGAATAACCCTTCGTATTCATTTTTTATTAATCTGTGGGAATAACCTGTCTACGCGGACTACTGCATGCATGGTGAATAACCCTTCGTATTCATTCTTTATTAAATTGTGGATATAATCTGTCTACACGGACTACCGCATGACGGGTGAAAATCTATTTGCAGTTTCGTATATTATTTCATTTCAGATTCCTAAATCTAAACTTACTATGGTAAGTATTGCTTCTATAATTCCTGAAATGATTAGAAATTGTAAAATATTTTTGCTTCATCTGATATTATTTCACTAAAATAATGGTCTGAACTTCTTATTGAGATTTTAATCTTTTCATGTCGGGATACTATTCATTCGGGTACTATTCATGGGATACTATTCACGGAGTACTATCCATGACAAAATTGGTTTCTTTTTCTGTCCAAATTATCTTTTAGCCATATAAGAGTACTATTCATTCAGGGTACTATTCATGTTAGAGTACTATTCACGGGGTACTATTCACGACAAAATTGATTTCTTTTTCTGTCCTAATTATTTTTGATACATGAATATCATTCTTAAATTTTGCTCCACTAATTGATTATCATGTTGACAATTTGGAACATTCTTGAACTTGGATAAATTAAATTAAAAATCTCTAATATTTATCCCTGATCTCACTTGATTGGGTCTTATTATCATTTTTTCATCGTCCTCAGTCTTAAATTGTGGTAAAAGTTATCTTTGGCCCGTAGTGCAAAGAAGAATAGTTGATTGATGAATATCTTTGGCCCATAGTGCAAAGATGGACAGGTGTTTGGCATGATCATAACCACTAGTGATACAAACGAATATCTTTGGCCCGTAGTACACAAATAATTCGTTAATTAGAAATATTATTGATTGGTGTTACAGGGATAAAATATTGATGATGAACTTTTAAATCATAGAAGATAGTAGACATTATTCTCTACTTGACTCTTCTAATAGATTGCTAATTCTGCTGCAATTGTTGATCTAAAACTTGTTGTCTATTGTATTCTATCAGATTTTTCCCTGTTGAGGACTAAGGATAATTTGTTCTACATTATCTTAGTCATAATATTCTTTACTGGGCTAGTTGAGCTCACCCTTTTCTTTTATTGTTCTCTTCAGGAAATGAGAATATCGCGGGTACTAGTCGGGGAATGGAGTGATGGTCAGAGATAGAGCTGTAGTAGTCCTCACTATTTTATAAAATATTGTGGTAATAATTATAATGATGACTTATTTAAGCGTTTATATTTTCGTATTATATACGATCTGTATTAAAGCTCGCAGTTTGTGTGGTCGTATTTTGCATAATCGTTTAATATAATAAATATTTGTATTTGAATTCTGTACCATGTATTTGGCGACTCAGAGTGAGTTGTGTAGACATATTTTAGGGGCGTCACATTAGTTGCATGAGCAAAATGGCAAATATAATCAACACATATATCAATCTCCAAGCATGTGTTCTCAGTATTAATTATATATGAATTAGTTGTGTTCATTTCACATTTACAAAATATCTGCCCTTCTCACGTCACATATAAAACTCAACCTTCACCAGAGCAGACAACTGTTTGCATCTATTTGTGAGCGTTTCGTCCCGATTTCATCTAGTAAAATAATTTTCTGAGCATGGAGAATCTATAATACAATCTACTTACTACATCAAAGGAGTGTAGTAAGAAAGAGGGCCGCAAGAAAGAAAGAAAAATTAGAATACCAAAAAGGTAAGGCATAAAAACCTTAAACTTTCAATCTTCATCTCTTAAGATTTGTATTTTGTTAGATGTTGTTGTTGTTGTGGGTTTTTATGGTTGAGACGAATCATAAGAATGATGTTCACATGTTACACTGACCATTAAAAGCATGCAAGTGGAATCAAAATGAACAAAATCTGAACCTATGCGTAAAGGATGGAAAATGGAAAACTAATGGACTATTTTGGACCCGATTTTTGTAGTGTTCCATGACTGAAAAATAAGTTATGGGATGATGTGTAGTACTCATATGAGTTACAAACACAACCTAATTGGAATGAGGGAAAAATCTGTTAACGAAATCATGACGGATTTTCTAGTAAAACATGTAAAACGAACTAGTTAAAACTATTTTTTGGGCTGTTCTTGAGTCAAAATTTATGATGGTCTAAAAATAAAAAATTAAGTTTCGTAATGATGGGTTGTTCTTTTACGAGTTATGGAAATAACCAAATTAGAACGAAGCAAAAAGAAGCTAAAATGAATTTATGATGAATGTTATGGTAAAACATATTGAAAACTAAAACTAGTGGGATGTTGGCCTTAAGGACAATTTTGGGACTAGTTTGAGTTTCTGAAAATTTTTGGTTTTCAGGGGGTGTATAGTAAACTGATTAAGAAATCAGATTCGGACCTGCCTCTTGTATGAATTTTCTGGACTTATGTGTTCAGAATTTGAAAATGGTGAAAACATAAAAGTTGTAGCCACGTAAGTTATCTACAAGTCGGTGCAAGAATCGATCAAAAATGTTTTGAAATGAATTAGTTATGATTTTATAGCGAGAGAGGGTAAAACTGGCTAGATTTTTGTAGTAATCTGGCCTTAGTTGTAAAAAGTAAAAATCTATTTTGATTGAAGAAGGGTCTAAAGCCAAGGCCTAAATGAGATTAAAGTAGACTGTATAAATGTAAGACCCCAAATTTTATGAATAAACATTTAATTTTCTTTATATATTATTTTGAAATATTAAGGTGTCGATTTGATAAATGTGATAAGTTATGGGTGAGATGTGCAAAGTTTACAAAGTAAGCAAATGGTTATAAAATATTCGTTGTGTCGGGGAATATTCGTTTGGTCGAGGAATATTCTTTTTGTCGGAGAATATTCGTACGACGGCGCAGTCATTGGTGGACCCCACAACGAAATGAATGTCGGATATAGAAAGCGACAGAAATAACCTTTTTACAAAAATAACGTTAAAACTTTTACCGTTCAAACTGTTGAAATATCTGATGGTTAAAATACAGTAGCACACGGTATTGCACAGTAATTCTAATTATTGATTTTTACGTAAGAAGTCACTACTCAATAATTATTACAGTAATTACTGTTTAATATTTTATTGATTCAATAATTGCTACGTTGATATTTTATATTAGTGATTCAATAATTGTCATTGCATAGTATTTCAAATTATCAAATCAATAATTAATATTATTTGTGAATAATTAATTATTGATATATATGATAAGGAAATATTTATTCAATGTGGATTTAAACGAAGGAATTTTTAGCATGTGACATTTGTTGAAAGTTGGTATTTTATCTTTTTTGATAAAATAATTCATTCAAATATATTATTATAATATTACATTATAGTAGTATGATGTGATTATATAATAGTATGATTTTTATTATTTGAATGGTAACATTATTATAGTAAATTCATGGTACAAAAGTAAAATGAGGTGGAGGAGAACAAATTGAATTTGAATTCTTATGATGTAAGCAATGATGTCATCGGAACGATGAGGTAAGCAATTATGTCATCGGAACGATGAGATAAGAAATGACGTCATAGGATCGATGATGTAAGCGATGATGTCATTAATTATGGCAAAAAAACTATTTTACTCTTACTTTGTCAAGCCTATAAATAGAAGCTCATTTTTTCATTATTTCTCACCAATTCACTAAAGCAATAGAGAAAAAGTATAGAGAGAATAAGAGAGAAAGAAGAAGAGTATTCTGCTATTACACTAATGCAGTCTCCAAATTTTGAATAAGGTAAGGGGTATTATTTCTTTCGTATTCATGAAGAGAGTTATTTTCTTTCAATACTCGTAAGGATTGTTATTCCATTCTTTATTATTCTGTTGGAATAACCTGTCTACGCGGATTACCGCATGCATGGTAAAATCCTGTTGTTATTCCATTTTTGTTATTCTGTGGGAATAACCTGTCTACGCGGACTACCACATGCCTGGTGAATAACCCTTCATATTCATTTGTTATTAAATTGAGGAAATGATCTGTCGACGCGGACTAACGCCTGGCGGGTGAAAATCCATTTGCAGTTTCGTATGTTATTTCATTTCAGATTCCTAACACTAAACTTACTGCGGTAAGTATTGCTTCTATAATTCCTGAAATGATCAGAAATTCCTTGAGTTTTGCGCTTCATCTAATATCATTTCACTGGAATATTGGTCTGAACTTTCTTGTGAAATTTTTATCTTTTTATGTCGAGTTACTATTCATAAGTTACTATTCACGGAGTACTACTCACGTTAAAAAAAATTCCCTTTCAAATTATCCTTGATTGTATCCAAGTTTTGAACTTCATTCTTGAATTTTGCTCCACAATTGATTATTACGAAGTATTTTTGAACTTAGATAAACTAAATTACGAATCCCTAATTTTTGTCATTTATCTCACTGAATTTGTTCTTTATATTATTCTTCATCATTCTCAGTCTTAAACGGTGATACAAACGAATATCTTTGGCCTGTAGTGCAAAGATTAATGTTTATTTGATGAATATATTTGGCCTGTAGTACAAAGATGATTACTTAATGAATATCTTTGGCCCGTAGTGCAAAGATGGACAGGTGTTGAGATGAACATGACCAACTGATGATACAAATGAATATCTTTGGCCCGTAGTGCAAGGATGAATATTTAATTCATGATGTATATTGATTGATGTTACATGGATAAAATATTGATGATGGACTTTTAAATCATAGAAGATAGTAGACTTCATTCTCTACTTAACTCTTTTAATGAATTGTTATTTTCGCTGCGAATATTGATCTAAAACTTGTTGTCCATTATATTTTATCTGATTTATTGAAGGCTAACGATAATTTGTTTTTCATTATCTTAGCCATAATATTCTTTACTGGGCTAGTTGAGCTCACCCTTTTTATCTATTGTCCTCTTCAGGGAATGAGAATGTTGCGGGGACTAGTCGGGGAACAGTGTGATGATCAGAGTTAGATCTGTAGAAGTCCTCACTATTCTATAAAATAGTGAGACAATAATTGTAATAAATAAGAAATGAATTTTAGTGTTTATATTTCGTATTATATACGATTTGTATTGAAGCTCATAGTTTGTGTGGTCGTATTTTGCACGACCGTATGTTATAAAAGATTGTATTTGAATTCTGTACCATGTATTTGGCGACTCAGAATGGGTTGAGTATTTAACCTATTTTGAGGGTGTCACAATTGGTATCAGAGTTTAGGGATATGACTCTGGCGGAGATCTGGGAATATAACTTAGAGGGGAGAGACGAGTAAAACCTTCGCTAGTGTGTCCTACCTAAGCTTATTTGATATTTAATTGGTCGGTCGGAACTTAGGGTTAATATGTGATATGTTAATTTGTTTAATTAACCCTTGTTTTATGGCAATAATTGAGAATGGCAGCTGAGAATCTAAATAATTGAGTGAATGAGACCGTTGAGACACTTTTAATCACCAACCAGGAGAATGTGCAACAGAAAGATAATATTCGTCCTGTAAATAACACTACCGAACAAACGATGAATGATGGGATGTTTAGGAGTTTTTTGCAGTTCATGCAAAGCCAGACGAGAGAGACTCGTGTTCATAATGCAGGTGGGAATAATAATAACTTGCGGCTTGTCACTGCCAAGCAGTTCAAAGAGTTGGGACCACCAGAGTTTCAGGGAAAGCCAAATCCAATCAAGGCAGAAAATTAGATTAAGTAAATTACCAAGATATTTGATGTCTTGGGATGCACGGAGGAACAGATGGTTCCATTCGTTACCTTTATGTTCCGTGGAGAGGCAGATTACTGGTGGGAATCTGTGAAGCGTACCCAGCCTGCCGCACTCAAGATGTCTTGGGAGGCGTTCCAGAAACTGTTCAATGACAAATACTTTCCAGAAAGTATTCATCACATGAAAGAGGTAGAGTTTATCAGACTGGAACAAAATAACATAACGGTGTCCCAGTACGAGGCTAAGTTCGCGGAGTTATCCAGGTTTGCACCTCACTTGGTGGAGAATGAGGAACGTATGACGCGGATGTTTTTGAGAGGTTTGAAACCAGAAATTCGTCAATACCTCTTTTCTCACAAATTTTCTCTATATTCGGATGTAGTGAACAGGGCCCAGTTATTAGAACGAGATAATGAGTCATTTCAACCAAGGGACCACAACCAGGGTCGTACCGGTGGCAGCAGTCATCGGAACAATGACAACCAGCAGGGAGGAAAGTATCATGACAGAAGCGGTAACCACTCTGATGGTAATCGTGGTTATGATAATAAAAGAAGTGAGTCGGGGGGAGATTTCAAGAAGAGAAGGTACAACAATGAGAATGTGAAAACATCGACAGCAGCACCAACATCAACTGTTTCTAGGGGAGGAGAACGACCGCCGGTCGTATGCTATAAATGCGGGCAAAAGGGACACATCAGTCCCAAATGCACACAGCAATCCAAGGTGTGCTATAACTGTGGAAAGGAAGGACTATAGCTCGAGTGTGTGTTGTAGCGAAACCAAGTCCAGCGGCGATGGTGATTCCTAAGGCTGTTCCGGACAAGTCAAAGTCGGTGGTTCCTGGAAGAGCTTTTGTCGTGACTGCCCAACAAGCAAGGAACCCGAACGAGGTGATCACAGGAGTTAAAGGTCCAACTACAGGAGTTGTTAGACATCGGTTTTATACATCTCCTTGGGGTGCTCCTGTTTTATTTGTAAAGAAGAAAGACAGGAGTATACGACTTTGTATTGACTATCGGGAGTTGAACCATGTCACAATCAAGAATAAGTATCTGTTACATCGTATTGATGACCTGTTCGACCAGTTGCAAGGTGCACAATTTTTTTCAAAGATTGATCTTCGTTCTGGATATCATCAGCTAAAGATTAAAATTGAGGATATTCCAAAGACTGCTTTCAGAACTCAATACGGGCATTATGAATTCTTAGTCATGTCTTTTGAATTTACTAATGCTCCTGCTGCTTTCATGGATATGATGAACCGTGTATTCAAGGAATATTTGGATCAGTTTGTGGTTGTCTTTATTGATGACATTCTCAACTATTCCAAAAGCCGTGAAGATCATGAGCACCACCTGAAGCTGGTACTTCAAAGGCTTCGTGATAACAAGCTTTATGCCAAGTTGAAGAAATGTGAGTTCTAGCTTGAGGAAGTAGCATTCCTTGGGCATGTGGTATCAAAACATGGAGTATCTGTTGATCCGGCGAAGATTGAAGCAATACAAAGTTGGGACCAACCTAAGTCGGTGACCGAAGTATGTAGCTTTCTGGGCTTAGCTGGTTATTATCGGAGATTCGTGGAAGAATTTTCTCGAACCGCTACTCCATTAACTCAGCTAACTCGTAAAGATACGAAATTCGTATGGAACGAAAAATGCGAGAAGAGCTTCCAAGAGCTCAAGAGGAGACTCATTTTGCCTCCTGTTCTGACGATACCATCTGGTTCGGATGGATTTGTCATTTACAGCGATGCTTCGGGAAAAGGGTTAGGATGTGTTCTTATGCAACATGGAAAGTCATAGCCTATGCCTCGCGACAACTCAAGGAATATGAGAGGAACTATCCTACTCATGATCTAGAGTTGGCAGCTGTCGTTTTCGCGTTGAAGATCTGGAGACACTACTTGTATGGGGGAGAAAGTGGAGATCTATACGGATCATAAGAGTCTTAAATATTTCTTCACACAGAAGGAACTCAACATGCGGCAACGACGTTGGCTTGGGCTGTTGAAAGATTACGAGCATACCATCTAATATCATTCTGAAAAAGCGAACGTGGTAGCAGACGCATTAAGTAAAAGATCATATGCGAGAATGAGTGTGATGCTGTCAACACAAAAGCCAATTTTGTGTGACTTACAAAGGATGGAGATAGAGTTCAAGACTCCGGGGACCCACGTGATGATGTTAAGTATACATGTAGAACCAGCTTTAATTGATAAAGTTAAAGTTGCTCAAGCTACAGACCCGGAGCTGATGAAGACGAAGAAGAAAGTACAAAAAGGTGCTATTCCAGAAGCAAGAATCGATGAAGAAGGAATACTTCGAGTCAACTCTAGACTTTGTGTTCCTAATGATTCTAATTTGAAGTATAGAATCATGATGGAGGCACATAACACACCGTTTTCAATCCATCCTAGAAGTACCAAAATATATCGTGATCTTCGACATACATTTTGGTGGAGCAATATGAAGAGAAAGATCGCAGAGTTTATCTCGAGGTGTTTAACGTGTCAACGTGTCAAGGCGGAGCATCAAGTGCCAAAAGGTCCATTGCAACCACTTGAGATTCCAAAATAAAAGTGGGAACACATTACCATGGATTTCGTTATGGGTCTTCCCAAGGTTTCTCAAGGCATAGATACGATTTGGGTTATTGTCGATAGATTAACCAAGTCTGCTCATTTCTTGCCTATACGAGAGACTTATTCACTTGAACGTCTTGCTCGTATGTACGTGAATGAGATTGTGAGATTGCATTGCATGCCAGTATCTATAGTTTCGGATCGTGACCCCAGATTTACTTCACGATTTTGGATCAGTTTGCAGAAAGCATGGGCACGAATTTACGATTCAGTTCGGCATATCATCCTCAAACGGACGGGCAATCGGAAAGAACTATTCAAACTCTTGAAGATCTATTGAGACTATGTGTTCTTGACTTCAAAGGGAGTTGAGATAAGTACCTACCATTGATGAAATTCTCCTATAACAACAGTTATCAGGCAAGTATAAGCATGGCTCCATTCGAGACGTTGTGTGGACTAAAATGTCGTTCTCCAGTATGCTGGGACGAGGTGGGTGAAGTAATATTTTTGGGACCGGAGTTAGTACGTATGACTACGGAAAAGATTCAAATGATCCGGCAACGTATACAAACCGCACAAGTTCGACAAAAGAGTTATGCAGATCTTCATCGAAAGGACGTGAAATTTAATATTGGGGATCATGTGTTGTTACGTGTTGCTCCATGGAAAGGAGTTACGAGATTCTGGAAGAGAGGAAAGCTCAACCCACGATTCATTGGTCCATTTGAGATCCTTGACAGAGTAGGAAAAGTGACCTATAGACTCGCTTTACCTACAAGCATGTCTCGTGTTCATAACGTTTTTACATATCCATGCTATGTAAATATGTGAAAGACCCAAACCACATTATTGAGTTAGAACCAGACAAGATAGTCGAAGATTTAACATACAAGGAGGTACCTGTCAAGATCCTGGATAGGAAGGAACATGTTCTACGCTCAAAGGTTATACCTCAGGTGAAAATTTTATGGAGAAACCATGATATTAAGAAAATGACCTGGGAGTTAGAATCGGAAATGAAAGCAAGTATCCTCACCTTTTCGACATACCAGGTACGTACGTCAATTTCTAGTACAAAATTTCATAAGGAGTGGAGGTTGTAAGACCCCAAATTTTATGAATAAAGATTTAATTTTATTTATATATTATTTTGAAATATTAAGGTGTTGATTTGATAAACGTGATAAGTTATGGGTGAGATGTGCAAAGTTTACAAAGTAAGCAAGTGGTTATAAAATATTCGTTGTGTCGGGGAATATTCGTTTGGTCGAGGAATATTCTTTTTGTCGGAGAATATTCGTACGACGGCGCAGTCATTGGTGGAACTCACAACGGAATGAATGTCGGATATAGAAAGTGACAGAAATAATCTTTTTACAAAAATAACAGTAAAACTTTTACCGTTCAAACTGTTAAAATACCTGGTGGTTAAAATACAGTAGCACACGGTATTGCACAGTAATTCTAATTATTGATTCTTACGTAAGAAGTCACTACTCAATAATTGTTACAGTAATTACTGTTCAATATTTTATTGATTCAATAATTGCTACGTTGATATTTTATATTAGTGATTCAATAATTGTCATTGCACAGTATTTTAAATTATCAAATCAATAATTAATATTATTTGTGAATAATTAATTGTTCATATATATGATAAGGAAATATTTATTCAATGTGGATTTAAACGGAGGAATTTTTAGCATGTGACATTTGTTGAAAGTTGGTATTTTATCTTTTTTGATACAATAATTTATTCAAATATATTATTATAATATTATATTATAGTAGTATGATGTGATTATATAATAGTATGATTTTTATTATTTGAATGGTAACATTATTATAATAAATTCATGATATAAAAGTAAAATGAAGTGTAAGAGAACAAATTGAATTTGAATTCTTATGATGTAAGCAATGATGTCATCGGAACGATGAGGTAAACAACGATGTCATCGAAACGATGAGGTAAACAATGATGTCATAGGATCGATGATGTCATTAATTATGGCAAAAAAACTATTTTACCCTTACTCTGCCAAGCCTGTAAATAGAAGCTCATTTCTTCATTATTTCTCACCAATTCACTAAAGCTATAGAGAGAAAAAGTATAGAGAGAATAAGAGAGAAAGAAGAAGAATATTCTGCTATTACACTAGTGCAGTCTCCAAATTTTTAATAAGGTAAGTGGTATTATTTCTTTCGTATTCATGAAGAGAGTTATTTTCTTTCAATACTCGTAAAGGTTGTTATTTCATTCTTTATTATTCTGTTGGAATAACCTGTCTATGCGGATTACCGCATGCATGGTGAAATCCTGTTGTTATTCCATTCTTTATTATTCTGTGGGAATAACCTGTCTATGCGGACTACCACATGCCTGGTGAATAACCATTCGTTTTCATTTATTTTTAAATTATGAAAATGATCTGTCGGCGCGGACTACCGCCTGACGGGTGAAAATCCATTTGCAGTTTCGTATGTTGTTTCATTTCAGATTTCTAAATCTAAACTTACTATGGTAAGTATTGCTTCTATAATTCCTGAAATGATCAGAAATTCCTCGAGTTTTGCGCTTCATCTAATATCATTTCACTGGAATATTGGTCTGAACTTTCTTGTGAAATTTTTATCTTTTCATTTCTAGTTACTATTCACGAGTTACTATTTACGGGATACTATTCACGGTAAAAAAAATTATTTTTATCTCTTTCAAATTATTTTTGATTGTATCCAAGTTTTGAACTTCATTCTTGAATTTTGCTCCACAATTGATTATTACGGAGTATTCTTGAACTTGGATAAACTAAATTACGAATCCCTAATCTTTGTCATTTATCTCACTGGATTTGTTCCTTATATTATTTTTCATCATCCTCAGTCTTAAATGGTGATACAAACGAATATTTTTGGCCTGTAATGCAAAGATGAATGTTTATTTGATGAATATCTTTGACAAGTAGTGCAAAGATGATTACTTAATGAATATCTTTGGCCCGTAGTGCAAAGATGGACAGGTATTGAGATGAACATGACCAACTGGTGATACAAATGAATATCTTTGGCTCGTAGTGTAAGGATAAATATTTGATTCAAGATGTATATTGATTGATGTTACATGGATAAAATATTGATAATGGACTTTTAAATCATAGAAGATAGTAGACTTCATTCTCTAGTTAACTCTTTTAATGAATTGTTATTTCCGCTGCGAATATTGATCTAAAACTTATTGTCCATTATATTTTATCTGATTAATTGAAGGCTAACGATAATTTATTTTTCATTATCTTAGTCATAATATTCTTTACTGGGCTAGTTGAGTTCACCCTTTTCATCTATTGTCCTCTTTAGGGAATGAGAATATTGCGGGGACTAGTCGGGAAACAGTGTGATGATCAGAGTTAGATCTATAGAAGTTCTCACTATTCTATAAAATAGTGGGACAATAATTGTAATGAATAAGAAATGAATTTGAGTGTTTATATTTCGTATTATATACGATATGTATTGAAGATCATAGTTTGTGTGGTCATATTTTGCACGACCGTATGTTATAAAAAATTGTATTTGAATTATGTACCATGTATTTGGCGACTCAGAATGGGTTGAGTATTGAACCTATTTTGGGGGCGTCACAATAAGATTTAATTTGACGTAAGAATGAACAAAAATGGATGAGTAACGAAAGAGATATGATAAAAACAAAAACAATGTTTTGTTAAAGTAAAATTGTGAAAACAAGTTTTATAACTCGAATTGAGATACAATTTTGGATAATGGTAACTTTTGACGTATAATAACGTATTTAACGTAAGAAAGTGATTGTCCAAGATTTTAAGAATTTTTGGACGTAACTCCAAATATTGGAGATTATTGAGAAATAAACAGAAATATTAAAATATAATTACGGAAAGTAATTGATGAAAGTAAACTATCATAAAGGAGCGTTAAGTGGGTCGTGTCGTTTCCGAACACCACAACGCTGAGAGATATTTTTAAGTTGGTCGCGCTATTTAAATTGTAAAATGCGTGTAACGTAAAATTAGAAGTAAAGTAACGTAAACCAATATATGAAGTCTTTTCGTGACTAATTGGTATTTTATCGTTAATTAAATTGTGTAGGACATTTCAAGGATGAGTTATCATAACTTTACAAGGAACATCGTAAGGCAAGTTCTTTCAGTAACTTGTCGACTTATTTTGAATATGTTAATGTACATTATGTAATTGCTCAATTATGTGTCAATCTTTCACTGTTACGTGAATTACATGCAAACATTATTAAAGTGTGCACGTTGTGCAACTATATGATTATATTGTTTTGTGTGAAACTTGTGATTATGTAGATATACAATATAAAATATTTGATGCATATAAAAATGCATACTATGAGATGTATGAAAGATATGTAGACGCATTGCATAAGATTTATGAAGCATGTATAAAATGCATAGCATGAGGAACATGATGTAAGACCCCGAATTTTATGAAATAGAAGTATTCAATTTTTCTTATAATTATTATTCAATAAAAAGTTAAATTGATAAAAGATTAAAGTTAAGGGTGATATATGTAAATTTTACAAAGTAAGCAAGTGGTAATAAAATATTCGTTTTGTCGGGGAATATTCGTACGACAACGCAGTCATTCATGGGTCCCATAACGAAAAACTGTCGGATGAAAAAAATGACAAGAATAAGTTTTTTAAAAATAACGGCAAAACTGTTACCGTTAAACTGTTGAAATACCCGGTGATTAATAAGCAGTAATACGCGTTGTTGCACAGTAGTACACGATATTACACAGTATTTTAAATTATTGGCTTTACCTAAGAAATCACTTACTCAATAATTGTTACAGTAATTACTATTCAATATCGAATATTATTGATTCAATAATTACTACGTTGATATTTTATATTATTAATGCAATAATTATCACAATAACCACTGCACAGTATTTTACATTATCAAATCAATAATTCATATTATTTGAATAATATTATTAGACAGCATTATTGACAATGTCTAGGAAGTTCTGTTTAGAAAAGGCGTTTGGTCACCTAATTGCGCGCCAGTAAGGAGAAATTCTTATCGAAAAGCCTCCTCTTTCCTAGGAACGACCTGGTTGTCAATATTGTGATTCTGTTATATTATTTATGAATAATAATTGATTATTGATAAAAATAATAAGTAAATGTTATTCGATTTTGATATAAATGGAGGAATTTTTAGCAAAAGAGACATTTGTTGAAAGTTAACATTTTATTTTTTCTGATAAAATAATTCATTCAAATATATTATTATAATATTACATTATAATAGTATAACGTGATAATATAATAATAGATTTTATAATTTAAATTATAATATTTTTACAATAAATTCATGGTATAAGAATAAAATGAGCTGGAAGAAAGCAAATTGAATCTGAATTAATTTTGTTGCTATAAATGCTTAAAATGAAAAACATGTGTTTTGTGGGGGTGTGGTGTCCTTTTATGTGCTGAAGTTTTTTTTCCCAAAGATGGTGCGACACAAAATTCATCCGTAGGAAATTGTCAGAAGTGGTGTTCTGGCATTTTCTTATAAATAAGGTGCTTAGTTAAAAATTAAAATCACACCAAAATTAAAAAAAAATTCTCTCTATAATATTGAGCGTATTTCTTGTGAGTATTAAGATATTTTGAGTGTTGATAACAGTACAAAATTTCTTCAGCAGAATATCCGATAATCCAAACAGATCTAGTATTCTGCTAAGGTAAGGGATGTTATTTTTTTCGTAAGGGATATTCTTTTTCTCGCAAATGATGTTACGGTTGAATAACATTTCAACTAAATATTGGTATGATTTTTCTTATGAAAATTTTACCTTTTCATGTCGGGGTTACTATTCACGATTACGGTAATGTTCATGAATACGGTACTATTCACAAAAAAAATAAAAAAAAATTATTTGTCCAAGTTGTCTGTTATGCTTTTTATCTTTGATTAGATCCATGTTTTGAACTTCATTCTTAAATTTTACTTCACAATTGGTTATCATGTTGACAATTTGATCATATTGTTCTTATTATCATATATAATATTTTTATAATTCTGGTGATGAATTTTCTCTTTGACTTGAGTGTAAAGATGGGTAGATTATTGGTATGATCATGACTATGGGTTCTCTTTGGCCAGTAGTGCAAAGATGAATTGTTGACTGATATGATCATGACCATTAATTTTATAATTGAATATCTTTAGCTTAAGTGCAAAGTTGAATTAATCAACATGGTTATAAGTATTGCTTCTATAAATTCTGAAATGATTAGATATTTCTTTGAGATTTACGTTTCATCTAATATCATTTCACTTGAATTTTTACCTACCTAAATCTTCTTATTAAATTTTAATCGTTATCTTTGAAATATTAAACTTGAATATCTTTGGCCTGTAGTGCAAAGTTGGAAAGATGTTTGGCATGATCATGATCATTGATGTTACTGTTGAATATCTTTGGCCCGTAGTGTAAAAATGGACAGGTGTTTAGCATGATCATGACCATTGATGTTACTGTTGAATATCTTTGGCCTGAGTACAAAGATGAGTTTTTATTAGCATGTTTATGAACAGGAACTGTGATTTGGTATAACCATGATCTTTGGTGTTACAAGTAAAGACAGGTAATAAAAATTATATTCGTCCTAGGTACGAAGAGAAATTTATCAACATAATTATGATCATGAACTATTTACATGATTGTGGGCCTGTTGATTGATGTTACAGGGATTAAATATTGTTGGTGGACTTTTAACATTAAGAAGATAATAGACATTATGATCTATTTAACTCTTCTAATGGATTGTTCGTTCCGGTGCAACTATGGTTGAAAAGTTTTATCATCTATTATATGTTCTAAATATCTACTGATGAAGGCTATTGATAATTTAATTATCTTTAGTCATAATATTTTTTACTGGGTTATTGTGCTCACAATTTTGCTTTACAATTCCTTTCAGGCAATAAGAGTGTAGCTTGATCGAGCGGGAATAGCAAGAAAATAGAACGATGGTCTATAATTGTTGAAGTTTTTCATAAAACAGTATGAAAATAATTATATTGAGAACTTTAAATGTGTGTGTCGTATTCTTATACGTCGTTTAACAGTTGATTTTGGTGAACCAAATAGGGTGAGATGAACCCAACTTTGGAAGGGTATTTTTCCACTCTCATATAAGATTTCTAATCACATACGACTTCGTGTTATCATAAGACATAGTTGTGCACATCCACTTGCTGATTATATCTATGAGCACTACTTATATAATCTTGTAGTATGATTGGAATATAATTCTCAATGTGAGACAATTGAGATAGTTATATGACAAAAGAATACCCACCATTGGAATGAACAAGATAGTAATATTCTCGTTCTTCTTTGGGGTCTATTGGGTCAACCAAGATTAATTCTCAAGTCATACGATATCTATTATAACTTAGAAGCATGGTCTCCCATGTACGAAGGTTTCCTTGAGCATTTTTCAAAGATTTTAATTCCTAAAACAGTTATTGACTGTACCTTTATGTAACGTATCATTAATAAGGGAGTGTGGGTACTGTATTTGTATTAAAGCTCACACTTTATGTGTGATTTTATTATGCACGATAATTTGATATAAAAGATTTTTATTTGGATTATGTACCATGTATTTTTTGGCGACTCAGAATGGGTTGTGGATTTAATCTGTTTTGGGGGTGTCATAGTTGGTATCAGAGCTTAGGGATATGGTCGCTGGCGGAGATCTGAGTCTAGAATTAGGAGGGGAGAGATGAGTAATATATTTCTCTAGTGCGTGACTTACCTAAGCTGAATTTTCTTACTTAATAAATTGACAAACTGTGATATGTCAATTAACCTTTGTTTTGAAGCTGTAATCTAGAAGGATATCTGAAATTTAAGAGATGAACAATGGAGAAATCATGATACAGAAGAAATGACCGGGAAGATAGAATCTAAAATGAAAGCAAGGTATTCTCACCTCTTCGAATTACCAGGTATGTAAATTTCGGGGACGAAATTTCATAAGGAGGGGAGATTGTAAGACCCCGAATTTTATGAAATAGAAGTATTCAATTTTTCTTATAATTATTATTCAGTAAAAGGTTAAATTGATAAAAGGTTAAAGTTAAGGGTAATATATATAAATTTCACAAAGTAAGCAAGTGGTAATAAAATATTCGTTTTGTCGGGGAATATTCGTACAACGGCGCAGTCATTCGTGGGCCTCATAACGAAAAATTGTCGGATGAAAAAAACGACAAGAATAAATTTTCTAAAAATAACGGTAAAACTGTTACCGTTAAACTGTTGAAATATCCGGTGGTTAAAGAGCAGTAATACGCGTTGTTGCACAGTAGCACACGGTGTTACACAGTATTTTAAATTATTAGTTTTATGTAAGAAGTCACTTACTCAATAATTGTTATAGTAATTACTGTTCAATATCGTATATTATTGATTCAATAATTACTACGTTGATATTTTATATTATTAATGCAATAATTGTCACAATAACCACTGCACAGTATTTTACATTATCAAATCAATAATTCATATTATTTGAATAATATTATTAGATAGCATTATTGACAATGTCTAGGAAGTTCTGTCTAGGAAAGGGGTTTGGTCACCTAATTGCGCGCCAGTAAGGAGAAATTCTTATCGGAAAGCCCCCTCTTTCTTGGGAACGACCTGGTTGTCAATATTGTGATTCTGTTATATTATTTGTGAATAATAATTGATTATTGATAAAAATGATAAGTAAATATTTATTCGATTTTGATATAAATGGAGGAATTTTTGGCAAAATAGACATTTGTTGAAAGTTGACATTTTATCTTTTCTAATAAAATAATTCATTCAAATATATTATTATAATATTACATTATAATAGTATAATGTGATAATATAATAATATAATTTTATAATTTAAATGGTAACATTTTTACAATAAATTCATGGTATATGAATAAAATTAGGTGGAAGAGAGCAAGTTGGATCTGAATTAATTTTGTTGCTATAAATGCTTAAAATGAAAAATATGTGTTTTGTAGGGGTGTGGTGTCCTTTTATGTGCTAAAGTTTATTTCCCCAAAGATGGTGCGACACAAAATTCATCCATAGGAAATTGTCAGAAGTGGTGTTCTGACATTTTCCTATAAAATTTTCTCTCTATAATATTGAGCGTATTTTTTGTGAATATTAAGATATTTTGAGTGTTGATAACAGTGTAAGATTTCTTCAGCAGAATATCCGATAATCCAAACAGATCTAGTATTCTGCTAAGGTAAGAGATGTTATTTTTTTCGTAAGGGATATTATTTTTCTCTTAAATGTGTTACGGTTGAATATCATTTCACCGGAATATTGGTATGATTTTTCTTATGAAATTTTTATATTTTCATGTCGGGGTTACTATTCACGAATACGGTACTGTTCACAAATATGGTACTATTCACGAAAAAAATTAAATTTTCTTTTCTTTGTTCAAGTTGTATGTTATGGTTCTTATCTTTGATTAGATCCATATTTTGAACTTCATTCTTAAATTTTACTCCACAATTGGTTATCATGTTGACAATTTGATTATATTGTTCTTATTATCATATATAATATTTTTATAATCCTAGTGATGAAATTTCTCTTTGACTTGAGTGTAAAGATGGGTAGATTATTGGTATGATCATGACTATGAGTCCTCTTTGGTCAGTAGTGCAAAGATGAATTGTTGACTGGTATGATCATGAACATTGATTTTATAATTGAATATCTTTAGCTTAAGTGCAAAGGTGAATTGATCAACATGGTTATAAGTATTGCTTCTATAAATTCTGAAATGATTAGATATTTCTTTGAGATTTACGTTTCATCTAATACCATTTCACTTGAATTTTTTTACCTACCTAAATCTTCTTATTAAATTTTAATCGTTATCTTTGAAATATGAAACTTGAATATCTTTGATCCGTAGTGCAAAGATGGAAATATGTTTGGCATGATCATGATCATTGATGTTACTGTTGAATATCTTTGGCCCGTAGTGCAAAAATGGACAGGTGTTTAGCATGATCATGACCATTGATGTTACTGTTGAATATCTTTGGCCTGAGTACAAAGATGAGTTTTTATTAGCATGTTTATGAACAGGAACTGTGATTTGGTATAACCATGATCTTTGGTGTTACAAGTAAAGACAGGTAATAAAAATTATCTTCATCCTAGGTACGAAAAGGAAGTTATCAACATAATTATGATCATGAACTATTTACATGATTGTGGGCCTGTTGATTGATGTTACAGGGATTAAATATTGTTGGTGGACTTTTAACATTAAGAAGATAATAGACATTATGGTCTATTTGACTCTTCTAATGGATTGTTCGTTCCGTTGCAACTATGGTTGAAAAATTTTATCATCTACTATATGTTCTAAATATCTACTGATGAAGACTATTGATAATTTAATTATATTTAGTCATAATATTCTTAACTGGGCTATTTTGCTTCACAATTTCTTTCAGGCAATAAGAGTGTAGCTGGATCGAGCGAGGATAGCAGGGGAATAGAACGTTGGTCTATAACTGTTGAAGTTTTTCATAAAACAGTATGAAAATAATTATATTGAGAACTTTAAATGTGTGTGTCGTATTCTTATACGTCATTTAACAGTTGATTTTGGTGAACCAAATAGGGTGAAGTGAACCCAACTTTGGAAGGATGTTTTGCCACTATCATACAAGATATCTAATCACATACGACTTCGTGCTACATAAGACATGGTTGTGCACATCCACTTGCTGATTATATCTATGAGCACTACCAATATATTCTTGGAGTATGGTTGGAATATAATTCTCAATGTGAGACAATTGAGATAGTTATATGGCAAGAGAATACCACCATTGAAATGAACAATATAGTAATCTTCTCGTTCTTCTTTGGGGTCTATTGGGTCAACCAAGGTTAATTCTCAAGTCATACGAAAGCTATTATAACTTAGAGGCTAATTGGCACTTCTGTCCCTCTAAGTTGCCACCCACTTTCAAAGTCGTCCCTAAAGTACCATTTTCATCAGTTAGGTCCTTAAAGTGGCATTTTCTTGGCGTTTCTGTTCCTTCAACCCATTTTAACCTAAACCCGACCCATTTTGACCAAATTTAACCCAACCTGACCCTGTTTGACCCAACCCAAATGTTTAATATTTTAAAATATAATAGTATTTTTAAAATAAGTTTAAAATAATAATTATATTTAACATTTTAAAATAAAGTAATTATTTTAAAAATAGTTATTTTTAATATTTAAAAATAAAATATTAATTTTTTTTATAAAAAAATTAATAATTATATTTAATATTCTAAAATAAATATTTTTTATTTTTAATATTTTAAAAGTAAAAAATATTTTGTAAATATTATTTTTAAAAATAATATTTACTTTTAAAATATTAAAAATAATATTTATTTTAGAATATTAAAAATAATAATTATTTTAGAATATTAAATATAATATTTATTTTAGAATATTAAAAATAATATTTATTTTAGAATATTAAAAATAATAATTATTTTAGTTTTTGTATAAATTTTTTTTGAATAATTATTATATTTATATTTATATTTATTTTAATTTTTTAATATTTACTTTTCATATTCTAAAATAATTCTTATTTTTTATATTCTAAAATAAATATTTTTAATAATTATTGTTTTTGAAGAAAAAATAATATTTAATATTCTGAAATAATTATTAAAAAAAATTTAAAAATTATTATTTAATAATTATTAAAAAAAAATTAAAATAATCTTAATAATTATTATTTTAAAAATTAAAATAATCTTAATAATTATTATTATTAAATAATAATTATTTTAATAAGTATTTCAGAATATTAAATGTTATTTGTCCTTCAAAAATAATAATTATTAAAAATATTTATTTTAAAATATTAAAAATAATAATTATTTCATAATATTAAAAGTAAATATTAAAAAATTAAAATAAATATAAATATAAGAATTATTCAAAAAAAATTTAAATTATTATTATTTTTAATATTCTAAAATAAATATTATTTTTAATATTCTAAAATAAATATAATATTTAATATTCTAAAATAATTATTATTTTTAATATTTTGAAATAAATATTATTTTTAATATTTTAAAAGTAAATATTATTTTTAAAAATAATATTTATAAAAATATTTTTTACTTTTAAAATATTAAAAATAAAAATTATTTAAAAAATATTTATTTTAGAATATTAAATATAATTATTATTTTTACTTTTTAAAAAACTAATATTTTATTTTTAAATATTAAAAATAACTATTTTAAAATAATTATTTTATTTTAAAATATTTAAATAATTATTATGTTAAGAATAATACTTTATTTTAAATAATTAAATATTATTTTTTTAAATATTAAATATAATTATTATTTTAAACTTATTTTAAAAATACTATTATATTTTAAAATATTAAAATTTTGAGTTGGGTCAAACTGGGTCGGGTTGGGTTAAACTTGGTTAAAATGGGTCGGGTTTATGTTAAAATGGGTTGAAGGAACAGAAACGCTAATAAAATGTCACTTTAAGAACTTAACTGACGAAAATAGTACTTTAGGGACTACTTTAAAAGTGGATGGCAACTTGGAAGGACAGAAGTGCCAATCAGCCTAACTTAGAAGCATAGCCCCATGTTAGGGCTTTATTTCAAAAGTAGGGATAAAGTGAGAGAAGAGATAGAGGGGAAAGAAAGAGGAGACGGCTGAGGAGGAAGAGGGATGTGAGTGAGAGGAGAGGGAGAGGGCTGGTGTGAGGGCTCGAAGGAGAGGCAGATGAGAGGAAGAGAGCAAGGGAGATGAACGGCGAGAGGGATGAAAGGAGTGCGTGTTTTTTTAAAACAAAACGACACAGTTTTGGGATACTGTGTGTAGCCATTTTCCCATATATATATATATATATATATATATATATATATATATATATATATATATATATATATATATAGCCTAGGGCAATGAATGCTAAAGAATCCGTTCCTGAATTGGGTTTTCGAAAGGAGTAATCTTTTGGTTATAAAGATTTCCCAAAATCACCTAAAAACACTAATAAATTAAAACCCTAATCATATAGTTTTGTGGTAAGGAGGAGGTATAGGTGATCATGGCAACAACTGCTTCGCTGCTCAAGGCAGGTCCCGTTTTTATGTCGTGGAAGCATCATCAACAGTTTTCTTCAAGGCAAATTTCGTCCAACAATAATTTCTTCTCACTGAAAATGAAATCCGACCGTTTGAATCCACGAAATCCTACCGAATTACGACTCGTTAGGGTTTCAAGTAGTAATTTAAGATCCGAGTTGAGTAGAAATTACAGCGAAGCTGCTTCTTCTAATTTACATGATTTGAAGAAATTGGTTTGTTCAAGTAACAATTTTTTTGAAGATGATGATGTTGGTTCAATGTCAGTAGTGGAGAAACTCTCCAGAAAATTGTTGGCTGGGCTGCTGATGATGATGGCCATGGCTTTGGCTTTGCGCAGCAGAGATTCGGCATTTGCAGCTTCTCGTTCTCTTTCTCGTTTTCGTTCATCTTCATATTCTGGTTCATCTTCGTGTTGCCGCCCTGAGGCAGCTAAGGGGGGTTCGGCGGCTATAGGTCTTGCATATTTTCTTACGTTGCTGACTTTTATTATAGTAATTATATATGGTATGTATGATTTGAAAAAACGCATGGAAAGAAGTGTTCTCATGCTTCAGGTTGGTTGGGTACAAATTGCATGTGTTTTTTCCATATACTCATGTGGATATGTTGTAGTAATTTTTTTTTTAACTTACTCAGGTTGGAATTTTGGACAAGAAACGAGTATTGCAAAGGAAACTTAATACAATTGCTGAAAGTGCTGATACATCTACCTTTCGGGGTTTAAGCCAATTATTGGAGGGTACACTTCATTTTTAGACCTCTCCTTAGTCCACAGTTCTTGGTGGAAAGAAAAGTTTCAAGCTGACTTGTTATTTTGTTCTTAGTTTAGCTGAGTAGTAAAACAAGTACAACACTAAAAATTAAGACTTGGACACAAGTCTCCAAGATTGTTATAACACCCCAGTCCCCCATCGAAAGATATGAGAAAAAAATTTCTCTCTACTATGCTGAGCTAGTGGTTTAAAGTCTTGTTTGTTTGGATGGATTTGATTCGAACTTGGGATTTGACCCAAGATTTGAAGAAGTAAATCCATTTCTATTCAACCACGCACCAAGGCTGGCTAGCTAGAGATTGAAGTGTACTTTTCATATAATTTCTAGCGAGGTTTCTTTTTCTTTTTTCTTTTTTGGTGAGATTTGTAGCTTGAGGTAACATGGTTTTATTTAATAATTAATGAATCGGCAAAAAATATATTGAATAATAATATCTGGTTCAGCAAAATGTAGAAAAGGTTTCGAGACTGTTGTACAATCTTATAATCTCTGTCAAGTGGAAGGTGAACCTCTATACATAGAATGACGATCAAACACCATACTATATTCCTTATATCTTGTAGCCATTGGAGAGGAATTTGGAGTAGCTAGGTTCATCTTTACTTAATTTATCGATTGATATTTCTTGCATTTATAATTATAGTACTCCTGTTTTTGAACTTATTCTGGAATAGAATTTCTTTTAGTACAATCTTGACACGTCTTGTTTCTAGAGTAACTGCTCTTACATGCATTTATGGTCGATATATTGTTTCTGGAATTATGATTTTAACCCTCCCTCCTTTTTTTATTTTTCTCTGCAGAAGTGTCATATGCTCTGCTTCAACATCATGATTCTTGCCACTTTGTGTATTTTTTAGTAAGTCAAATGTGACCATGGATGAAGGAAACATAACTATACTGCCCACATACACATATAATTATGCAATCTATGTTCATAGACATATAATTATGCAATTGGAATTCACAAATTGTTGCAGGAGGAATGTGATCACTTTCTGCAGGATTCATTCATGCCCTTCTACCAGCGACTCAAAATTAGAGAACGTAAAAGATATGACAGGGAGACATTCATGAATGTAGATGGTGTAAAATTGGAAATGCCATCTGCTATTGAAGTTAATAGCATTGACAACGAGTATTTGGTGGTAATATTTTCTATATTCTAGGTTTTCAAATTTGCATCTCATTTTAGCACAAAGTACATAATATTTCTTGCGTGTCAATTTGATAGTTAATTTTGTGGTTGCTCCAGCTACATTTTATTACCTGTTTTATATATCCATCCAGGTAACAGTTTTGGTGGTTGCTAGAGGTAGATATGCTATTCCGTTTTTGGTCAGTAGCGCCGTGCAAACTCTGTATTCCATTCCAAGAGAGAAAATAAAGGTAGTCATTCTGTTTCACATGAAAATGATTCTTATTTACCATTATTTATTTATACTCCTGGATAGAGCTGTATTTACAGCCCTGACTCGTCTAGACTCAGCTTGTTTAACCCCAGCTCGACTTAACTACTACTTTTAAACTAGTTTGAGCTAGCCCGGACTTTTGACTCGGGTAGTTTACAGTTCTACCCCTCGTATACATACTTTTTCTTCTTGTTCCTGCGTGATATTTGATTTGTTTTTGTACAGGTGGTTGAGGTGTTCTGGAGCCCTCAAAGTGAAGGTTACACTGTATCAGAGCAAGAACTTCGTAGAGATTTCCCACACATGAGCTCTTGTTATGATAAAGAGAAAAGAATTCCGCAGAAATGGTGGAAGCGGTTATTAGCAGGGCTGGGAATATAGTTGGAAAATCATATTACAACCCCAACTTAACTAGATCCATTGGGTTGGATATCTATATTTTATAATCCAGGTTGGGCATGGTTTAGAACTATATTTGATTGTCCAAACCAGTTATCTACTATTTGACCCAAATTTATTAAAATCATCTCTTACTTTATTTTACTCTCCAATAAACTCCTCTCTCCCAAGTCTGAAATAGTTCGGCGGCATTAGAAAATTGAAGCAGAGATATTACTGGAAATTATGTTAAGAAAGATTTTATTTTTTGTAATCTTTGTTTTGGTTGATTTTTTATCTTACCTTTTTTCTAGGACCCAATTGCTTTTAGTTTTAAAATTACTGAATTTTACATTGACCATTGTTGGATCAATCCTTTTATTCTTGCTATATCAGGAGGATCTTTGAGATCTCCGAATCCAAATTCTTAACTTCTCCTTTACCTACAATATCTCTCAAACCATTTCACAAAACAATCAATTTCAATGTCTAGAATTTTTTTTTTAAATTTTTTTTTCATACTTCAATCAATTTCAATGTCTAGAATTTTTTTTTTAATTTTTTTTTTCATACTTTTGTGTGTATTTGATGGTTCTCAACTGGATACGAGGCTATCTTGTTTTTTTTTTAATATAATTTTTTTCATGACTATTAGAATAAATTAAAATATTGAAGTATAATGTTTGTACTTTGTTTCAACCTCATTATGCATATTATTCATGTATTTTTTCAATAGCAATGTGTATATTTTGATAGTCTTAATTGTAATTGATTTTTGTGTTTATTCTTGAAAAAAATGAACAATCAAGATGACTTTTAATGGGGGTGGAAGAATGAGAAGAATAGTGACAACAACGGGTAGGAATGATTTAATGAAACTAGTAAAGAGAAGACAAAGAACAATTTATCATGAAATTAATGATAAAATGGACTTTATTATATCGGTTCAAAAAATAGAACCAAGATGAAATAAAAGAGCAAGTATAGAAAAATTTTATGACACTGGTTTTTACATGTACATAGTAGACGGAAACATAGATGATATTGTTTCTTCTAATATTTTTGTGACTGAACATGATTGTAGTGATAGAGATCCATTAATGTCAAACAGAAAAAGGTATGTCCTCTCAAGATTCAGGGTTTTGGCAAGAAGCCATTAATGATGAAAAGAATTCTATAATAAATTCTATCATGGGTAATAAGACTTGGGTTTTGGTAAATTTACCTCCTAATTGTAAATTCATTGACTGTAAATGGATCTTTAAAAAGAAAAGAAAATTAGATGGATCCATAGATAAGTATAAAGCTATATTGGTAGCCAAATGTTTTAAGCAAAAAGAAATAATTGATTACTATGATACATATGCTCCGATAGTAAAAATTAGTACCATTAGGTTATTAATTGCATTTACATTAATTCATAAACTTGTTATATACCAAATGGATGTTAAATGTAACGACCCCAAAATTATGACTATTTTCATTCCCAATCTTGTACTTTAACATATAATCTCATTCTATCTTTACATCATTAACCAATGTTATAATCTATAAATTGCGCATAAATTTAAAGCTTTCTAATAATTTAATAAAGGTTGATTGGCACTTCTGTCCCTTCAAGTTGCCACCCACTTTCAAAGTCGTCCCTAAAATTCAATTTTCGGCAATTAGGTCCTTAAAATAATATTTTGTTGGCGTTTCCGTCCTTCAGTCCAATTTAACCTCAACTCGATCTATTTTGACCAATTTTAACCTAACCCGACCCAATTTGACCCAAAACCTTCTTATTATTCTTTCATTCCCGAAATCGCAATATTTATCATCTATACTTATGTTTAGGATCATATGAATATGAAGATCCATTTTGAAATGTCATGTGAACGTAAAGTTCAACTTTTGATATAAAATTCTTCTTCTAAATTATGGTTATCACCATCCGTCATTTATATGCTTTATATAACAAACTAGAATCTCAACAGTATGCTATATCCGCAACCTATATTAACTTGCGTATATTACATCTATTACATACTTTGACTTTTCAAAGTAAAATATAGTTACATCTCCAATTCCAAATGAATACCCTTTATTCATAACTCAAGGTTTATAGAATTTAGCTTACATACATCGTAAACTATCATCACTGCTTAATATAATTTCAATTAAAGAAAATAATTAAAAGCTTTTCTTTTACACACGCCTCTAGTCTTTGCCATCATGATAGCGAGATCTTTAAATCTGTAAATTATTTGCAAGTTTGAGTACGACGACCCAACAAATCTAACAGTTTTCACATTTCATACTTCACATAGCATTACATACTTGCATTTTATTCATGCATCATGTGTGACGCTCCCAAAATAAGTTCAATTCACAACCCATTCTGAGTCGCCAAGAAATACATAGTACAGAATCCAAATACAAATATTTTATATCAAATTATCGTGCACAATACGACAACACATAAAGTGTGAGTTTGAATACAAGTACAGTACCCGCACTCCCTTATCAATGATACGTTACATAAAGGTACAGTCAATAACTATTTTAGAAACTAAAATATTTGGAAAATGCTCAAAGAAACTTTCTCCCCTTTCTTACTAGAAACTGACATATTGAAAGTAATTACTACAGAGTTCGAGCCATACTTCTCAGAAGCATAAATCCTGATCCAACAACAACTCCACTTGTAACCAATGGGTGTGAAGCAGCTAGAAGCATTCCCTCTGCAATTAAATGTTTAGAATGAGAAAACTCAGGTGATGGTAAAACATTTAAACTAAAAGAATATAATCTAATGGCATCTTAAATAATAGTTCAAGCAGAAGAGACCTATAATCTTTCCAAATACAATATCCTCATAAGCATTGTAGATAGACTTGACATCTTTCAGAGAATCCTGCAACCAGGTTTTAGAATCAGATTTACTTGATATTCTCATGGTTACCAACAAGAAAACCTTAGAAAGTATTGCACTTTTTTGGCTGGTGAGATAATGAATAATAAAACTAATTTAGAACATAAGTATTAAAACAAATTCTAACACCTCTTTGCATATCTCATATAAGCAACATAGGCCATGATTAAATTTCAAAGATTGATTACTTGGGACGCTAAAAAATAAAAGCGTCCACGTAACCTGACCTCTTGCTAATGAATATCTAGGGGCCTAGGTGCTAGGGGCTCCCTCCACCGCTTGCTGGGAAGTAGGAACAGACAGACAAATGAAAGAAGTCAACTTAATCATAACCCTAAAAAAGTAGCTCTTTATCTAGACTTCCATCTGTTAAGCTCAGAAAATGTTAGAATACACACACACAAAAAAACATATATATATATATATATATGTATAATACACATTCATATACTAGTTTTCTGTGTTCCACTCCAGGAAAGTCAGCAACTGAGCCTAAACATTATTAGGCTCTAAATTGTATTTCCTTTCCTTTTACTCAGTTTTGCTGAGCAATCAAACAAACAGTAAGGATAATGTATACATTCAGTTTTCAGTCATTCCTAACCACAGAAAACCAGCAGCAACATTTTCATTTTTATCAATTTTTTCCAGCAACCAATTAAGCAGCAAATCAAAAATACTTTTTTTTAAAAATAAAAATAAATAAATCAAAAGTACTTTCGCATATATACACATAAACATTCATCAGCAATCCTATATAAATATGAAGTAACTGTGCATATTTTTCTGTTGGGGACGCAAGAAAGAAATAACTAAGTGCTAACATGGGGCTCCCTTAGTCCTCTATAATCCATATTCTTTTTATTTATTTGTTCAATTTTCTCAGCAATAGAGAGGCTTACAATAGTTTGATTCATATGAGCGGATGAAGTGGAGCCAATTTGATCTAGGCGAGATCTAGTGACAGAAATTGCAGAATCCAAGCTATCTTCAATGTTTTTCTGTGCTAACCGTGCCTGATGGACTGCATAATCGATCCACAGAGTGGATTCAGCTAAAGATTTCTCTTTGTCGACATGAAAATCGCCTTCAGTTGATGATGATATGTTAGGGCTTTCCCCTGATGATTCTGCCATTGTCGCCATTTTTGAAAAGCTTCGCGTGCAAAGGTCCTATAGCTTCAAGAAAGGTTTTCTCTACGGGTGTAATTAAAACCGGTTTGTAAAATTAGTAAATGAAATAGATGTGAATGTTTAATCTAAATGTACAATTTTAAAATAAATAAAATTATTTGATAATTAACATGTAAATATTTTAAATATATATTTTTATTATTTATTTTTGAATAAATTTAAAATTATTATGAATTTATTTAATATAATAGTTAATATTGTAAAAAATTTAAATAAAAAAATATTTTATTCCGCAGTCATTCAGCTCATTCAATTAAAAAAAATTATAATTCAAATTTATAACTCTGTATAATTTACACACCGCGTGTTACCAAAAGTGGCCCAAGCCCGCAGGCCGGGCCGGCCAGTAAAAATTAGGCTTGTATTTTTTAGCCCACAAAAATTTGGACCGTTTTGATCCGCCTGCGGGTGGCCCGGCCCGCGGTTTTTTTTTCTCAAAAAAATGTTTGGCTGGTTTATTTGTTATGCATTCAGTTCTTAAAATGCAGCAGCATTGTAGAATTTTTAAGGGACAACAAGAACTACTTATCCATATAAGAGGAAGTATAAATAAGTAATTTTATGAATAGACTTGTTGAGTTGTGAAATCACAAATATGTGATTTAAGTTAAAAAGACAATTAAGTTGGTACTTGTTCAAGGCAAGGGGGGGGAAACATTAGTGATGTCCAAACTACAAGTTTATATGTTGAATCCTCATATTATCAAGGGACTCGCTTTGCATAATTTATACTATAAGTTCATCTTCAAGATAGTTGTACTCAAATCCAAATTCAGTCTTGATTCTCTGGCACCTGAACAACAATATCAACAAATAAATCACAACCCAAAATAAGTAGAGTTTTCATTTTGAATGCTAATCAAGGATGTCTAATAAAGCTTTGGTGTTGAGACATACAGTAACTTTATTTTACCAAGCAATGAAGGATGATTGTTACACAGACAAAAAAGTTAATCAAAAGCAAGACCAAAGAAAATGTTATGAACGGAGAATAGGAGATTAATTATCATAGTTACTTTTTTCAATAAAAGAAGAAAGTGTATTAATGTAAAAATAAATAAAAAGAAACCCGCGGGTTGGCCCGGCCCAACCAGGGCCACGAGCCTTATATTTTCAGCCCAAAAAAAATTGAGTCATCTTGGCTCGACTCAAATTTGACTCGGCCCGCCTGCGGTCCGACCCGTTTGCCAAGTCTAGTGTCAGGTGCTGATTCAAATAAAACTCTCGAAAGTTCTTGTCCAAAAAATCGAGACTTATTAACTATGTTATCTATTTTTTAATATACATTAAAAGCAAAATTTTGAGCAAAAAAAAAACTACATTCATGTATAAATGTTTTTAAATTTAAATATTTAATGTGATTTAAAGTCCTCACTCAAACCAATGGAAATCTAATTTATTAACGCATAAATTTTATGCAAAAATTATTTTCCTATCCATTCCAAAAAAAAAAGCCATTTCAAATAAAATTTACTCGATAATCAAGTGGTAAAAAAGAAATAAAAAAAAGGTAAATTTTGTTACATAAGTTTTATGCTATGTGGTGACAGTGTTGAGGTGGCTGCATCCAGCAAGTAAAGATAAAATAACAACGACAAAGAAGGCACAGGTGTGAATCACTCGTTACATGCACCGAATCATTTCCCAGCTATAAAACCAATCCCCTCTCTTTCTCACCCATCCTCACAAAATTGTCGACTCCGAATCTCAGTCTGTGCACTCTCTCCTCCCAAATTCGCCGAATCTCCGTTATCTAATCCGCTTATTTATCTTCGAAAACCAAAACCCTAGCTTTTTTCGATCATTGCTTCGAGATGCTGCCTTTCTCAGTGACGACGTCAAGCCAAATTCGGTATCTGCTCGAGAGCTTGAACGAAACAAACTGTGTCTCTGTTTATCAGGAGCTCTGCCAGGTATAATTTGCTCTTTCTCCCATTTCTTTGCTGTTTGTGTCTATGTTATGTGTGCACCGATCAAAAGTAAAATTTTGATATCTCAATGTATGCTAAAAGCCCTAAATTTGTCATCTTTAACGCAATTTGTATGTGGATTAGCTAAATGTGTTTTTTTGGTAGATTGATACGAAGTTACTCGATTTTGCAAGTTTAAAAATCCCATTTTGGTGATTGCATGTGTGGTTGTATGTGATTAATTGATAAATGTTTGTTCCTGATATCAAGTTGGCAGAATGTGGGTAAGATTGCTTAAATTGGTTGATCTCTTACTCCAGACTTTATGTGGAAAGTATCAGGTTAGCTTGTAATATGTATGTAGTGCTGAATGGATTATGATAGACAGAGTTGCTGTCCTAGTGATACATGGAAATGGATCTTAGTTGCTACTTTTGATATACCAGAAAGAGGCAAAAAAACAATATATTGTCCAAGAACTTTTTACTGGTTGAATTACATAATCATGTCTCAAGTAGTCAAGTGTTATGTATGGCAATGCAGGTTATAAATTAGGACGGAATTAACAACAACAATAGTAATAATGTTCATATTGTTCTATTAAAATGGATGTAAGGCTTTACTGTCAAAGGTAATATTGCCTGGTACTTAAATCTCTCTTGTTTATGTTCTATGAAGTCTTATTTATTAGGCTTTGTGAATCATAGAACTGCTTTTGGCCCAAATGTAGTTTGACAGTTTCTGTGATTGTAAATTCCGGTTACGTCTTTATGAATTTGACAATATTTTGCTAAGATCTACATATTATTATTAATCTCCCTACACTCAGCATGGAATTCTTGGCAACAGGTAATTTACTCCGACGAAGACCGAAAATTCAACACGGATATCACCGTTGGCCTTATTCGCAGTGAATTACTCAATCTTGCAGAGTATAATGTTCATATGGCAAAGCTTCTTGATGCAGGAAGGAACAGTATGTACGAGTATCAAATACTTCTTTCCTACATATTCATTGTATAGATTTATAGCACCAACTAGTTGCATATGTTGTGCAGAGGCTGCCATGGAGTTTGCGATTTGCCTCATTCAAACTTTGGTGGTTAACGATTCAAAAGTCATATCAGAACTACATCATCTCGTTGATGCACTGGCGAAGGTTTGTTCTATTCATTATGTTTTCAAATTTATCTGTATTTTTATTTTTACAATCTAACGACTTTTAACTGCAGCTTGCAGCAAGGCCTGGATCTCCGGAGTCGCTACAACAGCTGGTCGACGTTGCTAGGAATCCAGCTGCGAGTGCTGCTACTTTATCGGGTCTTACTGTTGGAAAAGAGGATAGACATTCTAGAGACAAAAAGGTTATTAGAAGTGCCCGTCTTTTCCCCCTTGTTGCTGCAACAAGTCACGGGTCGGGACTTTTTTTATATTTGATAATATGGATCTTACATTTTATTTTTGATGAAACAGGTTATTGGTCACTCTGCAGCAAGCCGCGAAGAGTACAATGTTTTGGATTCCATGGAACCGGATCCAATTGGATTTCGTGAGCAGGTAGGAATTGGTTTTGTGTTTAACATAGAAGTGGATTGAAATGGGCAGTAGCATAGTGTGTGCATCTGATTATACCTTTCGAATTTTGACTTATCAGAGATGAAAGCAACTTTATATTTTTTTTATTATTATTTTTTGCCCTGGGGGGGGGGGGATTGGGATCTGGAACTTACATCATTAGTAGGTGGGAATATCAATGGTTTTAGTTGGCAATTACTGCCAATCTGGACTCTCTTTTTTTTTTTTGTCATCACATGGCAAACTCTACCACGTTAAGGTTTTAGAGAGACTTGCTCTTGATATAGCCAGATGATTGCAGGAGGTGGGAATAGATTTAATTTTCCGAAGATCTAGCTGGAAAAACCACTAATACTTTGCAACTTATTAAGTGTATTTTTCTTATTTTTACATGGTCTTCTCTTTTCGGCTGCCTCTGTGTTTTGTAGGTCTCAATGCTATTTGCGGAATGGTATCGGATATGTGAACTTCCTGGAGCTAACGATGCAGCGTGTGCTCACTTTGTCTTACAATTGCTGCAAAGTGGACTTTTGAAAGGGGATGATATGTCTGATCGATTTTTCCGTCGTCTCATGGTGCCTTTTCATCCCCATCTTTTCTCTTTCCTCCTTACTTGAACTTTTTTGAACCACGCCATTATGAGAATTGGGAGTTAAAGTGTTTGTTTTACTGCAGGAACTCTCGGTATCACACTGTCTATCTTCTGAAGTTATAAGTTCGGGTCCTCTACAATCACATCAACAAACACAGCCACTATCCTTCCTTGCTATTGATATTTATGCTGCCCTCGTCGTTTCAATACTGAAGGTAGTTTAATTGATTTTGGCAACCAGAATTTGTTTGTTTCCAGCTATATATTCCTTGTCTTCACTTTCTTCTTGTTTGTATTTCTAGTTTTATCCTGTGGACCAGGGATCAAGTAAACTATCTTTATTGTCTAAGGTTTGACTCCAAACTAAATATCTGTTGAAGCTCTTTGTTTGCTTGAGTGAGTTATATTCTTTGTATATATGTGGTATTTATGTAGGTTCTGGCAGTGACTGAGATTTATTCAGAAAGATGCAGAGGAGAAAAAAACTTCTTTCAATCCAAGGCCATATTTCAGGTTGTTCATCAACTGGCTGCTTGACCTGACTACCTTGGAGCCTGTCTCTGATGGTGCAAATTTGCAGGTATGGTTTATGGACCTTTTTTTTTTGCCATTGTTGTCGCTATTTTAGTTGTCATTCTGGGATCTATTTTTGTATTAAATTTGCTGTGTGCGCTTAGGTTTTGACAGCATTGGCAAATGCATTCCATGCACTGCAGCCACTTAAAGTTCCTGCATTCAGGTTAGTATGCCGAGGTGTCTCGATGTTTTTTATTCTCGGTCATGATATTGCATATGGCTGATATGCTTGTAACAAGTATCTTACCAGATGTGTTAATTAATTTTTCAATATTGCAATATAGAAGGTTCTAATACCGGCTTCTTTTTTCCTTTTCTTTTATTGCCTCTTTTTCCTGAATTTGCCATCACTAATTTTGTAAAATGTTTTAGCTTTGCGTGGCTTGAGCTTGTGAGTCACAGAAGTTTCATGCCAAAATTGCTCACTGGAAATCCTCTGAAGGGCTGGCCTTTTTTTCAACGTTTGTTGGTAGACTTGTTCCAGTTCTTGGAGCCATTCCTGAGAAATGCTGAACTTGGAGAGCCGGTTTGCATCTTATACTTGCTGGTGTTCTGAGTTTCTGGCTCCATTTCTACTGTCAGTGAATAGTGCCTAATATTTCCCCATCTCTGTTCAGGTTCATTTTCTGTATAAAGGCTCACTCAGGGTTTTGCTAGTGCTACTTCATGATTTCCCAGAGTTCCTTTGTGATTATCATTTCAGCTTCTGTGATGTTATTCCTCCAAGTTGTATACAGATGCGAAATATAATTCTCAGCGCATTTCCTCGCAATATGAGGCTACCAGATCCATCCACTCCCAACTTAAAGGTGTCTTACTGGTCAAAAGATGATTAAATTTAATTTGTTTTGCAATCAAAACTTATCCCTTTCTTTTTACGTGGCTAGATCGATCTACTAGCAGAGATTACTCAGTCCCCACGCATTCTCTCGGAGGTCGATGCAGCTCTGAAAGCAAAGCAGATTAAGGGTGACATTGATGAATACCTGAAGGTATGTGGGTTTTTGGCCGACTAATTTGTTCGCTTTAAAATAGTGAAACTATGATAAATTCATCAAGACCAACCTGCATGCAGAAACCAAGTATCAGCAAAAAATATTGTTGTACCATGTGTATTGTTCCTTGATGCATATTCTCTGCTTTTAATATTTCCTACAGACGAGGCAACAGGGGTCCTCGTTTCTTTCTGAACTGAAGCAAAAACTGCTACTTTCCCCCAACGATGCTGCTCGAGCTGGGACTCATTACAATGTACCTCTGATCAACTCCCTTGTACTTTATGTTGGAATGCAGGTATGGAGCCTTTCTTTTGCTTTTATGTGCAACTTTCATCATTAGCACATACTTGCAAGGACGATAAATTCTTTTAATAGAAACTACAAGAGCACGTACAACTAAATGTATTGGGATGTCTTTTAACCAAGAGAGGGAATAGATAAAAGTGACACCACCTAGAAACCATCAAAGAAGCTTGAAGTGGACAGATTCCGTGATAGACACTTGTTTGTTAGTCGAGGAACATCTACTTTCATGTTTAAAAATGTTAGCCTCTCATAGGAGCCATTATCAGAAAATCTTTAATTGAAGTCCTGTTTGCTGATTAGGAAGCTATCTAACTTTCAGTCTTTCAGCATTTCAGCTGTCAAAGAAGGTGGCCCCTCACAGAAATCATCAAATAATTGTTTTCGTTTAGTCCACCCTAACTTGTCATTTGATTTAATCCAAGAATGTATGTAGACCTTCCAAAAAAGCTTGAAGTAAAAATATCTCTGTTTTTTTACGAGTTTTCTACTATCGAAGAAGATAATGAACGTGAATTCGTGAAAGAAACGAAATCTTGAATAGAGTCTATAATCTGAGGCTACGGGCAGTACAACACGACTTATCTAGCCAGCATACACCGTACGTTCCTAACCCTCATAGATTGCAATCTAA
Organism: Panax stipuleanatus; assembly: GCA_020205555.1. Classification (NCBI taxonomy): domain Eukaryota; kingdom Viridiplantae; phylum Streptophyta; class Magnoliopsida; order Apiales; family Araliaceae; genus Panax; species Panax stipuleanatus. The sequence goes on from CM035120.1 coordinate 134,992,289, forward strand.
CCCCTAAATAAACACTAAGCCTTAATAACGAACTCTAATCTGAAACCTAAACCTAAAATTGAAACCCCAAATTCTAAAATTGAAGCCCTTCCTTCACTGTCCTCCATAGTCGTCTGCAATGCTCAGAGAGAATCCATGGTCGTTGGCGCTACTATGACCAGATCCACCGCCTCACTGGATTGTGAAAATGGTGAAAGAAAGAATTCCAGCATTACCTTTTTCACAGAGAAGCGAATATACAGATGGAGAGAAGAGAGATGGGATATCGTTTCTTTTCAGGGGTAAAAGCAGGGGAGGCGTACCTCGAATATTAATCGTAGCATTTCTTTTTTGTTTAGAATCTTTGGATCAAAACAACGTCGTTAGCGGACGTTGTATCCTTCTTATATGCACTGGGGTGTATCCGCGGTTTTCACACAATCTATTTAGATAATCTCTTAGACGTGCTTGTCATTTCTTGGTTTTTTGATTAAGCTAGGTGTACTATTGGTAGTTCATATAATAGAAGGTTAAATGTAAACCCCTTAAATAATTAGTAGTAATAGAGCGAAGTTAATTGAACAAAGTAAACATTGCACTCTTTGTTTAATGAATTTCATAATCCCATTTCCACCCATACAACCCCCATTGCCCACGAAAACTGTCTTTATAAACCTAATCTGGAATGTGCTATACTGTAGGCTATACAGCAGCTGCAGGCGAGAACTCCGCCTCATGCACAGGCAGGCGTTCCATTGGCTGTGTTTTTGGTTTGTGCTGCTTTGGACATCTTTCAGACGTTAATCGCAGACCTTGACACAGAAGGGCGCTACCTCTTTCTGAATGCGGTTGCTAACCAATTACGTTATCCAAACAATCATACACATTACTTTTCCTTCATCCTACTTTATTTGTTTGCCGAATCAAATCAGGTAACTGTGTTTCCTCTCGTTTCTTGTTTGCTGAATGATTAGGTTATTTATACATTGATTATTAAGATTTTATAGTGAACTGTGATGACAAATGGATATGGTTAGTAATGAATGCAAAACATGGTAGATAGTTTCCATGGTCTTCTGTATGGAGCTTAGCAAATGGCAATGATGTCTTATCTTGCAAGGGTGCTCATATCTCTATCTTTACTTTTCCAATTACAATTTTATCAACAGCCAAATGAAAAATGTTTCTTTTGTTTTTTTATTTTTTATTTCTCTCCACTATTTACTACTTGTCCGTACCAATGTTCAATTTGTTTTATACTCTCTTCGTTCTAAAATATAAGATCATTATTGACTTTTTAAAGTCAACTTAAGACATTTTGAGACTCAAAAGTGACGTGGATTCCATTAATTTTAGTCTATACAATGACTATTGTAAACAACTAAAAATCATTTCTCATTGTAAGATTTATTACTTGCATAATTTTTAATAAATCATCTCAAAATTGAGTTTGATAATATCCCAAAAGTCGATGTTGATCTTATAATTTGGAACGGAGGTAATATGCTTTTTTAATATAATTTTTTTACTACATTTGATGTATTGGCACACTTGCTTACTGATCGTGTATTAAAATTTGTTGTTCTAAATCATCTTTTAAATAAGGATAGTCATGTGACCTCAATTTTTGTAGCAGGAAGTAATCCAGGAGCAAATCACTAGAGTTCTATTGGAGCGCCTAATCGTTAACCGACCTCATCCGTGGGGGCTTCTAATTACATTCATTGAGCTTATAAAGGTATCCATTCTCTTTCAATCAGTGTGCAAGTTACTATAACTAAATTAAGTTTTTTTTCCCTCTCCTCTAAAATCCAACTCGTGCTTCTTGAGCAGAATCCTAGGTACAACTTCTGGAGTCGGTCTTTTACAAGGTGTGCACCCGAGATTGAAAAGCTCTTTGAGTCGGTCTCTAGATCATGTGGGGGCCCAAAACCGGTGGAAGAAGGAGTGGTCTCCGGTGGGTTATCCGACATGCACTAATTTTTTTTTGTTTCTCTGCTATTTATCCTGTTGTATTGCACTTTAAATAAAGCACTTCTGTTGTTGTACGATGATATACTTTTGACGCCATCCCATCTATCCTTTTGTTATTTTTACTTCACCCCATAGTCTGTTGTGGAGTAGTTATGAAAATTTTAGTGCTAGATGTTCTGTAAATTTCAAGGATAATGTAAAGTTATTTTCACTTAACCAAACATACTGTTGAGTTTTTGTATGTTCATTAACCGATTCCAAGAAATTTTTTTGCCCCGGGTCTCCGGTAGGATAATGCTTGTTTCCTTGGTCGTTTTCTTGGTGTTTTTTAGCATGATAGCAAAGGTTATGTGATATGATATATCAAGGAACTTGGTACGTGCAAGATTGAAGGGCTACTGCTTTTGTCCAAATTGATGGGAAAATAATTGTGTTAAATTACCAGGACACTTAAAAATACTCTTAAAAAAGAAAAGAAATTCAAAAATTGTGCATGACACATTAAAAAACTTGAAAAAGAAGAGAAATTAAAAAATTCCTGCCTGTTCTTTTTTTTTTTGTGCATGTATGTCAATAATTTTCCTAAAGCCCAGAAATAGTGTCCACGGTAAAGAATTCATTTTAAAATTCACTATGAGAGGCAGTTGTCCTTTGGGAACTGATCCATGCAGTCACCATGTCATTTGGTTTATGGAGTTTTACCAATCAATCAATCTACCCATCCTGAGATTGGATGTGTAGTATTTAACATGACTTGTTTGCTTATTCATAGTAACAAGGCAGAAAGAAAGAAAAAAATCATTGTGCCAAACAAAACATTACTAAAACAGTGTAGAAAGAATTCGATTATGATAAATGTTTTAGGACAAAAAAGGTAACAAGATTGCCAACTACAATTCACTCCGATGCTTACTATTAGCCAAAAAAATAAATTCCCATTGCCCTTGGACAATCAAAAGTACAAATTAAACCTAACAACGAAGTATACTGTCAACAACTCCAGGTATCTTTCTTAAGCCTCTCTACGAACAAAGTAAAGCTTACCCATGACATGGAGAACAGCAACAAAAGCTATGAAACCAATACTCATGACAAGAACAACATTAGGAGAAATCTTAAGACCAGGGGCATCATCTGTATAGAACTGGAGCATGTTTCCACCTGCTCCTCCAGCAGCACCACCAGCACTTGTTGTCCTCCTCCTGCGCAGGTTGGCAGCAGATGCTGCTGCACTTCCTCTCTGGGGAGCTCCTCCATTCAAAGCCATTTCTGTACCTAACATTTAAGAATTTAGAACAAAACACTCCTAATATCATCCTAGTCACTTGACCAAACATGAAGAAATGTGACTACACGAAAGAGAAACAAACATATGAACGATATCATAGGCAAGCAATAATGATTCCCGAATTAACATATACTGTAAAACTGAAGCAGTTTCTTCACGTGAACAAAATTAGCTTTACAGCAAGTATAGAAGCATCAACAACCTCAATATCACTATTTCATAATAGTCAAAACGCCTAAGCTTTGATAGGCCGTGGAACTACCTCGCAGCCTAGGCTGTCCCAGAAGTTTTCTTCCAAATTTTAATTAAAGCACAAAAGTGATACTTCAGAAGGGCACGAGTAAAAAATTAATTTTGTACAGCTAACAAAATCAACTTCATAAAGTATTGCCTTGAAGAACATAATCTGGCCTCTGTAAAAACATTACACATAGCATCTCTAGTTTGGATGTGATTTTTGAGGGTTCAATTCACATGTAACCAGTCTCCACGCACAAGTGCAACGTGAGAAAAAAGAGAGGAAAAGAGAGTAAAGTTGTGAGAGAGAAAAGGGAGCTTAGGAAGTTGTATCCAGTTTTAATTGAATTGATAACTGCTTTACAGGTATAAAATTAATGAAATAAGTTAAAACTCTTTTTAGGATAAGATGTGACCCAATTACACAAAAAAAGTGGTTACAAAAAGCTGGAGGTTTTATAATAAGAGATACCAAGGGACAAAAAGTAAAATTCAAGAATCAAGTTAATAATGAGCAGTTACTAACGGATGAAATAAGTTAAACTCTTTTTAGGATAAGATGTGAGACCCAATTACACCAAAAAAGTTACAAAAAGCTAAGATGTTTATAATAAGAGATACTAAGGGACAAAAAGTAAAAATTCAAGAATCAAGATTAATAATGAGCACATACTAAAGTATTGCAGCAAAGAGTAGGAGACATCCATGAGGAAGTACTTCTCAAAGTTTATAGAGAATTGATATTTCCACAAGTGAAAGTATTCGTTCCACAAGGTACTCTCTCACACGAGTGTGGATCCCACTTACTATTCATATGATGTGAGGAAGAGCTTGTAGAACTATCAAATTTACTTGTGGAACTATCAATTTCCAGTTTACATATAGCCATAAAAATTGAAATAATCAACATAAATAACATTTTGTTTGAACCATTAGGTCTATTACTCTGACTAAATAAAGTTTGCATGTCCCATAATATTAAACTGTCATTGTGTTATAAAGTTGATCATCGTGTAAATCTATACATATATGAAGCTACACAAAAATCTACCCACATTTATTTAAAAAACACAAAATCATAGCAATCACCATAAATACCTGTTACATTTTGAAATTACATGCAAAAGGAAATCAAAATTCACAAACTTCAAATAATATTAAGAAAAAAAAGGAGTGGTAGTGTAGTTGGTATCTCAGTATGAATGCAGATAAAAACTTTTAGAGGACCCTTCTTTTGTTCATACATGTAGCAGAAGCAAAATTCATCTGACATAAAAGTAAATTGCTCATTAATAAATTCAACTCTTCAACTTAGCAGTTTTCACCTTTATTACACCATGAACAATCTTCGACAGATCCAATTCAAGAAACCAATAAAATCAAACAGATTAATCATCAGAAACCTATCATAAATAGCAGAAATCACTATAATTTCCACCTAATTTATGCTCAATAAGACAAGTGCTACAAATTTCATAACCTTTTCCCTTCTTATAGAACCTTAACACTTTTCTTAAAATTCTTACTCTTAAATTTATGCTCCGGATGAAACAATTTGATAGAAAACAATATTTTCTTTTCAGTACTGTTATATCCCTAACCAAAGTACCAAACCCAAAAATTCGAGTGAGATCAAAAAGAAACAACAAGAAATGTTTAACAAGCCATCAGATTTTCACATCTACTCAGATCTGAGAGTAGATCTACAGCTCCTAATCAATGCATCAAAAACAACTAAACAAAAAACACTAAACACCTAAAAAAAACTAGATCTTGCCATTCAACTCATCACGACAAACTAAATCAACAATCAGAAACACAATTCACACATATATAATCAAAATTACAATCATGTTGTAGAGAGAATTCACCTTAGTCTTGCGGTCAAAGCGGAGCGATTTTTCTCTCTCTAGATTTCAGATCGCCCGCCTTTGGGAGAGAGAAAGAGTCCTGACTAGCAAACGTATCCTCCTCCTCCTCCTCTTTACTTGACGCAATTTATACGTGGTATAGAAGAGGAGAACACATATCCCGAACCAATCACTTTACGCCACATAAACTACGTGGGCCCACACCCCAAGTTTTCCATTTCTTTTTTATCCTTTTAATTTAATTAGAAAACGTGGTATTTGAAATTTAGAGCCCAAATAATATAATATCCCACTTTATATAATAGATGATGATCTTATTAATTGATTGTTAAGAAATTTCCCCCCAAAATAATTCATGAAATATTTTCCGACAGTATTTATTTAATATTTAACTGTAAAATATATATGTAATTATGTTTATCTGGAAATTACGTAAATTAAAAAAAAACTATTTAAGAACCATTTTTAAGTCGGTATAAATTTTCTTCTCAAACTATTCTTAGGTTTTGGATTTCCATTCATTTATGATTTAGGTGATTTATAATCAAGGGTAAATTACTTAATACAAGAATTTATGTAGCTGATTTGTTGATTTTGCTCATTTTTTTAGGACAAAAGCTTTTATCGTTTGTTTGTTCGTTTACGATCAATTTATGTTGTTGAAATTGTAATTCTTGTTCGGCTAGATTTGCAATGATTGCGGCTAAAATTGTACAAAATGACCAGAAAAGACATGAATTGTTATATTAGATGTATGATAATAAATTAATATATAATTATACAAAAATAATAGTTTATAGAAATAAAATTAACATAGTATGTATTATAATATCAATAATAAGTACATCTTTTTCAAAATATAATAACAAAATAGTCGTAGTAGTAATAATAATAATAATAAAGAAACTGATATTTTCACATGTTAAAATGATTTTTCCACACGAATCTCTCTCACATGAAGATGAGACCCACTTACCACTTACAATTAATGTGAGAGAGATCGTGAAAATATCAATTTTTTATGTGAAAATATATTCATGTAGGGCCGATAGAGATAATCTTAATCCATGTGTGTAATTACTGATGCATAATTTATTCAAACCATACAACTTTGTTCAGGAAAATTTAACTCTGATATAACCACAAATTGAACACATTGCAGATCAAAACTCAAGTAGAAGCTTATATGCTAGTAAAAATGTTGTTATACCAACCAACCCATCCGACGAAATTTCAACTTCATTCTTAGAATGAAAGCAATTTGACTTAGCAGTAGACAGATAAAGGTCAGGTCAGGTCAGGTCGAGGAGAGCAGAGCAGTGAGCACAACACAACACAACACAAAGCAGAGCAGCAAAACAGTACATGATGAGTCAAATTATTTAGATGCCCACAAAATAGCTAATTATATAGCTATCTAAAGTCAGTACTCTCTTTCTTTCATGCAAATAAAAATAGCTAGTGTTGTATTCAATGAGACATTTCATCAAACACCTATTGAACAATTCAATTGGACTAATATCTGCACAAATTATGCCCAAAGCACGATTATCCCAAAATTTCTTACACTTGAACTGTAATATATAATTTGATATATACTTTCAGTATGGATAAGGAAGAGCAAAATTATCCCAAAAATTTATAACACTAGAACTGTAATAGATCCGACGTGGCTTGAAACTATGAAGATGATGATGTTCAAGTACGTAATACAAATACATCAACACACAATTCAAATCCATCTAAGAATTAAGGAGAAGTCGGGGTAAATAATCGAAATGAAGAAAAAAAACAACAAAAAAAGAAAGAATAAACTGACTGGTGAGACGATATGATGGCGAGGGTTTTGGAGAGCCTTCAGAGCTGCTGGATCGATCGATTGAAGATTTGTATCTCCTCTCCTTGGCTCCTCCTCTCTCGTCATTCCCAGATCGATCGATTCGAATGTGCGTAAAAAGCACTATTATATCTTTAGGGTATATTTGTCAATTTCTTAAAAAAATAATGGATGGGTATAATTTTATGCTGCGTTTGGATTGAAGGAATAGAATAGAAGAAGGAATGGAATAGTGGAGGGAATGGAATAGAAGAGGGAATAAAGGATTCCATGTGCATGTTTAGTTGATGTTAGGAATACATCCATGAATGAATTAAATAATTTAAAAGTTACCTAAATATCCCAAATATTTAATTTTAACTTAAATTCAAATTTTATATTTAAAATTTGTCTCAGATTTCTCTAAAATTTTCTATAATTCTCTCTTTATTTGTTCTACTTATAAAAAAATTTCTTTAATTTTTTTATATAATTTTTTTATTTATAATTTATCTTTTTTTTATAATTTAGTTTATTTCTCTAGAATTAACTTTATTTTAATTGATGAAATCTAAAGATAATTAGTGTCAAATAAAATACAACCAACAAAACTAAATCAACTAGTATAACACCCCCACTCAATAATATAAAGTGATTATAAATCTATTAACATAACTGATAACTTCATCATTCAACAACCAACAACTTAATAAAATGTCTAATCAACTAGTAATGTATCATATCAATAAATCCCAATACCAACATTCAATAATCAACATAGGAAAATGTCTAAAAAAACTAATATAACACTCCACTCAATAAATCCTTGACAAAACTCTCTTTTCGCTCATCGGAAAGGCTAGAGAAACCCACCATCAACTCCTCCTCACGAGCAAGCTTGCACATGACCTTGTTACGTTCACTATCAGTTAGACCAGGCACATTACTCAATGCATTATTGAGATTCTTACATTGCTCATTTAATGAAGCCTCCAATCCAAAAAAGTTAGCAAATTAAGTAAATGATTTCTCGAGTCGTACAACGAGAATAGTAGCAGCCCTCTTCATAGCAGATTCAGAATCAATATCGAAACTTGACTTTCTCTTCCTCTTCTTGAAACTAGAGGACTTGCTAGATATTTCCTCACTGTGGGTTGGAGTCAAGCCATCATCTCCATCATTTGTTTGGATCACTTCATCTAACTCGATCATTTCTGTAGCCGATAGATCATCTTTTCCAGTTGCTCTCCTTGCCAAATATAACACAGAGATCCAAATAATTTGGAAATTTAATTTCTTGTTCTGCCTGACGAATAAAATTAACTAATGCTAATAAGTTATTATGATGACATGAAAAGAATAGATTCATACTAGTATATATAAGAAACAAAAAGACTAATGTAAAATTAACTAATGCTTCCTATCTGGGAATTTCTGAAATATAAAGACAATGTGTATAAGAAACAAGAACAAAACATGATACTTGTTAATATGCAAACGATCAAGGCAGCTCTTCTTTACAGTAGGGATTCATCCTCAGTGTTAAAGTGTAATAATTCATAATGCAATATAAAAGCAAAGAGCAGCCACTTCATTTTGTATTTCAAGAGGCGCCTAAATTGATAATGACATGGTGTAAACCAATGTGTTTGTTAACTTCTAGTAGTCACTATGGCGGTGAGAGTAGTTTTGAAACCTGAATAAGGAACACCAAGATCTTTCATTTGCTTTCACTTTATCTCATCCCTCTCATTTCAACCTTATAGTTCCAGAGATTTCCGCATAGGTTACGTACATATTGGACCCAGAAACAACAGAAAGAAGCTATATTTGATCATACATGTCAACTGTTTTGACGAGGGATGGTGTGGAAAGGATAGTCAAAAGGAAAGGAGAGGTGAATCACATGATTTTACCATTATAACATAACATAGAAAAGAATGCATTAACATGCATGGATTTCTAAAAATAATAAGAACCTTTTTAATTACAAATTCATTGAATCGTATATTATAATTAAGAATATATTTTCTTATCATTAATCCACATTGTCTCTTGGTCTGCATTCATTCTGCTGATAATTATTATCAGGTCTTCAATGATTGTGCCATGCCTTGGAAATTCTGTGATATTCTAAAGCAGTGTACTTTCTGCTAAAAGGATCACAAAAGAGTGATCTACTATGCAGATTAACCTTAGCATGTATAGTTCTATTACTCCTTGTCCTCAGACATATCTAGTCCTCAGACATTTGCCTGCAATTAAAGATACATTTTTGGAGTGAACAAGCAGCAAGACACCATTCCAAATACACAGCTAAGAAAACTAAAGCAAATTCATTGGACAAAATATTGAATAGCTACGAAACAAATCTGTAGAAATAAAGGGGGAATATATTTAGCACTAACCAAATTACCTGGAAATAGCTAATATCCAACCCAACGGTTTAACGAGTTTTCACCATACACCTAACACAAAATAAACAATCCACAATCAGGTAACAAATATGCTAAAAGGAGACAAACTCAATTCTTATGGTAAGTCAGACCACAAAGTAACCATAATACTGCAGAACCCCAACACACAAATAATCCAAATTAAAAAAATTTGCCAAATACTTGAAGGGGCAAGTCAATAAAAACAGCCATCTTCTCTAAAGGACCCAACCCGCAATGTTATATGGTGGGGAAGGGCAAAAAGGTGTCCAGACAATTTTGAAACTTCTTCATATGCAATCAACCCAAGATCACGTTCTGCTATCCGGACCGCATCCCAACACACAAATAATCCAAATGAAAAAAAACAACTTAGGAATGCATAAAAAGACCCTTACATTGAAGATTTTTTTACTCAAAATAACTTAACTTCAATAAAAGAATAGACAAAATAAGTATAAAAAACGCATGTTTAATACAAAGAATAAAAATTTATAGACTTGGACCATTAGCATAACACCAATCCTCAATGGGGAAAAAACAAATAAACATGATCCTACTATAAATACAAAAGTAATAATAGGCAGCATGACTAATTTATCTATTCATTAAAAAACATAAAAGAGGACTGGTACCAAGAACCCAAATGAATATCCAAGCACCTCTATGTCTACAAAGTTCTACAGCCAACTCTTAAGTTTACTTCATATCTGGGGTTAACCAGATATGAAGCAAACCAGTTCTTGCTTTCACACGTAACACTGATATAAATATTAGATTAAAATCATTTTTTAGTACTACATCAAACGAAACACAGCATTACAATTGTGTAGCTAGATGTGGTTACCAGGATGTCACGATTGCACTAGTAATTTGACAAGAAATTGAAAGGAAAGCAAGTAAAAGATAACAGTAAAGGAAAAACTAGAAAATACTCATTGATTTCGATGATCCATTACACCTCAACCAAGGCTGATAAATACTCAGCCAAATCTAACAAACACAAGAAATGATACTCTGCTCCAATAACAAGGAAACACGTGGATGTGCTAAAATCAAGGCCTAACAGCCCACAACCAAATACTGGATGCAAGGCAAGGAATTTATTGGGCTAAACGGTGCGTTTAGCCAACACCAACTTAATTACGAAACTATGCGTTGGATGGCCTCTGACTCAACGGCTGTTCTGCAACGGCTACTTCATGATCTGGGCTTTCCTGACAATTCCCCTCTCCTTGAATTGATCCTTGTCCCCAAGGATTAAAGCTGGCATATTGCTTACTGATTTTGCTCCATTCTTCCCAAGTGGCATCTTCGGGAATACTGTGCGACCATTGCACCAAAACCATCGTAGCTGCTCTATTCTTTTTCTTAATCATTCTTCGATCCAGTATGGCAACTGGCTTGGGTTGGACTTCCCCAACTAAATTAGTCTGAGGTAATTCAGTCTGAACTACCCTTGCTTTGCCTATCTTCTTCTTTAACTGAGATACATGGAAGACATCATGGATTTTTGATTGAGGAGGTAGTTGCAACCTGTAGTCTACATTCCCAATTTTCTGCGTAATCGCATAAGGCCCATAATATCTGGCTGATAATTTCAGATTGCGTCTTTGGTTTACTGACATTTGTCGGTATGGTTGGAGCTTTAAGTAGACTTCATCTCCCACTTGAAATTCTCTTTCCGTCCTCTTCTTATCTGCATAAAGTTTCATCCTTTCTTGCGACTTCTGTAAATTTTCTTTAAGTAGCTGTTGTGTTACCAACCTTTCCTGCACAAAGTCTGCTACCAAAGAATTACTATGGCTGGGCAGCTGGTGATAATTGGCCACGGGTGGATCTATACCATATAAGGCCTTGAAAGGAGACATTCCAGTTGCTGTGTGAAAAGAAGTATTATACCACCATTCCACGAGAGGTAACCACTTATTCCACTGTGTTGGCTTAGTGCTAGACATACACCTGAGATACATTTCTATGCACTGATTAACCCTTTCGGTCTGACCATCTGTTTGTGGGTGGTAAGAAGTGTTTAATTTAACCTGAGTGCCCATGACCTTGAACAGCTCCTTCCAAAAAGCACTTGTAAAAATTCTGTCTCTGTCAGAAATAATAGCTCTAGGTGGTCCATGGAGCTTAATAACTGAATCCAAAACTGCTTGAGCTACCTGGGTAGCTGTGAAGGGGTGATTAAGAGCAATAAGATGGCAGCCTTTGGTTAGTTTATCAACCACTACTAAGATAGTGTCCTTCCCTTCTGATCTAGGTAGACCTTCAATAAAATCCATGGTTATGACCTCCCAAGCTTGGCTAGGAATGGGTATAGGTTGTAACAACCCAGGAGTGGGAACATGCTCCCCTTTGTGTCTCTGACAGATCTCACATTGTTTAATTAACTCAGTAAATTCCTTTCTCAATGTTGGCCAATAGAACAACAGCTCAGCCCTTTTGATGGAAGCTGTGACTCCTGAATGGCCTCCTTCTGGACTGCTATGGACTTGCTCCATGATTTTCTGCCTCAGCCCTCCAGTACTTCCCACATAAATTTTCCCATCCTTCCTTAGAATTTCAGCTTGCATGGAGAATGTAGGTAGACTACTAGGACTGATTATCAACTGAGCCAATATTCCTTGAGCTTCTTGATCTTCATTTAGGCTCTCCACTATTTCTTCCTTCCAGCTTGGGGTCATAGATTGAACCATCACACAATTAATTTCTTCTTCATGCTTTCTTGAAAGTGCATCTGCTGCAAGATTATTTTTTCCTTTCTTATACTGTATAGTGTAATCAAAACCTAGCATTTTGGATAGCCATTTTTGTTGTACTAAAGTGGTTAACTTCTGCTCCATGAAGTACTTCAGTGCTTCATGGTCTGTTTTAATAATAAAGGTTTGTCCCAAGAGATAAGTTCTCCATTTTTGCACAGCCATAATGACAGCAAGCAATTCTTTTTCGTAAGTAGACAACCCCATATGCCTTGGAGACAAGGCCTTACTCAAATATGCCAAGGGCTTACCCTCCTGCATCAAGACTGCCCCTATTCCGGAATGGCAAGCATCTGTCTCCACTATGAATATCTTGGTAAAGTCTGGTAGGGCTAGTACTGGGGTACTGGAAAGAGCCAGTTTGAGTCTGTCAAAAGCTTGGTCAGCTTCTTCATTCCAGTTGAAGGATCCTTTCTTGAGTAGATTAGTTAGAGGCTTGCTAATAACCCCATATTGTTGCACAAATCTTCTATAATATCCTGTGAGACCCAAAAAACCTCTGAGAGCCCTTAATGATTTGGGCCTGGGCCATTCCCTCATAGCCTCTATTTTCTTATCATCCACTGACACCCCTTGATTGTTAATGATATGCCCCAGATATTCTACCTCTCTCTGGGCAAAAGTGCACTTGGACTCTTTTACATAGAATTGATTCTGCCTGAGTACTTCCAACACTTTCTGCAGATGCATCTTATGTTCTTCTAGAGTAGGGCTGTATACCAGGATATCATCAAAAAATACTAGTACAAATTTTCTTAAGTAAGGTGAAAATACCTCATTCATGATGCACTGAAAGGTGGCCGGAGCATTGGTCAAACCAAATGGCATTACTAAGAATTCATAGTACCCTTGATGTGTTTTAAAAGCTGTCTTTTGAATGTCCTCAGCCTTAACCCTGATTTGGTGATACCCACTTCTCAAATCCAGTTTAGAGAAATAACTGCTGCCTTTTAATTCATCCAAAAGCTCTTCTATAATTGGTATAGGAAATTTGTTCTTGATGGTAATGTTATTTAGGGCCCTGTAATCAACACAAAATCTCCAAGTGTTATCTTTTTTTCTGACCAATAGCACTGGAGAAGCATAGGGAGATGTGATGTGCCTAATAATCCCACTGTTAAGCATCTCTTTGACCATTCTTTCAAATTCAGCCTTTTGTATATAGGGGTACCTATAAGGGTTGTTGTTAACAGGATTGCATCCAGGCATGATAGGAATATGGTGATCTTCCACTCTTATGGGAGGTAGACCTGGGGGTTCCTTGAACAGGTCCTTGTAGTTGGAGAGGAGTTTGTATAGCTGCTCTGGAATTGGTTCTCTTGTCTCTGATGTTCCCTCCAAGGCTGTTAACTGAGCTAAAAAATAGGTTTCCTCCTTTGGTTTCCAACTAAATTTGTCTTCTACTTGCACCTTAAAAAATTGAGTAGCCTCCCTTTGGTCCTCCATTACTGTCTGTTTGCCTTCACAGTGTATAGTAACTGTTCTTTTGTCATAATCAAAGCATATGGGACTCACGGTTTACATCCATTTCACCCCCAATACTGCATCATATCCTCCTAAAGGAATGACATACATCGGAGTCTGAAATTCCCCAGAGGCCATATCCCATCTGAACTTTGCAATCTTCTTGTCACATTGCAAGGTTTTCCCATCAGCCACTGTTATCTTGATGGAATTGCAGGGTTCTGTGCTTAGCTGCAACTGTTTAACCAAAGCCTGTGAGATGAAGTTGTGGGTAGAGCCACTGTCTAGCAACATGTTGATGTTCACATTCCTAACTTTTCCTTGTAGCTTAAGGGTATGAGACCCATTAGTTCCTGTCAGGGCATGTAGTGATACCTCATAATTATCCTCCAGTTGTAAGAACTCTCCTTCTTCTCCTGCTATCATGATAGCCAATTCCTGTTCCTGCTCATCGGTTTATCCTTTAGCTCCACCTTGTTCTTCTTCCTCTGTAATCATCAAATATAAGTGTTTTTGCTTACACCTATGCTCCTTGGTGTAGATTTCATCACACTGAAAACATAGACCCTTCTCTCTCCTTACTGCCACTTCTGCTGGTGTCAGCCTTTTGATTGGAATTGTCCTTTGTACAGGGTCCATTTTCGTGGGATCTGGGTTTTCCTTGTTGTTCATATAACTGATTCTATGGTTATAGGCTGGCTTACTCCCATAATGCTTGGAATATAATTGGTTCCTTTTATCCAAAGACTCTAGATAAAGCTCCTGTCCCCTAGCCTGTATTATTGCTTCTCTCAAGGTTTGAGGTCTGATGATATATAGAGCATTGGCTATTTCCTCTTTCAGCCCACTGAGGAAACTTTCAATGAAGTACTCCTCTGTATAGCCCTTATTCTGACCCCACATGTAAGTTTTTAATTCCTCGAACCTTTTAATGTAATCCTCTACCTTTCCTTTCTGAACCAACTTGTTGAACTGTCCAACCACATTTTCATGTCCCCCTCTAGCAAACCTGTAGCAGACATTATAAGCAAATTCCTCCCAAAGCATGTCTGGTTTCTCTTCTTGCAAGGACTGATACCAAACATCTGCCTCCCCTTCCAAATACAATGCAGCATACACCACCTTAGATCTATAATCCATCATTGGATGTAGTTGAAAGAATTTTTCGCACTTTTTTAACCATCCTCTGGGGTCCTTTCCTTCAAAGTATGGAAAATCTATTCTGGGTATGGAAAAGGGTGGGAACGGGGAAACTGATGGTCTGTATTGGGGGTTTTCTGGGTGAGGACTTCCCCTATTCCACTCCAGGCCTGAGTTCTGTGAATAGAAATTGGGAGCATGTGGGGTAAAGGCTGGGGGGTTCTGAAAAATTTGAGTGTGTGTAGGAGTTGGTCTTGTGTGATTAGGCTGTGAGTTGGGGTTTATCTGTGGTTGGTTATATGTTCCATAGAGGTTCATATTTTGGAAACTGGTGGGACTATACTGGTTAATATAGGGCGTGGTATGGGTGATAATTGAGTTCGTGGTCTGGTTCGAATCTGTATAAGGCGGCCAGATGCCTTTGTTCATAGTGGCTTTGGTGATATGTGGCGAATAAATATTAAACCCAGACATCCCAACTGGTCTATTCATGAATTCGAGAGTTGATACTGGGGGTATTGAACTGGTATTGGGACTTGGGTGATATATTTTCGCTGGAATTTCGTTTCTAAGGTTCACGTCAGACACAGTCATGAGACTACTAAGGCCTAACCCAGAGGTGGAAAGTGAACAGATAGGATTAACGGATGCAGGGGAGAGGTCGGTAGGTGTATTGACTAACACAAACGAAGTAACAGGGTTAAATACCTCAGAGATGGGGTTCTTCTCCCTCTCTGCTACGCGTGCTACCTCCATAGCCTCTAATATCCTCCTTGCTACCTCCTCACTGTTGGATTGCACTGTCTGAGTTAGATGGAGGACCTGTTGACCCATGGTTTCAAACAGTGAAGTTGATTGTCCCAACTGTTGGGTCATCATCTCCTTCAGCTGATCCATTCGTTCTTTTAAGGCCTTCAAATCCTTCTCATGCTTTTGCAGACTGGGTTTAGCAGAACTTTCAGCCATTAATGGCCCAGGGTTGCTTTGATACCAATTTGTCACGATTGCACTAGTAATTTGACAAGAAATTGAAAGGAAAGCAAGTAAAAGATAACAGTAAAGGAAAAACTAGAAAATACTCATTGATTTCGATGATCCATTACACCTCAACCAAGGCTGATAAATACTCAGCCAAATCTAACAGACACAAGAAATGATACTCTGCTCCAATAACAAGGAAACACGTGGATGTGCTAAAATCAAGGCCTAACAGCCCACAACCAAATACTGGATGCAAGGCAAGGAATTTATTGGGCTAAACGGTGCGTTTATCCAACACCAACTTAATTACGAAACTATGCGTTGGATGGCCTCTGACTCAACGGCTGTTCTGCAACGGCTACATCATGATCTGGGCTTTCCTGACACAGGAACATGAGAACCAAACCTGAACTTGATTTGATAAATTAGACATCAAATAGTATTCAGAATATGATTCTTGTAAGTTCAAAATTTAAGCAATTATTGTTTAACTATTTGAACTCACAGAACTTCTTAACAAAAACAAAATCAAAATCAAAAAATATACATATTAGACATCAAATAGTATCCAGAATATGATTCTTGTAGGTTCAAAATTTAAGCAATTATTGTTTAACTATTTGAACTCACAGAACTTCTTAACAAAAACAAAATCAAAATCAAACAATATACATATATATATATATATATCAGTTTATATATATGTATATGTATCGACTATGAAAAATCATACCAGAAGTTGGTGAGATTTGGAAGATATTTGATTCAATTCAAAACTTTTGGACATGTTTCAAATTACCTGATGAAAAAAACTACGATTAGATCTGAACTTCAAGCACTAATATAGATTTGTGATAAAAAAATCGATGATTGGAAAGTGTTGATCGATATATGCCTTTATCTTCTCTTCTCCTCTTGTCGTTCTCTCCGGTCGTTCTCTCTATCAGCAGCGAACGAAACAATCAATCGATGAAATCTGACCCGTAAATGCCCTATTTCATGTAGGGGATATATCTGTCAATTCACTTCAAATAAGAGACGGAATGGACAGAGCTGCAAACGATCCGAACCGAACCGAACCGAACATTCTCGAATTCGAACCGAACTCGAGCACTTATAGTCGAACTCGAACAGATTCGAGTAGCTCTGTCGAACCAGAAGCTTTGTGCGAATTCGGTTCGATTGGTGTTCGCGAACATGTTCGAGTTCGCGAACATATTCGAGTTGTTCGCGAACATAATTGAACAAATCAAGTTCGCGAACATTTACTAATTAATGCACTGAACTGAGAAAACTGATAACTCTTGTAAATTAAAAACAGTTAAATAAATACTAAAAATATCTTCTCTAGCGCTAAGTAATTCAATCAAAAATTAAACCAAATATTATAATCATCATTTATCCCAAAAATGATTACTGAAAAGTTAGAAGTTAGAATTTAAAATTAGAACTTAAAAGTTAACAACTAATATTAGTTTTGCTATTTTGTATTAGTTTTGTTATTTTAACTTATTTAGGAATAGGATATAAATATAATATATATATATATATATATATATATATATATCATATTATCATATCTATATAATAAAACAGAATTCATTTTGAATATTTCATTTGACAAAACACAAGGACGGTTCAAATTCGTTTTAATTGATTTGGACAAGAAAACACAAGAACGGTTCAGATTCATTCTAATTTTAATAACAATAACAATAACAATAACAATAACAATAACAATAATAATAATAATAGTAATAGTTATAGTAATAATTATAACAATAATAATAATAATCGTAGTAATAATAATAATAATAATAATAATAATACTAATAACAATAATAATAATTATTATAGTACTAATAATAATAATAATAATAATAATAACAACAACAACAACAATAATAACAATAATAATTATTATTGTGGTGGTGTGGTCAATTATGATAATTATAATCTATTAAATTATTAGGGATGTAAATTGTAATAACCCAACAATCATTGTTAAAATTCTTATGAAAATATTAAAATTATTTTCATTAAAATTTAGAGGTGAAAAAGTACACATTATTATTTATTAATTATTTAATAAAAATATTTAATTATAATCAATTATTAAAAACACAAAAAGAAGTTTAAGTAATAAAAAAAGAAAACTACTACAAATTTAACCATTATTAATAAGACAAAAATTAGAATTTAATATGAAATATCCAAAACCAATTATTTATATGTAGAATTTTAGAAACAATTTAAAATTTTAAAGTAAACATATATATAAGAAATCGAACACCTCGAACCTATATCGAACTCGAACAATCGAACCGAACTCGAACAATCGAGCCGAACCCGAACCCGAACTCGAACATATCGAGTCGAACCAAACTCGAACCGTTCGCGAACACAAGCGAATCGAACCAAATGGTTCGCGAACATGTTTGATCGAGCAAACGAACGGAACACCTTGTGCGAACTCGACTCGATTGAACGATCAACTTGAACTCGAATCGAACCGAACTCGAACCGAACCGGTTCGCAAACGGTTCGGTTCGTTTGTAGCTCTAGGTTTATTCCTGCCTCCCCTCGGGGAATGAATTTTTGTTTCCAGCCTGAATATATCATTCCAACGGAATGGAGAAACCAAACTATATTTTTTATTCCAAGGAAATAATTTATTCCATTCCTTCTCTGATACCACCAAACCAAACACAGTTAGGGGTATATCTTTAGGGATATTTTAAGTTAACTACTCCCTTCATCCCTTAATATAAGACTTTTTAGAGTTCTGTACAAGCATTAAGAAAATGATTGTATAACATTAAATATAATATCAAATGTCTATATTATCCTTGTATTCAAAAAATAGATTGTTATTTATTAGACAAAAAATAATGATAAAATAAAAATTATATTTAATACTTAGGATAATATTAAAAATTAAACAATTAATATTTACTTGAAAATCTAAAACGTAAGGGACAAAGAAATTTCTCAAGCTAGTATCATTCTAGGAGGATGGAATAAACAAATGGTACTCTCATTCAAATCAGTAAAAATGGCGATTGGTAAAAATGCGATTGGTAATCCTGATATTCTAAGTGACCGCCAATCTGGTCAGGATGTTCGCACCCAA
Organism: Panax stipuleanatus; assembly: GCA_020205555.1. Lineage (NCBI taxonomy): Eukaryota > Viridiplantae > Streptophyta > Magnoliopsida > Apiales > Araliaceae > Panax > Panax stipuleanatus. The sequence continues at coordinate 135,011,372 of CM035120.1, forward strand.
AATGGTACTCTCTCTCTATATATCTATCTATACAAAACACAAACGATTTAGAAAAGAACATAATGGACGGTGAGCTTAAACTTTGGACGGTCCTGAGCAACCAAGGTTGAAGTTTCAGAAAGTATATTTACCTTCTGAGCAAAAGCTTCGGGCTTTTACGGTGTTAACGCCAAGATTCGTCCACGCGCTCCAATCACCAAGCGCGTCCAATCCTGCACAAAACGGGTAAACAACAAAGCTTGACGGCTTGGGCCGCCGGGGGATAGCTCCGGTGTGAGTGTAAGTACAGGCTGACAAGGTTTAACAATGGAGGGATAAATTACTCTATTGCTGGAATAATAAAGTGTCGTGTACCTTATGAGGGTCAAGCCATATATTTATAGGTTCTTACATCCCTGCTTGAATCCACTTTCACGTAGGATTAGGGTTCCCCCGTGTATCCTTTTCATAATAGGATAATACCAAATCTCCCAAGATATAGGAAGTTCAATCAATGCATGATTCTTCCTCCCATAAATAGAATCTCCATATAGTTAGGAGTGTCCCCCAACATGGACAAACCAAACCCCCCATGGCCCAACCATAGCCTTAACCGAGGCCTAGCCCAACTTGGGTCTTCAAATATTCGGGCCCCAACATAGGGTTTGGAAAATTAATTTTGCTTTAGTGTTTTCAGAAATGTGTACTTACGAAAAAAATGTGTATATTTCTGTCATTAGTAATTGATGAATTTGCACAGACAATCTTTAGCTGTATATATCCGCGCATTCGTCCTTTTAGTGATTTTTGTTTTGATAAGTAGTGTTAACGCCAAGATTCGTCCACGCGCTCTAATCACCAAGCGCGTCCAATCCTGCACAAAACGGGTAAACACCAAAGTTTGACGGCTTGGGCCGCCGGGGGATAACTCCGGTGTGAGAGTAAGTACAGGTTGACAAGGTTTAACAATGGAGGAATAAATTACTCTATTGCTGGAATAATAAAGTGTTGTGTACCTTATGAGGGTTAAGCCATATATTTATAGGTTCTCACATCCCTACTTGAGTCCACTTCCACATAGGATTAGGGTTCCCCCGTGTATCCTTTTCATAATAGGATAATACTAAATCCCCCAAGATATAGGAAGTCCAATCAATGCATGATTCTGCCTCCCATAAATAGAATCTCCATATAATTAGGAGTGTCCCCCAACATGGACAAACTGGACCCCCCATGGCCCAACCATAGCCTTAACCGAGGCCTAGCCCAACTTGGGTCTTCAAATATTCGGGCCCCAATCCCCCCAGTCTTTCATTAAATGGAACATTTGATGGAAGAGTATATAGTCCTACTATGCAAACTGTCCAACCAACCGGCTAAGGTTTGGTATTCTTTGTCCAAGTCCAACAAGTCCAAGGACTGATACTTTCTGACCGAGCCCAGCCCATGAGACCAATCTAATCAACACCGGCCTACCTTACACGGCCCAACATCCTTTAATCTGTCCACGCAAGGAACCGGAACTCCCAAACACCCCCCCTGTCTCCAACCCTTCACCTCCTCACGTGCCTCATCATTTTCCCCTATTAATGCTCCGTCCTTTGGGATTCGGGACCAGCTGCCAAAAAGATATACTACCTCCGTCCGATAATAAGTGCTTTTTTAGCTTAAATCACACAAACCAATACACAAGCTACAATGACAAAAATACCCCTAATATACTTTCTTTGTTTTGTTTGAAACTTTTTTTATTACCTTTTGGTCTCTCTTTCTCTTTCTTCAACCTTTCAATTTCCCAATAAAATATGCAATAAATACTATTGGTTGCATAAGGGCACATATGGAAAAATATTGTAAAAATTGTATTAAAATTCTAACACATCACTTATTTTGGGAAAAATGTCAAGCCTAAAAAAGCACTTATTATGGGACGGAGGTAGTATTAAAACCCCCAAACATCCCAATCATTCCTTTTACCAATCTCAAGATACTGCATCCTCCTTCCCCACTCTTTCTCACCGGCAAAGATAACCATCCTTTCTTTTCAGAGCCTACGAATCTCTAAAATGTCATCTTCTAATAACTTCTCCGGTCCCGAATCCAACACCACCGGCCCCCTTCCTTCCATTCCACTCTCATCCATTCAAGCCCCAACCATGCCCATTACCACTCAAGCTGCCCCCTCTGTTGCTATCACCACCAACTCTACCACTGCAACTGTCTCCTCAACCGAGACTGACGCAGAGAAAGCTCAACGCCAGTATTCCGACGCCTCCACATACCCCATTTCCAACACACGCTCGAAATTCCAAGAGGAAGACATGGAGGTCATCCGCCAATCTTTCCAGATTCCAGCCACCCATTCTCTAAAAGCCCCTTCCCCTACCGAGCGAATGTACCATTCCAACAATGGTTGGGTCGCCGTACCCCTTACCCTGCTGGAAAAGGGAATTCGATTCCCCCTTCATGCCTTTATTTTAACCTTCCTGGGGTTCATCAGCATCGGCATCAGTCAGCTGGTGCCGAACTCCTACATCCATATACTGTCTTTCATTGCCTTCTGCGTGGAAGCCGAAGTGGAACCTTCGGTCGATCTCTTCTTTGCTCTCTTCAAGTTGACCGGCTCTCGAGAAGAAGGTTTTAAACAACTCAACAAAATAGCAAACAAGCCGAACGCAAAAATTGCAAGACGCCAACTGATGGACACCCCTTCTAGCAACAAGGGATGGCATTCCGAATGGTTTTTCGTTCGAGGACCTGAAACCACTCAACTACCAAACTGGGCATCACACAAACGACCGAACCCCCCATTCGGTGACCTTTCCTCCGAGCGAGCAGTCGAAATCGCTAGAGTGATCGAGAAAATGCCGAAGACGGAATGGAGCCACACCATTCTCACCAAGCAAGCATGGCTCTTTGATCATCAATGTAAGTTCTCGAATCTTAACTTGTCACACTGAATACATTCCTTGCTGACCCGGCTACACCTTTTCAACAATGCAGTATCCCTTATCAAGCCTACGTCCACCGAACGCCGGGACTTGGATCTATATCTTTCCGGACAACGTCCCGACCAAACTGCCGAGGCCACCGCAATTCCGATCCCAACAACAGAAGTCCTCACTGACGCCACCTTTACTGCCGAAATCCCTACCTCATACATACCAAGCGCCGCACCCACTCCCGCTGTAGCCACCAATCCCGAAGCATTCACGAAGGCTCGTCATAAGAAGAGGGCTTCGAAGAAGTCCTCTAAGAGAAAAGCCCATCCTTCCTTTTCCATTCCCGCGAATATCATTGACCTACCCGAGAAAGAAAGAGCTCAAATTCTTCACTTTAAAACAAAACGGGCAAAGGTAACCCCTTTATCTACTGAAGAACTAAGGGTTCCTCCTTCTTCAACAATCGCACCTTCATCCAAAATTACCCCCGACCATCCGACAATATCTCCACCCACCGAAGACCAAATCCCCGGAACACCCGCCGTAGAGCAGCATGACGAACAACCCTCCACTTCAGCCGTACCTCCACCTTCCCCAGAACAAACACCGATCCGTAAAACCTTCTTTTCAAACAACCCAAAAGACTATCCCATGGAAGCCTACCAATCCTTCGTCTTACTGGCCGACGACAACCGATTCAGAGACATACCTTTCCAGGCTCTCGTAGTAGATGGCCTCATCGAGCAGGGCAGGGTAACCCTTCTATCTATACCCTCTCAATTTTTACCGTCTATTTAATATAACCCATTGTACTTCTTTCCTTTATATAACAAAACACGTCTTCTACAGACCAATGCTATATGGGGCCGCGTTGTCGGCCGATGGAAGGAACGAGAAGCTGAGATCAAGGGACTCGCCGAAGAAGTGAGAGCCGTCCAAACATCCCTTCAGCAAGAAAAAGCTGCCCACTCCAGGACCAACCGTACCAACCTACAACTTCAGCATGAAGCCACTATACTTCAAGCCGAGGTTGCAGAACATATCCAAAAGTCAGCCGAAAGCGATGCTAAGTGTCGAGCAGCGATGGAGAAGTCTGATGCCGATCAATTCCTGATTCAACAGCTAAAACAAAATATCCTCACCCTTCAACATGAAAACTCAGACTTGAAGAAGGAAGAAGAAGACTCTCATCGGACACGCAACGCCCTGGAGAAAGAGATTTTTGAACTCAAGGCAACCAGACCTATACTCACCAAAGATCTTCGACTTCAAGCCATCAAAGAGTATAAGGAATCAGCCGAGTTAAATGAGAAAATTCTAAAGATGTACTCCGAAGGCTACGAAGCCTGTCGGGCCAAAGGAAAAGCGAAGATGCTTAAACACTGTGTGAACCCGGCTTTATTTGAAACCGAGTCTGAAGATGACACAGATGAAGATACAGGCGATGATCCTTCGGCCTCCGAGTAGGGGTCTTCCATGTATAATATTGAGATTTCCTGTAAGCTTCAAATTATCAATCAATGAAAAGTATCTACGTCTTGTCTTCAATTCCAATTCGTATTTTCTTTAAGCACATATATTATTTGAAAAATAATCACAAATAATTAAAACATGAAGATTCTTCAACGCCCCCAAGTCTAAATTAATCCAACATTAGAACTCTGAAGTCTCTCTCCGAGAGCCAAAGGAAACATCATGAAAAGTATTCACATCGCTCCGAAGAGGCGAATTAAACCCATCTTAGTCACTAAATTGTACCCTCTCCGAGAGCCGAAGATACACCGGGAAAATTCGCTTCTAAGAGAAGCCCACCATAGTCAATCCGATGTGCCTTCTCCCCGAGTGCCGAAGGCAAACCAGGAAAAATAGTGCTTACTCGTGAAGCCCAGCCTCAATCACCCCGATGACCTCCTCTCCGAGGGCCAAAGATGCACCAGAAATATTGCAAAAAACTCCGAAGAGGAGTGGGAACCCAACCTTTAAACACTCCGTCGTACACTTTCTCCGAGAGACAAGGGTACACCAGGAAAAATTGCTTCTATCACGAAGCCCTTCATAGCCCCACCGATGACCTTCTCTCCGAAAGCCGAAGGTACATCAGGAATAAATCTTCACCTCGCTATAAAGAGACGAAGGAATCCCCCCGCGGATCTCCAATGACCATCTCTCCTAGAGCCGAACGTACACAGGGAAAAATAAAAACTCCGCTCAAATGAGACGAAGGTTCTTCCAACAAAACAACAAACACCAATCCGATGATCGGTTAAACAGGTTAAGCAGGTTTTGGTCCGCTGATGGACAATCATAAACACAGAATAAGTTCGATGGAGAATAAAATATTTCTTTTATTAATGAACCCCTGATTCCTATTACAGACGCTTGACTCTGACTTCGGGAAAGCCGAAGACTCTACCGTAAGAAGGATTACTTTTACTGATAATTTTTCCTGAGTTTCCCGGCAACCGCTGATGGACATTCCCGAAGTGTCAGCGGAATAGCCCTATCACACATCAACCGCCTGAAGAATTGTACTAGGTACTATCGCCCATTCTTTTCGCCGTATTGGCGGTTGTTATACTGAGGCCGTTACCTAAAGCGAAGGGGCGAGTGAGCTTCGTTATCGTGGCCATTGACTATATGACAAAATGGGTATAGGCCAAACCACTATAGTTGCTCACAGAACAAGGGTTTTTTAAGTTTTTTAAGGAATGTGTGGTGTTTCGGTTCGGCATAACTATGGCGGTAGTTTCAGTTAATGGCCGACAGTTCGTAGGGTCTAAAAGTTCGAGTGGTTTTTGGCCGAACTCGGTATACAGAATAAAAAAAACTTCGGTGGCGCACCCTCCGTCAAACGGACAGGATGAAGCGAATGGAAGATGGCCGGAAGAACTGATGAAGCGAACGGATCGGTCTTTGATGTTATGGTGGAAGACCCTTCGTCTCATTTGAGAGGAGTTTATGTTTTTCCCAGTGTATCTTCGGCTCTCGGATCCACCGCGGAATTCCCTCGTCTCTTTGTAGCAAGATGAAGGTTTATTCCTTATGTATCTTCGGCTCTCGGAGAGAAGGTCATCTGTCGGGCTATGGAGGGCTTCGTGATAGAAGTAACTTTTCCTGGTGTATCCTCTGCTCTCGGAGAGAGGGTACATAGGAGTGACCAAAGGTTGGGTTCAGCGCCTCTTCGGAGCGTCATGGAATATTCCTGATGTGCCTTTGGCTCTCCGAGAGAAGGTCATCGGTGGGGGTAAGGCTGGGCTTCATCTGTAAGCAATATTTTTCCTAATGTGCCTTCGGCCCTCGGAGAGAATTCACAGCGGAGTGACTATGGTGGGCTTCTCTCAGAAGCAATTTTCCCGGTGTATCTTCGGCTCTATTAGAGGGGGTACATCGGAGAGGCAAGATGTGATTTCTGCGCTTCTTCGGAACGATGTGAATATTTTTCATGATGTTCCTTCGGCTATCGGAGAGAAGGACTTCAGAGGTCTATGGTTGGATTAATTTAACCTCGGGAGGCAAAGCAAACTTTTCATGTTTTAATTACTTACGATTATTTATTTCATGATGAATATAAATATTTGATGAAAATGTAGTTTCAAGAGTAGAGACAAAAGGATGAATATTTTCATTAAACCGAATTTGTTTACAAAAGAAGAAAATGATTACAAGAGCCCTATTCCGTGTCTGAGGGGTCCTCGTTGGCATCTTTCTCGGAGTCGGAGGAATCTAGCAGGGCCGGGTTAAGGCAACGTTCGGTCATTCTGGCCTTACCCTGGGAACGGCAGGCTTCATAACCCTCGGTGCACATCTGCATAATTTTTTCGTTCAGCTCTGCCGATTCCTTATACTCATTAATAGCCCGAAGTTTGGCCTCTTCGGTGAAAATGGGCTCGGAGGTTCTTAACTCAGTTAATTGCTGTTCCAAAATCGTATTTGATCGCCGGGTGTCTTCTTCTTGTTTGGTCAGGACAAATATCTGCTGTTGGAGCTCGGTGTTGTCCTGCCTTTGTTGAAAGATTTTGGCTTTATCGGCATCGACTTTTTCTCGGAGAAGTTGACCCTCTGCGTTCATGCGATCTATGTGTTCTTTCATGCTGATGTTTTCATTGCGTAGACGGGTCAGTTCGTTCTGCAGTTGTTCGCTGAGTTGGTCGGCCTTGGATCGTTCAGTCTGTTCTATTGAGAGGGCAGCACGAAGGTTCTCTATCTCTTGTCCGAGTTGGGTCCCTTCGGCATCTCGCTCCTCCCATTTTTTGAGTACCCGGCCCCATGTCGCATTGGCCTGGAGATTTCATCAGAGGTTAAGGAAAAATAAATAAATACTTAGGGATGAAAGAAATTATCAAAATATAAAGTAGAAAAGAGTGACACCTTGCATTGTTGCACGAGGCCGTTTAGTACAAGTGCGTCGAAGGACATGCCTATATAACGAAGGTCGTCGGCGGGGAGGTTGAAATGGTTGAGAGCGTCGATAGGGTAGCTCTGGGCGTCTTCAGAATAAAATGATCTGGTGGAGGATCTTTCTGTGGATGGTTGAGGTGGAATTTATTGCGTGGAGGAAGGCCCTTCCGTATGGGGTCTTTTGCTTATGGGTTCTGAGGACGGATCCTCAATGGTCTGGCGTTTCTGTGTAATGTGGGCCTCGACAGTTGGGGTCAGCCCAAAAGTGGAAGGGATGCGTAGCTCCTCGGCAGTCAAGGGTTTGACCTTGCTGCGTCTCTTCTTTGCTCGGAGGATTTGTGCACGCTCATTTGCCGGAAGATCGATCAGATTCCGAGGAGTGGGTAGGGATTGGTTGAGACTTCTCTGAGGCCTTTTTGAGGCCCTTCTTTTGTGCCTGACCCTTAAATAGATTTCTGGGATGTCTTCTTCGGCCGGCTCGTCGACGCTTGTGACTGTAGTTGTTAACTCGGCAGGCGGTCCAGTAATGGGTTCTGCCACTTCTGCTATGGTAGTGGCTTCGGTAGGCTGTTTTCCCGCCATATACTCCTCCAGATCACGCACTTCAGTGGAGGTTGGTCGGATGAGGGATACTGCATAGCAAAAAGGAGAGTAGAAATGATAATCAAAGTTATGCGTGAATGCGACGCGGAAAATAAAAGTGGTCCTTAGGCTTACACTTATGGTTGAAGAGCCAGGCTTGCTTTGTCAGAAGGGTAAAGCTCCACTCGGTCAGGGGTAGCTTTTTGACCTGTTTAGTGATCTCTCTGAAGCGTTCCGGTTGAATATCTCCAAGGGGAACGTTGGCTCGTTTGTGGGAAGCCCAGTTCGGCAGCCGAAGTGTTTCTGGTCCTCGGACGAAGAACCAGTCCTTGTACCAATTTTTGTTACTGGAAGGGGCGTTCATCAGTGGTCTTCGGACCCTCTCTGGGGGAGTGTTGGGCTTGTTGGCGATTTTGCTGAAGACCTTGAGGCCCGGAGTGAGGGTCCCTGCTAGGCTGAACAGATTGAAGAAAAAGTCAACCGAGGGTTGCACTTCGGCCTCGTGACAGAAGGCGATAAAGGCGGCTATGTGGATGTATGAGTTCGGGACCAGCTGGCTGAAGCCGACGCCTATGAAACCAAGGAGGGTTGGAATAAACGGGTGAAGGGGAAACCGGATCCCCTTCTCCATCAGGATCAGAGAGACGGCGGTCCAGCCATCTGTGGTGTGGTACATCCGATCACTGGCCTTTGGGGCTTTCAGTTCGTGATAGGCGGGGATCTGATAGTTGGTGCGAACTATTTAATATTAATATTAAAAAAGCTTCATTTATCTATGAACTTTATTTTATTTCTTTAATCTAGCTAATTTAAATGTTAAAATCTATTTTTTTTTAAAATCATTTTTACTGCACATAATTCATTAATTTTCCTAGGATACGTGTATATAAAGTCAATAAGAATGTATAAATATGTATGTACATAAAGTCAATAAGAATTTATTACGAAAATATTTGTAACTTTCAACATATTTCCTAATTAATTATACTTGCTATTAATTACCTCAAAAATCATTTTCTATTAATTAAAAAAAATTAGTATAAAAAATTTTCCCATGTTTTTTTCTTAAATTTTTGATTTTATTTTATTTTTAAAAAAAATCTTTCATATTCCCCTTAATTTTCTTTCGTTTCCACTAAAGAATAGCTACATCATACATGAAAGTTTCATATCAACTTTCTCTCTTATGTGAAATCAAATGTGGCAAGTCGTTTAAAGTCAAACCTTATTTGACGGATTTTCTGATGTTCTATAAGTAAATTAAAGTTTAGTTAGTTGACTATAAAAAAATAAAATATAGTTAAACATTTATAAGTCGACCTAAAGTACGATGAATTAAAAAACATTTATTACAGAAACATCCACAATAACTTTAATATCAATTATTTATGGAATATGTCTTATCAACTCTCCCTTTTATTTGTCACATTTTTGTCAAAAAATGATTATATAGAACATAATCATTGTTTTTAATTTAAAAAAATACAGTCAATCCAAACATGCTTAATAACTATTAAAATGAAATCTTAAACGTTTAGAAACTTATTACTGTGAAACACTAAAATGAATTTCATTAATATGTACCACCTGTATTCCAAAATTAGATATACAATTTGATTTTTGAGAACAAACGACAGCATATTAAACTTCAAAATAAATATAACACATAAAAGTTTAGAACAAAATAAATTTTGTGAATAATAATTTTTTATTATGTACTATACATTTATAATAATTGTATCAATTAAAATTAAATAAGTTCACATCAATTTGAAATTTAATATATCTTCATTTGATATTAAAAATCAAATTATATCTATTAATAATGTTGTGTTTAAGATAACATTTGATTGTATTTAGAGATTCCTAAATGTGTCAAGTGAAAGTGAAGAATTGAAGAATACTATAACTAAAAAGGAAATGTATTAATAGTTATTTTAGAAATACAATACAATTATACCATAGTAATTTTGTTCTCCCAAAACGTCATAGCTGGCTTAAGCCTAACCCCCCCCCTGCCAATAACTCAATAAGCATGCATCGGTCAATGCAGCAAATGTATCCCATACAAACAATTAAGGGGGATGGGGAGGAGAGGAACCCTACAAAATCTATATCTATCTATAACAAGTCGTAAGGCGATTTTCTATACCTTGCACGGGTACCGTGCTTGTTCATATAATTGATCAATCTCATCATAATACAAGAGTTCCTACAATTCAAAGATCCAAAAAAAATAAATAATTAAAAGTTGGCGAAACAAAAGGTTCCAAAACCCACACATTTCAGCATAGAAGCAATAACCTACAACATCTCTCTTTAAATTTACACCTGATTGTAGGAAAGAAAACATCTCTGCCATCTAACGCGGCGCCATGCGCTTATAACAGCAGAACTCCAGCGGATGGGATGGGAATTGTGCAAATCAATTTAACAAAAGTGAGCCGAAATTAACAGACTGGCCCAATTGTAAATTTATAATTAGTTCAATGAGGTAATTTAAAAAATTAAAAGTACAGCGATGTAATAAGTAAAACTTGCCAACTACAGTGGCCAAATCATTAGTTTTGCTGAAAGAAAACATCTCTACCATCTAACGCCATGCCATGCGCTTATAACAGCAGAACTCCAGCGGATGGGAATTGTGCAGCAGACACTTGGAGTTTCAGACTGAAATCCCATAGTTGCTAATCTTTGTAACCACTTTGTTAAGATCTTGCCTTTCTCGATTTGCCACCGAAGCAAGGCTTGAAACCTTGAAAGGTGAAACCACAAAGTCAAAAGCGGCATTTCATAACATAATAGAATACCCAGGCCTCCTCTGCTATGGCCAGCCTTGCTGATTTCTCTTTTAGTTTATTCTTCAATTCCTATATTTCCTCTGACATCTGCTCGATTTGGCCCTTCTCGTGAACCAAATCCCACTCTACATTTCTCAACCGTGTGTGAAGAGCCTCAACCTCTCCATCCCTCAGCTCGATGGTAGACTGTTGAGTAACTGACTGCTCTCTCAGCTCCTGAACAGTCTCCCTCAGCTCCTGAACAGTATCACGTAACTCTATGTTACGGTCATACAGCTCGTCATATATCTCGGCACTGATAGAGCTCGGTGGGAACTCTTCAAGGTCTTTCTCCTCCTCTCCTCAGGGTCTTCCTCAGAGTCCTCCTCTCAATCAAACACCGGCACATACTCCTGACCAATGACTGTGATCAAGGGTGATGGTTCTCATCGGACTAACTGCTCCCAGGCTACGTGGATGTCTCGGGGCTCCTCCTCTCTAGCCTCTAGGGGTACAAGGTCCCTGGACTGACTAGGTTCTCCAGCATCAATCATCCTGACAAATAAAATTTTAAGTCTTAGTTATTACGTGATGCTAATCGATACTCGAGTATATAAGTATGAGCACATAGCACATAAAGTAAGTTATTATCTTTCTTAAAACTCGATAAGAGTTATCATAACTATGTTCTCGATCTCTAAAAGGCTACTATCCTAAGGTTTTCCCCCACCTAAGGTTCATAACCTACAGCTTTGATACCAACCTGTGACACCCCCAAATCCGGGTACTTCAATTTCACGGGATTTGGTGTTCAAATCACCAAATCCGGGTATTTTATTAAATTATTAAAATAATATGAAGGTGTTGTTTGAAAAAATTATATAAAACTTAATTAAATATAAATGTGTGAACAAGAGTACACTATTAATAATTTAATTTTAAGAATAAACACTAATTTTTTTAATGATATTCTATTAATCCATAAAATCAAAATAAAATATTACAACAATATTTATTAAATTGATTATTATCGACCGATTTGTTAAAGACAAAATTTTAAAAAATAATTTGTAAACAACAAAATTTGTTTACAATAGTAAAAAAAATAATGAATACTACCTCCGTTGTGACGCCCCCAGAATAGGTCCAGTCAACCCAACCCATTCTGAATCGTCAAATACATGGTACAGAATTCAAATACAAACTTTTATATCACACGGTCGTGCAAAATACGACCACACAACTATGAGTGTCAATACAAATATGTAAAAAATATTAATATTCAAACTAAGTCCTCATTACAATGATTATCACACTATTTATTAAAAATAGTGAGGACTACTACTTCTCTAACTCGGACCATCACTCTGTCCCCCGACTAGTTCCCGCAACGTTCTCATTTCCTGAAGATGACAACAGATGAAAAGGGTGAGCTCAACTAGCCCAGTAAAGAATATTATGACTAAGATAATGGAAAATAAATTATCGTTAGCCTTCCATAAATCAGATAAAATATTATTGACAACAAGTTTTAAATCAATATTCGCAGCGGAAATAACAATTCATTAGAAGAGTTAAGTAGAGAATGAAGTCTACTATCTTCTATGATTTAAAAGTCCATCATCAATATTTTATCCCTGTAACATCCATAAATAGATATTTCAAATCAAATATTCATCTTTGCACTACAGGCCAAAGATATTCATTTGTATCATCAGTGGTCATGTTCATCTCAACACCTGTCATCTTTGCACTACGGGCCAAAGATATTCATCAGAAAATCATTCATCTTTGCTCTACAAGCCAAAGATATTCAGTTATATCACCTTTTAGGACTGAGGATGATGAAAAATATTTTAAAGAACGAATCCAGTGTAATAAAGGACAGAGATTAAGGATTCGTATTTTAGTTTATCCAATTCAATAATACTTCGTAATAATCAATTGTGGAGCAAAATTCAAGAATAAAGCTCAAAACTTAGATCCAATCAAAGATAATAACCATAACAGACAATTTGAACAAATAGAAAAAAATTTAATTTTTTCGTGAATAGTGCCGTATACGTGAATAGTAACCTGGAGGGAAAAAGTAAGAATTTCATAATAAAATCCATGCCAATATTTTGGTATAATGATATTGAAAAAAATAACATCATTTACGAAAGAAATAACATCCCTTACCTCAAAAGAACAGTACTTCTGACTAGAATATCGGATATAAGGCTGAAGAAAACTTGCACTGAATATTAATACTCAAAGTATCTAAATACTCACAAAAATACGCTCGATATTATAGAGAGAGGAAACTTCTGATTCTGGTGTGATTTTCAATTCTAACATAAACACCCTATTTATAGGAAAAACTTAGGATGCCAAAGGAGACTAATTAATAAAATAATATTATTTTTAAAAATTTTCCGCCACTTGGCGGCTTTCCAAAGAGATCAGAATTTTCAACAAAAGTGGGGCCCACCGGTTAAAAAAATATTTATTTTTCGAAACTTCAATAATTCATAATAAATAGCCCCTTTTGTCAGAAAAATACAAATTCTATGTCCTTTTATAGGAAATTTAATTCTCTACAACTTTGTAGAATGAAGTTTTTCCAAATTCCAAACATAAATTATCCGAAATCCATAAACGGATGATTTTTCACACCAAAATACTGATAAAAACACCTCAGCACTTAATTCCTTCTTTTATATCCACAAAATAAATATTTTCTTATTATATAAATCAATAATTAATTACTCACAAATTATAGAACTACAATATTGACAACCAAATCGTTCCCAGGAAAGAGGGGGCCTTCCGATAAGGACTTTTCCTTACTGGCGCGCAATTAAATAAACCCTCCTAGACAGAACTTCCTTAGACATTGTCAATAATGCTATCTAATATTATTATTCAAATAATATCAATTATTGAGTTGATAATGTGAAATACTGTGTAATGACAATTATTGAATCAATAATAAAATATCATGTAACGCCCCCAAAATAGATCCAATACACCCAACCCATTCTGGGTCGCCACGAAATACACTCAACAAAATTTTCAAATACAAATACCTTGTTCATACTCCAAATCAATAATACTTTACAGAAAGGTACAATCAATAACTGTTTTAGGAATTAAAATATTTGGAAAATGCTTAAGGAAACCTTCGTACATGGGAGGCCATGCATCTAAGTTATAATAGATATCATATGACTCGAGAATTATCCTTGGTTGACCCAATAGACCCCAAAGAAAAATGAGAAGATTACTATCATGTTCTTTCTAATGGTGGGTTTTCTCTTGCCATATAATTATCTCCATTGTCTCCAATTGAGAATTATATTTTAACCAAACTCCAATATTATATAGGTAGTGCTCATAGATATAATCAGCAAGTGGATGTGCACAACTATGTCTTATGATAATCCGAAGTTGTAGGTGATTAGACATCTTGTATGATAGTGGCAAAACACCCTTCCAAAGTTGGGTTCACCTCAGCCTATTTGGTTTAACAAAATCAACTGTTAAAATGACGTATAAAATACGACACACAAATTTTAAATTCTCAATATAATTCTTCTCATACTATTTTATGGAAAACCTCAACAGCTAAATACCATCGTTCTATTTCCCTGTTATCCCTGCTCGACCCCGTTATACTCTTATTATCTGAAAGGAATTGTGAAGCAAAAGGGTGAGCACAAATATTCCAGTAAAGAATATCATGACTAAAGATAATTATATTATCAATAGTTTTCATCAGTAATAAATCAGAGATTTAAACATATGGTAAAACTTTTCAACCATAGTTGCAGCGGAACGAACTATCCATTAGAAGAGTCAAATAGACTATAATGTCTATTATCTTCTCCATGTTAAAAGTTCACCAATAATATTTTATCCATGTAACATCAATCAACAATTCCTGTCCACAATTATGTAAGTTCATGATCATAATTATCTTGATGAATTCCTCTTCGCACTCAGGACGAAGATAATTCTCATCACCTGTCTTTACCTGAAATACCAAAGATCATGGTTATACCAAATCACAGTTCATGTTCATAATCATGCTAATCAATTCATCTTTGCATTATAAGCCAAAGATATTCAACAATTAATCATTCATCTTTGCACTACAGGCCAAAGATATTCATCAATAGTTCATCTTTGCACTACGGACCAAATATATTCAACAACAGGTCATCTTTGCACTACATGCCAAAGATATTCGTATCTCAAAAAAAATATCTAATTATTCTAGAATTTATATAAACAATAATTATAACCATGTTGATCAATTCACCTTTGCCTTTAAGCTAAAGATATTCAATTATAAATTCAATGGTCATGAACAGACCAGTCAACAATCCATCTTTTCACTACTGGCCAAAGAGAATCTATAGTCATGATCATACCAATAATCAATCCATCTTTACACTCAAGTCAAAGAGAAATTTCATCACCAGGATTATAAAAATGTTATATATGATAATAAAAATAATATGATCAAAACATCGATCTCCAAGTTCAAAAATACTCCATAATAATACTTTGTGGAGCAAAATTCAAGAACAAAGATAAAAACTTGGATCAAATCAAAGATAGGATCCTTAACAGGCAACTTGGACAAATAGAAGAAAATTTAATTTTTCGGTGAATAATACCGTATACGTGAATAGTGTCGTATACGTGAATAGTAACCCCGACACGAAAAAGATAGGAATTTCATAAGAAAAATCATATTTCGTGAATAGTACTCGTGATTAGTACCGTATTCGTGAATAGTGCTGTATACATGAATAGTGCCGTATACGTGAATAGTAACCCCGACGAAAAAAGTGAGAATTTCATAATAAAATTTATGCCAATATATTGGTATAATGATATTGAGAAGAATAACATCATTTACGAAAGAAAATAACATCCCTTACCTCAAAAGAATAGTACTTCTAGCTGGAATATCGGATATAATACCGAAGAAAACTTGCACTGAATAATGACACTCAAAGTATCTAAATACTCACAAAATACGCTCGATATTATAGAGAGAAAATTTCTGATTCTGGTGTGATTTTCAATTCTAACCTAAGCACCCTATTTATAGTAAAAACTTAGGATGCCAAAAGAGACTAAATTAATAAAATAATATTATTTTTAAAAATTTCTCCAGCCTCCTCGTGAGAAAAAATCATTCAACAAAAAATGGGGCCCACCTCCTATTAAAAAAAATATTTATTTTTCGAAACTTCAATAATTCATAATAAATAGCCCTTTTGTCAGGAAAATATAAATTCTATGACCTTCTGTAGGAAATTTAATACTCTACAACTTTACAGAAGAAAGTTTTTCCAAATTTCAAACATAAATTATCCGAAATTCATAAACGAATGATTTTCCACACCAAAATACTGATAAAAACACATCAGCACTAATTCCTTCTCATATATCCACAAAATAAATATTTCTTTATCATATAAATCATTAATTAATTATTCACAAATAATATTACAAAACTACAATATTGACAATCAGGTCGTTCCCAGGAAAGAGGGGGCTTTCCGATAAGGATTTCTCCTTACTGGCGCGCAATTAGATTAACCTAACCTCTTTCCTCGACAGAACTTCCTTAGACATTGTCAATAATGCTATCTAATAATATTATTCAAATAATATGAATTATTGAGTTGATAATGTGAAATACTGTGTAGTGGCAATTATTGAATCAATAATACAAAATATCAACTGTAGCCATTATTGAATCAATCATATAAAATAGCAACGTAGCAATTATTGATATAAAATATCAACATAGCAGTTATTGAACCAATAAAATATCATGCAATTATTGAATCAATAATATAAAATATTGAACAGTAATTACTGTAACAATAATTTAGTAAATGCCTTCTCACGTAAGAATTAATAATTCAAAATACTGTGCAATACCGTGTGCTACTGTGCAACACCGCGTATTGCTGTATTTTAACCACCGGATATTTCAACAGTACTAACGGTAACAACTACGCCGTTATTTTATAAAAGGTTATTTCTGTCGCTTTTTATATCCGACAGTTATTCCGTTGTGGGGCCCACAAATAGCCGCGCCGTCGTACGAATATTTCCCGACAACAAGAATATTTCACGACCAAATGAATATTCCCCGACAACAAGAATATTTTATAACCACTTGCTTACTTTGCAAAATTTGCATATTTCACCCTTAACTTTAAACTTTTATCAATTTAACCATTTACTACATAGAAAAATTGAATACTTTTATTTCATAAAATCTGAGGTCTTACAATCTCCCCTCCTTATGAAATTTCGTCCCCGAAATTTACTTACTTGGTAGTTCGAAGAGATGAGGATACCTTGTTTTCATTTCAGATTCTTTCTTCTCGGTCATTTCTTCTGTATCATGATTTCTCCATTGCTCATTCTAGAATACCGCTTCAAAACAAGGTTAATTGACATATCACAATTTGTCAACTTACCAAGTAAGAAAATTCAGCTTAAGTAAGTCACACACTAGCGAAGTATATCGTCCCTCCCCTCCTAGTTCTAGACTTCAATCTCCGCCAGCGACCATATCCCTAAGCTTTGATATCAAAATATAACTCATGTCCCAACCTTGGACAACACCTTACATTGATACCTATCAGTTTGTCACCGAAGAACGGCGTCCCCTACGGAGAGTCTGGCTTCGGTGCATCCCCCATAAACAGGAAGTCACCAGCGAGAGGCTCGGGGCTCTTTACTTATAGCTCTGATACCAAAATGTAACGCCCCCAAAATAGATCCAATACACCTAACCCATTCTGGGTCGCCACGAAATACATTCAACAAAAATTTCAAATACAAATACCTTGCTCATACTCCAAATCAATAATACGTTACAGAAAGGTACAATCAATAACTGTTTTAGGAATTAAAATATTTGGAAAATGCTCAAGGAAACCTTCGTATATGGGAGGCCATGCATCTAAGTTATAATAGATATCATATGACTTGAGAATTATCCTTGGTTGACCCAATAGACCCCAAAGAAAAATGAGAAGATTACTATCATGTTCTTTCCAATGGTGGGTCTTCTCTTGCCATATAATTATCTCCATTGTCTCCAATTGAGAATTATATTTCAACCAAACTCCAATATTATATAGGTAGTGCTCATAGATATAATCAGCAAGTGGATGTGCACAATCATGTCTTATGATAATCCGAAGTTGTAGGTGATTAGACATCTTGTATGATAGTGGCAAAACACCCTTCCAAAGTTGGGTTCACCTCAGCCTATTTGGTTCAACAAAATTAACTGTTAAAATGACGTATAAAATACGACACACACATTTTAAATTCTCAATATAATTCTTCTCATACTGTTTTATGGAAAACCTCAACAGCTAAAGACCATCGTTCTATTCCCCTGTTATCCCTGCTCGACCCCGTTATACTCTTATTACCTGAAAGGAATTGTGAAGCAAAAGGGTGAGCACAAATATTCCAGTAAAGAATATCATGACTAAAGATAATTATATTATCAATAGTTTTCATCAGTAATAAATCAGATATTTAAACATATGGTAAAACTTTTCAACCATAGTTGCAGCGGAACGAGCAATCCATTAGAAGAGTCAAATAGACTATAATGTCTATTATCTTCTCCATGTTAAAAGTTCACCAATAATATTTTATCCATGTAACATCAATCAACAATTCCTGTCCACAATCATGTAAGTTCATGATCATAATTATCTTGATGAATTCCTCTTCGCACTTAGGACGAAGATAATTCTCATCACCTGTCTTTACCTAAAATACCAAAGATCATGGTTATATCAAATCACAGTTCATGTTCATAATCATGCTAATCAATTCATCTTTGCATTACAAGCCAAAGATATTCAACAATTAATCATTCATCTTTGCACTACAGGCCAAAGATATTCACAAATCAACCGCTCATCTTTGCACTACAGGCCAAAGATATTCATCAATAGTTCATCTTTGCACTACGGGCCAAAGATATTCAACAACAGATCATCTTTGCACTACATGCCAAAGATATTCGTATCTCAAAAAAAATATCTAATCATTCCAAAATTTATATAAACAATAATTATAATCATGTTGATCAATTCACCTTTGCCTTTAAGCTAAAGATATTCAATTGTAAATTCAATGGTCATGAACATACCAGTCAACAATCCATCTTTTCACTACTGGCCAAAGAGAATCTATAGTCATGATCATACCAATAATCAATCCATCTTTACACTCACGTCAAAGAGAAATTTCATCACCAAGATTATAAAAATGTTATATATGATAATAAAAACAATATGATCAAAACATCGATCTCCAAGTTCAAAAATACTCCATACTAATACTTTGTGGAGCAAAATTTAAGAATAAAGATAAAAACTTGGATCCAATCAAAGATAGGAACCTTAACAGTCAACTTGGACAAATAGAAGAAAATTTAATTTTTCGGTGAATAATACCGTATACGTGAATAGTGCCGTATACGTGAATAGTAACTCCGACACGAAAAAGATAAAAATTTCATAAGAAAAATCATACTTCGTGAATAGTACTCGTGATTAGTACCGTATTCGTGAATAGTGCCGTATACGTGAATAGTAACCCCGACGAAAAAAGTGAGAATTTCATAATAAAATTCATGCCAATAAATTGGTATAATGATATTGAGAAGAATAACATCATTTACGAAAGAAAATAACATCCCTTACCATCCCTTACCTCAAAAGAATAGTACTTCTGGCTGGAATATCGGATATAATACCGAAGCAAACTTGCACTGAATAGTGACACTCAAAGTATCTAAATACTCACAAAAATACGCTCGATATTATAGAGAGAGAAAACTTCTGATTCTGGTGTGATTTTCAATTCTAACCTAAACACCCTATTTATAGGAAAAACTTAGGATGCCAAAGGAGACTAAATTAATAAAATAATATTATTTTTAAAAAAATTTCCAGCCGCCTCGTGGGAAAGAATCATTCAATAAAAAGTGGGGTCCACCTCCTATTAAAAAAAAATATTTATTTTCTGAAACTTCAATAATTCATAATAAATAGCCCTTTTGTCAGAAAAATATAAATTCTATGTCTTTCTATAGAAAATTTAATTCTTTACAACTTTGCAGAAGAAAGTTTTTCCAAATTCCAAACATAAATTATCCTAAATTCATAAACGGATGATTTTCCACACCAAAATACTGATAAAAACACGTCAGCACTAATTCCTTCTTTTATATCCACAAAATAAACATTTCCTTATCATATAAATCAATAATTAATTATTCACAAATAATATTACAGAACTACAATATTGACAACCAAGTCGTTCCCAGGAAAGAGGGGACTTTCCGATAAGAATTTCTCCTTACTGGCGCAAAATTAGATTAACCTAACCCCTTTCTTCGACAGAACTTCCTTAGACATTTGCCAATAATGCTATCTAATAATATTATTCAAATAATATGAATTATTGAGTTGATAATGTGAAATACTGTGTAGTGATAATTATTGAATCAATAATACAAAATATCAACTGTAGCCATTATTGAATCAATCATATAAAATAGCAACGTAGCAATTATTGATATAAAATATCAACATAGCAATTATTGCACCAATAAAATATCATGCAATTATTGAATCAATAATATAAAATATTGAACAGTAATTACTGTAACAATAATTGAGTAAATGCCTTCTCACGTAAGAATCAATAATTCAAAATACTGTGCAATACCGTGTGCTACTGTGCAACACCGTGTATTACTGTATTTTAACCACCGGGTATTTCAACAGTACTAATGGTAACAACTAAGCTGTTATTTTATAAAAGGTTATTTCTGTCGCTTTCTATATCCGACAGTTATTCCGTTGTGGGGCCCACAAATAGTCGCGCTGTCTTACGAATATTCCCCGACAACAAGAATATTCCACTACCAAACGAATATTCCCCGACAACAAGAATATTTTATAACCACTTGCTTACTTTGCAAAATTTGCATATTTCACCCTTAATTTTAAATTTTTATCAATTTAACCATTTACTACATAGAAAAATTGAATACTTTTATTTCATAAAATTTGGGGTCTTACATATATCACCATTTAGAACTGAGGATGATAAAAAATAATACGAATAACGGATCCAGTGAGATAAAGGACAAATATTAGAGAATTTATCCAGAATTCAAGAATGAAGATCAAAACCTGGATCCAATCAAAGATGATTTGGAAGAAGAATTTTTTTTTTTTTTTACCGTGAATAGTTTAACCACCGGGTATTTCAACAGTACTAACGGTAACAGTTTTGCTGTTATTTTTATAAAAAGGTTACTTCTGTCGCTTTCTATATCCGACATTCATTCCGTTGTGGGGTCCACAAATGACTGCGCCGTCGTACGAATATTCTCCTACAAAAAGAATATTCCTCGACCAAACGAATATTCCCCGACACAACGAATTATTTATAACCACTTGTTTACTTTGTAAACTTTGCACATTTCACCCATAACTTATCACATTTATCAAATCAACACCTTACTATTTCAAAATAATATATATAAAAAATTAAATCTTATTCATAAAATTTGAGATCTTACAAATACAGTAATACGTGGTGTTGCACAGTAGCACACGGTATTGCACAGTATTTTGAATTATTGAGTCTTACGTGAGAAGGCACTTACTCAATTATTGTTACAGTAATTACTGTTCAATATTTTATATTATTGATTCAATAATTGCATGATATTTTATTGATTCAATAATTGCTACGTTGATGTGTTATATCAATAATTGCTACGTTGCTATGATTGATTCAATAATTGCTACAGTTGATATGTAAGACCCCAGATTTTATGAAATAATAGTATTCAATTTTTCTATGTAGTAAATGGTAAAATTGATAAAAGTTTAAAGTTAAGGGTGAAATATGCAAATTTTGCAAAGTAAGCAAGTGGTTATAAAATATTCTTGTTGTCTGAGAATATTCGTTTGGTCGTGGAATATTCTTGTTGTCGGGAAATATTCGTACGACGACGCGGCTATTTGTGGGCCCCACAACGGAATAACTGTCGGATATAGAAAGCGACAGAAATAACCTTTTAAAAAATAACGGCGTAGTTGTTACCGTTAGTACTGTTGAAATATCCGGTGGTTAAAATACAGCAATACGCGGTGTTGCACAGTAGCATACGGTATTGCACAGTATTTTGAATTATTGATTCTTATGTGAGAAGGCATTTACTCAATTATTGTTACAGTAATTACTGTTCAATATTTTATATTATTGATTAAATAATTGCATGATATTTTATTGGTTCAATAATTGTTATGTTGATATTTTATATAAATAATTGCTACGTTGCTATTTTATATGATTGATTCAATAATGGCTACAGTTGATATTTTGTATTATTGATTCAATAATTGTCACTACACGGTATTTCACATTATCAATTCAATAATTCATATTATTTGAATAATATTATTAGATAGCATTATTGGCAATGTCTAAGGAAGTTCTGTTGAGGAAAGGGGTTAGGTTAATCTAATTGCGCGCCAGTAAGGAGAAATACTTATCGGAAAGCCTCCTCTTTCCTGGGAACGACCTGGCTGTCACTATTGTAGTTCTGTAATATTATTTGTGAATAATTAATTATTGATTTATATGATAAGAAAATGTTTATTTTGTGGATATAAAAAAAGGATTTAGTGCTGATGTGTTTTTATCAGTATTTTGGTGTAGAAAATCATCCGTGTATGAATTTCGGATAATTTATGTTTGAAATTTGGAAAAACTTTCTTCTGCAAAGTTGTAGAGAATTAAATTTCCTATAGAAAAAAATTCTCACTTTTTTCGTCGAAGTTACTATTTACGTATACGGCACTATTCATGTATACGGCACTATTCACGAATACGGTACTAATCACGAGTACTATTCACGAAGTATGATTTTTCTTATGAAATTTCTATCTTTTTCGTGTCGGGGTTACTATTCACGTATACGACACTATTCACATATACGGCACTATTCACGTATACGGTACTATTCACCGAAAAATTAAATTTTCTTCTATTTGCCCAAGTTGCCTGTTAAGGTTCCTATCTTTGATTGGATCCAAGTTTTTATCTTTATTCTTGAATTTTGCTCCACAAAGTATTATTATGGAGTATTTTTGAACTTGGAGATCGATGTTTTGATCATATTGTTTTTATTATCATATATAACATTTTTATAATCCTGGTGATGAAATTTCTCTTTGACTTGAGTGTAAAGATGGATTGATTATTGGTATGATCATGACTATAGATTCTCTTTGGCCAGTAGTGCAAAGATGGATTGTTGACTGGTCTGTTCATGACCATTGAATTTATAATTGAATATCTTTAGCTTAAAGGCAAAGGTGAATTGATCAACATGGTTATAATTATTGTTTATATAAATTCTAGAATAATTAGATATTTTTTTTGAGATACGAATATCTTTGGCATGTAGTGCAAAGATGACCTGTTGTTGAATATATTTGGTCCGTAGTGCAAAGATGAATTATTGATGAATATCTTTGGCCTGTAGTGCAAAGATGAATGATTAATTGTTGAATATCTTTGGCTTGTAATGCAAAGATGAATTGATTAGCATGATTATGAATATGAACTGTGATTTGGTATAACCATGATCTTTGGTATTTCAGGTAAAGACAGGTGATGAGAATTATCTTCGTCCTGAGTGCGAAGAGGAGTTCATCAAGATAATTATGATCATGAACTTACATGATTGTGGACAGAAATTGTTGATTGATGTTACAGGGATAAAATATTATTGGTGGACTTTTAACATGGAGAAGATAATAGACATTATAGTCTATTTGACTCTTCTAATGGATTGCTCGTTCCGCTGCAACTATGGTTGAAAAGTTTTACCATATGTTTAAATATCTGATTTATTACTGATGAAAACTATTGATAATATAATTATCTTTAGTCATGATATTCTTTACTGGGCTATTTGTGCTCACCCTTTTGCTTCAGAATTCCTTTCAGGTAATAAGAGTTTTACCATATGTTTAAATATCTGAGTAGAACGGGGTCGAGCAGGGATAACAGGGGAATAGAACGATGGTATTTAGCTGTTGAGGTTTTTCATAAAACAGTATGAGAAGAATTATATTGAGAATTTAAAATTTGTGTGTCGTATTTTATACGTCATTTTAACAGTTGATTTTGTTGAACCAAATAGGCTGACGTGAACCCAACTTTGGAAGGGTGTTTTGCCACTATTATACAAGATGTCTAATCACCTACAACTTCGGATTATCATAAGATATGTTTGTGCACATCCATTTGCTGATTATATCTATGAGCACCACCTATATAATATTGGAGTTTGGTTGAAATATAATTCTCAATTGGAGACAATGGAGATAATTATATGGCAAGAGAAGACCCAACATTGGAAAGAACATGATAGTAATCTTCTCATTTTTCTTTGGGGTCTATTGGGTCAACCAAGGATAATTCTCAAGTCATATGATATCTATTATAACTTAGATGCATGGCCTCCCATGTACAAAGGTTTCCTTGAGCATTTTCCAAATATTTTAATTCCTAAAACAGTTATTGATTGTACCTTTCTGTAACGTATTATTGATTTGGAGTATGAGCAAGGTATTTGTATTTGAAATTTTTGTTGAGTGTATTTCGTGGCGACCCAGAATGGGTTGGGTGTATTGTATCTATTTTGGGGGCGTTACCTAAGCTGAAATGAAAGCAATGTATCCTCATCTCTTCGAACTATCAGGTACGTAAATTTCGGGGATGAAATTTCATAAGGAGGGAAGATTGTAAGACCTCAGATTTTATGAAATAAAAGTATTCAATTTTTCTATTTAGTAAATGGTTAAATTGATAAAAGTTTAAAGTTAAGGGTGAAATATGCAAATTTTATAAAGTAAGCAAGTGGTATAAAATATTCATTGTTGTCGGGGAATATTCGTTTGGTCGTGGAATATTCTTGTTGTCGGAGAATATTCGTACGACGGCGCAGCTATTTGTGGGCCCCACAACGGAAAAACTGTCGGATTTTTGAACTTGGAGATCGATGTTTTGATCATATTATTTTTATATTCATATATAACATTTTTATAATCAGGATGATGAAAATTCTCTTTGACTTGAGTGTAAAGATAAGTAGATTAGTGGTATGATCATGACTATGAATATCTTTGGCTAGTAGTGCAAAGATGAATTGTTGACTGGTATGATCATGATCATTGATTTTACAATTGAATATCCTTAGCTTAAGTGCAAAGGTGAATTGATCAACATGGTTATAAATGTTATGTATGAGAATAAGAACAATACGATCCAATTGTAAACATGATAACAAATTGTGGAGTAAAATTCAAGAATAAAGTTCAAAGTATGGATCCGATCAAAGATAGGAACCTTAATAGGCAACTTGGACAAATAGAAGAAAATTTAATTTTTCGGTGAATAGTACCGTATACGTGAATAGTGTCGTATACGTGAATAGTATCGTATACGTGAATAGTAACCCCGACGTGAAAAAGATAGAAATTTTATAAGAAAAATTATACTTCGTGAATAGTACCGTATTCGTGAATAGTGCCGTATACATAAATAGTACCGTATACGTGAATAGTAACCCCGACGAAAAAAGTGAATTTCATATTAAAATTAATGCCAATATTTTGGTATAATGATATTGAAAATAATAACATCATTTACGAAAGAAAATAACATCCCTTACCTCAAAAGAATAGTACTTCTGGCTGGAATATCGAATATAATACCGAAGAAAACTTGCACTGAATAGTAACACTCAAAGTATCTAAATACTCACAAAAATACGCTCGATATTATAGAGAGAGAAAACTTCTGATTCTGGTGTGATTTTCAATTCTAATCTAAGCACCCTATTTATAGGAAAAACTTAGGATGCCAAAGTAGACTAAATTAATAAAATAATATATTTTTAAAAAAAAATTCCGCCGCCTGATTGTTAAAATTTTTTCAACAAAACAACAAAAGTGGGGCCCACCCATTAAAAAAATATTTATTTTCCGAAACTTCAATAATTTATATTATTTGAATAATATTATTAGATAGCATTATTAGCAATGTCTAAGGAAGTTCTGTCGAGGAAAGGGGTTAGATTAATCTAATTGCGCGCCAGAATGGTAACATTATTACAGTAAATTCATGGTATAAAAGTTAAACGAGGTGGAAGAGTGCAAATTGAATTTGAACTCTTATGATGCAAACAATGATGTCATCGGAGCGATGAGGTAAGTCTATTTGACTCTTCTAATGGATTGCTCGTTCCGCTGCAACTATGGTTGAAAAGTTTTACCATATGTTTAAATATCTGATTTATTACTGATGAAAACTATTGATAATATAATTATCTTTAGTCATGATATTCTTTACTGGGCTATTTGTGCTCACCCTTTTGCTTCACAATTTCTTTCAGGTAATAAGAGTATAACGGGGTCGAGCAGGGATAAAAGGGAATAGAACGATGGTCTTTAGCTGTTGAGGTTTTCCATAAAACAGTATGAAAAGAATTATATTGAGAATTGTAAAATCATTGATCATGATAATACTTGTCAACAATTCATCTTTGCACTACTGGCCAAAGATATTCATAGTCATGATCATACCACTAATCTACTCATCTTTACACTCAAGTCAAAGAGAATTTTCATCATCCGAATTATAAAAATGTTATATATAAGAATAAGAACAATACGATCCAATTGTCAACATGATAACCAATGGTGGAGTAAAATTCAAGAATAAAGTTCAAAATAGGGATCCGATCAAAGATAGGAACCTTAACAGGCAACTTGGATAAATAGAAGAAAATTTAATTTTTCGGTGAATAGTATCGTATACGTGAATAGTAACCCCGACATGAAAAAGATAGAAATTTCATAATAAAAATCATACTTCGTGAATAGTACCGTATTCGTGAATAGTGCCGTATACATGAATAGTGCCGTATACGTGAATAGTAACCCCGACAAAAAAAATAAGAATTTCATAATAAAATCCATACCAATATTTTGGTATAATGATATTGAAAAGAATTAATAGTTGCACCCGAGCTAGTCGCAGAGGTAGCAGCTGAGAGTAAGGAAGAAGAGGAACCTGAGGAGGGGGATTTATTAGGAGAATTTTATGATCGAAATGTAGAACTGCAAAATCGTATTCTTGAGTTAGAAGAGCAGGGTGAAGAACGACAGACAGCCGTGGAACAAAGGGATACAACAATTCAGGAAAGAGATATAGAAATTCAAGATTTTGCTACTCGTTATGCGAGGCTTGAACAGAAGCTCTCTCTGGCAGAGCATATGATATTAGAGCTAGAATCTGAAAATGCAAATGTCAACGATCAGCTGAAAGAAGAAGCAACGAAACGAGTGAGAATTGAAGATGCATGGGTAAAAGCAGCACGACGCGTTGATATTTTAGAAAGAGACGTTCGATCTAAGAAGGCCAAAATAGACGATATGGATTTCACTTTTTGGACAGTAATCGGAAGAATCTAACATCGAGTTTGGAATTATCCTGTGCATAGCGGTCAACCCCAATTCGATATGGATCGAATAGTAATGATTCAAATCATGGATCAGGAGTGTGACGAAGCAGTTGAGGGTGGAATGAGCTTTATAGCAAAGTCAAGACCAGTTGGGATAGTGACACCAAAGACTGTTCCAGACAAATCAAAGTAGGTGGCCCAAAACGCGAGGAACCCGAATGAATTTATCACGGGTTAGTTAATCATAAATTTTTGCGAAGTTTATACTTTGTTAGATACCGGTGCTACCCATTCTTTTATTTCGCCTACTTGTGCTCAACGTTTGAACTTGACTTCTGATAAATTAGACTTTGACTTATTTGTTGAAACTCCGTTAGGAGAAACCTTCGTTACATCTACAGTTTACAAATCTTGCTTGATTAAGATTGGTACCCTTACCTTACCTGTTGATCTTATATCTTTGAAAATACTTGCATTTAACGTGATTTTAGGAATTGACTGGTTAACCACTTACCATGCCAAAATTAATTATTTTCGTAAGACTGTTAGTTTTCATATTCCTAATCAACCTGTTGTGCGAATCCAAACCACTAAAATCAGTCAATATCATTTCAAGTCATAAAGCTATTCGTTTATTGAAAAACGGATGTCAAGCTTTCTTAGCTCATGTCACTGATCTAAACCAGGATACATTAGGTTTGAATAATATTTCCGTTGTTAATGAGTTTCCTGATGTATTTCCCGAAGAACTTCCCGGTCTACCCCCAGAACGTGAAGTTGAATTCTTTATTGACCTTGAACCCGGTACAAAACCTATTTCTAAAACCCCATATCGAATGGCTCCTATAGAACTTCAGGAGTTAAAGGTCCAACTATAGGAGTTGTTAGACATCGGTTTTATACGTCCTAGTACATCTCCTTGGGGTGCTTCTATTTTAGTCGTAAAGAAGAAAGACGGTAGTATGCGACTATGTATTGACTATCGGGAGTTGAATCATATCACCATCAAGAATAGGTATCCGCTATCTCGCATTGATGACCTGTTCGACCAGTTGCAAAGTGAGCAATTCTTCTCAAAGATCGATCTCTATTTTGGATATCATCAGTTAGAGATTAGAACTGATGACATTCCAAAGACTATCTTTAGAACTCGATACGTGCATTACGAATTTCTAGTTATATCTTTTGAATTAACTAATGTCCATGCTGCGTTCATGGACATGATGAACCGAATATTTAAGAAATATTTGGATCATTTCGTGGTTGTCATTATTGATGACATCCTAAAGCCTCAAATATTTCTTCACCAAGAACAAACTCAATATGAGACAACGACGTTGGCTTCAGCTGTTTAAAGATTACGATCATTCCATTCTATACCATTCTGGAAAAGCGAACATAGTAGCTGACGCGTTGAGTAGAAGATCGTATGCGGGAACGAGTGCTATGTTGTCAACACAAAGGCCTATTTTGTATGACGTACAAAGGATGGAGATAGAGTTCAAGACTCTGAGGACCCATGTGATGATGTCAAATATACGCGTAGAACCAGTTTTAATGGATAGAGTTAAAGATGCTCAAGCTACAAACCCGGAGCTGATGAATATGAAGAAGAAGATGCAAGAAGGTGCTATTCCAGAAGCAAGAATCGATGCAGAGGGAATACTTCGAGTCAAATCCAGACTTTGTGTTCTTAACGACTCTGATTTGAAGTATAGAATCATGATGGATGCACATAACACACCGTTTGCAATCCACCTTGGAAGTACTAAAATATATTGTGATCTTCAACATACATTTTGGTGGAACAATATAAAGAGAAAAATCACGGAGTTCATTTCGAGGTGTTTAACGTGTCAACGTGTCAAGGCAAAGTATCAAGAGCCATATGGTGTGAAGAGCCCCGAGCCTCTCGCTGGTGACTTCTTGTGTGGGATGAACCGAAGCCAGACTCTTCGTAGGGGTCACCGTTTTTGTGCGATGACAAACTAATAGGTACCATTGTGAGGTACTATGGTTGAAACATCATGAGAGTCACAGTTGGAATCGAAAAAATGACCTGGGAGTTAAAATCGAAAATGAAAGCGAGATATCCTCATCTCTTCGACATATCAGGTATGTACGTCAATTTCGAAGACGAAATTTCATAAGGAGGGGAGGTTGTAAGACCCCAAATTTTATGAATAAGATTTAATTTTCTTTATATATTATTTTGAAATAGTAAGGTGTTGATTTGATAAATGTGATAAGTTATAGGTGAAATGTGCAAAGTTTACAAAGTAAGCAAGTGGTTATAAAATATTCGTTGTGTCGGGGAATAATTGCTACGTCGCTATTTTATATGATTGATTCAATAATGGCTACAGTTGATATTTTGTATTATTGATTCAATAATTGTCACTACACAGTATTTCACATTATCAACTCAATAATTCATATTATTTGAATAATATTATTAGATAGCATTATTGACAATGTCTAAGGAAGTTCTGTCGAGGAAAGGGGTTAGGTTAATCTAATTGCGCGCCAGTAAGGAGAAATCCTTATCGGAAAGCTCCTTCTTTCCTGGGAACGACCTGGTTGTCAATATTGTAGTTCTGTAATATTATTTGTGAATAATTAATTATTAATTTATATGATAAGGAAATATTTATTTTGTGGATATAATAGAAGGAATTAGTGCTGATGTGTTTTTATCAGTATTTTGGTGTAGAAAATCATCCGTTTATGAATTTCGGATAATTTATGTTTGGAATTTGGAAAAACTTTCTTCTGCAAAATTGTATAGAATTAAATTTCTTATAGAAGGACATAAAATTTGTATTTTTTTGACAAAAGGGCTATTTATTATGAATTATTGAAGTTTCAAAAAATAAATATTTTTTTAATAGGAGGTGGGCCCCACTTTTTGTTGAATGATTCTTTCCCACGAGGCGGCTGGAGAAATTTTTAAAAATAATATTATTTTATTAATTTAGTCTCTTTTGGCATCCTAAGTTTTTACTATAAATAGGGTGCTTAGGTTAGAATTGAAAATCACACCAGAATCAGAAATTTTCTCTCTCTATAATATCGAGCGTATTTTGTGAGTATTTAGATACTTTGAGTGTCATTATTCAGTGCAAGTTTTCTTCGGTATTATATCCGATATTCCAGCTAGAAGTACTATTCTTTTGAGGTAAGGGATGTTATTTTCTTTCGTAAATGATGTTATTCTTCTCAATATCATTATACCAATATATTGGCATAAATTTTATTATGAAATTCTCACTTTTTTCGTCGGGGTTACTATTCACGTATACGGCACTATTCACGGAAAAATTAAATTTTCTTCTATTTGTCCAAGTTGCTTGTTAAGGTTCCTATCTTTGATTGGATCCAAGTTTTTATCTTTATTCTTGAATTTTGCTCCACAAAGTATTATTATGGAGTATTTTTGAACTTGGAGATCGATGTTTTGATCATATTATTTTTATTATCATATATAACATTTTTTTAATCCTGGTGATGAAATTTCTCTTTGACTTAAGTGTAAAGATGGGTAGATTATTGGTATGATCATGACTATAGATTCTCTTTGGCCAGTAGTGCAAAGATGGATTGTTGACTGGTATGTTCATGACCATTGAATTTATAATTGAATATCTTTAGCTTAAAGGCAAAGGTGAATTGATCAACATGGTTATAATTATTGTTTATATAAATTCTGGAATGATTAGATATTTTTTTTGAGATACGAATATCTTTGGCATGTAGTGCAAAGATGACCTATTGTTGAATATCTTTAGCCCGTAGTGCAAAGATGAACTATTGATGAATATCTTTGGCCTGTAGTGCAAAGATGAGCGGTTGATTTGTGAATATCTTTGGCCTGTAGTGCAAAGATGAATGATTAATTGTTGAATATTTTTGGCTTGTAATGCAAAGATGAATTGATTAGCATGATTATGAACATGAACTGTGATTTGGTATAACCATGATCTTTGGTATTTCAGGTAAAGACAGGTGATGAGAATTATCTTCGTCCTGAGTGCGAAGAGGAATTCATCAAGATAATTATGATCATGAACTTACATAATTGTGGACAGGAATTGTTGATTGATGTTACAGGAATAAAATATTATTGGTGAACTTTTAACATGGAGAAGATAATAGACATTATAGTTTATTTGACTCTTCTAATGGATAGCTTGTTCCGCTGCAACTATGGTTGAAAATTTTTACCATATGTTTAAATCTCTGATTTATTACTAATGAAAACTATTGATAATATAATTATCTTTAGTCATGATATTCTTTACTGGGCTATTTGTGCTCACCCTTTTGCTTCACAATTCCTTTCAGGTAATAAGAGTATAACGGGGTCGAGCAGGGATAACAGGGAAATAGAACGATGGTATTTAGCTGTTGAGGTTTTTCATAAAACAGTATGAGAAGAATTATATTGAGAATTTAAAATTTGTGTGTCGTATTTTATACGTCATTTTAACAGTTGATTTTGTTAAACCAAATAGGCTGAGGTGAACCCAACTTTGGAAGGGTGTTTTGCCACTATCATACAAGATGTCTAATCACCTACAACTTTGGATTATCATAAGACATAGTTGTGCACATCCACTTGCAGATTATATCTATGAGCACTACCTATATAATATTGGAGTTTGGTTGAAATATAATTCTCAATTGGAGACAATGGAAATAATTATATGGCAAGAGAAGACCCACCATTGAAAAGAACATGATAGTAATCTTCTCATTTTTTTTGGGGTCTATTGGGTTAACCAAGGATAATTCTCAAGTCATACGATATCTATTATAACTTAGATGCATGGCCTCCCATGTACGAAGGTTTCCTTGAGCATTTTCTAAAGATTTTAAATCCTAAAACAGTTATTGATTGTACTTTTCTGTAACGTATTATTGATTTGGAGTATGAGCAAGGTATTTGTATTTGAAATTTTTGTTTAGTGTATTTCGTGGCGACCCAGAATGGGTTGGGTGTATTGGATCTATTTTGGGGGCGTTACAATATAGCTGAATATCTTTGGCCTGTAGTGCAAAGATGAAAAATTACGTAACGAATATCTTTGGCCTGTAGTGCAAAGATGAATGATTACCTGATGAATCTCTTTAGCCCGTAGTGCAAAGATGGACAGGTGTTGAGGTGAACATGACCAACTGATGATACAAATAAATATCTTTGGCCCGTAGTGTAAAGATGGATATTTGATTCGAGATGTATATTGATTGATGTTATAGAGATAAAATATTGATGATGGACTTTTAAATCAAAGAAGATAGTAGACATCATTCTCTACTTAATTCTTCTAATGAATTATTATTTTCGCTGCGAATATTGTTCTAAAACTTGTTGTCCATAATATTTTATCTGATTTATTGAAGGCTAATGATAATTTGTTTTTTATTATCTTAGTCATAATATTCTTTACTGGGCTAGTTGAGCTCACCTTTTTCTTTCATTGTTCTCTTCAGGAAATGAGAATATTGCGGGTACTAGTCGGAGAATGGAGTGATGGTCCGAGTTAGAGCTGTAGAAGTCCTCACTATTTGTTTTATTTAAAATAGTGTGATAATAAATGTAATGAGGACTTAGTTTGAATGTTAATATTTTTTACATGTCTGTATTGACACTCACAGTTGTGTAGTCATATTTTGCACGACTGTGTGATATGAAATATTGTATTTGAATTTTATTGAGTGTATTTGGCGACTCAAAATGGGTGGAGTATTGAACCTATTTTGGGGGCGTCACAATATTTTAACCACCGGGTATTTCAACAGTACTAACGGTAACAACTACGCCGTTATTTTATAAAAAGGTTATTTCTGTCGCTTTCTATATCCGATAGTTATTCCGTTGTGGGGCCCACAAATAGCTGCGTCGTCGTACGAATATTTCCCGACAACAAGAATATTTCACGACCAACCGAATATTCACCGACAATAAGAATATTTTATAACCACTTGTTCATTTTAAAATATTTGCACATTTCACCCATAACTCACCACATTTATCAAATCAACACCTTACTATTCTAAAATAATATATAAAGAAAATTAAATCTTTATTCATAAAAGTTGTGGTCTTACATCCGTCCCATAATAAGTGTTTTTTTAGCTTAAATCACACAAACCAATACACAAGCTAAAATGACAAAATACCCTTAATATACTTTGTTTGAGACTTTTTTTATTGCCTTTTGGTCTCTCTTTCGCTTTCTTCAACCTTTTAACTTCCCAATAAATATGCAATAAATACCATTGGTTGCATAAGCGCACATATGGGAAAATATTATAAAAATTATATTGGAATTCTAACACATCACTTATTTTGAAAAAAAAATTTAAGCCTAAAAAAGCACTTATTGTGGGACGGAGGTAGTATTAAATATAATTTTTAATTGTTTATGAAGGTAATTAGTTAAAAATATCATTCAGCACTACTTCTTACTAATTAAATCACAATTTTCTGGATGAATCGTTCAGACGCATTCAAAGTTTAAAAATTATAGAAGAAACGGTCTGAATGACTTAAGTGGTCAGATTCTGTAAGACCCTAACTTTTTATGAATAAAGATTTAATTTTCTTTATATGTTATTTTAAATAGTAATGTGTTGATTTGATTAATATGATAAATTATGAATAATATGTGCAAAGTTTACAAAACAAGCAAGTGGTCATAAAATATTCATTGTGTCGAGGAATATTGGTTTGGTCGGAAAATATTCGTACGACGGCGCAGTCATTTGTGGGCCCATAACGAAAAACTGTCGGATGAAAAAATGACTAAAATAAGTTTTCTAAAAATAACGGCAAAACTGTTACCGTTAATGTGACGCCCCCAGAATAGGTCTAGTCAACCCAACCCATTCTGAGTCGCCAAATACATGGTACAGAATTCAAATACAAACTTTATATCACACGTTCGTGCAAAATACGACCACACAACTGTGAGTGTCAATACAAATCGTATATAATACGAAATATTAACATTCAAATTCATTCTTTATTTATTATAATTATTATCCCACTATTTTACAAAAATAGCGAGGACTACTACTGCTCTAACTCGGACCATCACTCTGTCCCCCGACTAGTTCCCGCAACGTTCTCATTTTCTGAAGAGGACAA
This sequence comes from Panax stipuleanatus, assembly GCA_020205555.1. Classification (NCBI taxonomy): domain Eukaryota; kingdom Viridiplantae; phylum Streptophyta; class Magnoliopsida; order Apiales; family Araliaceae; genus Panax; species Panax stipuleanatus. The sequence goes on from CM035120.1 coordinate 135,045,821, forward strand.
TAAATGAAAAGGGTGAGCTCAACTAGCCCAGTAAAGAATATTATGACTAAGATAATGGAAAATAAATTATCGTTAGTCTTCAACAATTCAGATAAAATATTATTGACAACAAGTTTTAGATAAATATTCGCAGCGGAAATAACCGTCCATCATCAATATTTTATCCTTGTAACATTAATCAATATATATCTCGAATCAAATATTCATCTTTGCACTACAGGCCAAAGATATTCATTTGTATCACCAGTGGTCATGTTCATCTCAACACCTGTTCATCTTTGCACTACAGGCCAAAGATATTTATCAGATAATCATTCATCTTTGCTCTACAGGCCAAAGATATTCAGTTATATCACCACTTAGGACTGAGGATGATGAAAGATAATATAAATAACGAATCCAGTGAAATAAAGGATAAGATTAAGGATTCGTATTTTAGTTTATTCAAGTTCAAGAATATTCCATAATGATACTTTGTGGAGCAAAATTCAAGAATAAAGCTCAAAACTTAGATCCAATCAAAGATAGTAACCATAACAGACAATTTGGACAAATAGAAAAAAATTTAATTTTTTCGTGAATAGTGCCGTATACTTGAATAGTGCCGTATACGTGAATAGTAACTCTGACGAAAAAAGTAAGAATTTCATAATAAAATCCATGCCAATATTTTGGTATAATGATATTGAAAATAATAACATCATTTACGAAAGAAAATAACATCCCTTACCTCAAAAGAATAGTACTTCTGACTGGTATATCGGATATAAGGCTGAAGAAAGCTTGCATTGAATAGTAACACTCAAAGTATCTAAATACTCACAAAAATACGCTTGAAAATACGCTTGATATTATATAGAGAGAAAACTTCTGATTCTGGTGTGATTTTCAATTCTAACCTAAGCACCCTATTTATAGGAAAAGCTTAGGATGCCAAAGTAGACTAAATTAATAAAATAATATTTTTTAAAAAAAAAAAAATCCCCCGCCTCAAAAGCCATCAGCCACCACACCAACCAAAAGTGGGGCCCACCCTTTTATTAAAAAAATATTTATTTTTTGAAACTTCAATAATTCATAATAAATAGCCCCTTTATCAGAAAAATATAAATTCTATGTCTTTTTATAGAAAATTTAATTCTCTACAACTTTGTAGAAGGAAGTTTTTTCAAATTCCAAACATAAATTATCCGAAATTCACAAACGGCTGATTTTCCACACCAAAATACTGATAAAAATACATCAGCACTAATTCCTTCTTTTATATCCACAAAATAAATATTTTCTTATCATATGAATCAATAATAAATTATTCACAAATAATATTACAGAACTACAATATTGACAATCAGGTCGTTCCCAGGAAAGAGGGGGCCTTCCGATAAGGACTTCTCCTTACTGGCGCGCAACCCTTCTAGACAGAACTTCCTTAAACATTATCAATAATGCTATCTAATAATATTATTCAAATAATATGAATTATTGAATTGATAATGTGAAATACTGTGCAGTGACAATTATTGAATCAATAATACAAAATATCAACTGTAGCAATTATTGAATCAATCATATAAAATAGCAACGCAACAATTATTGAGTCAATAAAATATCAATGTAACAATTATTGAGTCAATAATATAAAATATTAACGTAGCAATTATTGAGTCAATAATATAAAATATTGAACAGTAATTACTGTAGCAATAATTGAGTAAGTGTCTTCTCACGTAAGAATCAATAATTTAAAATACTGTGCAATACCGTGTGCTACTGTGTAACACCGCGTATTACTGTATTTTAACCACCGGGTATTTCAACAGTACTAACGGTAACAACTACGCCGTTATTTTATAAAAAAGTTATTTCTGTCGCTTTCTATATCCGACAGTTATTCCGTTGTGAGGGCCCACAAATAGCTGCGCCGTCGTACGAATATTCCCCGACAACAAGAATATTCCACGACCAAACGAATATTCCCCGACAACAATGAATATTTTATAACCACTTGCTCATTTTAAAATATTTGCACATTTCACCCATATCTTTTCACATTTATCAACTCAACACCTTACTATTTCGAAATAAAATATAAAGAAAATTAAATCTTTATTCATAAAAGTTGGGGTCTTACAACCTCCCCTCCTTATGAAACTTCGTCCTCGAAATTGACGTACGTACCTAGTATGTCGAAAAGGTGAGGATAACTCGCTTTCATTTCCGATTCCAACTCCCAGGTCATTTCCTCTATTGCATGGTTTCTCCACAAAACTTTAACTTGAGGTATAATTTTCGAGCGTAGGACATGCTCCTTCCTATCCAAGATCTTGACAGGTACCTCCTCGTATGTTAAATCTTCAGCTATCTCGTCCGGTTCTAACTTAATAATGCGGTTTGGATCCTTCACATATTTACGTAACACGAGACATGCTTGGAGGTAAAACGAGTCTATAAGCGACATTTCCTACTCGGTCAAGAATCTCAAATGGACCAATGAATCGTGGATTGAGCTTTCCTCTCTTCCCAAACCTCGTAACTCCTTTCCACGGAGCAACACGTAATAACACATGGTCCCCAATATTAAATTCCACGTCCTTTCGATGAAGATCCGCATAACTCTTTTGTCGATCTTGTGCAGTTTGTATCCGTTGTTGGATCATTTGAATCTTTTCTGAAGTTATACGTACCAACTCCGGTCCCAACAACGTTGCTTCACCCACCTCATTCCAGCATACTGGAGAGCGACACTTTCTCCCATACAATGCCTCGAATGGAGCCACACCTATACTTGCCTGATAACTGTTGTTGTAGGAGAACTCTACCAATGGTAAGTGTAAGACCCCAACTTTTATGAATAAAGATTTAATTTTCTTTATATATTATTTCGAAATAGTAAGGTGTTGATTGATAAATGTGAAAAGTTATGGGTGAAATGTGCAAATATTTTAAAATGAGCAAGTGGTTATAAAATATTCTTGTTGTCGGGAAATATTCGTTTGGTCGTGGAATATTCTTGTTGTCGGAGAATATTCGTACGACGGCGCAGCTATTTGTGGGCCCCATAACGGAATAACTGTCGGATATAGAAAGCGACAGAAATAACCTTTTTATAAAATAACGGCATAGTTGTTACCGTTAGTACTGTTGAAATACCCGGTGGTTAAAATACAGTAATACGCGGTGTTGCACAGTAGCACACGGTATTGCACAGTATTTTGAATTATTGAGTCTTACGTGAGAAGGCACTTAGTCAATTATTGTTGCAGTAATTACTGTTTAATATTTTATATTATTGACTCAATAATTGCTGCATTGATATTTTATTGACTCAATAATTGCTACGTTGCTATTTTTTATGATTGATTCAATAATTGCTACGTTGCTATTTTGTATTATTGATTCAATAATTGTTATTGCACAGTATTTCACATTATCAACTCAATAATTCATATTATTTGAATAATATTATTAGATAGCATTATTGACAATGTCTAAGGAAGTTCTGTCTAGGAGGGGTTATTTAATTGCGCGCCAGTAAAGAGAAGTCCTTATCGGAAGGCCCCCTCTTTCCTGGGAACGACCTGGTTGTCAATATTGTAGTTCTATAATATTATTTGTGAATAATTAATTATTGATTTATATGATAAGGAAATATTTATTTTGTGGATATTAAAGAAGGAGTTAGCGCTGATGTGTTTTTATCAGTATTTTGGTGTGAGAAATCATCTGTTTATGGATTTCGGATAATTTATGTTTGAAATTTGGAAAAACTTCCTTCTACAAAGTTGTAGAGAATTAAATTTCCTATGGAAGGATATAGAATTTGTATTTTTCTGACAAAGGGGCTATTTATTATGAATTATTGAAGTTTTGAAAAATAAATATTATTTAATGGGTGGGCCCCACTTTTGTTGAAAATCTGAAAATTTGGGAAGCCGCCAGGCGGCGGATTTTTTTTAGAAAATAATAATATTTTATTATTTTAGTCTCCTTTGGCATCTTAAGCTTTTCCTATAAATAGGGTGCTTAGGTTAGAATTGAAAATCACACCAGAATCATAAGTTTTCTCTCTCTATAATATCGAGCGTATTTTTGTGAGTATTTCGATACTTTGAGTATTAGTATTCAGTACAAGCTTCCGTCGGTATTATATCCGATATTCCAGTCAGAGGTACTATCTTTTTGAGGTAAGGGATGTTATTTCTTTCGTAAATGATGTTATTCTTTTCAATATCATTATACCAAAATATTGGCATGAATTTTATGTTGAAATTCTTACTTTTTCCGTCGGAGTTACTATTCACGTATACGGCACTATTCACGGAAAAATTAAATTTTCTTCTATTTGTCCAAATTGCTTGTTAAGGTTACTATCTGATTGTATCCAAATTTTGAGCTATATTCTTGAATTTTGCTCCACAATTGATTATTACGAAGTATATTTGAACTTGGATAAACTAAAATGCGAATCCTTAATCTCTGTCTTTTATCTCACTGGATTCGTTTTTTTAAAATATTTTTCATCATCCTTAGTCCTAAAAGGTGATATGACTGAATATCTTTGGCCTGTAGAGCAAAGATGAATGATTACTTGATGAATATCTTTGGCCTGTAGAGCAAAGATGAATGATTACTTGATGAATATCTTTGGCCTGTAGAGCAAAGATGAATGATTACCTGATGAATATCTTTGGCCTGTAGTGCAAAGATGACAGGTGTTGAGATGAACATGACCACTGATGATACAAATGAATATCTTTAGCCGTAGTGCAAAGATGAATATTTGATTCGAGATGTATATTGATTGATGTTACAGGGATAAAATATTGATGATGGACTTTTAAATCATAAAAGATAGTAGACTTCATTATCTGCTTAACTCTTCTAATGAATTGTTATTTTCGCTGCGAATATTGATCTAAAACTTGTTGTCCATAATATTTTATCTGAACTGTTGAAGACTAACGATAATTTGTTTTCCATTATCTTAGTCATAATATTCTTTACTGAGCTAGTTGAGCTCACCCTTTTCATCTGTTGTCCTCTTCAGGAAATGAGAATGTTACGGGAACTAGTCGGGGGACAGAGTGATGGTCCGAGTTAGAGCAGTAGTAGTCCTCACTATTTCTGATAAATAGTGTGATAATAATTGTAATGAGGACTTAGTTTGAATCTTAATATTTTCTATATATTTGTATTGAGACTCACAGTTGTGTGGTCGTATTTTGCACGACCGTATGATATAAAGTTTGTATTTGAATTCTGTACCATGTATTTGGCGACTCAGAATGGGTTGGGTTGACTGGACCTATTCTGGGGGCGTCACAGTAAGTACTTATCCCAACTCCCTTTGAAGTCTAGAACACAGAGTCTCAATAGATTTTCAAGAGTTTGAATAGTCCTTTCTGATTGTCCATCTGTTTAAGGATGACAAGCCGAACTGAATCGTAAATTCGTGCCCATAGCTTTCTGCAAACTGATCCAAAATCATGAAATAAATCTGGGGTCACGATCCGAAACTATGGATATTGGCATGCCATGCAATCTCACAATCTCATTCACGTATATATGAGCAAGACGTTCAAGTGAATAAGTCTCTCGTATCGGCAAGAAATGAGCAGACTTGGTTAATCTATCAACAATAACCTAAATCGCATCTATGCCTTGAGAAACCTTGGGAAGACCCGTAACGAAATCTATCGTAATGTGCTCCCACTTCCATTTCGGAATTATCAGTGATTGCAATGGACCCTTCGGTACTTGATGCTCCGCCTTTACACGTTGACAAGTCAAACATCTCGAAATAAACTCCGCGATCTCTCTTTTCATATTGCTCCACCAAAATGTATGTCGAAGTTCACGATACATTTTGGTACTTCCAGGATGGATTGCAAATGGTGTGTTGTGTGCCTCCATCATGATTCTATGCTTCAAGTCGGAATCGTTAGGAACACAAAGTTTGGAGTTGACTCGAAATATTCCCTCTTCATCGATTCTTGCTTCTGGAATTGCACCTTCTTGCACCTTCTTCTTCATCAGCTCCGCATCCGTAGCTTGAGCAGCTTTAACTTTATCAATCAAAGTTGGTTCTACGCGTATACTTGACATCATCGCACTCGTTCCCACATATGATCTTCTACTCAACGCGTCAGCTACCACGTTCGCTTTTCCAGGATGGTATTGGATGGTATAATCGTAATCTTTCAACAACTCAAGCCAACGTCGTTGCCGCATGTTGAGTTCCTTCTGAGTGAAGAAATATTTAAGGCTCTTATAATCCGTATAAATCTCCACTTTCTCCCCGTACAGGTAGTGTCTCCAAATCATTAACGCGAAAACGACAGCTGCCAACTCTAGATCATGAGTAGGATAATTCCTTTCATATTCTTTGAGTTGTCGCGAGGCATAGGCTATGACTTTCCCATGTTGCATGAGAACACATTCTAACCCTTTGCCCGAAGCATCGCTGTAGATAACAAATCCATCCGAACCAGATGGTATTGTCAGAACAGGTGCCGAGATAAGCCTTCTCTTGAGCTCTTGGAAGCTTTTCTCGCATTCCTCGCTCCAAGCGAATTTTGTATCTTTCCGAGTCAACTGAGTTAATGGAGTAGCGATTCGAGAAAATCCCTCTACGAACCTCCGATAATAACCAGCTAAGCCCAGAAAGCTTCGTACTTCGGTCACCGACTAGGTTGCTCCCAACTTTGTATTGCTTCAATCTTCGTCGGGTCAACAGATACTCTACGTTTCGATACCACGTGCCCAAGAAATGCTACTTCCTCAAGCCAGAACTCGCATTTCTTCAGCTTGGCATATAGCTTGTTCTCACGAAGCTTTTGAAGTACCAACTTCAAGTGGCGCTCATGAACTTCACGGCTTTTAGAATAGATGAGGATGTCATCAATAAAGACAACAACGAACTGATCCAAATATTCCTTGAATAAACGGTTCATCATATCTATGAAAGCAGCAGGAGCATTAGTCAATCCAAAAGACATGACTAAGAACTCATAATGCCCGTACCGAGTTCTAAAAGCAGTCTTTAGAATATCCTCAGTTTTAATCTTCAGCTGATGATATCCAGAACGAAGATCGATCTTTGAAAAGAATTGTGCTCCTTGCAACTGGTCGAACAGGTCATCAATAAGAGGTAGCGGATACCTATTCTTGATGGTGACATGGTTCAACTCCCGATAGTCAATACAAAGTCGCATACTCCCGTCTTTCTTCTTTACGAATAAAACAGGAGCACCCCAAGAAGACGTACTAGGACGAATAAAACCGATGTCTAACAACTCCTGTAATTGGACCTTTAACTCCTGGAGTTCAATAGGAGCCATTCGATATGGGGTTTTAGAAATAGGTTTTGTACCGGGTTCAAGGTCAATAAAGAATTCAACTTCACGTTCTAGGGGTAGACCGGGAAGTTCTTCGGGAAATACATCAGGAAACTCATTAACAACGAAAATATTATTCAAACCTAATGTATCCTGGTTTAGATCAGTGACATGAGCTAAGAAAGCTTGACATCCGTTTTTCAATAAACGAATAGCTTTATGACTTGAAATGATATTGACTGATTTTAATGGTTTGGTGGTTTGGATTCGCACAACAGGTTGATTAGGAATATAAAAATTAACAGTCTTACGAAAATAATTTTGGCATGGTAAGTGGTTAACCAGTCAATTCCTAAAATCACGTCAAATTCAAGTATTTTCAAAGATATAAGATCAACAGGTAAGGTAAGGGTACCAATCTTAATCAAGCAAGATTTGTAAACTGTAGATGTAACAAAGGTTTCTCCCAACGGAGTTTCAACAGATAAGTCAAAGTCTAATTTATCAGAAGTCAAGTTCAAACGTTGAGCACAAGCAGGTGAAATAAATGAATGGGTAACACCGGTATCTAACAAGGTGTAAACTTCGCAAGAGTTTATGATTAGCTTACCCGTAATCACCTCGTGTGGATTCCTCGCGTTTTGAGCTGTCACGACAAACGCTCTTCCAGGAATCACCGGAATCACCACCCCCGCTGAATTTGGTTTCGCAACAGAACAATCTCGAGCTATATGTCCTTCTTTTCTACAGTTATAGCATGCTTTGAATTATTGTGGGCAGTTTGGGCTGCTGTGTCCCTCTTTCTCGCATTTATAGCATACGACCGGTGGTCGTTCTCCTCCTCTAGAAACAGTTGATGCTGGTGCTGATGTTGACGTCTTCACGTTTTCATTATTGTACCTTCTCTTCTTGAAATCTCCTCCCGATTCGCTTTTTCTACTATCATGGCCACGATTACCACCGGAGTGGTTACCGCTTCTGTCATACTTTTCCCCCGCTGGTTGTCATTGCTTCGATGACTGCTGCCACCGGTACGACCTTGATTGTTGTCCCTTGGTTGAACATAATCATTATCTCGTTCTAACAACTGGGCCCTGTTCACTACATCTGAATATAGAAAAAATTTGTGAGAAATGAGGTATTGACGTATTTCGGGTTTCAAACCTCTTAGAAACATCCGTGTCATACGTTCCTCATTTTCCACCAAATGAGGTGCAAACCTGGACAACTCCGCGAACTTAGCCTCGTACTGGGATACCGTCATGTTGTTTTGTTCCAGTCTGATAAACACTACCTCCTTCATATGACGAATACTTTCAGGAAAGTACTTGTCATTGAACAGTTTCTGGAACGCTTCCCAAGACATCTTGAGTGCGGCAGGCTGGGTACGCATCACAGATTCCCACCAGTAATCTGCCTCCCCACGAAACATAAAGGTGGCAAATGGAACCTTCTGTTCCTCCGTGCATCCTAAGACATCAAATATCTTGGTAATTTGCTTAACCCACGTCTCCGCCTTGATCGGATCCGGCTTTCCCAGAAACTCTGGTGGTCCCAATTCTTTGAACTGCTTGGCAGTGACAGTTCGCGTGTTGTTATTATCTCCACCTGTATGTTGCACACGAGTCTCCATCGTCTGGTTTTGCATGAACTGCAAAAAACTTCTAAACATCTCATCGTTTATCTCTGACCAGCGTTGTTTTTAGGATGAACATTGCCTTCTTGTTGCACGTTCTCCTGGTTAGTGATTAAAGGTGTCTCCACGGTCTCATTCACTTCATTGTTAACATTCTCAGCTGCCATTCTCAAACACTGTCATAAAACCAGGGTTAATTAAACAAATTAACATATCACATAATAACCCTATGCTCCGACTGACCAATTAAATACCACATAAGCTTAGGTAGGACATACTAATGAAGGATTTACTCGTCTCTCCTCTCCTAGTTCTATTCCCAGATCTCCGCCATAGATCATATCTCTAAGCTCTGATACCAACTGTGACGCTCCCAGAATAGGTCCAGTCAACCCAACCCATTCTGAGTAGCCAAATACATGGTACAGAATTCAAATACAAACTTTATATCACACGTTCGTGCAAAATACGACCACACAACTGTGAGTGTCAATACAAATCGTATATAATAAGAAATATTAACATTCAAACTCATTCTTTATTTATTACAATTATTATCTCACTATTTTACAAAAATAGCGAGGACTACTACTGCTCTAACTCGGACCATCACTCTGTCCCCCGACTAGTTCCCGCAACGTTCTCATTTCCTGAAGAGGACAATAGATGAAAAGGGTGAGCTCAACTAGCCCAGTAAAGAATATTATGACTAAGATAATGGAAAATAAATTATCGTTAGTCTTCAACAATTCAGACAAAATATTATTGACAACAAGTTTTAGATCAATATTCGCAGCGAAAACAACCGTTCATTATCAATATTTTATCCCTGTAACATCAATCAATATATATCTCGAATCAAATATTCATCTTTGTACTACAGGCCAAAGATATTCATTTGTATCACTAGTGGTCATGTTCATCTCAACACCTGTTCATCTTTGCACTATAGGCCAAAGATATTCATCAGGTAATCATTCATCTTTGTTCTACAGGCCAAAGATATTCAGTTATATCACCACTTAAGACGGAAGATGATGAAAGATAATATAAATAACGAATCCAGTGAAATAAAGGATAAGATTAAGGATTCGTATTTTAGTTTATTCAAGTTCAAGAATATTCCATAATAATACTTTGTGGAGCAAAATTCAAGAATAAAGCTCAAAACTTAGATCCAATCAAAGATAGTAACCATAACAGACAATTTGGACAAATAAAAAAAATTTAATTTTTTCGTGAATAGTGCCGTATACGTGAATAATAACTCTGACGAAAAAAGTAAGAATTTCATAATAAAATCCATGCCAATATTTTGGTATAATGATATTGAAAAGAATAACATCATTTACGAAAGAAAATAACATCCCTTACCTCAAAAGAATAGTACTTCTGACTGGTATATCGGATATAAGGCTGAAGAAAGCTTGCATTGAATAGTAACACTCAAAGTATCTAAATACTCACAAAAATACGCTTGAAAATACGCTTGATATTATATAGAGAGAAAACTTCTGATTCTGGTGTGATTTTCAATTCTAACCTAAGCACCCTATTTATAGGAAAAGCTTAGGATGCCAAAGTAGACTAAATTAATAAAATAATATTTTTTTAAAAAAAAATTCCGCTGCCTCAAAAGCCATCAGCCACCACACCAACCAAAAGTGGGGCCCACCCTTTTATTAAAAAAATATTTATTTTTTGAAACTTCAATAATTTATAATAAATAGCCCCTTTATCAGAAAAATATAAATTCTATGTTCTTTTATAGGAAATTTAATTCTCTACAACTTTGTAGAAGGAAGTTTTTCCAAATTTCAAACATAAATTATCCGAAATTCACAAACGGTTGATTTTTCACACCAAAATACTGATAAAAATACATCAACACTAATTCCTTCATTTATATTCATAAAATAAATATTTTCTTATCATATAAATCAATAATTAATTATTCACAAATAATATTATAGAACTACAATATTGACAACCAGGTCGTTCCCAGGAAAGAGGGGGTCTTCCGATAAGAACTTCTCCTTACTGGCGCGCAATTAAATAACCCCTCCTAGACAGAACTTCCTTAAACATTGTCGATAATGTTATCTAATAATATTATTCAAATAATATGAATTATTGAATTGATAATGTGAAATACTGTGCAGTGACAATTATTGAATCAATAATACAAAATATCAACTGTAGCAATTATTGAATCAATCATATAAAATAGCAACGTAGCAATTATTAAGTCAATAAAATATCAACGTAGCAATTATTGAGTCAATAATATAAAATATTGAACAGTAATTACTGTAACAATAATTGAGTAAGTGCCTTCTCACGTAAGAATCAATAATTTAAAATACTGAGCAATACCGTGTGCTACTGTGCAACACCGCGTATTACTGTATTTTAATCACCGGATATTTTAACAGTACTAACGATAACAACTACGCCGTTATTTTATAAAAAGGTTATTTCTGTCACTTTATATATCCGACAGTTATTCCGTTGTGGGGCCCACAAATAGCTGCGCCGTCGTACGAATATTCCCCGACAACAAGAATATTCCACGGCCAAACGAATATTCCCCGACAACAATGAATATTTTATAACCACTTGCTCATTTTAAAATATTTTTACATTTCACCCATAACTTTTCACATTTATCAACTCAACACCTTACTATTTCGAAATAAGATATAAAAAAATTTAAATCTTTATTCATAAAAGTTGGGATCTTATATAACATGTGATATTGAAGGCTTGTCCTTTGGTTTTGGGTGCTGATGAGAATTTGTCAATATGATGGTGCGGATATTTCATCCGTAATTAATTTTTTTAGCTTTGGTGTCCTAACATTTTTCTATAAATAGGGTGCTTAGTTAAAAATAAAAATCACACCAGAATCAAAAAATTGTCTCTCTATAATATCAAGCGTATTTTTGTGTGTGTTTAGATATTTTGAGTGTTGATAACAGTGCAAGTTTTTCTCATCATAATATTCAATATTCCAGTCAGATCGAGTATTCTACTCAGGTAAGGGATGTTATTTTTTTTGTGAGAGATATTCTTTTTCTCGTAATGATGTTATTTCCTTTCATGATTCATAAAAAATATTATTTTCTTTCATATTCCATATTATAAAAGTAATAATATTTTATTTCGTATTCCCAAATTCAAACTTACTACGGTAAGTATTGCTTCTATAATTCCTGAAATGATCAGAAATTCTTTGAGTTGTGCGTTTCATCTAATATCATTTCACAAGAATATTGGTATAAACTTTCTTATGAAATTTTTACTTTTTCATGTCGGGGTTACTATTCACAACTACGGTACTATTCACGACAAAAATTAAAATTTATTTTCTTTGTCCAAGTTATCTATTAGGGTTCTTATCTTTGATTGGATCCATGTTTTAAACTTCATTCTTAAATTTTGCTCCACAATTGATTATTATAGAGTATTCTTGAAATTGGATAAATTAAATTACGAATCCCTAATATTTGTCATTTATCTCACTGAATTCTTTATATTATTTTTTTCATCATCCTTAGTCTTAAATGGTGATATAAATGAATATCTTTGGCCTGTAGTGCAAAGATGAATGATTACTTGACGAATAACTTTGGCCTGTAGTGCAAAGATGAATGATTATCTGATGAATATCTTTGGTCCGTTGTGCAAAGATGGACAGGTGTTGATATGATCATGACCACTAGTGATACAAATAATATCTTTGGCCCGTAGTGCAAAGATGAATATTTGATTTGAATATATTGATTGATGTTACAGAGATAAAGTATTAATTATGAACTTTTAAATCATAGTAGATATCATTCTTTACTTAACTCTTCTAAAGAATTGTTATTTTTCGCTGCTAGTTTTTGATCTAAAACTTGTTGTCCATAATATTTTATCTGATTTATTAAAAACTAACGATAATTTATTCTTCATTATCTTAGTCATAATATTCTTTACTGGACTAGTTGAGTTCACCCTTTTCTTCCATTGTTCTATTCAGAAATTAAGAATGCCGCAGAGACTAGTCGGGGGAACAGAGTGATGGTTCGAGTTAGAGCAATAGTAGTCCTCACTATTTTTATAAAATAGTGTGACAATAAGTGTAATTAGTGAGGGCTGAATTTGAGTGTTTATATTTCGTATTATATACGATTTGTATTGAAGCTCACAGTTTGTGTGGTCGTATTTTGCACGACCGATTGTTATAAAAATTTGTATTTGAATTTTATATCATGTATTTGACAACTCAAAATGGGTTGGGTATTAGACCTATTTTGAGGGCGTCACAGATTCAGACTCATTCGGATGTAAACAAACAGTCCCTAAAATATAGATTGCACACAAACTATTTATCAGAGACAAGTTGCACCCCAAACTTAAAAACTTGTTTTATTACATCCCAAAATTACTAATAAGGTGTTAAATTGTACCGTCTAAGTTTTTATCCGGTCAAAGTAACATGTTACTCCGATTTTACTGACTTTTAAAAGGTAAAAATAAGAATTAGGTTTATCTATTGGGTTTGATTGAAGAATTAGGAACGGGTAGTGGGAGTGGTGGTGGTGGTGGTGGTGGTGGTTCAGGGGATCGATGATCCATTTGATGGTTGCCATATTTATGTTATTACCTGCAATGCCATGGTCTAGTCAAATATCTCGTATCTTCTTGTATGTTGTACTTTATTTTGGGAGGAGTCTTGGTTAAGTTGAGTTACATCTGCATACCTTTTTTTTTCTTTCTTTTTGATAAGTATGTTTTGGGTTCATTGCAGTTAGGTTTGTAGTTAACCTTCATCCCCCAATTCCCCATTACGCACCTATAGAATCTTCAAAGAAACCCATTAATGAATAGGGATAAGGTTCAAAAATGCTTCTGACCTTTACCCCGAGGTCTACCGAACACTTTATTTTTTTTTTTCAAAACTACACTTGACGTTATAAATTTTGGGTCAACCGTGCCCCTCCCGTTAACAGATCTACCACTTAAACAAACATGGCTGACGTGGCTAGACAAATTTTAAATAATGCTACTATCACATAAAGACTACCACATAATGCTCACATAATGCTACGTGGCGGTATGTGATTTGTTATTGAGTTAAGCGGGTCATCTCAACAACAAATCACATACTGGCATGTCAGCATTATGTGATGTTTATGTGATATTTTTATATGATAGTAGCATTACTCACAAATTTTAGTGACAATGCATGACACCTGGATAAATTTTTGTTACCAAAAAATTCGGATCTATTTTCTCTTTCTAAACCCATGTTTATCAGATCCATTTTCTCTCTCTCTCAAAATCTCGGGCTCTTGCATTTTCTCCTTCACTGGTTGTTCCTCTTCTTCCTCTCCGACGGAACATCGGGCATCTCCATATCTTCTGGAGACTGTGCTTGAAGCTTAATGTTAAGCAAAACTCCAAGAGCCTCCCACCGATAAGCCGGTGCCGGCTCTCCTCCAACACTACTCCGACGTTGACCCTCTTCACCTGGACCAACATGTGCTGAACCACTTCGAAGACTGGGCTTCTTTGATGAGAGAGTTGGGCCTCCATGACGATTCTGCCTTACTTCAAATCGATTCCCCAATTCACCCCTCACTCCGTCGACCCACCATCACTTCTCCCGGACCTTCCACCATCTAATAACTCCTTCGATCCAACTCCCTTCGCTCCCTCCTTAGATTTCACCCACTTTGATTTCTCCAACGAACCCAATCTCAGCTTGAACCAGTATAACCATGTTTTTGATTTCGTGGACGAGTTGATCCGACTCGCCGAGTGCTTCGAGACCAACTCACCCCAACTCGCCCACGCGATATTAGCGCGGCTCAATCGCCGCCTCCGCTCTCCCACGGGAATTTGTTTTTTCCTTCACAGTATTTGAGATTTGATGGTTGTGTTACTTCTAATAGATCCTTATTTTGTTACTTCAAAACTGAAAGGGGCCCAATTGCTTCATTGTTCTTAATCTGGCCACTCAAAAGAGATTCAGAGTTGGTTGGGCTTGAGTTGCATCTCTTGATGTCGTTAATGTGTGTTAAAAACTGGTATCTACTCCAACGAGCTGCTTTCTACTTCGAAGAAGCCACTCCAACGGCTCAATCGCCGCCTCCGCTCTCCCTTGGGAATTTGTTTTTTCCTTCACAGTATTTGAGATTTGATGGTTGTGTTACTTCTAATAGATCCTTATTTTGTTACTTCAAAACTGAAAGGGGCCCAATTGCTTCATTGTTCTTAATCTGGCCACTCAAAAGAGATTCAGAGTTGGTTGGGCTTGAGTTGCATCTCTTGATGTCGTTAATGTGTGTTAAAAACTGGTATCTAGCTTTGCTTTTTTGGCTACAGTGCAAATTATTGTGATGTTGACGAAAATGGTTTACAGTATATGATCTTGTGTTGTGTAATAATGGAAACATGGAGGTTCATCCTGGATCTAAGCAGCTTCATCCGAGTTTACAGAGAATGGGTTTAGAGAGAGAAAATGGCAGACATTAAATGATAATTGGATGGGTTTGAAATTAAGTTGTTTAATTTGTTTTAATTAGGAGTTAAAATTCTATATTCATGCCTTGTCACTAAAATTTGTAAGCCACGTCAGCCACCACGTTTGTTTAGGTGGCAGGTCCGTTAACGGGAGGGTCACGGTTGACCCAAAAAAATTTATAATGTCTAAGTGTAGTTTTGGAAAGAAAAAAAAGTTTAGGGTGTTCGGTAGATCTCGGGAACCTTATCCCTTAATGAATATTATGAATGGACTTGATACTGTAGGATTCATCAGACATGACAATTATGTGGCATTTCTTAGTTTTTGTAGTTTGATTTTTTAGATTTCCATGTGTCAACCACACTTTTTGTAGGGCGTCTTTTAGTTATGTGCTATATATGTTTGCCAGAGGATGCAACTTTAATCTGAAATTTTTAAATAATAACCTTTGATGCTTGTTTCAGGGCTTTTCCCTGCTCTCTTTTTTTCTACATTATTCCTTGTGTATTTTTTGTCATGACTTAGTCGCCAATGTCTAACGATTTTGTTTGTAAAGTTTTGTCTGCTGGTTATAATTGGACAACGATATCTTGTACTTAATCACTACTGATTTACAGGTCTCGACATTTGCTGATATGGAAGGAGATGAAACATTTGATTCATCCCTACTTGGATATGGAGATGAAGCGGTGGAGGAGCGCATTGCTGATTATGCGGTTGTTTTGATCAAAGGGACCAAAAACTCAAGTACAGTACGTGTCCTATGTGTTCAACTATTATCTTTTATTTACGTAATCGTTCTAAGATGTCATATTTCTTACCAGTGTAATTATCATCAAATTCTCATGGGTGTGCGCCTTTTTAGGTCTCGCTGATACTCAGAGGTGCAAACGATTATATGCTTGATGAGATGGATAGGGCTTTGCATGATGCTCTATGTATAGTCAAGAGGACCCTGGAATCGAATACGGTAAATCGTAGCCTCATTTGTCTTTTTAGTTTTATCACATATTACGTCCTTTTAGAATCAAGAGTCCTAATTTGTTAGTCCTACTTATATGTTGGTTCTGCTTATTTGCTCCCTTTCCCCTCCCTCCCTCCCTCCCTCGATCCCTCGAATATTAACTTTGGACATAGTTTTTTTTAATAAATTTTAGTCTTTGATGTTAAAGATTAAAAAAAAATCATCTATGTCCAAGTGTTCTAATACAAACTTTAATATTTAAATAAGTAAATGAGAACTCTTTTGAAAACAAGGAGCATTTTACATTGTAATACATGTTGGTAGCTGTTTCTTACTTCGATCTGAGCATTCTCTTTAAATAAGTTCAATCCTAGAATCATTTACTAGTAAATTTATGTTCAAAGTTCTGGTGAACAGAACGAAAGATATTGGCTTACTTAGACTTGGTGAGGAGGTAAATGCTTTGGTGCAACTGTACTAAAAAATAAAAATAAAAATCTTTTGCTATTGTCGGATGGTGCTTATTAAAAAGTGCCCCAAAGTTGGACATGCTGATCCTGATGCTACAGGACATGCAGCACATTAGCAGCTAACGTAGTAGTAAAATATTGTGTTTTATGATTCCTGGTTGTAGAAGGTGTGATTACATTGTACATTTTTTTGACAAAAGGAAACAGGAAAATCATTTGAAAGGAAATAATAATATAAATCTTACTGACTGATTAGTTGTACAAAATTGTGGCAAAACTGGTGGTTGCAGGTGGAGGTGCAGTTGAGGCTGACCTATCTGTTTATTTAGAATATCTTGCTACAACTTTAGGATCTCGGGAGCAGCTTGCAATTGCAGAGTTTGCTGAATCTCTATTAATCATTCCAAAGGTATTATCCCCAGTCTTTTTATTTTTTAATGTACTTATTCGTGACAAGTGTCTTGTCCAGGTGCTTGCCGTGAATGCTGCAAAGGATGCAACTGAACTGGTAGCAAAACTACGTGCTTTCCACCACACTGCACAAACCAAGGCAGATAAGAAGCATCTGTCAAGGTAATCTGGTTCAAGTCTAAATCTTGTATCTGCTTTCTTTTGAATGAATGGCCCCAGCCAATTGAGGTTGCCAGTTACACTTTCCACTGCACCAGTATTTTTGAGTCATTATGTATTAAATCTTTGCGAATTAATGTGTGTGTGTGTGTGTATATATATATATCAAGTACAAAATAGTGATGAGGGAGCTACCTTGAGGAAATAATTTGTCCGAATATCTAGATTTTAAAAAAGAAAATGAGATTCATGCCATTCACAAATTGAGATATATCACAAGACCAAGACACAAGTTTTCAAAGGGGTTTTGTTCTGCCCGTAAACAAATCTGAAATTTCTTGACTAATGGCGTTGAGCCTTAAATACTTAAGTTATATTGAGCAAGTTTACCCTTTATAATACTTGGACAAAAGAATACTCCCTACGTTCTAAAATTAGAGATGCATTTCTAAAATGATGACGTTTATGCAAAACTTCATTTGACCAAACTTATCCCTTACATTTGTTAGCAATTTAGTAAATGGTGGCTTGATAGTATTTAATCTCCTAGAATATAACTAATGATTGCATGTTAGGAAGTTTGTCACTTTATAATCTAAAATTATAGATATATCCCTAATCTTGGAATGGACTAAAAGAGAAAATATCTCTAATTTTGGGAAGGACGAAGTAGTTCCAAGGACTCTTTCATGACTATGATTTGTATTCTTGGATAGTAACTGCACATATCAAGTAATACTCGCATATAAAGCCTACCAACTTGCAGTCTATTCATTTTGCACAATTAATTCTTGTTGAGCTTCATCCTTTAATGGGTGAATTCGAGGGCGTATATCATGAGTGAAAACATAATTAATGTCTTAGTTGTTGAAGCCTCACCTGCAGTTTGGTATTTGTCACCTTTACAGCTTTAATTTCAATACCACACAATTTGTGTTATTATCTTGAATTCTAAGCTGTGTAAAGAAGTGCTAATAATGAAAATCTTGGGGTTACATTAATGAAGATTCCTTGATGCATAAATTTTCTGCATCTTGTTTCAACCAATTAAATCAGCAGCCTCGCCCAAATTCTTAAAGATCTTTATTTCGTGATTTGTTTTTCTATCCCTGCAGCATGGGGCTAGACCTTGTGAAGGGGAGCAGTACGTAACAACTTAGAAGCTGGAGTAATTAAGCCTGCAATGAGCGAAGTAAGATATTACAGGTAAAAGTTGCAAACTTTTAAATCGAAAAAAAAGAAGAGATCAATACCGAAAGTTCTGACCGGAACTGTTTTAATTGTCAGTTTGCAACTGAAGCGGCTATAACTATTCTACGAATCGACGACATGATAAAACTTGTCAAAGATGAAGTTATTATTATTATTATTATTATTATTATTATATCGGCTTTATATAACTTCATGCTAACCGGATCCATATAGCCAATTATTATTATTATTATATCGGCTATAACTATTCTACGGATCCATACTAATTATTATTATTATTATTATTACTATTATTATAATAATAATAATTAAATTAAATTATTATTATTATTACTATGTGTAGTGGTTGGGAATTAAAAAAATAATAATAGTATTAATAATAATAATAATAATAATAATTATAATAATAATAATAGTAATAATAAAAATAAAAACAATAACAAACAATATATTATTATAATTATATTAAATTCAATTAATTTTATTTATTAAATCAAATAATTAATATTATTATTATTATTAGAATTTATTATAACAAATTAAGTAAATGTGAAAGTGACAAGATTTTTGGGACAAAGCACTCAAGCAAAGTCGCTACTCGCAGTAGCGGCCCAAGCAAAAAGCAAGCAAAAGCAAGCAAAAAGCATTCTTTTTTCTTTTAAGTGGGGCCCAATTGTTGACTTTTTAAAACATTACAAAAAATAATTTTCATCTCAGCCATCCATTTATAAGATCTACGGTTATTGACTTGGTTGTTGGGAACAGTTCCATGGCAATCGGTTGTCATGGATTGAACTCATATATATATATATATATATATATAGACCCTAGCTAGTTTCAGGCGATTCACTGCAGGCTATGAGATAGTAGGTTAAGCTCTGTGCACATACACATCTATTCTCATGCTTCTTATTTGCCGTACTCACCATTCCATTCTATCAATATTTTTCATCTTCAGTTCTCAAACACATAGTTTTTCTAAAATAGTCGAAGCATATATATATATATATATAGACCCTAGTTTTAGGCGGTTCACTGCAGGCTATGAGATATTAGGTTAAGGCTATGAAATACGATAATGATCATTTTGTCTATGCACATACATGCATTAAATACATCTATTCTCATGCTTCTTCTTTGCCGTACTAAGCATTCCATTCTACCATCTTCAGTTGTCAAACACAGTTTTTCTCTGCTAGCGTATCAGGGCTAAAATAGTCGAAGTATATATATATATATATATATAGAGAGAGAGAGAGAGAGAGAGGATACACATCTCATTTTCTCATTTCACTCCTCAAGTCTCCTTCAAGTCTTTCGTTTAGATTCGCCATTTTTCAGTGCTCATCACAATTAGGTTTGTATAGATTTGATTTCATCATCGTTAACATCGTAATAGGCCATGAACAGGTTATATCCTCTTCGTTTTCCTTAGCATAGCTTGCTTGATTTTCTTTACTCCTGCAAAAATCATTTGTGTGTCCAGACCGATTACAAAAGGTGCACCAGAATCATTTGCTTGATTTTTTAGTCAGGCTCCTTAAAACTTTGGCAACAATAATTTTATCAAAAATTTCTTCACCATATGACCTCATTTGACTAACAATTGCAGTATCTCTAGATAAAAAATCTTGGACTGATTCATTGTCTTTCATAAATAAAGTTTCAAATTCACGACGAAAAGATTGGAGTTTCACGGTAATTACCTTTGATGAACCTTGAAACTCATTTTTTAAAATCATCCAAGCTTCTTTTGGCAGTTCATACATTTTACAGATGTACTTCCCTTTACATTCATATCAAATGATCATTGAGACTTATTTGTAATTTTACTAATGCTGAATTTGATGTAGTTAGATGGCTTTTACAATGTTCGCCACGCCAATCATCTTGGTTAGCCGCTGTGCCCAAGTAGTCACGGCAGATGTTGGTTGGATTGGGAGGGTCACCACAGTGAATAGGATTAGCAGGGTCACCACAGTGAACAGGATTGGGAGGGGCTGGGCGATCATGGTCCTCCCGGAAGAATCAACGCCCGGAGAAGGAATAATCGCCGCCCTCCCGGACGAAGCACACAATAAGAACACTACAGAGAAAAGAAAAATCAGACTCTGGAAAGTTATGATTAGGGCGGGGGTCGTGTGTGTGGCAGTGCTCTTTGGAATGAAGGTTTGGTTCACAATTCTGTCGGAAAAAATAAGCAATTGGTTCAGTGCAAATGAGGGGACAGTCAAAAAAACGCTGGAATATCTTCTCCTCATACTTAACGTTCTCAACTGTGCGATCACTTTCTATGTCAAATACCATGAACCGGTTGAAAGAGTACTGGGTGAATGGTTGAACTGTGTTTGAAAATTTACCATGAAGTAGATGAAAAAACAGGATGAGGTAAAGGATAAATACTTGGACTCTTTTTGTTTTTATACACAGTTCAATTGCTTACCAAATAAAAGGAAAGAGAGAGAAGTGCCAATCAACTTTAAGGTCAAATCATTGTTTTCTCAATTGAACTGTGTATAAAAATAAAAAGAGTCCAAGTATTTATCCTTTACCTCATCCTGTTTTTTCATCTACTTCATGGTAAATTTTCAAACCCAGTTCAACTATTCACCCAGTACTCTTTCAATCGGTTCATGGTATTTAACATAGAAAGTGCTCGCACCGTTGAGAACGTTAAGTATGAGGAGAAGATATTCCAGCGTTTTTTTGACTGTCCCCTCATTTGCACTAAACTAGTTGCTTATTTTTTTCGACAGGATTGGGAACCAAACCTTCATTCCAAAGAGCACTGCCATACACACGACCCCCGCCCAAATCATAACTTTTCAGAGTCTGATTTTTCTTTTCTCTGTAGTGTTCTTGTTGTGTGCTTCGTCCGGGAGGGCGGCGATTATTCCTTCTCCGGGCGTTGATTCTTCCGGGAGGGCCATGATCGCTCAGCCCCTCCCAATCCTGTTCACTGTGGTGACCCTGCCAATCCTATTCACTGTGGTGACCCTCCCAATCCAACCAACAGCTGCCGTGACTACTTGGGCGCAGCGGCTAACCAAGATGATTGGCGTGGCGGACATTGTGAAAGCCATCTAACTGCATCAAATTCAGCATTAGTAAAATTACAAATAAGTCTCAATGATCATTTGATATGAATGTAAAGGGAAGTACATCTGTATAATGTATGAACTGCCAAAAGAAGCTTGGATGATTTTAAAAAATGAGTTTCAAGGTTCATCAAAGGTAATTACCGTGAAACTCCAATCTTTTCGTCGTGAATTTGAAACTTTATTTATGAAAGACAATGAATCAGTCCTAGATTTTTTATCTAGAGCTACTGCAATTGTTAGTCAAATGAGGTCATATGGTGAAGAAATTTTTGATAAAACTATTGTTGCCAAAGTTTTAAGGAGCCTGACTAAAAAATCAAACAAATGATTCTGGTGCACCTTTTGTAATCGGTCTGGACACACAAATGATTTTTGCAGGAGTAAAGAAAATCAAGCAAGCTATGCTGAGAAAAACGAAGAGGATATAACCTGTTCATGGCCTATTACGATGTTAACGATGATGAAATCAAATCTATACAAACCTGATTGTGATGAGCACTGGAAAATGGCGGATCTAAAAGAGAGACTTGAGGAGTGAAATGAGGAAATGAGATGTGTATCCTTTCTTTCTCTCTCTCTATATGTATATATATATATATTTCGACTATTTTAGCCCTGATACGCTAGCAAAGAAAAACTGTGTTTGACAACTGAAGATGGTAGAATGCTGAGTACGGCAAAGAAGAAGCATGAGAATAGATGTATTTAATGCATGTATGTGCATAGACAAAATGATTATTATCAGTGTTTCATAGCCTTGACCTACTATATCATAGCCTACAGTGAACCGCCTGAAACTAGGGTCTATATATATATATGCTTTGACTATTTTAGAAAAACTGTGTGTTTGAAAACTGAAGATGGAAAATATTGATAGAATGGAATGGTGAGTACGGCAAAGAAGAAGCATGAGAATAGATGTGTATGTGCACAGAGCTTAACCTACTATCTCATAACCTGCAGTAAACCGCCTGAAACTAGCTAAGGTATATATATACATATATTATCCATGCTCGCCAGTTAGATGACAGTGGTCAATCTATCTTCAGAGAAGATGTAGGTATTGGTATTCCTGATGGCATTAATACATTAATTTTTGCAATAATAAAATATTTTATTGGAACTCATAGTAATATCACTGAAAGAATTCATGATCAGTTAAGTAATCTCACTTGTCCCACCTTAAGTGATTTTAGGTGGTATAAAGATGTTTTTATTTCTCGTGTTATGTTGCGCAGTGATAATAATAAACCTTTTTGGAAAGAAAAATTTGTTAATGGTCTTCCTTCCTTATTTGCTCACAAGGTTAGAGAAGAACTTAGTAAGACTCTTGGATATATCGATTATGATAACCTGACTTATGGTGACATAATCAGTTATATTCCAAAGAAAGGTTTAAAAATGTGTATTGATTTTAAAATTGCTAAACAAGTTGCTAAGGATAAAAAGAAAGCTAAGTATGAGCTTGATACATTTTGTGAACAATATGGTTTGTCTCCTACTGCTCCTTCCAGGAGAAAACATAGGAAAAGATAAATTGAAAGTCATAAAAAACGCAAAGCATCATAAGAAGCGTTCTAGTCAGTCTAATAATAAAGAAAGTTATTATGAAAAATTCAAGTCAAAAAGGAGAACCCATAATAAAAAATCTACTTCAAAATCTAGTGAAAAGAGTAAAATTACCTGTTACAACTGTGGTAAAAAGGGTCATTATAAAAATGAATGTAAGCTTAAGCAGAAATTGAGTCAGTTAAATATTTCTGTTGAAGATACAGATATGATTTTCGAGTTAATAAGAATTCAGTCTGATAATGATAATGATCATTCTGATATTCCTTATTCTTCAGGTAATGATGAAGATAATCAAACTCCTAGTGAAGATAATGAAGTTACCATTTGTACTGATAATTGTAGATCGGATTGCTGTAAAACTATTAACGTACTTAGCAAAGAGGATCAAGAAAGTTCTTTGTTAATTGAGTTAATTAGTAAACTTACAGATGAAGATTTAAAATTACAGTATATGAAGCAATTAAAAGATTTGTTTTCTAAAAACAATTTAGGTAAAGCTAAGGTTATTAAGGGTAAAGATAAGCCAGTTATCAATCTTAATAAAACCCTTGAAAGATTTAAAACTGTTGAAAAGGAAATCACTCTTCCTGAGTTAAATCAAGAAGTTAATAAGCTTAAAAAAGAAATTTCTGGTCTTAAGACTGAAATTTCTGATTTAAGAAAAGATATGGAGTCTTTAGCTGCTAAAGGTTCAGAACTTCACATTTCTGACTCATCAGACAATGATGAAGAAGCTGAAACTTCTCATGCTAAAGATGATGAGTCACTTTTAATGGTTCAAGGTAATTCGTTAAAAAGGTTAAAAGACATAACTATTCAAAAATGGTACATTGTTGTTCGCCTAGTTATCGATGGAACTTTTGCAATACAGCTTTCTGCTCTTGTTGATACATGTGCTGATTTAAATTGCATTCAAGAAGGATTAATTCCTACCAAGTTCTATAAGAAAACTAGTGAACGCCTTAATTCTGCTAATGGTAGTATGATGGAGATAAAATATAAACTGCCTAAAGTTCATATTTGTCAAGATAATATGTGTTTTAAAACTTCTTTTGTTTTAATTCGCAACTTGACAGATAAGATAATTTTAGGTCTTCCGTTTATATATTTATTATATCCATTTACTACTAGTAATAACGATTTGACAACTGAGCACTTAGGACAGAAAGTGGTATTTGAATTTATCGCTCAACCTAAGGAAAGGGATTTGAAATTCATTCAGAATGAATTTATTTCAAAATCGCTCAATTTGTTAAATTGCAAAACTTCTCAGTTAAAATATTTAAAACAAAAAATTAAATATAAGCAAGTTGAAGATCTTCTTCTTCTTGATAAAATTCAAGATAAGATCGAAGAACTTCGGTTGTTTATGGTTAAAAACTTATGTGCTGATTCTCCTAATGCCTTTTGGCATAGAAGGAAACATGTGGTTAGACTTACCTTTATGCTAAGGAATTCAAGGAACACTTAATTCCTACTAAGGCTAGGCCTATCCAAATGAGTCATCAGCAAATGGAGCTTTGTAAGCAAGAGATTAATGACTTGCTTGCAAAAGACATAATAAAATATAGTAAATCACCTTGGTCTTGCCCAACCTTCTATGTTAACAATGAAGCTGAGAAAAAAAGAGATTTTCCTTGTTTAGTCATCAATTACAAGCCCCTTAACAAGGTTTTAGAATGGATTAGGTACCTGTTACCTAATAAGGAAGACCTTCTTAATCGGCTTAGTAACGCTACCATCTTTAGTAAGTTTGACCTTAAGTCGGGTTTTTGGCAAGTCAGTATTCATTCTAGTGATAAGTATAAAACTGCTTTTACCACCCCCTTCGGTCATTATGAATGGGTTGTTCAAGTATTTGGCTTGAAGAACGTTCCCAGTGAATTTTAAAATATCCTCAATGAAATTTTGAATCCTTTTAGTCATTTTATCATTGTTTATATTGATGATATTCTTGTTTTCTCTAAATCCATTGATGAACACTTCAAACACTTGAATTCGTTCTTCAAGGCTATTAAAGTCAATGGCTTAGTCCTTTCTCCTACTAAATGTAGTCTGTTTCAAGCTAGAGTTAAATTCTTAGTACATGATATTTATCGTGGTCTAGTCCGTCCAATTCAACGAGTCATTCAGTTCGCTGATAAATTTTCTGATAAGATCATTGATAAAACTCAACTCTAGAGGTTCTTAGGGTCTCTTAATTACGTTGGCAAGTTTTATCAGAATTTAAGAAAAATATGTAAACCCTTGTTCCTTCGTTTACAGAAGAATCCTCCTCCTTAGACTGATGAGCATACTGCCATCGTTCAACAAGTCATAAAATATGTTAAGGTTTTACCCTGCCTTGGCATATCCAATGAATCTGTCTTCAAAATTGTTGAAACGAACGCCTCCGAAATTGGCTTCGGTGGTATCTTGAAGCAGAAATTAACCCCTGCTTCTTCTGAGCAAATTGTTCGGTTCCACTCTGGCACGTGGAATCAAGCCCAATTAAATTATAGCACAATTAAAAAAGAAATTTTAGCATTAATTTTATGTATTACCAAATTTTAAAATGATTTATTAAATCAAAAGTTTTTAGTTCGTATTGACTGTAAGTCAACAAAATATATTTTAGAAAAAGATGTCAAAAATATAGCTGCTAAACATGTTTTGCCAGATGGCAATCTATTTTAAGTATTTTTGATTTTGATATTGATTATATTAAAGGTAGTGATAATTCAGTTCCTGATTCTCTCACTCGGGAATTTATTAATTTAGGTACCTCTCAGAATAATGAGTGTGAGAGGATCCAGTAATAATGTTCGGCCCCCTGGCCCTCCAGGCCCAGGCCCTACAAGTCAGAAGCCGATGGGAGCTGTAATCCCACACCCAGTTACACCCCTTACTATAGTTAATAGATTTACCCCTCTTATTTCTGGAACAAAGCCCTTCAGCTCGGTTTTGGCCCAGCCCCCTCAAATGATTGATCCTTTTGCTTCTTCCAGTAATTTTCCTGCTGGACAACGTACTCAAACTGAGTATGTTCCTGTTTATTTCACCAATTTATTTCATATTGAGAGACATATGAAATCAATTGATGATCCAGTCAAATTGGCCGCCCAGTTTTTTTCAACTGGTTGGCATTTTCTTCCCTTGGCACCTTATAAATCTCTTATGTATTATAAGGATGTCCTTCTTCAAACTCAGTCAATTCTTATTAAACCTATTCATGATAGAAATGATTCCTCAAAAATCATCTATCATTCTCTTTATATTAGACAGATTATCTCCATACCTAACTGGGGTAATCATCCTTCAGATTTAAGACAGTTAGATGGTCATGATAGCCAGTTTTGCTATTATGATTATATGGAAGCTTGAAACAGAATTTTTCTGTTTCAAATTCCATCTTTTAGTCACTCGTGGTTCATACAATTTGACCACAAGTTCAAAAGTCAAATCCCTCATTGGTTTGTTTTATGGTGGGAAAGATTTGGTCTCATCTATAAAATTCTTTCAATTGAGCTTCAGTCGGTTTTGAATGTTTTTAGTAGCAGAGTCTCTGTCATTCAAGATAATTGTTGTATCCCAGTTACCCTTCATTTCGTTAGTAAATATAAAATTCCATGGATTCTCAAATGGAACTATGGGTTTTATTCTCCTGTCATTAATGTTGCCCTTTCTTCTGATAATGTTCTAACATTCGAAAATAATGTTTCCCGCTCTAAATCTAGTCAAATTACTTTTGTTACCCGGGAATTCTCAGTTAAATGGTGGGATAAGTTTGATCCTTATCGCATCGTCAGTCAAGTTCAGAAGGAATTTTCCAATCCTTCTCCTATTCAATCGGTTTCTCCTCCAAAGGAGTCATCCTCTAGTAAATCAAAATCCAAAAAATCTTCCGTTTCAAAGTTAGATTTTGCGGATATTGAGCATTGTTCGAACTCGGAGTTAAAACAGTTATCCAAACTTATTCAAAAACGAATGGATAAACTCAGTGAGGACTCGGTCCCCTCTGACTGTTCTTCTTCTTCGTCGAAGTCTAGTCACTCTAGCCCTATTGATCCTTATGGAAGCATCTCTCTACAGGATGCTCAGGATCCATTTGCCTAGAATGTCTACAGTTACTTTGGTCACCTTTGTTGCAAGATGCTCCTGCCCGCGCAGCCCGTGCTCCTTTGTCAAAAGTAGCCGAAAGCAATGATGGAGTAGATATGTCGTCTTGTTGAGTCATTTGATTTTGTCGACCGCATGTGGTTGTTTGGTCAAAAGTTGTAATCAATTTATTTGTATTTTATTCAAAGCGCGTCTGTAATAGTAAAAGTTGTCTCTAATAGTCAAAAAGTTGTAATAATGCTTTTATCTTTTGATAAAGCATTACTGATGTTCAATAGTCATTTATGTTTTGTAATCATTAAGTTGTATTCACTCCGCCTTTGCTCTTCTTATATAAGAGAGGCTCAGTTATTGTTGAGAGGCAGGATTTAGATATCCATTAGAAAGCTTGTGAAGACTTAGATTCCTATCTAACTAATCTTCAGTCCTCTTGCCTTCTCTCTTAGTTATGCTAGGTTTCTATAATCGAGTCTGTTTGTTGTAAGTATCCAAGTTATCTGTTTGTAATTGTTTCTTTATTCAAAAAAAGTTTATTTTATTTAAACTCTTGTTTAAGACATGCTGTTATTATTTCTTATAGTTTTGCTATAGTTGTAATTCAGCTTTGTATGTGCGCCACTCTTTTCTCTTCTCCTTCCGCCTTTTGGTGACATAACTATTCAAAAATGGTACATTGTTGTTCGCCTAGTTATCGATGGAACTTTTGCAATATAGCTTCCTGCTCTTGTTGATACAGGTGCTGATTTAAGTTGCATTCAAGAAAGATTAATTCCTACCAAGTTCTATAAGAAAACTAGTGAACGTCTTAATTCTGCTAATGGTAGTATGATGGAGATAAAATATAAACTGCTTAAAGTTCATATTTGTCAAGATAATATGTGTTTAAAAACTTCCTTTGTTTTAATTCGCAACTTGACAGATAAGATAATTTTAGGTCTTTCGTTTATATATTTATTATATCCATTTACTACTAGTAATAACGGTTTGACAACTAAGCACTTAGGACAGAAAGTGGATATTTGAATTTATCACTTAACCTAAGGAAAGGATTTGAAATTCATTCAGAATGAATCTATTTCAAAATCGCTCAATTTGTTAAATTGCAAAACTTCTCAGTTAAAATATTTAAAACAAGAAATTAAATATAAGCAAGTTGAAGATCTTCTTCTTCTTGATAAAATTCAAGATAAGATCGAAGAACTTCGGTTATTTATGGTTAAAAACTTATGTGCTGATTCTCCTAATGCCTTTTGGCATAGAAGAAAACATGTGGTTAGACTACCTTATGCTAAGGAATTCAAGGAACACTTAATTCCTACTCAAGCTAGGCCTATCTAAATGAGTCATCAGCAAATGGAGCTTTGTAAGCAAGAGATTAATGACTTGCTTGCAAAAGGCTTAATAAAACATAGTAAATCACCTTGGTCTTGCCCAGCCTTCTATGTTAACAATGAAGCTGAGAAAGAGAGAGGTGTTCCTCGTTTAGTCATCAAAGCCATGTGTTGTCTGTCATAGTAAAAGTTATCTGTAATAGTCAAAAAGTTATCGCCAGTTATATATATATATATATATATATATATATACGGTTTCTTTCATATGCGGACTGAAA
Source organism: Panax stipuleanatus (assembly GCA_020205555.1). Classification (NCBI taxonomy): domain Eukaryota; kingdom Viridiplantae; phylum Streptophyta; class Magnoliopsida; order Apiales; family Araliaceae; genus Panax; species Panax stipuleanatus. The sequence goes on from CM035120.1 coordinate 135,074,907, forward strand.
AAGCGAACTCGGGACGGACTAGCAAAAAAAACACGCGGGTCATCGTAGGAAGACAAAATGGGTCAAATTAAGATGAAAAAAATCCATTTGAGATCAGGGGTTTGAAACAGAGCAGTCCATGCGGCTAACTCTTCTCTCTCTCTCTCTCTAGCTCTTCTCTCCTTCTCTCTCTCTAACTCTTCCCTCTCCCTCGAAGCGAATCTGTAGCAAACCGAAAGGGACAAACGGAAGGAAAAGCTTCGACCGGCCAACGGAACCATACCTAACGGAAGGTGAGTGTACTTCACTTTATTAATTTTGAATTTTTTTTTGAACCAAATGAAATCTAGGGTTTATTTGGGGGTTTTTGTTACATGGTTACATTAAATTGATAGGAGCAACTATTATACCCAAAATCTAGAATTGGTGTCAATTTCGTGGATTTGCTCTTACAATAATGGTCCTGTGTAGTTTAGCCGTACATAAATGATAAATGATTTTGATTGAAGGGATTTGTAAACTAGGTATAGTTGAATTTGTAAACTGGGTGTAGAAAGAGTCGATTTTGATGTTGAGGTACTCACCTTGAGCCTTTCTATTGGAATGACACTTTCTTTTGTTACCTTTTGATGTAGTCCATATTATTGAGATTTTAAAAAGAACCACAGGGATTATTGGTAAAATCATCCTTTAATGCAAGCAAATTCTAGCGTTTGAGCTCAAAAATGCTAGTGAATTTTTGATGGTTAACCACAACTGGCTTTAGTGGTTTGCCAGTTTATGGTTGTAAAACTGGTTCAAAGATGCATAAGATAGTTTTTATTTGTTTCTTTCTCCTGCCAAATGTTTGTAGAAATGCCCAACTAGGATAAGAACAAAGCTTTGTGTAATCAGACATGAGAAATCCATATCCCTGGTAACAAACAGGTCAATATAGAGAGCATTTGTTTAATTCTTGAGATGAATTCTTGTTATGCACCAATTGAGATTCTCAGTAATTGTAAGATTTTAGTATATTTTTTATTCTACTGATTGGGGGGAATATTATTTAGAAATTCTAATGTGATACAACTATACTCACATTATTAAACATATTTATTAAATTGTGGATTTACTAATTACTACCCTTTCAATTCTTAAATTTTCAAAATTTATCTTATTGTTATAATTTTTGAAAATTGGACTGTATTTAAGGTCACATTCAAACAAAATAATTGCCAATACATGTATTATTTGTTCCTTCCTTATTCCCGTTTGTTTATAATTTACCTTTTGTTTTCTTTGGGAAGGGGGCTACCGCTAAATGTGTTATTTCCAAAGAAATTTAGAAAGAGCATTCCAGCACCTAAAGGAAATGGAGTGTGCCCGAGGACACCCTCTACAAGTGAAATACATACATATAAAGCACATTGGTACGCCACAGACAAGCTTAAAAGAAGGTAAATTAGATTCTTGGAAGAATAATGTATTGATGAGTCTTAAAAGCACTATCTAACATGGAGCATTAGATGCTGAGGTTAGATATTGAGATTCCATGATAGTTTTTCAATTACCAGCAGCACAATTGCGATTGGTTGAAATACAAAGTGACTACATTGATGTCAAAAACTTTCTACTGCACGTAGCTTTGATGTAGGAAGAAATTCTGTTATGTTGTATTTATGTAGTGTAATTTGTAACAAAGAAAATCTCTAAACACCTTAGGAAAATGGACAGCTTTCCTTTGGCAACTGCAACCCATCCTCGAGGGGTATCATCTAGTGAATGAACAATCTAGGCATTTAGTTAGGAAGATCTGATTGAAGACTTTAGTTGATATTTATATATAATTGATAAAATGTACTTTGTTGTCGCATGCGAATGTTTTGGACTTTGAAAATTTTCAGCCACGTCTTCATATTCCTGAACTGGTTCTCCAGGAGATTGCATCACTTAACAGTCTAGACATGCAGCTATATAAGTACGCTCAGGACATTTTTGCAAAGCAAAATAGACATATGGGGCAAAAGTTTCTTGGTTCTGTAAGTGCCCCTCTTTCTGAAACTCAACATTTCTGGCATCTTAGTTCTTACTATAACATTCTTCCCACATGCTTTAGATTACACTGCTACTTTTATAAAACATCAATAACGAAGTGCAGCAATGTTCATTTTATGATTCTGTATTGGTTTTTCCAATTCCAGGATATTGCATTGGCATCTGTTTCAATGAGGCCGATCCCCTTTTCACCAATTTTGGAGAAGCTCTCTTTATCTGATGAGAACTATGGCTCAGTCAGACGGTTTTACGTAGAGACTCCAGAAATACCCATCCTGCTACAGGAGAGTATGATAAAAAGAAGTCCACCTGAACGGGTTTTTCGCCTTAAAGGAGCTGACTACTCACCCTTTTTCTCCAGGCCTCAAACTCTACACGAACAACTAGTAAAGATTGCAAAGATCTTGTAAATGACTGTTTATTTTGTTGGAAGTCTCTCTCTCTAGGAATTCTACTTGCATGATCCAATAACAGGCTCACAAAAGCTAACAAGAATTGTCTTCAAACATTCATTAGTATTGTTTATATTTTCCGAGCGTTTAAATGTAGCAACTCATCCAACGAATACTAACGACTCCAGTGAATTAGCGATGGTAAAAATTGAAATGCGTTAATTGTAACTAATTGTGCGATTTGTCATAATTGTTAATGTTATGTATGCGGTGTTGTCGTTAATGTTATTAAATCGGTTGTAATTTTGATAATATTTATTATCTAACCAGCATGTTATGTATGCGGTGTACAATTTGTAGTTTATAATATTATATATGAGCAATCTAATGAAAATGGTATTTCTTTTTTATGAAACATACATATTTTAGGCTTTGTTAATTTTTATTTTATTTTGTGTAAAATATTTTACAGAATACATCTTACAGAGCTGGGATTTGCAGCATTCGCTTACATGTTCTAGCTAGCACCCACAATATGACCAAAGTCATTATTACCCATAAGTTGTTCAAACAGAAGAACTCATGCACACACCCACAGAGCTTTAAAAATAACACAAAAAGAATATGAAATAGAGTTTTTTTATTGTGAAAATAAAGTTCTCCAAGCAACTGGTATAAACGAAGCAGCAATGGGAAAAAGTCCACCACACCAGATAACTTAAGGCAATGGTGCAAGGCCTTCTACATAAAAAAAATTGGGAAAAGGGTCAGTATAATTCCATGAAAAAAATCGCTGCTTCTTTGCAAACTCTTGAATTCCTAGGGACTTTCCATACTTCTGGTTTCTTGCTTGAAGGTGTAGACTTTTGCAATGCCAGAAATAAGTGCTTCATTCTTAGCTAGTAATCGGTGCAAGTCATCATTCAGTGCTAATCCCTGACATAGCAATGATTCATCCCTGAAACAGTAAATTTAGAATTACCACAATGATAATTGAAGATCAGTAATTAAGAGACTTCGCAAAAAACTTTCAAACACATCACAACAAAAATTAAATTAAAAAAAGTTATTTTTTAAAAAAAATATCACATGTTTTACACAATACCACTAATGGATGACAAATTTTAGAAGCAAGTTGTAATTGAGTCACTATTCTCCTTGATAGAACAGGTTAACCCGCACATGCATGCAGTAACTTTATAGAGTTCAATAGCAGATGCCCTTTCGAGTTTGACAGAAAAGAAAGAGGCAAAAAAGGGGTATAGTATTCAAAGAAAAACTAAATATGGACACAACTCACCAATTTGATCATATAAGAAATCAACTTACTTAGAAGAGGTCACTGTCACTGCACTAATGATGCCCACAAGTTGGCTAGTGAAGACATGCGTATAAACGTAAGATGGGGGAAAAGACATTGATTATAATACTAAGCAAAGGATTAATATAATACTACATTTGAGGAACCCGCCAAGTGATTATAATGCTATCTATGTAACATTCATAAATATTTACTGAAAATGTAAATAACTAACCACTCTTAATTGCAAAATTTTTCCTGTGGAAAAAGTTGATGCCTCATTAAGCACTCTTATAACATGTTCTGCAGAATTCAAACAATTTTTTCAAGAATCCTCGTATGCAAGCGTTCCAAAATGTTTCCAACGTGCAGTAAACGACTAAGTAAGAAAATAATTAGCCTCCAAATAAAACATCACAAAAAACAGATGACTTAAATATTGGTGAAGCATATTTGCCAAAATTGCTCGAGAAATTGACACCTCCAAAATTTAACTCCATCTTAATGTTAACGGGTGCCAAGCAACCATGAGAGACAAAAACATTCCAAACACCATAATGCTCGTCAAACACCACAAACAAAAATACCTTAAAAACACTCCTCCCAAAATTATGATTATGAACTTAGACTTCTGCTATAATCCTCCTAAAAACACATGAAGATCATTTAAACATACAAATAAGAAAACAAAAGGAATTCCATTTCTAAAAACCAATCAATTAAGAAAATTTGAAGGAAATTTTTTAGTACAATCATTCACCAAATCAAATCAACCCATATGGCTCAATTACCCAGAAGCGAATAAGAAATCACATTCATCCTTGGTAATGTAATAAAAGTAGTCCCAAATTAGGCTTCAAGTTTCCGTAGATAATGGAAAAATGTAAACAGAAAAACAATGACCAAATTGATTATAAATTATATAAAGAACCCATAAAAGAAGTCAGAACCACGTCTCAAATAGAGGTTTTAAACTTCAACCAACACAGGTAACTTGCTCGAGTTCGGTAAAAATGCCAAACTTAAGTCACAGTTGGGCATTTCTACAAACATTTGGCAGGAGAAAGAAACAAATAGAAACTATCTTATGCATCTTTGAACCAGTTTTACAACCATAAACTGGCAAACCACTAAAGCCAGTTGTGGTTAACCATCAAAAATTCACTAGCATTTTTGAGATCAAACGCTAGAATTTGCTTGCATTAAAGGATGATTTTACCAATAATCCCTGTGGTTCTTTTTAAAATCTCAATAATATGGACTACATCAAAAGGTAACAAAAGAAAGTGTCATTCCAATAGAAAGGCTCAAGGTGAGTACCTCAACATCAAAATCGACTCTTTCTACACCCAGTTTACAAATTCAACTATACCCAGTTTACAAATCCCTTCAATCAAAATCATTTATCATTTATGTACGGCTAAACTACACAGGACCATTATTGTAAGAGCAAATCCACGAAATTGACACCAATTCTAGATTTTGGGTATAATAGTTGCTCCTATCAATTTAATGTAACCATGAAACAAAACCCCCAAATAAACCCTAGATTTCATTTGGTTCAAAAAAAAATTACAAAATTAATAAAGTGGAGTACCCTCACCTTCCGTCAGGTATGGTTCCGTTGGCCGGTCGAAGCTTTTCCTTCCGTTCGTCCCTTTCTGTTTGCTATAGATTCGCTTCGAGGGAGAGGGAAGAGTTAGAGAGAGAGAGAGGGAGAGAAGAGCTAGAGAGAGAGGGAAGAGTTAGCCGCATGGACTGCTCTGTTTCCTTACCCCTGATCTCAAATGGATTTTTTTTTCATCTAAATTTGACCCATTTTGTCTTCCTACGATGACCCGCGTGTTTTTTTTGCTAGTACGTCTCGAATTCGCTTTTTCAGTCCGCATCTGAAAGAAACCGTATATATATATTCCAAATTTCTATTTCACTTGTGGCCTTAATAATGTTAGCAAAAGGGTAAAATATTAGTTCTCTCTCAAATACTTGTCTTAAGTGATATGGTTACATTACTTTAACAGGTTTATTGTGATTGAATAATTCATAAAATATAATTTATTTTATTTAATAATACACCATTTAAAATAAAATTTAGACAAAAAGACTATTAGGACATTACTTTTAGCGAATTGTAGATTTAAAATATTTTTTACAATAATAAAATTAATCAGAAAAAAATTCAAGACAGTTAAGTTGTATTTAGGGACATGTGTAAAAGACTTAATTTTAAATAACGTTACATCATTACCAGTTTAAAAATAATTTAAACTGTTAAATTGTTTTTTCGTTTCTGTTTTGTTGATTAATAATTGTGGCTTTTTTCTTTGCTACGTGATTTTGGCCGCTAAGTTGAGAGGGACTCCGTAAAATTTCTGTTTGAGGTCAGTATGTAGTGCCTATTGTTTTAATAATAAATATTAGTTGTATACTAGTTTATGGGGATTATATTTTCTTTTAGCAATTGATGAGCATCATTCTTTTATTCAATTTGTTCTTTGTTTTTTGAATGTTAAGGATATCATTGTTTCTTATTTAGAGTAGAACACTTTCAAGTTTTGAAATTCAGAATTTATTTTATTTTCTTATTCAATTAATTGGCCCATTGAAATAAGTATTCTGCTTATTTAAGTATGCATTATTTAATTATGTTTTGTGTTCCAATTTCAAGCATGTTAAGCTAGATTATTTACTTATTTTTTGCTTGTGATAAACTAATAAACTTGAATTTATTCCCTATTTAAAAATAATTAAAACTTGTAAATAATATCACAGTGTTAAATAGATAAGACTTGCCAATTTAAGTACCACGCTAAATTGAAGTATATAACATAAATTGGGTTGAAAATACATGTGCTCAGATCTACTCTTTTTGTTTTTCAATAATAAATTGGGCTGGAGAATTAACCATGCGGTTGGTCCTACAGAATCATGCACACCAAAGCCGGTTTATAAATGTGACATTCCGGTATTATTATTTTTATTTTTTTAGTGTACGGATGCACAGCGGAAACCAATTGTGGTCCTGCAGGTCCCTCCTAGTGGAGACAAAAGCTTTGAATTTGTACAGTGGGAGTGGTGCATGCAACCACCTAACCTACAAATAAGTCCATGTGCCTTGGAGAGAAAGTCTAAGGGTATTTATAAGATCATTTTTTTTAACCTTCCAAAAAATTAGAAAAATAATCATATATAAATTAAGGGTGTAATGAATCGAGTCGATCCGAGTATTGAGTTGCTTAGATTTAATTTACAAAATTTATTTAGTATAAAATAAGGTTTGATTGAGGCTCATTTAACTACCGAGTCAAGCACAATTTCGAATCAAGCCCGATTTGTTTAAACTTTTCGAACGAATATGATCCCATTATCAATTGAAAATTACAATTTGAGTTGTGAGTTTACATAATATATATATATATATATATTAGTTTCTCCCGAACTATGGGACTATCAATCAGACTTTGAAATTTTTAGTCAACTGATTAGTTACTTTTATAGATAAATTACAAATTATAATATTATATATTCAAAACCTTATATTATGGTTCATGAGATTAATTAGCTTGAAAGAAGGAATTCAAACAACAACAAAAAAATTATTTCTTAAATTTTTTATTTTTAATTAGTTTACAGAGAGAATTGCTACTATCTTTTTTTGCCCCCACTTTGATGAAAATACATAAAAAAAAAAAAAAAAAAAAAGTGAAAAGTAAAGTCAAGAACTCCCGGAGACTCACAACTCTGCCTACGCCATACTGCTCCCGGAAAAAAAAAGGAAGGGTCGCAGGGTCATATATATATATATATATATATATATATATATATATATATGACCCCCCGCCCCCCACCCCTTCCCCCCTCAACCCCCCCGCCCCCCTCTCGCCTTTGATTGCAAAAGATATTTTTTTCCCAATAAAAAATATCTAATTCATGACATGTTTTATAAAGTCATGTTTGTGGAAACTTTTCAATTATTAACTTTTGATTATCTTAAACCTGTTAACTAGTATATTTGTTAAACTAATTTTGTCACCTCTTATTGATTTTACAATTTCATCACTATTAATAGAAAATTCATGTCATTATTATTAAATAAAATATTCAACAAATATTACAAATAAAATTGTAGGGGAAAACAATTTTTTGGTGGTTTTGTAAATCCAACCATGCCACGACTCGTTGGCCCAACAAAATCAAGATTTTGCAAGCGACATTCTGTTTTTATCATAGAGAAGCGTGTCATTGTATTTTTATCATGAGCAATGTTACTATCACATAAATTCTATCACATAACTCTCATATATATATACATATAAATTATGGGTTCCCGCCTGACATGCGGAATCCACAGTATGTATGTGTGTGTATGTGAGAGTTATGTAAAAGAATTTATGTGATAGTAGCATTATTTTTTTATCATATTGTGGTTGTGGGGCAGGAATTGTACGGATGCCCATGACAACTAAAAACAGTCTCCATATATGATATTTTAACCATGAGCGCTGGTTGGTCCCACACAATCAACAAGGTGCACATCAGAGCTAGTTTATGAGTGTGACATTGAGAGCCATTTTCCCATTGAGAGCCATGTTGTCATCCATGTCATTCCGGTTTATGAGTCCCTGCACTTTAATAGCTCAAATTGATTTCACTTGGGTAGTAGTACAGACCGTACAACATTATTCTTTTATATGTATTCAAATTATATTTAATTTCAACTGCTAATATTTTGAATTAAGTTTCATAATTATACTTGATGCTAAAAATGTCAATGAATTGAATAGGGATAATGCAAGGTTGTCAGAGTAAAAATAATGTCGTCAGACTAAATATATATTTCGCAATATTTTTGTAGCACTTTAAGCAAAACCTATTACTCTGATAATATCAAATCATGAATGCAAGGGGTGTTAAATGACGTGGCACTAAATATTTTAATGGAGTAATATATATTTTTACGATAAAATTATTATCCCCTTCATTTCATAATAATAGTCGTTTTAGCTTCATGTATGTGGATTAGGAAAGTCATTTAATACTATCATTTAACAATTAAAATTTGTGTGAAATTTCATTACAATTCTTTTGTGGAAAGTTGAAAACTGCCAACACAGAGAATTTATTAGGATAATGAGAGAAATTAGAATTAATATAAAAAATAAATAATTTATTTTTCTAAAATATTGTAAATGATAAATAAATTAAAATAAATATTTTTCTTCGTTTATTATTATTATAGAATAAAGGGAGTAATAAGAAATGCGCTAAAGACGTTAATAAAAAAATTGAACCCTCGAATCTTGATATTAGCCAAAATAATTAAGCCCATTGTTGTATGTAAAGACTAAAGAGAGACCGAGGGAATAGATATATGGGTACGGACCGTACCTATTGGTGTGTGGGGGCGAGTAGCTATCCTTTATGCAAGCGGCCTTGCCGAAAACTAACGGCGTAAAGGAACTAAACAGTTGGTCTCCTTTCGTATTCGATTCGAAAAAATACGAGTAAATTTTGGTTTCGTTAATAATAATATAATCTAAGTCTGGGTATAAAAAATAGTTCAAATAAAAATATGAATAGAATTTGTGCAATATTGTAGTCGATTCATTTAAGATTCAAACTACGTATGTTAAACAGTTGAACATACAATAATGTTAAAACCTATGGTTATAAATATTTTTCGTTACTTATAAATAGAAAATTGTTAAATCCACAACATAAAATGTTATTTTCATAATAAAAGTGTCGTTATAGATCCTATAGCTACAGTGAAACAGAGGACATTCCGAAGACTGCCTTTAGAACTCAATACGCGCATTACAAATTTTTAGTTATATCTTTTGGATTGACTAATGTCCATGTTGCGTTCATGGACATGATGAACCGAATATTTAAGAAATATTTGAATCATTTTGTGGTTGTCATTATTGATGACATCATAATATATTCTAAAAACCTCAAATATTTTTTTCAACCAAAACGAGCTCAATATGCGACAACGACGTTGGCTCGAGTTGTTGAAAGATTACGATCATACCATCCAATACTATCCTGAAAAAGCGAACGTGGTAGCAGACGCGTTAAGTAGAAGATCATATGCGAGAATGAGTGCGATGCTGTCAACACAAAGGCCCATTTTGTGTGACTTACAAATGATGGAAATAGAGTTAAAGACTCCGGAGACCCACATGATAATGTTACGCGTAGAACCAGCTTTGATTGATAAAGTTAAAGCTGTTCAAGCTACAGACCCGGAGCTGATGAATATGAGGAAGAAGGTGCTATTCCAGACTTTATGTTCCTGATGATTCCGATTTGAAGTATAGAATCATGATGGAGGCACACAACACACCGTCTGTAATCCATCCTGGAAGTACCAAAATGTATCGTGATCTTCGACATATATATTTTTGTGGAGCAATATGAAGAGAGAAATCGTGAAATTTATCTCGAGGTGTTTAACGTGTAAACGTGTCAAGTCGAAGTATCAAGTGCCAAAGGGTCAGCTTACAGAAAGCTATGGGCACCGATTTACGATTCATTGGTCCATTTAAAATCCTTGACCGAGTAGAAAATGTGGCCTATAGACTCGCCTTACCTCAAAGCATGTCTCGTGTTCATAACGTTTTTCACATATATGTGCTTCATAAATATGTGAAAGATTCAAACCACATTATTGAGTTAGAACCAGACGAGATAGCTGAAGATTTAACATACGAAGAGGTACCTGTTAAGATCTTGGATAGGAAGGAACATGTCCTACGCTCAAAGGTTATACCTCAAGTTAAAGTTTTGTGGAGGAACCATGATATTGAGGAAATGACCTGGAGTTAGAATCGGAAATGAAAACGAGGTATCCTCGCCTTTTCGACATACCAAGTACGTACATCAATTTTGAGGACGAAATTTCATAAGTAGGGGAGGTTGTAAGACCCCAAATTTTATGAATAAGATTTATTTTTCTTTATATATTATTTTGAAATAGTAAGGTGTTAATTTGATAAATGTGATAAGCTATGGGTGAAATGTGCAAAGTTTACAAAATAAGCAAGTGGTTATAAAATATTCGTTGTGTCGGAAAATATTCGTTTGGTCGAAAAATATTTTTTTTGTCGGAGAATATTCGTACGACGGCGCAGTCATTGGTGGACCCCACAATGGAATGAATGTCGGATATAAAAAGCGACAGAAGTAACTTTTTTATAAAAATAACGACAAAACTGTTACCGTTAGTACTGTTGAAATACCCGGTGGTTAAAATACAATAATACGTGGTGTTGTACAGTAGCACACGGTATTGCACAGTATTTTGAATTATTGATTCTTACGTAGGAAGGCACTTACTCAATTATTGTTACAGTAATTACTGTTCAATATTTTATATTATTGATTCAATAATTGCATAATATTTTATTGGTTCAATATTTGCTACGTTGATATTTTATATCAATAAGTGTTACTTTGCTATTTTATATTATTGATTCAATAATTGTCATTGCACATTATTTTAAATTATCAAATCAATAATTCATATTATTTGAATAATATTATTAGATAGCATTATTGGCAATGTCTAAGGAAGTTCTGTCTAAAAAAGAGGTTGATTAATTGCGCATCAGTAAGGAGAAATTCTTATCGGAATACCCCCTCTTTCCTAGGAACGACCTGATTGTCAATATTGTAGTTCTGTAATATTATTTGTGAATAATTAATTTTTGATATATATGATAAGGAAATATTTATTCAATATGAATTTAAACGGAGTAATTTTTAACATGTGACATTTGTTAAAAGTTAGTATTTTATCTTGTCCGATAAAATAATTCATTCAAATATATTATTATAATATTACATTATAGTAGTATGATGTAATTATATAATAGTATGATTTTTATAATTTGAATGGTAACATTATTATAGTAAATTCATGGTATAAAAGTTAAACAAAGTGGAAGAATGCAAATTGAATTTGAACTCTTATGATGTAAATAATAATGTCATCGGAGCGATGAGGTAAGCAAGCATGTCATCGGAGCGATGAGGTAAGCAAGGATGTCATAGGATCGATGATGTAAACGATGATGTCATAAATTATGGCGAAAAGATTATTTTATCCTTACTCTGCCGGGCCTATAAATAGAAGATCGATCATTTCTTTATTATTTCTCACCAATTCACTAAAGTTATAGAGAGAGAAAGTATAGATAGAATAAGATAGAAAGAAGAAGAGTATTCTGCTATTACACTAGTGCAGTCTCCAAAATTTTAAGGTAAGGGGTATTATTTCTTTCGTATTCATGAAGAGAGTTATTTTATTTCAATATTCGTAAGGGTTGTTATTCCATTCTTTATTATTCTGTTGGAATAACCTGTCTATGCGGACTACCGCATGCATGGTGAAATCCTGTTGTTATTTCATTCTTTATTATTCTGTGGGAATAACCTGTCTACGCAGAATAACGCATGCCTGGTGAATAACCCTTCGTATTCAGTTGTTATTAAATTGTGGAAATAATCTGTCTGAGCGGACTACCGCCAGACGGGTGAAAATTCAATTGCAGTTTCGTATATTGTTTCATTTCAGATTCCTAACTCTAAACTTACTACGGTAAGTATTGCTTCTAGAATTCCTGAAATGATCAGAAATTCCTTGAGTTTTGCTCTTCATCTAATATTATTTCACTAGAATATTGGTCTGAACTTTCTTGTGAAATTTTTATCTTTTCATATCGAGTTACTATTCACGGGATACTATTCACGGTAAAAAAAAATTCTTTCCAAATCATCTTTGATTGGATCCAGGTTTTGATCTTCATTCTTGAACTCTGGATAAATTCTCTAATATTTGTCCTTTATCTCACTGAATTCGTTATTCGTATTATTTTCATCATCCTCAGTCTTAAATGGTGATATAACTGAATATCTTTGGCCGTAGTGCAAAGATGAATGATTACTTGATGAATATCTTTGGCCTGTAGTGCAAAGATGAATGATTATCTGATGAATATCTTTGGCCCGTAGTGCAAAGATGGACAGGTGTTGAGATGAACGTGACCAACTGGTGATATAAATGAATATATTTGGCCGTAGTGCAAAAGATGAATATTTGATTCGAGATGAATATTGATTGATGTTACAGGGATAAAATATTGATGATGGACTTTTAAATTATAGAAGATAGTAGACATCATTCTCTACTTAACTCTTCTAATGAATTATCATTTTCGCTGCAGTTGTTGATCTAAAACTGGTTGTTCATAATATTTTATCTGATTTATTGAAGACTAACGATAATTTATTCTTCATTATCTTAATCATAATATTTTTTACTGGACTAGTTGAGCTCACCCTTTTCTCCCATTGTTCTATTCAGAAAATGAGAATATCGCGGGTACTAGTCGAGGAATAGAGTGATGGTCCGAGTTAGAGCTGTAGAAGTCCTCATTATTTTTTAAAAAAAATAGTGTGATAATAAATGTAATGAGGACTTAGTTTGAATGTTAATATTGTCTACATGTCTGTATTGATACTCACAGTTGCGTGGTCGTATTTTGCACGACCGTTTGATATGAAAGATTGTATTTGGATTCTGTACCATGTATTTGGCGACTTAGAATGGGTTAAGTATTGAACCTATTTTGGGGGCGTCACAGTTGGTATCAGAGCTTAGGGATATGATCTCTGGCGGAGATCTGAGAATAGAAGTAGGAGGGGAGAGATGAGTAAATGCTTCGATAGTGTGTCCTACCTAAGCTTATTTGGTATTTAATTGGTCAGTCGGAGCATAGGGTTAATGTGTGATATGTTAACTTGTTTAATTAACCCTTGTTTTGTGACAGTATTTGAGAATGACAGCTGAAAATGTTAACAATAGAGTGAATGAGACCGTTGAGACACCTTTAATCACCAACCAGGAGAACGTGAAACAGGAAGGCAATATTCCTCCTGTAAACAACACTACCGAAGAAACGATGAATGATGGGATGTTAGGCGAAGAAGAAATTAGAGATATTCATGTGGTGAGTGAAGAATTAATAGTTACACTTGAGCTAATCGCAGATGTTGCAGCTGAGAGTGAGGAAGAATAGGAACCTGAGGAAGATTTATTAGGAGAATTTTATGATCTAAATGTAGAACTGCAAAATCGTATTCATGAGTTAGAAGAACAGGGTGAAGAACGGCAGGCGGCCGTGGAACAAAGGGATAAAACAATTCAAGAAAGGGATACAGAAATTCAAGATTTTGTTACTCGATATGCGAGGCTTGAACAGAAGCTCTCTCTGGCAGAACATATGATATTAGAGCTGGAATCTGAAAATACAAATGTCAACGATCAGCTGAAAGAAGAAACAATTGAACTAGTGAGAATTGAAGATGCATGGGTAAAAGCAGCACGACGCGTTGATATTTTAGAAAGAGACGTCCTATCCAAGAAGGCCAAAATAGACGACATGGATTTTACTTTTTGGACAGCAATTGGGAGAATCCAACATCGAGTTTGGAATTACCCTGTGCATAGCGGTCAACTCCAATTCGATATGGATCGAAGACTAATGATTCAAATTATTGATCAGGAGTGCGACGAAGCAGTTGAGGGTAGAATGAACTTTATAGAAAAGTCAAGACCAGCTGGGATAGTGACACCAAAGACTGTCCCAGACAAGTCAAAGTCGGTGGTTCCTGGAAGAGCTTTTGTCGTAACTGCCCAACAAGCGAGGAACCCGAACGAGATTATTACGGGTAAGTTAATCATAAACTCTTGCGAGGTCTATACTCTATTAGATACCGGTTCTATCCATTCTTTTATTTCACCTGCGTGTGCTCAACGTTTGAACTTGACCCCTGACAAATTAGACTTTGACTTATCTGTTGAAACTCCGTTAGGGGAAACCTTCGTTACATCTACGGTTTACAAATTTTGCTTGATTCAAATTGGTACCCTTACACTATTTGTTGATCTTATATCTTTGAAAATACTTGCATTTGATGTGATTTTTTGAATCGACTGGTTAACCACTCATCATGTCAAAATTGATTGTTTCGTAAGGTTGTTAGCTTTCAGTCAAACAACCAGACCACTAAAATCAATCAATGTCATTTCAAGTCATAATGCTATTCGTTTATTAAAAAACGGATGTCAAGCTTTCTTAGCTCATGTCACTGATTTAAATCAGAAAACATCATATTTGAATGATATTTTTGTTGTTAATGAGTTTTCTGATGTATTTTTTGAAGAACTTCCCGGTCTACTCCCGAAACGTGAAGTTAAATTCTTTATTGACCTTGAACCCGATACAAAACCCATTTCTAAAATCCCATATCGAATGGCTCCTATAGAACTTCAGGAGTTAAAGGTCCAACTGCAGGAGTTGTTAGACATCGGCTTTATACGTCTAGTACATCTCCTTGGGTGTGCTCTTGTTTTATTCGTAAAGAAGAAGACGGGAGTATGCGACTTTGTATTGATTATCGGGAGTTGAATCATGTCACCATCAAGAATAGGTATCCGTTACCTCGTATTGATGACCTGTTCGACCAGTTGCAAGGTGCACAATTCTTTTCAAAGTTCGATCTTCGTTTTGGATATCATCAGCTAAAGATTAAAACTGAGGACATTCCGAAGACTGCCTTTAGAACTCAATATGCGCATTACGAATTTTTAGTTATATCTTTTGGATTGACTAATGTCCATGTTGCGTTCATGGACATGATGAACCGAATATTTAAGAAATATTTGGATCATGTCGTGGTTGTCATTATTGATGACATCCTAATATATTCTAAAAATCTCAAATATTTTTTTTACCCAAAACGAACTCAATATGCGACAACGACATTGGCTCGAGCTGTTGAAAGATTACGACCATATCATCCAATACTATCATGAAAAAACGAACGTGGTAGCAGATGCGTTAAGTAGAAGATCATATGTGAGAATGAGTGCGATGCTGTCAACACAAAGGCCCATTTTGTGTGACTTACAAAGGATGGAGATAGAGTTAAAGACTCCGGAGACCCACATGATGATGTCAAGTATACGCGTAGAACCAGTTTTGATTGATAAAGTTAAAGTTGTTCAAGCTACAGAACCGGAGCTGATGAATATGAGGAAAAAGGTGCAAGAAGGTGCTATTCCAAAAGCAAAGATTGATGAAGAAGAAATATTTCGAGTCAACTCCAGACTTTGTGTTCCTGACGATTCTGATTTGAAGTATAGAATCATGATGAAGGCACATAACACACCGTTTGCAATCCATCCTGGAAGTACCAAAATGTATCGTGATCTTCGACATATATGGTTTGGTGGAGCAATATGAAGAGAGAGATCGCGTAGTTTATCTTGAGGTGTTTAACGTGTAAACGTGACAAGACGGAGTATCAAGTGCCAAAGGGTCAGCTTGCAGAAAGCTATGGGCACCGATTTACAATTCATTGGTCATTTGAAATCCTTGACCGAGTAGAAAATGTGGCCTATAGAATTGCCTTACCTCCAAGCATGTCTCGTATTCATAACGTTTTTCATCAGTAAATAATTTTTTTTTGAGTGGGGGTGGGTGGGGCTGGGTAGGGGTGCGTGGGTGGTGGGTGGGTGGGTGGGTGAGGGTGGGGTGGTTGGGAGGTGGGGTAGGGTGGGGCGAGGGCGAGGGCGGGGTTGGGGTGGGAGATAGAGAAGAGGGAAAGGAGGTTGGTCTAGGAATGAGATAAACCCACCTATGTAGAAAGGAATGAAAAATAGCTCTTAGATTTGGGAGGGAATAACTAAAGAAATGGAATGATCATTCCAATTGACTAATCAAACTATTTTAAGTCATTCTATAAGGAATGGTCATTCCCAACGCATTCCCTTTCCACCAATCAAACACAACATAAAAGTATTAGTGAGTGTGATTGGGAAAATCGTCATAGCAATTTTTAGTCTCATTTTGCATCAAAGATATTCTTCAATAGAGTTGGTAGTTCAACTATAATATACACGCTAAGAGGTAAATAAATAAGATTATTTTTATTTTAGAATAATGGATAATTATTGACTTTTTGAAATATGGTGAATGAAATTGATAGCTAAATTATTTTCTATACCTTGCATAGGTACCGTGCTTGTTCATATAATTGATCAATCTCATCATAATACAAGAGTTCCTTCAATTCAAAGACCCAAAAAAATAAATAATTAAAAGTTGGCGAAACAAAAGGTTCCAAGACCCACACATTTCAGCATAGAAGCAATAACCTACAACATCTCTTTTTAAATTTACACCTGATTGTAGGAAAGAAAACATCTCTGCCATCTAACGCGACGCCATGCGCTTATAACAGCAGAACTCCAGCGGATGGGATGGGAATTGTGCAAATCAATTTAACAAAAGTGAGCCGAAATTAACAGACTGGCCCAATTGTAAATTTATAATTAGTTCAATGAGGTAATTTAAAAAATTAAAAGTACAGCGATGTAATAAGTAAAACTTGCCAACTACAGTGGCCAAATCATTAGTTTTGCCGAAAGAAAACATCTCTACCATCTAACGCCATGCCATGCGCTTATAACAGCAGAACTCCAGCGGATGGGAATTGTGCAGACACTTGGAGTTTCAGACTGAAATCCCATAGTTGCTAATCTTTGTAACCACTTTGTTAAGATCTTGCCTTTCTCGATTTGCCACCGAAGCAAGGCTTGAAACCTTGAAAGGTGAAACCACAAAGTCAAAAGCGGCATTTCATAACATAATAGAATACCGCTTAAAATGGCTATCGTGTTGGTATTTCAAGTATGCAAACAGATCAGACTAAATATTAGATGGCATAATTTATCAAAAAAAGCAGAGTACAATTGCACTTTTCTCCAACTCTTAATTGAGCAACACGCGGGCAAACATATAACTTGGGTTTTACAAAATATGATGATGAGCAGATCTCTTTCGCCTCTTAAGGAGAATATAAAACAGATTATTTTCAAATTAAAGCAAAGAGCATATCCCCTTTTCGAACAAAGAATTACTTTTTTTACTAGTAGTGTCAAACAAATATAGCCGACTCTTTCGGAAAAGCTCCCTAACCACTTTCTGGTCAGCATTAATCAGACACTTAAAAGGGGTCGATTAGTGGTCAATCTAACCTTTAGGATGTTTTACAAAAAAAAAATGGGTTAAGGACCCCTAAATTAGATACTAGTACAGCACAACAGTCCAAAGCCCAAGCTTTTACCTTAGCACCAGGCAACATAAAAACTTATGTAGTCATCACGACCATGAAAAAAACTAGAGAATTACCGACAGGCCATTCATTCTACTTGCAGTTAATAGCTAATTATGCATACTGGTAGTGGTACATTAGTTAAGGTCTGTCACCAATGGAGGGGAAAAAAGACCGAGTCATTGCCTAATTTGTACCTGGACTCCTTCAATTAAATGCTCAAACTATTCAAACAAAAACCGAACTTACGCATGTTAAATTTTGTTGGATAATAAGTATTCATCCCTTCTCTTAATTTTTATCATCTCTGTCTAATGAACTAAACTATCATATGTTTATAAAGCTTGACTCGGAAGAAACCTGATTTATTTATTCATCTTTTGGGTTTGATCACTTTGCTAGAGGTAAAACGTACCAGCTGAATATTATTTATTTTCACATCACAAGCCAACATTTCATATAACACTTGGCAGTAGTAAGCGGCTGCTACTTCATATAAAATTATAAACTATACTCCCTCCGTTCCACACAAAGAATCTCTTTTACAAAATTTGCAAATATTAAGGATATATTTTTGTTCGATGTGAACCCGTAAAATTAGCAAGTAGTTAATTTAATAGTGTTGTATGACTATGAAAGGGAGATAAAAAAAAATTCCTTCCTTTTTTTTAGTTTTCTCATTCCCATTCTTTTTCTGGCTTAACAAGCCAGTTTTCTATTTCTATCGTTTTTTGCTAAAAAGGGAAATATCACTGAATTTACTCCTATTTAATTTAACACCTTTAATATTGACTTCAGTCTTCTAAGTTTGAGAGAGACTCAAGGATAAGACTAACTTCCTGGTCCTAATCACATAATTTGGGCTCCTAGAATATGGCGTCCTTGAAGCCTTCTATTTGATTGTATCGAAAAGCCCAATGAATTGGGATTTTCACTATGGCAACCAAAGGTGGCGGATGATATCATATTATCTCAAGAGTTGAACCTATGATAGCAAACTTGAGGACATCGAGCCATTTTATACTACAATCACCAAAAAGTGGACTCTTATGTGGAACAATTTTTTTTGGCAAATGGGACTCTTTGTGGATCAGAGGGAGAAATCCACAACAACAGCTCACCTAGGTGCTAAAATTTATACACATCCTATTAGTGGTAGCGGGACATAAACGAGACAGATGGAGTTTTCCCTGCATAAATAAATTCTTAGTCAAAATAAAATGATGGTTACATGGAGCATAATGGACTTCTACTAAATCAGAATGCCCATTATTTAAAAGTAACCAGAATGAGAAAAAGAAAGGAAGCTTTACCTTGCAAAAAGGTCCTAGTATTTATTAACATCCCTCTAAAACAATTTAGATGGTTATAACCTTATAATATTCAGTATGAGCTATCAGTATGTGAACATCTTTGGAATTGAGTGTAATGAAGAAAGTATAAGTAAGAGCCAAGCCAGATTTTCAATGGGGTTCGAAGAAACTGATATGTAAAAAACTTCAAAACCTCTTTCAAAAATTAAAGGGGTCAAATCTCTCAAAGATAAGGTGGGAAATTAAGTATAAATAAAGTTGGAATGTAATTTATATCTGTTTTGTTGTCTTTATGTTTTGGGTCAACATCTACCTTATATGAGCAAAAAAAATCATGTAAGAACAAATACTATGTGTGTGTGTTGGGTTTTCATTTAATATTTGGGTTGGACCAACAACTCAGCTAAAAACCACTCCCATTGAGAAAACATGCCTCATGGGAAAGATCTATCTTAAAAGATGGTATCATTAGCAAATTATTTGAAAACCCTAAATTGAATAACAACAATTAGCAATACTAAACACTTACTTCTGATCTGAATTTAGATGCTGTTCCACTAGGAAGCTCTTTGAGGACATCTTTCAAGCCTGGTGCAACGCAAAACGAAGAAGTTATGCCACCCATTATTAACTCAATTTGAATAGTTTAGAGGAGACAGTTTTCTCATAAAACTCATACCAGCAGCTTCTCTTTCAATCTTGTAAGCTACTCTAATGACACCTTGGATCTGATTTCCAGTTTGTCTGTGTGAATGATATAACTGGTTCATGAAAAATAGTATGACCAATAAACGGAAATCAAGTTACAAACGCAAACCTGAGTTTTGTCTTTCCTCGTTTCATCTCCTCTTCAGCTCTTGACGCTATATTCTGAAAAAAAAAATGCTAACTATTTATGCAGTGCACTTATTATTATAGCAGCAGCAACTGCAATATAATTTAAACAGGAACTACTTTTCAATTGAAGAACTAATTCCCATGGATTTGGCAAAATATAATGGAGCCAAACAAAAAAGAAAAAAAGAAAAGAACAGGAATATATAATAAAGTGTTTACTCATACGAGCAAAAGAAAAAAGTTAAATACAATTCATCTCTTTTTTACTTCAAGATATCCATTTTACTTCTTTTTGCTCTTTTCTCTTTTTACAGTCATTTGTTGCGACAGATGAGCTTAATCAACTCTATATGTATTCCTATTTCCCCCCACAACCCAAGCTACTTAATTCCAAAACAAATCCAAATACAAGGAAAGACAAGCTACAGCTTTTTATGATATACAGAATGTTAATTGAACTTTCCAGGGGAAAGACACTCTCCCTTCGCCTTGTTCTCTCATTGGAGGGGAGAAATTGAAGACTGCATTCATGACGTTTGGTTACATGTGATTGATTGAATTTTGCAACTTCCATTAGCAATTTAATTTCAATAAGTTGTTGAAATTACCGAGTCTCTCTTGTATTTACTGCATATACCCTTGTCTGAAAGCTAATGAATCCTCTAGGATGATTCTCTTTACAGTTGCTGAAGTTGTCTTTTGAAAACAAATATAATAATATATACATACATAATGATTACGTGACAATACCATTTACATGAGGTGTGCAAAAAAAAAAGAGCCTATCTAAGGGTAAGGGGGAGGGGGCAAAGTCGAAAACTTCTTAAAAAATAATTTGAGAGTAGGGGGATGCACGCATACTTATTTACAGTAATTGATTTATTTAAAAATCCAAATAAATAAAATATAAATTTTTTAAAGACGACGAAGAAGTCTTAAAGGCGGGTTTAAAGTCAAATACTTCTTGAGAAACAAATTTAAGAGTAAGGGGTCAAAAGATCTATTTCATTACCATATGACCTTATTAGTTATTTCCTAGCAAAATTTACAATATTATGATGGCAATTATCCACCCTTATGCGACAAGGTGGTCTCATCCCTGGTTCTTAAACCACAAGGGGTCTACTAGAGCATAAGGGTAATTTATAATCTGGGATAATAAGCATCTAACTATATCCATTAAATTAAAGTTACTGGTGCAGTAGTGCTTAAAATGTTTGCCAAGGATTGAAAACAACAGATGGGCTCACTTTATTTATCCAACTGATACGAACAGAGATTTATGGCTTTTCGGTACAGCATTTGTAACCTTCCAAGCACTATTATGTGAAACTAAAAAGAAAGTGCTTTATACACAGAAATGGAAAGACGGAGTATTAATCGTTCCAACCAAAATGTCATTTCCACCAATAAGGTTTAAATACACAACACAAAAAATCATTTCTAATTTTCTAATACAGAAGATAAGAGATACATTCATTTTCTTTTCTTTTCTTTAACAATCCTTTATTTGTTGTTGCTCATGGAGGAAGAGAGAGCGCAAAAGAATGACGACACTAAGGAACATATATTGTATCTCCAAAAAATAAAGGAACAATTTCTTAGACAAGTACAAAACTTAAAGGGGGATTGTTATTCCCACAAGTTTTTTCCCCGTTAATTCGACAAAGCCCCCTTTGAGGATGAGGGACTTGTGGAAATAACATATCCCAACTTGAAAAAGAACCGACAATTAAAACTGACATAAGTAGATATACCTTCAAATTTTCACCTTCCCTCTCCAGCCGATGAATTGATTGTCGCAGCCCATTTGCCTTAGCTTCAGCTTTAGAAAACAAGGCCTGGATGCAGCATTAATGATTAATATAACTAATAGTCTTTCAAAAGTCAAGCCATGGTCATGTGAAGAGATTTGATATACTCGACATACTTGAACCAATATTCGGGAGTTCAAAAGCTATAACGAGAAGCATTAGATATTTGCTGGATTTTGGGAGTAAATTCATGGTTCCAGGGTAGGCAAGGCATGCCTACAATTTATGCAAGAATTGAGCACAACATATATAATATGTACTATACGTTCACCCCACCACCATCCGAATCAGGCAAACAAAATAAATAAGAAAATAAATGAAGAACGTGCACACCATTCCTAAGGATTATTCCTTATCACAGCGGGACTCACAAAATCACGCTGAATGTGAACAAGTACATAGTGCAAGTTGTAAAATATATAAAATTCTATGTCAAGTTCATCTACACTGATTCAATCAAGTATATGAAGATTAGTTATATATAGTAACATGGTGCAGTCCATTGGTCCAAACAAGTACATGAAAAATGTCGAGAAGGATATATGTAAGATGAAAGTTTAGTCCAGATAAACATAAAGGCCATAAGCATTTCAGAATATTATACATGATTGTAACATTGATTATACATGGTTGGCACCACCTTAGTGCCTATATGAATAAATTTTTACTTGTCAAAAAAAAAAGGATTTGGCCAATTTACGCTGAAACTGGTAATAAAAAGATAACCATATTAGAATTTAGCCAACAATTTTCAAAGACAAGATCCATATACGCACATTGCCGTATCAAACAAATTCTGTTTAGTATATCTTGTTGAAGGTCCTAATTGAAAACAATTAGCATACCTCCTCACTAGAGAAAAGGCGCATTGTCTTGTAGTACAAAGCACGCCTTGGCCCTGCAGGTGATAAAACAAGTTACTGAATTTAGTAAAATATGAACTCCACAAATCAGTTGCTTTGATGAAAGCAGTGACGTAAATTGCTATACAAGATACATATGTGTCCTTGTCTAATACAAATATTTTCTAGGTACTTGGGTCAACCTTCAATATTGACGAGCAATCTACAGAAATTTTTACATTAAATTAACATATTAATTCTAAATATTATAAAATATAGTCAAGAAAAATTATCATAAAAGGTCTGTGTGGCAGGCTGGCGGCATTTGTCATAGAAACTCAAGGTTCAGATGTTTCTCCCCTTTCTTACTAGAAACTGACATATTGAAAGTAATTACTACAGAGTTCGAGCCATACTTCTCAGAAGCATAAATCCTGATCCAACAACAACTCCACTTGTAACCAATGGGTGTGAAGCAGCTAGAAGCATTCCCTCTGCAATTAAATGTTTAGAATGACAAAACTCAGGTGATGGTAAAACATTTAAACTAAAAGAATATAATCTAATGGCATCTTAAGTAATAGTTCAAGCAGAAGAGACCTATAATCTTTCCAAATACAATATCCTCATAAGCATTGTAGATAGACTTGACATCTTTCAGAGAATCCTGCAACCAGGTTTTAGAATCAGATTTACTTGATATTCTCATGGTTACCAACAAGAAAACCTTAGAAAGTATTGCACTTTTTTGGATGGTGAGATAATGAATAATAAAACTAATTTAGAACATAAGTATTAAAACAAATTCTAACACCTCTTTGCATATCTCATATAAGCAACATAGGCCATGATTAAATTTCAAAGATTGATTACTTGGGACGCTAAAAAATAAAAGCGTCCACGTAACCTGACCTCTTGCTAATGAATATCTAGGGGCCTAGGTGCTAGGGGCCCCCTCCACTGCTTGCTGGGAAGTAGGAACAGACAGACAAATGAAAGAAGTCAACTTAATCATAACCCTAAAAAAGTAGCTCTTTATCTAGACTTCCATCTGTTAAGCTCAGAAAATGTTAGAATACACACACACAAAAAACATATATATATATATATATATATATGTATAACACACATTCATATACTAGTTTTCTGTGTTCCACTCCAGGAAAGTCAGCAACTGAGCCTAAACATTATTAGGGTCTAAATTGTATTTCCTTTCCTTCTACTCAGTTTTGCTGAGCAATCAAACAAACAGTAAGGATAATGTATACATTCAGTTTTCAGTCATTCCTAACCACAGAAAACCAGCAGCAACATTTTCATTTTTATCAATTTTTTCCAGCAACCAATTAAGCAGCAAATCAAAAATACTTTTTTTAAAAAAATAAAAATAAATAAATCAAAAGTACTTTCGCATATATACACATAAACATTCATCTGCAATCCTATATAAATATGAAGTAACTGTGCATATTTTTCTGTTGGGGACGCAATAAAGAAATAACTAAGTGCTAACATGGGGCTCCCTTAGTCCTCTATAATCCATATTCTTTTTATTTATTTGTTCAATTTTCTCAGCAATAGAGAGGCTTACAATAGTTTGACTCATATGAGCGGATGAAGTGGAGCGAATTTGATCTAGGCGAGATCTAGTGACAGAAATTGCAGAATCCAAGGTATCTTCAATGTTTTTCTGAGCTAACCGTGCCTGATGGACTGCATAATCGATCCACAGAGTGGATTCAGCTAAAGATTTCTCTTTGTCGACATGAAAATCGCCTTCAGTTGATGATGATATGTTAGGGCTTTCCCCTGATGATTCTGCCATTGTCGCCATTTTTGAAAAGCTTCGCGTGCAAAGGTCCTATAGCTTCAAGAAAGGTTTTCTCTACGGGTGTAATTAAATCCGGTTTGTAAAATTAGTAAATGAAATAGATGTGAATGTTTAATCTAAATGTACAATTTTAAAATAAATAAAGTTATTTGATAATTAACATATAAATATTTTAAAAATATATTTTTATTATTTATTTTTGAATAAATTTAAAATTATTATGAATTTATTTAATATTATTTAATATAATAGTTAATATTATAAAAAAAATATTTCATTTCGCAGTCATTCAGTCCATTCAATCAAAAAAATTTATAATTCAAATTTATAACTTTGTATAATTTACACACTACGTGTCAGGTAGATCTGTCAAAAGTGGCCCAAGCCCGCGGGCCGGGCCGGTCAGTAAAAATTGAGCTTGTATTTTTTAAGCCCGCGAAAACTTGGACCGTTTTGGTCCGCCTGCGAGTGGCCCGGCCTGCGGTTTTTTTTCTCAAAAAAATGTTTGGCTGGTTTATTTGTTATACCTTTAGTTCTTAAAATGCAGCAGCATTGTAGAATTTTTAAGGGACAACAAGAACTACTTATCCATATAAGAGGAAGTATAAATGAGTAATTTTATGAATAGACTTGTTGAGTTGTGAAATCACAAATATGTGATTTAAGTTAAAAAGACAGTTAAGTTGGTACTTGTTCAAGGCAAGGGGGGAAAAACATTAGTCATGTCCAAGCTACAAGTTTATATGTTGAATCCTCATATTATCAAGGGACTCGCTCTGCATAATTTACACTATAAGTTCATCTTCAAGATAGTTGTACTCAAATCCAAATTCAGTCTTGATTCTCTAGCACCTGAACAACAATATCAACAAATAAATCACAACCCGAAATAAGTAGAATTTTCATTTTGAATGCTAATCAAGGATGTCTAATAAAGCTTTGGTGTTGAGACATACACTAACTTTATATTACCAAGCAATGAAGGATAATTGTTACACAGACAAAAAAGTTAAACAAAAGCAAGACCAAAGAAAATGTTATGAACGGAGAATAGGAGATTAATTATCATAGTTACTTTTTTTTGATAAAAGAAGAAAGTGTATTAATGTAAAAAAGAAGAAAGTGTATTAATGTAAAAATAAATAAAAAGAAACCCGCGGGCTGGCCCGGCCCAACCCGGGCCACGAGCCTTATATTTTAAGTACAGAAAAAACTGGGTCATCTTGGCTCGACCCAAATTTGACTTGGCCCGCCGACAGTCCGACCCGTTTGTCAAGTTTAGTGTCAGGTGCTAATTCAAATAAAACTCTCAAAAGTTCTTGTCCAAAAAATCGAGACTTATTAACTATGTTATCTATTTTTTTATAGGGTCCTCTTAACATGTACCCTAAGCACACAATTCAAGAGAATATTCTCTTGAACTGTGTGTATATTCCTTTGATTTCTGCATTTATACCAAGTTCAAAGGAATATGCACACAATTCAAGAGAATGTTCTCTTGAACTGTGTACTTAGCATGTGCCTTAGGGTACATGTTAAGAAATTTCTTTTTTATATACATTAAAAGCAAAATTTTGAGCAAAAAAAAAAAACTACATTCATGTATAAATGTTTTTAAATTTAAATTAAAAATATTTAATGTGATTTAAAGTCTTCACTCAAACCAATGGAAATCTAATTTATTAACGCATAAATTTTATGCAAAAATTATTTTCCTATCCATTCCAAAAAAAAAGCCATTTCAAATAAAATTTACTCGATAATCAAGTAGTAAAAAAGAAATAAAAAAAAGGTAAATTTGTTACATAAGTTTTATGCTATGCGGTGACAGTGTTGAGGTGGCTGCATCCAGCAAGTAAAGATAAAATAACAACGACAAAGAAGGCACAGGTGTGAATCACTCGTTACATGTACCGAATCATTTCCCAGCTATAAATTCAACCCCCTCTCTTTCTCACCCATCCTCACAAAATTGTAGACTCCGAATCTCAGTCTGTGCAGTCTCTCCTCCCGAATTCGCCGAATCTCTGTTATCTAATCCGCTTATTTATCTTCGAAAACCAAAGCCCTAGCTTTTTTCGATCATTGCTTCGAGATGCTGCCTTTCTCAGTGACGACGTCAAGCCAAATTCGGTATCTGCTCGAGAGCTTGAACGAAACAAACTGTGTCTCTGTTTATCAGGAGCTCTGCCAGGTATAATTTGCTCTTTCTCCCATTTCTTTGCTGTTTTTGTGTCTATGTAATGTGTACACCGATCAAAAGTAAAATTTTGATATCTCAATGTATGCTAAAAGCCCTAAATTTCTCATCTTTAACGCAATTTGTATGTGTTTTAGCTAAATGTATTTTTTTTGGTAGATTGATACGAAGTTACTCGATTTTGCAAGTTTAAAAATCCCATTTTGGTGATTGCATGTGTGGTTGCATGTGATTAATTGATAAATGTTTGTTCCTGATATCAAGTTGGCAGAATGAGGGTAAGATTGCTTAAATTGGTTGATCTCTTACTCCAGACTTCATGTGGAAAGTATCAGGTTCGCTTGTAATATGTATGTAGTGCTGAATGGTTTATGATAGCCAGAGTTGGTGTCCTAGTGATACATGGAAATGGATCTTAGTTGCTACTTCATAAAGATTGTGGCTTTTCAGAATATAGATTCAAAATTACATATGGTAATAGCGCGGGCAAGCAATCTCTGTAGGCTTAACACTATTGCCTGTTTAATTTCCCTCAACGGGTATTTGGACACTAGCGTCTAGCACTATAGAGATATGATTAAACAGTGTCACCTAACATCTCTAGGGTTTGTGTGCAATTAGACACACTTCCTAGTTTTTACTTGCCTGGACTATTGCTGTTTGGAATTTGCTAAACCACAATCATTACTAATAAGATACACGACATTTCTACTGCTACTAAATTCCAAAAAAAAATAAATAGTAAAAATGCAAACCATAAAGACTCAAGTTCCCCTTGTTTGATACCTGGTGCAGTTTTGGACGCATAGTTTGTTGACAGTAGAATGTCGTTATTCTACCTACATTTTGTCGGTACTTGTAATTAGATTATTTGTTCGAGTAGAATTCAACGGTCCACTTGGCCCTCATTAAAATTTTGAAAATTCTTGTAAGGGAAACTTTTCCTTTTGTGACTGAGAAAAATTGTCGCTTTTTAAGTTCCCTTAAATGCTTGGAAAAAGTCCAAATTAGATTCTATCTGCTGCACCTAAAGCAATTTTTGGAAAAACCATCTTTAAAATTAAGACGATGGGCCTTGTATCATTTTGTCGATATTCTCGTTGAAAGATTTGGTTCTATTTTGAGGTAGAAATTTAAATTATAAATATTATGTTTTAAAAGTCAAAGATCTTACTGGTAGGTAAAACAAAATGACTGGTTCAATATTAAACATGATTTTGTAATTTACTTGCAAAACAGTTCTTCCATTACTTCCAATTTAGCGGAAGTAAGTTTCTCTAAAAACTTCCTATTGGTTGTAACTGTTATTGATGTAGGGATGTTTACGTATTGACAGATGAGCATTAGAATGTTAAACTTTGTGGACGGTCATTTGCTTTCTTTTCGGTTTGATCATTTCTCCAAAAGTTCCCCTAGATTTGTTTTCGTTGATAAAAAGGGGGTTGACAATATTAAGTTTCCCTAGAAATATATCACTTACTATTTAATACCAGATCTGCATCATCAAGGCATCCAATTATGTATTAGCTCTTTTGGACCAATATCTTACATCATTTTTTGTAATATCTTGATCTTGTAATCCTGCACGTAAATATCTCATGTTCGTTTGTCTGCTGGTGATTCCCATTGTGTAAAGTACATGCCTCCTCCATCTAGATTTTTGCCTAAAGTTTATTTCTCTGACTATTGTTTGCTTAAACGCTGTATTACACACAACCCTGGCAGTCAAGATAAACGTCTACATTTGTAATCATGTTCTTGTGAATTTATAAAGTCGCTTCCTTGCACACAGTACCTTGTGTTGTGTATTTTAAATTGTTTGCGTAGCCTCGGGTGCCAGGCTCTTGGATGGCATGCAAGCTACCCTCTTTTATGCCGCCCACACGTGTTTCATCTTGTGACAATTGGTATTAACCCACTGCACCTGCTCTCACCACCTTTTTATCCCCTAAGAAGGAACTTATAGTTAAATTGCACAGTTGGTGGATTTGTTTCATAGATTTACACTAAATCCTTCTCAGCCTTCATAATAATCATCACCAGACACAGAACTAATCTTTCCCTGATTACTATGGTATGGTTGGCTCTTCACCTCTAAAATCTGTTGGTACAGTCTGCTGTCTGCCTTATGCCTAGATTCCTTATCGTTTTAGCGGGATTTCATGGTTAAATTTTGGATTAAGGGAAACTGCTTGTTCCCTATTGGAATATAAATCTGAATTGAGTGTCAAAAGACAGTGGGAGGTAAGTCCTTGGGAATTATGTTTGGAATGACTCTCTTCACATATGTTTATTAAGTTTCTACAATTTATTTGATTTTGAAATCTCAAGTAGGTCTCTCTTTTTTTCCGCATGCATGGCTCTGCTTTTAAGTTCATTATTATTCCTATGAAATTATTTCCATTCATTGCATCACACAGACATTTATATATGTTGAAAAGTTTCATTCTTGTGCTTGCTTCTTCTGAGGCGGAGAACAGTGATCTGGTTCCCCATGCTTTGTGTTATGTCTTTCTCTGCAGTGATATTATCTTTTCTTTTCTAGAAGAGAGTTGAATTTGTTTCATGTTATGCCTTCGTCGATATTTTCTTGTACTCATTACTCAACACGCACCAGGTGGCTTGTTTGTAATGCAACATAATTTATAGATGGTTCTGGTAATGTCAGGTTTTAGGTCTTCTAGGTATACAGTATACCTGGTTTCAGACTATGGGAAAGGGTTTTGTTTGGTAACAGACAGCATAAAGCCTTAGGTGGAACTTATATGTGCCTGTTATCAGTTTTTGATTTTAATCATTAGGAAGCTAGGAAGAGCTAGTGAAGCCAACTTTGATTCATTGGTGTAAGGCTTTGTTTTACTTGGTTGAATTTTGTCTTCTATTATCTGAATCTGATCTTTTATCTTGTTCTGTTTTGCAGTACATTGGATATGGAACTGAGGGAAGCATATTGGTGCTCCAGACCTGCTTTGACCAATTAAATATTTTTGGGAAAGACTTGAAGAATATGCAGCTGGAACCCATATTTGCATCAATTTTTAAACACATCTTGGACAAACCAAATTTCAGTACCGTGTTGTGCGAGTCAGTAAGAAGTACAGCAGTTAGTGAAGATCTTTTGGAGAATCTCTGTAATGCATTGCAACTTTCAGTACCCGAAAAAATTGGAGTAGGTCTTGCTTTATCAGATTCAGAAAATCTTGACATCAGAATATGTGGTATGGGGCATCTACCTTCATTTGTCTAGAGTGGTTACTTCGGTGTGATTTGTTAGTACTGTTTCTCTTTTTGTGATGTTTGATTAACTTGCGAATTTGTTGCTTGTATATGGGGTGTGCTTTGCAGGTAAGAACTTCTGCATGGCTCAAATTGCACAGCTTTGTGCCAATTATGTGTCAGTGGATTCTGCAGAACAAATTCAGAACATTCTTATCTTTCTTAACCGATCAGAAGGCCTTTGCAAGCATGTGGATTCATTTATGCAGATGCTATCACTAGTGCAGTTGCAGGAGGATTCTGAATTTATTTTAGCTCCATTGCTTTCAGATGAATTGCGTGAGGCCAACTTCTTCAGGTAATTTCTGCATTCACAGGTTATATTGTTCTCATCGCTTCTCAATTAATGATTCGGTCTGAATTCTACGATGGAGATCCTAGTAAATCATTAACATCTATCTCTTTTACTTCCCTAAAAAAAAACCCTGCAGTTTTTCCTGCATGAGGGCTTTGTAATTGTTTTCTAGCCTTAGTGCTTGTTCTCTAATTTAATCAAGGTCATTGACTTTTTGAAGCTAATTTTAATTTTGTTTTATTGGTGCAGGAATTTGGATATGCTTAACGAAAGTTCTGAAAATGATTTTGATACTATTCTAGCAGAAATGGAGAAAGAACTGAATATGGCTGACCTGATGAAGGAATTAGGTTATGGTTGTACTGTGAATGTCTCACAGTGCAAAGAGATGTTATCTCTATTCTTACCGCTGAGTGAAGTCACTGTTGCTAGGATACTTGGCACAATTGTGCGCACCAATGCTGGTCTTGAGAATAACCAGAATACCTACTTAACATTCTGTTCTGCTATTGGTAGCAGCAGCTTGTCTGATCTACCACTTTTAGATTCCTGGAACATTGACGTGCTCATTGATTCAATCAAGCAACTCGTAAGTTCTTGCTTGACCTTCTTGCTTCATCTATTTGTTATCTTGAATATTGATATGCTAGGTAAATTATTTCCACTACTAATACTTGAGCTTGAGTCACAGGCTCCTGGAATCAACTGGATAAATGTTTTTGAGAACCTTGATCATGAGGGATTCTACATTCCCAATGAGGAAGCATTTTCTTTACTCATGTCCATCTGTAGACATGCATGCCAGGTGTTTATTTATTTTAATTTGTTAATTGTATGATTCAAATGATTATATTGGGAATCAGCAAACACGAACTGCCTCTAGTTATTACTAAATTTTGCAACTGATATGAAGGATCCATTTCCGCTCCGTGCTGTTTGCGGTTCTTTATGGAAGAATGCAGAGGGTCAGCTATCTTTTCTGAAGTACGCTGTCTTAGTACCACCCGAAGTATTTAGCTTTGCACATTCTGGGAGGCAGCTTGTACGAAGCAACTACTACTATCCATGTAATTATTACAATATTACTTCATGTTGTCTGCAGTAATCTAAATAGATGCCTTATTGCAGGCATATGTTGATGCTGTCAACGGTCACAAGTTTCAACCAGGTCATGCAAATCATGCATGGTTATGTCTCGACCTTCTTGAGGTGTTGTGTCAGCTAGCTGAGAGAGGTCATGCAAGTTCTGTTCGGCCAATGCTCGAGTATCCTCTTAAGCACTGCCCTGAGGTCTTGCTGCTTGGGATGGCCAACGTCAATGTGCTGCTCTCTCATAGACTCATACTAATGCGTTCCCTAGTGTTTTCTTTCCGTCTTGGTATTTTCTTTGCGGTTTACTGATTTTGTTATTTTAATCTCAGACTGCATATAATCTCCTTCAGTATGAAGTGTCTTCTGTTGTCTTCCCCGCGGTACTAAAAAGTGCTACATGGAGTAGTGTGGTTCTTCATCTCTGGCATGTTAACCCTAGCATTCCATTGCGGGGATTCGTAGATGCGCTCAACATGGATCCGAACAATATGAGTAGAGTTTTGGACTTGTGCCATGAGCTAAAGGTACATTTATTCGAAATCATCTTCTGTTTTTTAATTATTTTTTATTAGAACTAAGTTTACTTTCTCCTTAACCCAAATTCCTCGCATAACTAAAACCTTCACTTGCAAAGCTGACACAATAGTTGGCTTAAGTCTCTGTTAAGCTTTTTCTGAACTGTGATTTATGATTGAGCACCTTGGCCATATTAGTTTCCCTTGCTGGATTAACTTGTTTGAGATTTTCTGTTTCTGTTGAATCAGCTTCTGTTCTACAAATTCATATTTCCTTGCAAGGAAATTTGATATATTCCAAGGGTTAGAAAGATAA
Source organism: Panax stipuleanatus (assembly GCA_020205555.1). Lineage (NCBI taxonomy): Eukaryota > Viridiplantae > Streptophyta > Magnoliopsida > Apiales > Araliaceae > Panax > Panax stipuleanatus. The sequence continues at coordinate 135,107,136 of CM035120.1, forward strand.
TTGTACCTTGATATTTGCTAACAAACTACTTTATAAGGTTACATTGTCTAGAGCTGATCCAGACGATACTAAAAAAAACTTTGTTTCCATGCTGTATGATCCCAGTGGATTCACCATGGTTATCTAATCTAGCATTCTGTATATATAGTTTTTTTTTAATGTTTGTTATCACTTACTTTAGTTACATCCATTTCATGTTACAGATTCTATCGCCCGTATTGGAGATGATTCCTTGTTCTTTTGGTATTAAACTGGCTGCCCTTGCTTCTCGAAAAGAACTTATAGACCTGGAGAAGTGGTTGAGCACTAATTTAAGTACATATAAAGATACTCTATTTGAGGTAAAACATAATATTGGGATATTCTCCTCTCTTTCCTTGGGAGTAAAGAGTACAAGCAGTGTTTGCTACCAGCATCTGATGCCTGCCTGCTTGTTTCTGATATTAACATTTCAAGAGAAGGCATACTTTTGTGCTGATAATTCATGTTATACTTGCAGGAGTGTCTCAAATTCGTAAAGGAGGTTCAATTTAGTGCTCAGGATATGACGGCCACTCGTTTCCATCAATCTGGTGCTCTTTGGAATATTTATTCCGAGACAATTTCTACCTTCTTAAAGGTTTGCTTTATCTGCTTGATTGGTCTGGCTGTTCCATATACTCTCTCCGTCCCGTAGAAGTTGTCTTAAGTACACTTTCCACACAAATTAAAAAAACTAAAAATAGACAAGAGTATAAATGAGTTCCCATTTTATCCACAATGGACACCATATAATTACAGTAAATATTCTTGTTTTTCCCTGAAAGTAGTGGACCCTATATTGAAATACTTTTTAAGGGTAAAATAGACTTCATAGTTCATATAATATTTTACATTTGAATTGTGTACTTCAGACATCTTTTGCGACCCAAAATTTTTCTGTACTTACGTGGGACAGAGGTAGTATATTATTGTATTCAATCTCATATAGATTTAATATCTGCATCTTTGTTCTCCTGTAGGTCCTTCAAGCTCATACAGGCTTGATTTCCTCTGTCAATCTTTCCGAGGAAATAGAAAAGTTGAATGGGACATTTATGCATGCTAATGTAAGAGTGAAGAATGGTGGTGGTACTGATTCATCAACTTCTGATGGATATGCAGACGACATCGAGACAGAGATCAACTCTTATTTCCATCAAATGTTTTCTGGTCAGTTGGCCGTTGATTCAATGATTCAAATGCTTGCTCGATACAAGGAATCTTCTGAAAAAAGGTAAATTTGTTTTTATTGTTTCCTTTTTGACAGTCTTTTACATATGCTGTATCATTTTCTCTTTACTTGTAGGACAACAGTTTTGATAGGTTTCCTTGATTTCTGTATCCAGTTTTTGTGAACCATGCCTTGTTCTTTTGATGTAATGTTAAAAGCGATAGAGATTTATTAATGGGATATGTTTGTCGACACTATTGGACATGGATTTATACCAATCTTACTTTTCAATTATCTGTATTATTCTTTTAAGAGATGTGATAATGGGTTCCATAGTTTAGCATTTGGGCCCCATCGTAGAACAAATTTTACTCCATTTAAACACTACACGGAAGCCTGGTGAAATTTGGAGTGTGTTTAACATTTCCCTTCTTTCAACTCTATTTCTTAGTGTGTGTTAGGTTGTACCATGTAAAATAACTTGTTCCGTGCCAGCAAGACCTTATCAAACGATTCAAACCTGCTTCCTCTCATTGTCCTATTGATGTCAATGAATATGTACATTGAACTGTATAAAGTGCCGTAAGCAATTATTAAAAACTAAAAAAAGTGCCATATGCAAATTTAACATGGTACAGAACAAGAATGTGCTTTGGATCTGTTTAAATGAGGATTGGCTTACTCATTGTTCATGTTCTGTGAGGAGAAAATCCGCTTTTTGTCTCATTATGTATGCATGCAATATTCTGTGTCTGCAGTTAAATCCTGATTTTCTTATCTAAAGTTCTTTTGAAGGTTTGTAATCATGTGAAAATTAAATGTTCTTAGTAATCTTAGAGAGAATAAAAAAAGGTTGAGTTTTATATTTTCTTTCATTTATGGGCTGCTTGTCCTTTTAATCTGTTAATTTTTGTTTGTCTAATAAGTATGATCTACTGTTGGAGCTTCTCTATTGGAAGTGCTTGATGGCATGCAATGAGCCTTTTACTTTATATGCTTATTCAATTTGATTCGTGATTATTATATGAACTGACAGGGAACAACAAATATTCGAGTGCATGATTGCAAATCTTTTTGAGGAGTACAAATTCTTCTCCAAGTATCCTGAAAGGCAGCTCAAAATTGTCGCGGTTCTCTTTGGTGAGTATATGTAGATTCTATATAGCATAAAAATAACTAGAAATACAATTTTCCCTTCATACCCCTGTTAATCTTTTAGTTGGTAAATTATCTTGAGTTTATAGTTCTGGTATAAATTCAATTTTATTCTCCAAGTATTTGATCCTCATCCCAATATTGTTAGTGATGTGATGCAGCAGGGTCATGCAATTCTGTTCTTTTCTTGATCTCATTTTCAGGTCATGTAAGAATTTGTTCTAATTAAGAAATGTTCATCAAGATTTGTGGGAAGTTCCCCCCCTTTTTTTCTTTATCTTTTTTTAACTTTGTGAAACAATGATTTACTTTCGACAACAAGGAATAGACATTTTCTGAACTATTTTCTTTGTAACAAAAGTCTTCTTAGTAAGTCTAAGGAAAAGCATTAATTGAAGCGGTTATCAAGTACTCAGTGGGGAAGGAGACTTTCATTGCTTTTGCACGTGGTTTAATTTATTAATACTCGACTTTATATATGCTAGTGCAGTAACAAGTTTTCCGAATCAATCAATTTTTTTTTTTGAGCAATGGCGGTTTACTTATATGTTGCTGATGCCACTGATTTTACTCAAATGACTACTTTTGGCCGTCATTAAAGTCTGAACAAATCATCGGAAATTCATTGTATCAGAATGGGGTAAAATTTGCGAATATGCGATACTGTATGCAAAAATGATAAAAATTCCTCATCATTCTTGATGGCAATCTCCACCACACTTCCAAACATTCCTCAAAGCACATTTAAGACACCTGTATCAATCAGTGAATTAAATTAATTTCAAATTTAGAACAGCAATTAGTCTTATATCTTCACTCAAAATGATTGCTTCTTTCTGTAATAACATGGTTCATTGCATACATTTGTTTACCCATGAGAAACTACTGAGATACCTCTTATTGACTAACATTACTACAATTTGAGCAATTAAAACTAGAACTTGAATTGGATTTGATTGATCCAACCAGCAAGCTAGGCTACACATCTAATTTGAATTGCATGGCAACTATAAAGATATATTAATTTTTGATAAATTATAACTAATAGAGATTTATAAAAAAAGCTTGAAAACTGATAAAAGCTGTAGATTGTTTGGATCTCTAAGCTATGTAAACTGAAATAATATCTGATTCATGCCGTCCTCCTCTCCCTCTCCTCGTCTTGGTGGGACTTTCTTATTTGATTATGTTTGTGTATATATATTTTTTCTTGCAGGATCACTTATTAAGCATCAACTTGTTACACATCTTACACTTGGCATCGCCTTGCGTGCTGTTTTGGATGCATTGCGCAAACCTGCGGATTCCAAAGTATGTGTTAGCTTCTGAAATTATTATTCTCTATTTTGAGCTTTTGTTTGGTAGTGCTACTATTATTGGCATTACCTATCTCTATGCAGATGTTTGTTTTTGGGACTAAAGCTTTGGAACAGTTCGTGGACCGCCTGATTGAGTGGCCACAATACTGCAATCATATCTTACAAATATCTCATCTACGTGGTACTCATTCAGAGCTTGTTGCATTCATTGAACGAGCACTTGCCAGAATTTCATCAGGCCATTCAGAATTAGATGTAGGCCATGTTAATGTTGCCGATCAACATCATGGTTCTATCCCTGCAGGACATGTGGAGGTTAATTTTGAATTCTATTTATTGATTCCTGTAAAGTAGTGCAACAGTAATGCATTGAATGGTAAAATGGTGCTATGAAGATATCTATAATCTTGCATTTTGACACTACAACAAACTTTTAGTGGCATAAGAATGCTAATTTGGCATTCCGTATTACAGCATGCTGAATGCCCAGTTTAGACTTGTGGAAAATACCTATTATGATTTGTATTATCTTGATCATCAATGCAGTGAATATATGCCGTATCTGCAGTTTATAGGAACAATACATGGCCTAGATAGTTCTACTATTGTAGGAACAATATATGGCCTACATACTTGTATGATATTTGTTTTTCTAAATAATATTACATGTACTTGCACAAAATTATTACAACCCTGCTTTCCTGATGTTCTCTACAATTTGGTCAATGCTTATTATATTTATTCCTGTTTATTGTGATTTTGTTTGAATTTAATCCAAAATTTACCTTTCACTGTTGTAGTATCAAATTCCAGGATTGATGGATTAATGGTACCTCACACATTGCAAAAAAGTTAAAGTTAGGTTCCTATGAAGCGTAATTATACCCTAACGAAGCGGCGTTGAAATTATGCTCATGCGCTGCAAAGAAATTTAAACCAAAACAACTGATCATCTCATGAAAATCCTTCATAACAAGGATACACCTCTTCACCACAAGCATCAATGCAGTGCACCTGATCCATTTGTTACTTGACAAACTACAAACTATTAACCCACAAATCCACGTCCAAGTGCTAACTGAGGGATTTCTTTACCACTCCTCTAACAGTCTTCTGTTCCAAAGGGCACTTCTCAACTCCATCTAGTCCATCCGTCCCGATCCCTCTCTACCCTTTGCCTTCCTACTAGCATAGGTTTATAAATAGTCTAATTTCTGAGTTGTTCTCAGCAGGGAAACAGATAAGGTATCATAACTAGCCTCCCTACTAGGCACCTATCTTGATTCTCTTCTCAATTTTCTGAAATAAAGACTCCTGGTTCGACTCCCGTTTCTGGCATAAAATATCTGATACTGTAGTCTTTCTTTTTAGTTTTCATTGCTGTGTTGTTTTATTTAAATTTTCTTTTTCCTCTTTTTTTGTCTGTGTTTTCAATTTGTGGATTTCTTGTATGCCTATGCTTTGTATCCTCTTTTTTCCTTTTCTTTTATCACCATGCACACTTTAGTTTTCTCTGGCTTACGTCCTTCACATATATGACTAGTTACTGTTTTTACTCTGATAGTTGAGGCTGTGGTTGGGTTTGGTCTGGGTTTCCAATTTGGCTTAAGAAATTTTCTTCTAAATTAGAGTTGAACAAAATTTCTTACTTAGTAATTAGCCATGCTCTAGGTATTGAATGATTTTCTTTACATTTAGATGTTGGGCTCGTCGTTCCCGTTAATTGGATCTAGTAGCACACAGGCAGGGCCACAACTTTCTTCTCCTGTCCAGCCTCAACAGAGGCAGCAGAGTTCTTTAGAGGAGCGAAATAAAGCCTCTGTACCATTGTCCAACTACATGAAGCCAGTTTTATCATCTGCAGGTCAACCTTCAGTAGTTTCCCCTAGTGATACATCCAGCACTCAGAAGGCATGTACAGAAATTATAATTAAGTTATTTTTAAGCTGGAGATCTTCTTATGGTACCAAATTTTGTTTGCAGTCGAGTTTGTTAGTATTAGTTTTAACCTTTTCGTCTATTCTGCAGCCACAGAGTACAGCCAATGCTTCATCTGCATTGTCTTCCTCTACTGGTTTTGTTCGTCCTTCCCGAGCAGCTACGTCAGCAAGTAAATATATGTTATTTCTGCATATGCTTATTCTTTTTACTGCATATGTGTATGTATTTACATTTTTAGCTGTTACTATGTCTTGCGTACTTGGTTCCCTCGGTTTCTGTTGCATGCTTTTGTAACTTTCCATCTAATACAGGGTTTGGCTCTGCTTTGAATATTGAAACTCTTGTTGCTGCTGCAGAGAGAAGAGAAACTCCCATAGAGGTATTTTAATTCGACCTCCAGTTAACAAAAAATTGTTTGGTCTAACTCAATTTCTTGTTCAGAAGGATCTGGGTGTACATAACATGTCATGTTAGGGGCCACTATAATTCTAATTTCAGGCTTAATTTTGCACAATTAGTACTATTCTATATGGCAAGCTTAGTTCATTTGAATATTACAATCTGGAGTGACTCTGGACCTAAGTTTGTTGAGATGTGATTAATTTTTTTTTCTGGCTGAACATTTTTCATTTCAATAGTTTTCTTCACTAAACTATTCAAATACGGAACCAGAAGAGTAATAAGAAAGGTACATTGTCCAAGGATGGTGATTTCCATTTTGGTGATTCTAAAGTGCCCTTGGTAGATCAGAGCTTCTCAGTTTTTTGTTCTGCATATCTCTGAAATCTCTGTGTTACTATCCAATTGAAAAGCTAGTGCTGAACAAGAATATTCGTTAAAGTAATACAACTTCATGTTCAGAGTTTTGTTTAGAATGTACTGATATATTAGCATCCTTTTTACAGGCCCCAGCATCAGAAATTCAAGACAAGATATCATTTATCATTAATAATTTATCTCTGGCTAATGTTGAAGCTAAAGCAAAAGAATTTTCTGAGTTTTTGAAGGAGCAATTCTATCCCTGGTTTGCTCAATATTTGGTGATGAAAAGGTATTAAAATTGCACTTGCTTTATGATTAGTGCTTTTGTTATGTGATGTATTAGTATATTTGTTTCTTGAACACTATTTAGAATATCACTGCTGTTTGGTATCATTGTCAAGAATGTGATCTAGTAGCTGCCTTTTTTCCTTATATTTGGATGTGCTATCTCATGTTTAACCTGAAATCTTTACAGAGCAAGCATTGAGCCAAATTTTCATGACTTGTACTTGAAATTCGTGGACAAAGTTAATTCAAAGCCTTTGAACAAAGAGGTTGTGCAAGCCACTTATGAGAACTGCAAGGTTTAGGCCCTATAACTATCTTTTGCATGCTTTCAGAGATTGTTATCAGTGGAAAGTTCTAACGTATATTTAATAATAATAATAAATTTCTCCAGGTTCTATTAGGATCTGAGCTCATTAAGTCAAGTTCCGAAGAGCGATCATTGCTGAAGAATCTGGGTAGCTGGCTTGGGAAGATTACGATTGGCAGGAATCAAGTTTTAAGGGCACGAGAGATCGATCCTAAGTCTTTGATTATAGAGGTTATAATTTTGTCTATGCAGTTTTCTTGTAGTTGACTTTGTTATTACCTTTCCCTGTACTTGTAGGGAGTTGTTTTCTTTGTCTATCATAAGTGTTCTAAATTTATTTATATCTGCAGGCTTACGAGAAGGGTTTGATGATTGCTGTAATTCCCTTTACCTCCAAGGTATGTTTATTCAATTGATCGTTGTGCATTTACTAAGCATGGCAATTAGTCATGTTGGATTTCTTTGTGCAGGTTTTGGAACCATGTCACAACAGCCTAGCATATCAACCTCCTAATCCGTGGACCATGGGTATTCTCGGATTACTTACTGAGATTTATGCAATGCCGAATTTGAAAATGAATCTGAAATTTGATATTGAGGTACATGTACACTTGTTTTACTTGTTGGAAGTGTCTATCGTGATTTGAATGCCTAATTAGGTATTTTTTTTATGTTTTTTGGCCTTCCAGGTTCTATTCAAAAACCTTGTTGTGGATATGAAGGATGTCACTCCTACTTCGCTTCTCAAGGACAGGGTGAGGGAAGTTGAAGGAAATCCTGATTTTTCCAACAAAGATGTTGCATCATCCCAACCACAGATTGTTGGTGAGGTTAAATCTGGTATAGTATCTACACTAAATCAAGTTGAGCTACCACTTGATGTTGCTAGTCCATCCCATCCTAGTGGCCATTCTCGGCTATTATCTCAGGTTTGTATTTACTTCTATGTTTATTGAGTGGATTCTTGCTATTATCTCATCTTTTCGGTGTTATGGATTTAACTTATTTGGTGGATTTAGTATGCTCCTCCTCTCCATCTGTCTTCGGCTACGTTAATGGAGGATGAGAAGCTGGCGGCTTTAGGCTTATCTGATCAGCTTCCTTCTGCTCAAGGGCTTCTACAAGGACAATCCCCATTTTCTGTTAGCCAGGTGTGATTGCAGTTTCTTCTGTAAATTGTTCTGTATAGAATAATAGAATCACTGCTCTGATAAGCTTGTGGTTGTCTGTCCAGCTTCCTGCACCAACATCTAACATTGAACAGCAAGTGGTTGTCAACCCAAAGCTCCAAAATCTAGGCCTGCAAATGCATTTTCAGAGGTTTGAAGTGTTTACTTAAATTCTCTTTTTTTCCCTGCGAGGTAGCTGATTATTTCCTGGAAGCCTTATTTGGTATGTTGTTGCAGTGTGCTTCCTATTGCCATGGATAGGGCTATCAAAGAGATAGTATCTAGTATTGTGCAAAGAAGTGTTTCTATAGCAACTCAGACAACAAAGGAACTTGTCTTGAAGGTTCACATTGTTGTTCTTTTCATCCTATTTAATGGTTAATAAAACAGTTATATCACTGAATCTTATATAGCATTATTTTTCTAATATAATGTGCAAGGGCAGGACTATGCTATGGAGTCGGATGAGACCCGAATACGTAATGCAGCACACTTGATGGTGGCAAGTTTGGCTGGAAGCCTAGCTCATGTGACATGCAAGGTTCTCCTGGATCTTAAATCATTACTGTTCCTTTCTACCACTACGACTTAAAAATAATTTCTGAAATGATTTCATTTTCGTAGTTGTGCTTGCTTTTAGTAATTGGTTACTGATGAAGGTAATTAATTGCTGCTAGGAACCTCTTCGTGGTTCAATTACAAGTCAGTTAAGGAATTCACTCCAGGGCTTGAATATTGGAAGTGATCTCATTGAACCATCTGTCCTGCTTGTTACAAATGATAACCTTGATCTGGGATGTGCTCTGATAGAACAAGCTGCAACAGAGAAGGTTTGGCTGCTAGATTCTTTTGTTGAATGTTGTATATTTTTTTTGTACAATATGTGATGTGGCATCATAGTTGATTTTCTTTTGGTATCTTTTAACAATTAATGATCCTAGAAGCTGGAAGGCGTATTAATTGATACATATGCTTCCATTGATGAAAAATAAGCAATATATTTAAAAGTATTCGCTGATAAAATATTAATAGTTTGACGTTAACTGAAATTGCTTCCACTTAAATTAAGAAGTCATATAAACTATTAATACATCTAGTATTGTTAACTATCACTCTGGCAGCGCATCAACACTGGATGTATTAAAGCTTAATAAGGTAAATAGTTATTTGGATATGGGCTCCAGATGCTTACCATTCTCATACTGCATGTTCTCTCATTCATGCACTTGGCTGCTTGGATTCTGTCACAGTTGTTAAGTCCGTGAACAGTGTGGAAGTAATCCTTCTTCAATTCAAATAGCGACGTTGAATTTGATAATCACGTAACTACAAGTAGAAGATTCTTATCACGGAAAGTAGGAGTTGGTTAGCCTGCTATCACATGTTCTCCCCCCCCCCCCCGCCCGCCCGCCAGCCCGCCCGCCCAAAGAAAGAAGTTTCAATAAATGCATGGAATTATTGTTAGGATGGGGCATGGTAATTGTAGCTAGCTGCTGTAAGAAAAACCATTATTTAAACACTCAGTGAATTTCGTTTGAAGTCTAATTTTTGTTTGTAGAGATCTTCCAATTTTCTTTCTCTTTGTGTTGTGTTGGTGCTTTGTGTCTGTAGGTGCAGAAATCCAGATGAGACATAATGTACTATAATTAATTAATTATAATGTTATAGCATTATTTGGATGCAGTGAGTTGTAAAACCAAGTTTATACCTTTTGAAGTATTCAGGGATTGATTTTCGGTTTTAAAAATATGGTGATATGAGTTTTGGGTCGATGCAAGTTTCATTTAACTATAAACCATGTTTCTGTTAACTTTAATGGATTCTTGTACTCATGGCTTTACAAAACTATGGTTATTCATTATCATACTCGAGGGAGTTTTTGCTGATTTTTAATTCTCTCTCTGTTTGTGCATGTATATGTGCTACAGGCAATACAGACCATTGATGGGGAAATAGCTCAACAACTCTCTATAAGAAGGAAGCAGAGAGAGGGTGTCGGTCCCGCATTTTTTGATGCAAGCCTGTACACACAAGGTCATATGGGTGTTTTACCTGAGGCTCTTCGTCCTAAACCTGGTCGATTATCACACTCTCAACAGCGAGTTTATGAGGTATGGTCTTGTTGTTTTCTCCCTTCATTTGTGAACTTTAGGTGAATAGGGTGGTTTAAAGATGTATCCTTATCCTTGTTACTTGGGGCCAAACTACCATATCCTAAACTAAAAGATAAACAAAAGAAAAGACGTATTCTTGTTTTTTGCAGGATTTTGTTCGGTTACCCTGGCAAAATCAATCTAGCCAGAACTCAAATGTGGCAGTGGTTGGTCCTTCAACTTCGGTCAGTGGTGGCCTGTCCCAGGGATATGGTTCAGCATCTGGACAACTTAATCCTGGGATTTACTCATCTGGGCTTGGAAACACAGGAATGGGCGCTGTTGCACATTCCTTCGATCTTGGCCCTGAGGAGCTGGATTCTGGTCCAGCAAAACAACTTAGGTGCTCTTTCTGCTCATTTTTATGTATTTCATCATACTCCTAAGTTGCAGCTAGTGATTCTTCTTTTACTGTTTTTTCTGTTGATTTTTTGTATGCAATATTTCAGTGTTTCCTCAATGCATGCTGGGATGGCTGATGGTCTTGGTCAACACAACTTTGAAAATGATGCTGTTGCTGCTTCATTTCCTTCAGCATCAGCCTCTGATTTGCAGTCTGCAGAACCTCCTAATGCTGTAAAAGTTAGTAAATCTTGAATGCATGAATATATATATATATATATATATATATATATGTATATTTATGTAAGTTCTGCTGAAGTTTCGTTCTCGTTATTGAGATGTGCATTATCTTCTTATCAGGAATCTGGAGTCTCTGCTCAGTCATTACCTTCAACTTCTGCGACTGAGCGACTTGGGAATAACATCTCAGAACCTTTGTTGACTACAGGCGATGCATTGGACAAGTACCAGCTTGTTTCAGAGAAGGTTACAAATTTCTTCTCTTCTCCTTTCACTAACTACTTCACTTCTGTCTTTTTAACAGTTGGTTGGGATTCTGTCACATTTTTTCTTCTAAGCCGCAACATGAAATTTGTTGTTTCATTAATTAATGCATTCTTTCGATATAGAAAGGGATTTATCAGCGTCTATGGTTATGAGACTTTGAAACTATTCCGAGTAATATTGGTTCACTAAAACTGGCTAGTATGTCTGGTACAGTCTTACCTGATGGTTCGCTTCGGTACTAGGGTATCTTTATATAAGTTATAGTTAAGAATTCACTTAGAATCTAAATTTAATAACCTAAGTTTAACAAGTTGATTGTTTTTTAAATAATTTAGTACAAATGTAATGTTTGAATATCTAATACGAAGTTATAATATTGATATTTGCGCAATTATAAGTTAATAACAAACAAATTTTTCGGTACGCTAAATATAATGTATTGGTACGTAAGAGTATTATGTTCGGATACACAAGTACCAATACGAGGTTCGTTAGGTGTTGTATCTGAGGTGTACACAACGCAGCCAGCTCACATATTATCAAACAAAGGTGTTGTATCTGAGGTTTAGATACGTTGGAAAAGGATTTGAATATATACGCGTTCAAGTTTTATAATTTTAAAAGGTGTTGAGTTAGCAGACGTTGAGGATGGGGGTTCTGGTGTAGCAATAAGGTGTAATTGACGAAGCGTAATCCCAGATGCCGATTATGACGGGAACACTAACATGTCAACCAAAAATATCTGAAAAAATAGGTCAAGGGCACAGAAAGTGACACGGGGAAGCCCTTATAGCTTAGTGGTTAAATATTGGCATGCCTGGTTGTAGGGACAGGAGATAAGGTTTTCAAATTACATCTTTGTCACTGAAAGAGAACAAGGTGTTGACAAGGTGAAGGAGGCCTATCAATTAATAATTTATTTTCTATATATTAGTATGTTCAATGTTTCCCTATGATGAATAAATCAAAGTATTATATGCGTATAACAAGAAATTTTAACTATTAAGTGTTCATCCATATCATGAAAACAGAAACACATATAGAAACTTGTACAAGAATTTACTTTGTTATGATGAATAAATCTAACTATTATATTTCTACATAAAGAAACTTGTACGTAGATTTGTTAAAATGTACTTGGATTCCCTATTTACGTAATTGTGATGATTGTTCCTTAGATTGATTTGCCCTTGACGTCCATATCACTATAGTTAAACTTTTTTTGTCCTTGTACATTCTGTTTTGTAAGTTAAGAGTGTCACATTTCAATCTCCTGTCGATTTAGAACTGTGTTTTTTCTAGAGTAACATCACAGAGGTTTCCCGACTCGAGTAACGGCTGACAGTGTTAGTGTTGAAGTCTTTGATCGTCTGAGAGGACCACTTGGGTTTCTTAGAAGTGTATGTGCTTAGTCCTAATTTTTCAGAATACGTAATAATTGTTTCCAGTATCTGGGCTCTTTCTGGAGAGTTTTGATTTGAGATGTATGTCCTTGTTGGGCACTGTTCCATTTTCTTAATGACAGTGGAACCTGCATCCACTACCCTTCAAATGTGCATGGTATAGACCTCCGTGTGTACACATTACCCCACAAACCACACAATGGGTAATCTATTATAAACTCTGTCCCTCACTGTTCCAATTTATGCACACTTATATTTTTATATAAATTATTAATTATGTATATGTATATGCATATGCATATTGTTTCCTACTTTCTAAAATATAAGATAATTATTGATTTTTTAAAAGTCAGTTGAGATATTTTATAACTCAAAATTGATATGGATAACTTTAATTGTAGTCAATAGAATGTTAAATATTGCAAAATATAAAGTATTTCTAGTTATAACATTTATTGCATTATAATTTTAAATACATCATATCAATTTTGAATTTGAAAAATATTTTAAATTAATTTTCAAAAAGTCAAGATGATCTTATATTTGGAACGGAGGTAGTATTAGTTAGAAAGTTCAAATATTTTTAGAATTTTATAAACAAATTTGTATGATTTAAAAAAGAGAACACATATAATGTTAACTTAGTAATGCTAGGATTCACATATATGCACACAGAGTATATAATTATATATTACAGTGTCCTCATTGCATCTGTTTTTCTGTATCATGTGTTCAGAATTTTTCATCAATGTTTTAGAAATATTCTGTACCGGTAACTGTCATCCGTCTCCAGTCAACTCATGGTACATGTTAGTTATATAGATAAACACATGATGTTGCATTGAATTTGACATAAATGAATTCTCATAGTGTAGACCTTTACTGGCCTGGAATTGTAGATTAAAATACAGTCTATTAAGTTTGAGATGAGTTTGCATGGCTCATTTTAAATAGGTGAGTTCAGCACTTAAGGTATCTACACAGTTTTATAATTGTGATGTAGATTCTTTGGGGCCCCTTTCTAATATGTATATATGCATATCTTGGAGGGGATCTATACGATTAATATATAATTGTTGATGTTTATGGGTTGGAAGGGTTTTGTAGTTCCTGATCTTGATCGAAGGCTGAGTGGTATCTCTCTTGTCTACATTCTCACAAATGCTCCCCCACACGTCCACAATGCCTTTTGGTTACGTGGTCTGACATGTCACTCAATTGCTTGATCTTCAAGATGAGACAGTAGAGACATGTCTTCGATAGTGTGTTTAATCTATTCTTCTTAATATGTTTGTTCATGATTAGTTCTCTTGTTTGTCATTTACACTCTGCGTGTAACATACGCATCTACGAAGCATTTTCCCTCATAAGAATTGCAAATGCACTAGCACATTCATGAATCTAATTTTTGCTTCATAATTAATTCCATCTGATCTGATAAAGCTGTTTCTAATTTCGTTCAGCTTGAGACTTTGGTGACCAATGACGGTATGGATGCCGAAATTCAGGTATATTTGTTCCATTTCTTTGTTTTGTAGCAGTATGATGAAATATTAGCTGTATCTTTTGCTTCTATACTAAGAATTTAAGAATCGATGTTCGTCATTGTACTTCAATATAATGACATTCTTTATAAATGTTCTGTATGAATTAGTTACTTCGTATGATAGTTGGGAGGTATATTGTGTAACATAATCAACTACCATGTGTAGGCAATTATTGCTGAGGTTCCTGGTATCATCCTCAGATGTATAAGTCGAGATGAGGCTGCATTGGCCGTTGCTCAAAAGGTCTGGCTATATTTGGAAGTCACTTTTATTAGTTTATATACAGTTACATATTATCCCAACGTTCAATTCACATAATGTGACAGGTTTTCAAAGGGCTATATGAAAATGCATCAAACAATTCACATGTTGGTGCTCATCTTGCTATTCTAGCTGCCATTCGTGATGTTAGCAAACTTGTTGTCAAGGAGCTGACTAGTTGGGTATGCATCCCTTCATTTGTTCTAGGACTCCTTGCCAGTCTAATAATGCTTACTTCTCAGTTAATCTTTTGTAAATTTAGGATGGCTCGTGATAGTTCTTCAATCAGTTAATTATAATGCTCTCTTAGCTAAACTCAGGTCATCGTTTCCCCCCTATTAAAAAGAAAGGCTCGAGTCTTCTGTCTATAATCAGATGAAATAAGAGAACTGATGATTGTTCTTGTGAGTTATAAAGTAACTATTTATTTAATTTCCTTTTTTACATGTATTGTAATTGGACCACTTACGAAGATATTGTGCAATGTGCATCCCCTTCTACTATATTTTATTCATGGTTCTTGATTTATTGCCAAGAAAAACACGATACCTGAAATAGTGAGCAGCAGAAGGGTATAATTTTCTATTAGAGAGATTGATTTGAGTCTTATCCAACAAGCATGTTACCTGCTGTGTCCAGCTGCATTTGCAATTTTTGAATATATGCAACCCAACATCTATTATCAGCATGACTCAGTGTTAGGTGCGTGAGGTATGATATAGTTCTAAGATTACCGCCACCAGGATATTCTTAGAGTGCAAAAAGTTCATTGCAGCATCCACTTACTACTGCTACTTTAGTCAATAAAAGAGGAGATCCAGTGCATTATGGTGTCTAATGTGCAAACAGCGTACTCTATTTGGAAAGAGTTTGAGGCTACTTTTGATATACCAGAAAGAGGCAAAAAAAAACAATATCTTGTCCAAGAACTTTTTACTGGTTGAATTACATAATCATGTCTCAAGTAGTCAAGTGTTATGTATGGCAATGCAGGTCATAAATTAGGACGGAATTAACAACAACAATAGTAATAATGTTCATATTGTTCTATTAAAATGGATGTAAGGCCTTACTGTCAAAGGTAATATTGCCTGGTACTTAATTCTCTCTTGTTTATGTTCTTATGATGTCTTATTTATTAGGCTTTGTGAATCATAGAACTGCTTTTGGCCCAAATGTAGTTTGACAATTTCTGTGATTGTAAATTTCGGTCACGTCTTTATGAATTTGACAATATTTTGCTAAGATCTACATATTATTATTAATCTCCCTACACTCAGCATGGAATTCTTGGCAACAGGTAATTTACTCCGATGAAGACCGAAAATTCAACACGGATATCACCGTCGGCCTTATTCGCAGTGAATTACTCAATCTTGCAGAGTATAATGTTCATATGGCAAAGCTTCTTGATGCAGGAAGGAACAGTATGTACAAGTATCAAATACTTCTTTCCTACATATTCATTGTATAGATTTATAGCACCAACTAGTTGCATATGTTGTGCAGAGGCTGCCACGGAGTTTGCAATTTGCCTCATTCAAACTTTGGTGGTTAACGATTCAAAAGTCATATCAGAACTACATCATCTCGTTGATGCACTGGCGAAGGTTTGTTCTATTCATTATGTTTTCAAATTTGTCTGTATTTTTATTTTTACAATCTAACGACTTTTAACTGCAGCTTGCAGCAAGGCCTGGATCTCCGGAGTCGCTACAACAGCTGGTCGACGTTGCTAGGAATCCAGCTACGAGTGCTGCTACTTTATCGGGTCTTACTGTTGGAAAAGAGGATAGACATTCTAGAGACAAAAAGGTTATTAGAAGTGCCCGTCTTTTCCCCTTGTTGCTGCAACAAGTCATGGGTCGGTACTATTTTTTATATTTGATAAAATGGATCTTACATTTTATTTTTGATGAAACAGGTTATTGGTCACTCTGCAGCAAGCCGCGAAGAGTACAATGTTTTGGATTCCATGGAACCGGATCCAATTGGATTTCGTGAGCAGGTAGGAATTGGTTTCGTGTTTAACATAGAAGTGGATTGAAATGGGCAGTACCATAGTGTGTGCATCTGATTATAACTTTCGAATTTTGACTTATCAGAGATGAAAGCAACTTTATATTTTTTTTATTTTTATTTTTTGCCCGGGGGGTGGGGGGGAGATGGGGATCTGGAACATACATCATTAGTAGGTGGGAATATCAATGGTTTTAGTTGGCAATTACTACCAATCTGGACTCTCTTCTTTTTTTGTCATCACATGGCAAACTCTACCACGTTAAGGTTTTAGAGAGACTTGCTCTTGATATAGCCAGATGATTGCAGGAGGTGGGAATAGATTTAATTTTCCGAAGATCTAGCTGGAAAAACCACTAATACTTTGTAACTTATTAAGTGTATTTTTCTTATTTTTACATGGTCTTCTCTTTTCGGCTGCTTCTGTGTTTTGTAGGTCTCAATGCTGTTTGCGGAATGGTATCGGATATGTGAACTTCCTGGAGCTAACGATGCAGCGTGTGCTCACTTTGTCTTACAATTGCTGCAAAGTGGACTTTTGAAAGGGGATGATATGTCTGATCGATTTTTCCGTCGTCTCATGGTGCCTTTTCATACCTATCTTTTCTCTTTCCTCCTTACTTGAAATTTTTTGAACCACGCCATTTTGAGAATTGGGAGTTAAACTGTTTGTTTTACTGCAGGAACTCTCGGTATCACACTGTCTGTCTTCTGAAGTTATAAGTTCTGGTCCTCTACAATCACATCAACAAACACAGCCACTATCCTTCCTTGCTATTGATATTTATGCTACCCTCGTCGTTTCAATACTGAAGGTAGTTTAATTGATTTTGGCAACCAGAACTTGTTGGTTTCCAGCTATATATTCCTTGTCTTCACTTTCTTCTTGTTTGTATTTCTAGTTTTATCCTGTGGACCAGGGATCAAGTAAACTATCTTTATTGTCTAAGGTTTGACTCCAAACTAAATATCTGTTGAAGCTCTTTGTTTGCTCGAGTGAGTTATATTCTTTGTATATATGTGGTATTTATGTAGGTTCTGGCGGTGACTGTGAGATTTATTCAGAAAGATGCAGAGGAGAAAAAAACTTCTTTCAATTCAAGGCCATATTTCAGGTTGTTCATCAACTGGCTGCTCGACCTGACTACCTTGGAGCCTGTCTCTGATGGTGCAAATTTGCAGGTATGGTTTATGGACATTTTTTTTTGCCATTGTTGTTGCTATTTTAGTTGTCATTGTGGCATCTATTTTTGTATTAAATTTGCTGTGTGCGCTTAGGTTTTGACAGCATTGGCAAATGCATTCCATGCACTGCAGCCACTTAAAGTTCCTGCATTCAGGTTGGTATGCCGAGGTGTCTCGATGTTTTTTATTCTCGGTCATGATATTGCATATGGCTGATATGCTTGTAACAAGTATCTTACCATATGTGTTAATTAATTTTTCAATATTGCAATATAGAAGGTTCTAATACCGGCTTCTTTTTTCCTTTTCTTTTATTGACTCTTTTTCCTGAATTTGTCATCACTAATTTTGTAAAATCTTTTAGCTTTGCGTGGCTTGAGCTTGTGAGTCACAGAAGTTTCATGCCAAAATTGCTCACTGGAAATCCTCAGAAGGGCTGGCCTTTTTTTCAACGTTTGTTGGTAGACTTGTTCCAGTTCTTGGAGCCATTCCTGAGAAATGCTGAACTTGGAGAGCCGGTTTGCATCTTATACTTGCTGGTGTTCCGAGTTTCTGGCTCCATTTCTACTGTCAGTGAATAGTGCCTAATATTTCCCCATCTCTGTTCAGGTTCATTTTCTGTATAAAGGCTCACTCAGGGTTTTGCTAGTGCTACTTCATGATTTCCCAGAGTTCCTTTGTGATTATCATTTCAGCTTCTGTGATGTTATTCCTCCAAGTTGTATACAGATGCGAAATATAATTCTCAGCGCATTTCCTCGCAATATGAGGCTACCAGATCCATCCACTCCCAACTTAAAGGTGTCTTACTGGTCAAAAGATGATTAAATTTAATTTGTTTTGCAATCAAAACTTATCCCTTTCTTTTTACTTGGCTAGATCGATCTGCTAGCAGAGATTACTCAGTCCCCACGCATTCTCTCGGAGGTCGATGCAGCTCTGAAAGCAAAGCAGATTAAGGGTGACATTGATGAATATCTGAAGGTATGTGGGTTTTTGGCCGACTAATTTGTTCGTTTTAAAATAGTGAAACTATGATAAATTCATCAAGACCAACCTGCATGCAGAAACCAAGTATCAGCAAAAAAATTGTTGTACCATGTGTATTCTTCCTTGATGCATATTCTCTGCTTTTAATATTTCCTGTAGACGAGGCAACAGGGGTCCTCGTTTCTTTCTGAACTGAAGCAAAAACTGCTACTTCCCCCCAACGATGCTGCTCGAGCTGGGACTCGTTACAATGTACCTCTGATCAACTCCCTTGTACTTTATGTAGGAATGCAGGTATGGAGCCTTTCTTTTTTTTTTTTATGTGCAACTTTCATCATTAGCACATACTTGCAAGGACGATAAATTCTTTTAATAGAAACTACAAGAGCACGTACAACTAAATGTGTTGGGATGTCTTTTAACCAAGAGAGGGAATAGATAAAAGTGACACCGCCTAGAAACCATCAAAGAAGCTTGAAGTGGACAGATTCCGTGATATACACTTGTTTGTTAGTCGAGGAACATCTGCTTTCATGTTTAAAAATGTTAGCCTCTCATAGGAGCCATTATTGGAAAATCTTTAATTGAAGTCCTGTTTGCTGATTAGGAAGCTATCTAACTTTTAGTCTTTCAGCATTTCAGCTGTCAAAGAAGGTGGCCCCTCACAGAAATCATCAAATAATTGTTTTCGTTTAATCCACCCTAACGTGTCATTTGATTTAATCCAAGAATGTCTGTATGTGGACCTTCCAAAAAAGCTTGAAGTAAAAATATCTCTGTTTTTTATGAGTTTTCTACTATCGAAGAAGATAATGAACGTGAATTCGTGAAAGAAACGAAATCTTGAATAGAGTATCTATAATCTATGAGGCTACGGGCAGTACAACACTACTTATCTAGCCAGCATACACGGTACGTTCCTAACCCTCATAGATTGCAATCTAACCCCTAAATAAACACTAAGCCTTAATAACGAACTCTAATCTGAAACCTAAACCTAAAATTGAAACCCCAAGTCCTATAATTGAAACCCCAAATTCTAAATTTTAAGCCCTTCCTTCACTGTCCTCCATAGTCGTCTGTAATGCTCAGAGAGAATCCATGGTCGTTGGTGCTACTATGACCAGATCCACCGCCTCAATGGATTGTCAAAATGGTGAAAGAAAGAATTCCAGCGTTACCTTTTTCACAGAGAGAAGCGAATATACAGATGGAGAGAAGAGAGATGGGATATCGTTTCTTTGCAGGGGTAAAAGCAGGGGAGGCGTACCTCGACTATTAACTGTAGCATTTCTTTTTTGTTTAGAATCTTTGGATCAAAACAACGTCGTTAGCGGACGTTGTATCCTTCTTATATGCACTGGGGTGTATCCACGGTTTTCACACAACCTATTTAGATAATCTCTTAGACGTGCTTGTCATTTCTTGGTTTTTTGATTAAGCTAGGTGTACTATTGGAAGTTCATATAATAGAAGGTTAAATGTAAACCCCTAAAATAAGTAGTAGTAATAGAGCGAAGTTAATTGAACAAAGTAAACATTGCACTCTTTGTTTAATGAATTTCATAATCCCATTTCCACCCATACAACTCCCATTGCCCACGAAAACTGTCTTTATAAACCTAATCTGGAATGTGCTATACTGTAGGCTATACAGCAGCTGCAGGCGAGAACTCCGCCTCATGCACAAGCGGGCGTTCCATTGGCTGTGTTTTTGGTGGGTGCTGCTTTGGACATCTTTCAGACGTTAATCGCAGACCTTGACACAGAAGGGCGCTACCTCTTTCTGAATGCGGTTGCTAACCAATTACGTTATCCAAACAATCATACACATTACTTTTCCTTCATCCTACTTTATTTGTTTGCTGAATCAAATCAGGTAACTGTGTTTCCTCTCGTTTCTTGTTTGCTGAATGATTAGGTTATTTATACATTGATTATTAAGATTTTATAGTGCACTGTGATGACAAATGGATATGGTTAGTAATGAATGCAAAACATGGTAGATAGTTTCCATGGTCTTCTGTATGGAGCTTAGCAAATGGCAATGATGTCTTATCTTGCAAGGGTGCTCATATCTCTATCTTTACTTTTCCAATTACAATTTTATCGACAGCCAAATGAAAAATGTTTCTTTTGTTTTTTTATTTTTTATTTCTCTCCACTATTTACTACTTGTCCATACCAATGTTCAATTTGTTTTACTCTCTTCGTTCCAAAATATAAGATCATTATTGACTTTTTAAAGTCAACTTAAGACATTTTCAGACTCAAAAGTGACATGGATTCTATTAATTTTAGTCTATACAATGACTATTGTAAACAACTAAAAATCATTTCTCATTGTAAGATTTATTACTTGCATAATTTTTAATAAATCATCTCAAAATTGAGTTTGATAATGTCCCAAAAGTCAATGATGATCTTATAATTTGGAACTTATAATTTGGAACGGAGGTAGTATGTTTTTTTTTTTACTACATTTTGATGTATTAGCACACTTGCTTACTGATCGTGTATTAAAATATGTTGTTATAAATCATCTTTTAAATAAGGATAGTCATGTGACCTCAATTTTTGTAGCAGGAAGTAATCCAGGAGCAAATCACTAGAGTTCTATTGGAGCGCCTAATCGTTAACCGACCTCATCCGTGGGGGCTTCTAATTACGTTCATTGAGCTTATAAAGGTATCCATTCTCTTTCAATCAGTGTGCAAGTTACTATAACTAAATTAAGTTTTTTTTCCCTCTCTAAAATCCAACTCGTGCTTCTTGAGCAGAATCCTAGGTACAACTTCTGGAGTCGGTCTTTTACAAGGTGTGCACCCGAGATTGAAAAGCTCTTTGAGTCGGTCTCTAGATCATGTGGGGGCCCAAAACCGGTGGAAGAAGGAGTGGTCTCCGGTGGGTTATCCGACATGCACTAATTTTTTTTGTTTCTCTGCTATTTATCCTGTTGTATTGCACTTTAAATAAAGCACTTCTGTTGTTGTACGATGATATACTTTTGACGCCATCCCATCTATCCTTTTGTTATTTTTACTTCACCCCATACAGTCTGTCGTGGAGTTCTTGTTATGAAAATTTTAGTGCTAGATGTTCTGTAAATTTCAAGGATAATGTAAAGTTATTTTCA
This sequence comes from Panax stipuleanatus, assembly GCA_020205555.1. NCBI lineage: Eukaryota > Viridiplantae > Streptophyta > Magnoliopsida > Apiales > Araliaceae > Panax > Panax stipuleanatus. The sequence continues at coordinate 135,128,812 of CM035120.1, forward strand.
CTTCACCAAACGTACTGTGGAGTTTTTGTATGTTCATTAACCGATTCCAAGAAAAAAATTTTTGCCCTGGGTCTCCGGTAGGATAATGCTTGTTTCCTTGGTCGTTTTCTTGGTGTTTTTTAGCATGATAGCAAAGGTTATGTGATGATATATCAAGGAACTTCGTACGTGCAAGATTGAAGAGCTACTGCTTATGTCCAAATTGATGGGAAACTAATTGTGTTAAATTACCAGGGCACATCAAAAATACTCCTAAAAAAGAACAGAAATTCAAAAAATTGTACAGCACACATTAAAAAGCTATTTAAAAAGAAAAGATGTTCAAAAATTCCTGCCTGTTCTTTTTTTGTGCATGTATGTCAATAATTTTCCTAAAGCCCAGAAAGTGTCCATGGTAAAGAATTCATTTAAAATTTTAATTTACCGCGAGAGAAAATTGTCCTTTGGGAACTGATCCATGCAGTAGTCACCATGTCATTTGGTTTATGGAGTTTTACCAAATCAATCCATCTACCCATCCTGAGATTGGATGTGTAGTATTTAACATGACTTGTTTGCTTATTCATAGTAACAAGCTAGAAAGAAAGAAAGAAATCATTGTGCCAAACAAAACATTACTAAAACAGTGTAGAAAGAATTCGATTATGATAAATGTTTTAGGACAACAAAGGAAACAAGATTGCCAACTACATTTCACTCTGATGCTTTACTATTAACCAAAAAAATAAATTCCCATTGCCCTTGGACAATCAAAAGTACAAATTAAACCTAACAAGAAAGTATACCGCCAACAACTCTTGCTATCTTTCTTAAGCCTCTCTACGAACAAAGTAAAGCTTACCCATGACATGGAGAACAGCAACAAAAGCTATAAAACCAATACTCATGACAAGAACAACATTAGGAGAAATCTTAAGACCAGGGGCATCATCTGTATAGAACTGGAGCATGTTTCCACCTGCTCCTCCAGCAGCACCACCAGCACTTGTTGTCCTCCTCCTGCGCAGGTTGGCAGCAGATGCTGCTGCACTTCCTCTCTGGGGAGCTCCTCCATTCAAAGCCATTTCTGTACCTAACATTTAAGAATTTAGAACAAAACACTCCTAATATCATCCTAGTCACTTGACCAAACATGAAGAAATGTGACTACACGAAAGAGAAACAAACATATGAACGATATCATAGGCAAGCAATAATGATTCCCGAATTAACATATACTGTAAAACTGAAGCAGTTTCTTCACGTGAACAAAATTAGCTTTACAGCAAGTATAGAAGCATCAACAACCTCAATATCACTATTTCATAATAGTCAAAACGCCTAAGCTTTGATAGGCCGTGGAACTCCAGAAGTTTTCTTCCAAATTTTAATTAAAGCACGAAAGTGATACTTCAGAAGGGCACGAGTAAAAAATTAATTTTGTACAGCTAACAAAATCAACTTCATAAAGTATTGCCTTGAAGAACATAATCTGGCCTCTGTAAAAACATTACACATAGCATCTCTAGTTTGGATGTGATTTTTGAGGGTTCAATTCACATGTAACCAGTCTCCACGCACAAGTGCAACGTGAGAAAAAGGAGAGGAAAAGAGAGTAAAGTTGTGAGAGAGAAAAGGGAGCTTAGGAAGTTGTATCCAGTTTTAATTGAATTGATAACTGCTTTACAGGTATAAAATTAATGAAATAAGTTAAAACTCTTTTTAGGATAAGATGTGACCCAATTACACAAAAAAAAAAGTGGTTACAAAAAGCTGGAGGTTTTATAATAAGAGATACCAAGGGACAAAAAGTAAAATTCAAGAATCAAGTTAATAATGAGCAGTTACTAACGTATGAAATAAGTTAAACTCTTTTTAGGATAAGATGTGAGACCCAATTACTCCAAAAAGCGGTCACAAAAAGCTAAGCTGTTTATAATAAGAGATACTAAGGGACAAAAAGTAAAAATTCAAGAATCAAGATTAATAATGAGCACTTACTAAAGTATTGCAGCAAAGAGCAGGAGACATCCATAAGGAAGTACTTCTCAAAGTTTATAGAGAATTGATATTTCCACAAGTGAAAGTGTTCGTTCCACAAGGTACTCTCTCACATAAGTGTGGATCCCACTTACTATTCATATGATGTGAGGAAGAGCTTGTGGAACTATCAAATTTACTTGTGAAATATCAATTTCCAGTTAACATATAGCCATAAAAATTGAAGTAATCAACATAAATAACATTTTGTTCGAACCATTAGGTCTATTACTCTGACTAAATAAAGTTTGCATGTCCCATAATATTAAACTGTCATTGTGTTATAAAGTTGATCGTGTAAATCTATACATATATGAAGCTACACAGAAATCTACCCACATTTATTTAAAAAACAAAAAAATCATAGCAATCAACATAAATACCTGTTACATTTTGAAATTACATGCAAAAGGAAATCAAAATTCACAAACTTCAAATAATATTAAGAAAAAAAAAGGGTGGTAGTGTAGTTGGTATCTCAGTATGAATGCAGATTAAAGCTTTTAGAGGACCCTTCTTTTGTTCATACATGTAGCAGAAGCAAAATTCATCTGACATAAAAATAAATTACTCATTAATATATTCAACTCTTCAACTTAGCATTTTTCACCTTTATTACACCATGAACAATCTTCGACAGATCCAATTCAAGAAAACAATAAAATCAAACAGATTAATCATCAGAAACCTATCATAAATAGCAGAAATCACTATAATTTCCACCTAATTTATGCTCAATAAGACAAGTGCTACAAATTTCATAACCTTTTCCCTTCTTACAGAACCTTAACATTTTTCTTAAAATTCGTACTCTTAAATTTATGCTCCGGATGAAACAATTTGATAGAAAACAACATTTTCTTTTCAGTACTATTATATCCCTAACCAAACCCAAAAATTCGAGTGAGATCAAAAAGAAACAAGAAGAAATGTTTAACATGCCATCAGATTTTCACCTCTACTCAGATCTGAAAGTAGATCTACAGCTCCTAATCAATGCATCAAAAACAACTAAACGAAAAACACTAAACACCTCAAAAAACTAGATCTTGCCATTCAACTCATGACGACAAACTAAATCAACAATCAGAAACACAATTCACATATATATAATCAAAATTACATTCATGTTGTAGAGAGAATTCACCTTAGTCTTGCGGTCAAAGCGGAGCGATTTCTCTCCCTCTAGATTTCAGATAGGCCGCCTTTTAGAGAGAGAAAGAGTCCTGACTAGTAAACTTATCCTCCTCCTCCTCTTTACTTGACGCAATTTATACGTGGTATATAGAAGAGGAGGCCACATATCCCGAACCAATCACTTTACGCCACATAAGCTACGTGTCCCACACCCCAAGTTTTCCATTTCTTTTTATCTTTTTAATTCAATTAGAAAACGTGGTATTTGAAATTTAGAGCCCAAATAATATAATATCCCACTTTATATAGTAGATGATGATCTTATTAATTGATTGTTAAGAAAATCCGCCCGCCCGCCCGCCCGCCCGCCCGCCCGCCCGCCCAAATAATTCATGAAATATTTTCCGGTAGTATTTATTTAATATTTAACTGTAAAATATATATGTAATTATGTTTATCTGGAAATTATATAAATTAAAAAAAAAAACTATTTAAGAACGATTTTGAAGTCGATATAAATTTTCTTCTCAAACTATTTCTTAGGTTTTGGATTTGGAGAATGAGAGAATTAACGTGAACCATTCATTTATGATATAGGCTATTTATAATCAAAGGTAAATTACTTAATACAAGAATTTATGTAGCTGATTTGTTGATTTTGCTCATTTTTTTTAGGACAAAAGCTTTTTATCGTTTGTTCATTTACATGACAGCAGTAACAATGTTTTACAAACGCAACTGAAGCAGTATTTGTGACGTTTAAAAAGTTGTGATCTTATTCGTTTACGATCAATTTATGTTATTGAAATTGTAATTCTTGTTCGGCTAGATTTGCAATGATTGCGGCTAAAATTGTACAAAATGACCAGAAAAGACATGAATTGTTATATTAAATATATGATAATAAATTAATATATAATTATACAAAAATAATAGTTTATGGAAATAAAATTAATATTGTATGTATTATAATATCAATAATATAGTACATCTTTTTCAAAATATAATAACAAAATAGTAATAATAAGGAAACTGATATTTTCACATATTAAAATAATTTTTCCACACGAGTCTCTTTCTCATGAAGGTCAGACCCACTTACTATTAATGTGGGAGAGATCGTAGAAATATCAAATTTTTATGTGAAAATATATTCATCTTTATCATCTCTTCACCTACCATCTATCCACACAAATTATCCCAAATTACACATTTTTCCTTGTTCATCCTCTTCTTCCCCTCTTTTTTTCCATCTATGTTCATTTTTCTTCTTTCTACTACTACTTATTCTTAAGCATACAAAACAAAATTTTGTTCTCTCCAAACAGATTGTACGATAGGACAACCTTCTTCCTCGTTCATTTTCTTACTACAACAAATTCTTCAAAGAAATTTTGAAAATAATCAAATTGGACTCAAAATGCTAAAAATGCACTAAACACAGGGAAGCCGAACATGCACTTAGTCATCCTTTTGGGGACGGAGAGAGTATCATTTTTCATAAAACAACATTAATGAATCTGCAGTATGTGTTACATACGACGATAATAAATACTATCGTTTGTGAAAATATGGAATAAGAGAGAATTAAGAAAAGTCTCGAGCTAATTTAGTCTTTCACATCGCTTAAACACGATAAATCTTACAAACAAGAGAAACAGAGCAGTTGCAGAACACATACTAAATTCTAATCTTTTCATAGCAATGGAAGCCAGTACAGTGTACAACAAGGAACACAGTAATTGTGATGCAATAACCGATGGCCACAATACATGTGGCCGAGAAAAACAGAAGCAAATGATCCAAGTATACAAGCTGCTGTAAGTCCTCTGTTTATTTGAATTCCTAGATACTCATTACAGCTACGCGATGTGAAGAAATCAACTTATGGGGGCTATCAAGGAAACACTGCCCTTCTAGAGTACTTCAATGGCATAACAACAAGTTACAAATTAGATTTTGATCAACAGGGTAGTCGACAAACATTTAGGGTGAATGCTTAATCACTAGTTCTCTCTTCGGCAGACTTTCAATAAGCCAAAAAAGGTGAATTAGTGTTATCTATTAGCAACCCTTCCAATGACCATTTTGGAAGTGATAGCTGAAGAATTGCTGCTTGAGGATGTATTGCGACTATACACGTAAAACCAATACCTATTGCTGTTGTCAGGTAAATCGGCAGATACCTTATTCAGCTGATGCCCGAATTCTCATCATCAAATAGCAGGTGAAAATTCACTTCCTCTGGAAGGATCTACCACCTTTCTGTCCAACTCCAGTTCCCGCTAGACCAGATGACAGAAGAGATCTGGAATCTGGGCGCCATTTTAACTCTTTCAAAACGGAAAATAATGCTGCTAGTTCTGAAGTTATTTCAGTGTCCTTTATATTGTTGCATGAAACTACTCTAAGCCTCTTAAGCTCTTTCCAAGATAGAACTACTGGGTCTAAACAATCCACTGTAAGTAATGAGCACCCCTCCAAAGAGAGAAGCGTTACTCTCCTACAAAAAGAAAAATCAGCACTTAAGTTCAAGAATTGAAGTAAGGTAGAGAATTATCAAGTTATACTAATATTTCTAGTTATCAATCCCATACAATGATAAAAGGACAGCTCCAAAATATAAGAGCTATTTTGACTATTTGAAATCAATATAAAACTTTTTCTAATTCAAAATTGATATGAATTAATTTAATTTAGCCTGTAGAATTATGAATATTGTAAATTATCTAAAAAGTGGAGTACTACTAATTCCAAGATTTAGACCAGCTTTCAAAAGTCAAAATGCCTCTTATATTCTGAAACAGAGTTGGCATTAAATAGCAGCAGTTGTCATGTTTAGACTATATCCTATACACCCCATTGCAAAGTTTTTGGCTTCTTTACTAGGATACCTTGTTAAATAGCCATGTCTTTTAGTCTGGTAAGTGGTAATTGCAGTTGGCCTCCAGTAAGATTACAAAACATTAAAGTATAGGCTATTAGTTCATTATAGACTTCTGCAGTAAATCCATATTATCATTACCATACCGCTTCATGGTTTCTGTAAGTCATGTGTAAAATAGTTGGTGTAGAAGAAGTCAAGAGTGCATTTTTTTTAATTCAACGTTTTATAATGACAACTATCTTTTGGATGTGACAAAATTAAGATTCCCAATATAATGATAAACTTTCAACATTGCAAGATTTATGAGGGAACATAATCAGTTGAATTTGCTTTCCAAATGAGAAAACACTTTTTAAGCAGATAACTACATTTTTTACACACTCCACCTTAATGTGAATTTTTTCAGTTAGTCAAGCAAATGAATTCAATTTAGGCATAAAAGTAACAATATAATTTCTTCTTCATAAAATTGACTGAAAAGGCGACCCATTTCTTAAACTTTTCATTGTCATCAAAATTAACAGCAGAAGACAGGCAGAAAAGGTAAAACCCAAACACTCAGTAACATATCTTATCAATAGTAACCTCCTTAAAATAATACTCCTATATAAGATCACTTAAGACATGAAGTAAATGAAGTTTAAGACCATACCTACAAATGCTTGCATTTCCAAATGTAGCATTATCCAATCCCCAACAATCCTCGAAGACAAGCTCTCTAACAGATCGACAAGCTAGAAACAATGCTCTAACACCTTGCTTATCCCGCAACTGACAGCGCTGTAAATGCAATTCTTCAAGAGCAGAACAAGAACCCAGATGCTCATCAGGACCCGGACTTGTATCAATATTCTTGCAAGACTGAAGCTTCAAAGTCTTCAAATTTGCACAATACGACAGCGCTGCTAACCACCCACCATCCATCCTATGGTCACAAAGGGTCAACTCCTCCAGCATTTGGCAACACTGGCCAAGAGCTTTGATTCCATCAAAGCTCCCCTCACAACCAACCAGCTCAAGCTTTACTAACCGCCTACAACCTTGAGCCAAAATAGTCAACCCAATATCCGAAATCACTGAATCATAAAACCCATCAACACAACCAATCAATTTCAGAATCTGCAAATTCTGGCACCCCGAAATCCCTTTCAACACAAAATCCGAACAACAGTGCAGCTCCAGCTCCTGCAAAGTCTTGCACTCCTCTGCAACACAGGTCAACCCTTCTTCACTCACACCTATTAACACAAGCTTCCTCAAATTCAAACACCCTCCAGCAAGAACCCGAATCCCCTGATCAATCAAACCCGAATCCAACAAATCGTGTTTCCTAATAAACCCATCATTTGAAACACCCGAATTTAAGTGAACCAATACAAACTTATGACTTAACAAGATCCCTGAATTACGCGGCGATTTAATACAAGCTCTAACAAGATCAACATCAGTTAAATTAGGGAAACGATAAATCAACCGACCCGACTCAAGAAATTCCCAATCTAATAGCTTAAGAGAGTGAATTAACCTGCCACTGAGTTTCTCCCAGCGCTTGCAAACTAGTGAGTTGGGGATTTGTTGAGATTCCGGCATCTTAGACAGAATAATACATAAAATCTGGTCGGGCAATAAGGAAGTATAATCTGGTCCAGAACCAACATTAAATTCTATATTTTCCAGTTGGGTTTCATCAGAATCAGTAGGGGGAGTGCTTGAAGTGGATGGAGAATGAAGTCGCATTTTGAGAGCAACATGCTTTAAAGCTTCTTGTTGGTCTTTTGAAACGAAGTCTGGCAAGCTCTGGCGCTTCTTCAATGGCGGCAACTGACTGTTCCTTGGTGAAGATGGCATTGAATTAGGCCTAGGTTTAGGGTTTCATTTGATGCTCAATAAAGGTATACTGCGCATATAAACCCTCTATTTTCTCTCTCTAAAATTCAACAAAACAATAGCAATTTCTTACTAGGGTTTCATACAAAAAAAACTCCAGGGTTTCATAAAAATAAATTTATGTACTCCAATTCTGATCAACAGATTAGATTTGTGGGGCGAATATTTTCTCTCTCATGGATTTATTTTTTGTTATTTTCTTGAAGGTAACGATCTTATGTGAAAGGAAGCAAGTATTTATTTACAACACTGACTACTTTCTAGCCACGTCAGCTAATTCCTTTAGTTTTGTTTCGTGTCATGTTTTAAGTGGATGTCTTATTGTGGCATGTTTGTGGTCATCCACATATGATAACTCCAGGCTTAGGTTACTTTGTTTTATTATTACTTTATAATTGAGTTACTTCTATAAATATCAAGACATGACAAAAGACTCATGAAAGGGAATGAAAATTTTGTTGTTACTTTTGGATAGATTTTATATTAGAAAATTCTAAAACTACATACATATATATATATATATATATAATGATAAATTTATGTTAGTTTTAAATATTAAAAAAGAGATTTAGATATTATTATTTTATTTTATCTCTTACAGTTTCATCTTAGTTGCAATCTAAATTAATTATAAAATTAAGTAACATATAAATATTTTTTTTAAGGGAAATGATATTTTTAGTGCTAGAAATACCAATTCAACTCAATTTTACAACATATTTTGCACATTAATAATGTTTACATAAAGCTCACATACATATTGTGGGCTCTACGTACCAGGCGGAACCCATAAATATGCATGTGTGTATATGAGTTTTATGTGACCATTTTTTATGTGATAGTAGCATTGTTGTTTGCGCAGGTCACAAAAGTGCAATCATCCTAATTAAGCTCTTAGTCAAAAAATGAATAATTTTTTTCGGCATAAATTTTAAGACTTATTAAAAAAAATGAAATAGTATTTTACCCTCTGTAATTTTAAATTCACAAAAGAATGGGCAGAGACTGAGTTTAGGAATTGAAGTTGTTTAATTCTATGAGAGCAGCCCTGATAAATTGCATAAGGAAAATTCATCTCTTTAGGTTGTTTGGATTGTGGATGGGTTTGTTTTGTTAGAAACAGAGAATATTAGAAACAGAGCATATTAGAAACAGAGCAAATGTCTCTAAGTAGTCCATGCCAAGTGTCTGAGTGACCCCTTTAGCTAATAATATAGCTTTATATCTATCAAGAGTACCATCTGAGTTATATTTAATTATGTAAATCCACCTACAACCAATACATTTCTTTCCTGCAGGTAAAAATGTTAATTCTCAAGTATTATTTCTTTCTAAACCATTTATTTCAGTTTGCATAGCTTGAACACCACTCGAGATTTAACAGCTTGATAATTAATAGGTAGAAGGTTCAGAAAGAACAGAAGTGGCAACAAGAAGCTTATGATATGATGGAGAAACCTGAGAATAATTAAGAAAGAGAAACAGTAACAGGATATGAACAAGTAGAAGCAATGGAAGAATGAACTTTAGAAGGAATATTATAGTTTTTGAACCAAACAGGTTGTTGCCTTTGTCGAGATGGTCTAACAAAAGGAGTAAAGGAAGGAACACAACTAGTAGGAGAAGATGAAACAGTAGGCTCAATAACATGAGAGGATGGGACACCTGTTCCTGTTACACCTATTCTTGTTTTATTTTATATTTTTTTTGCTAAATTATTTTTATGTTCTTGTTCTTGTTGATATATATGATAATGCTTCTTTTGGATTGCAATTTGATACTTGTCATCCACTTTACTTACAACCTTCTGATCATCCAGGTTTGGTTCTGGTTTCTCAATCATTGAATGGTGCTAATTACTCTAAATGGAAACGATCTATGACTTTAGCTCTTTCAGCTAAACTAAGGTTGTGTTTGATAAATCTGGCGATTAAGATCTGAATGATTATGATGTCTTAATAAATTAGATCATCTGAATGGTTATGAAGTCTGAATCTAAAAAACTGTTTGATAACTAAAATGTAAGTTGTCTCTTAATGACACTATTTTACTATTTTAAAGGGTAAATTTTTATTTAATAATTTTAAATATTCAATTTAATAAAAATGAGTGAATAATATTGTTGAATATATTTATATAAAAAAAAATTATTAAAAAAATTTCATTAAGAGGTACCTCTTAATTATTAAGATTTCATTTTCTGTCTTACTGATTAAGAGGCATTCAGAGGTAACAAAAAAAAAACAAACAACATCATGCCTCTTAGCGAATAAGAGGCAGACCATTAAGAGACAATCAGATGTAAACAAACAGCACCTAAAACTAGGAATGATAAATGACAACTATCATAAACCTACTTTTGGCTCTGCGTATCTGATGCACTGGGATGGATGTAATGATATGGTAATCAACAATGCTACTATCCAGTGGCGGAGCCAAGATCCCTAAAGGGGGGGGGGGGGGGGAGCCGGACACCGGCGAGGGGGGGGGGCGGTGGGAATGGTGTGGGGAAGGAGGTATAATATACATCGACATTTTTCGGCGTGTGTGGCGGGGGGGGCTGCCACCCCGTGCCCCCCCTTGGCTCCGCCACTGCTACTATCATATAAAAAATCTCACATAATGCTCACATACACACACATGCATACTGTGGGCCCCCGCCTGACATGTGGGGCCCGCAATATATATATGTGTGTGTATATGAGCATTATGTGAGATTATTTATGTGATAGTAGCATTATTTTATGGCCATCTCATGGTTACTTAATTCCTTCACACCTGAGATAACTTCTAGTGTGGTGTATTCACCAACTACTCTTGAGATCATTTGAACTGATCTAGAAACTAGATTCACTCAGACTAATAAACCAAAGTTGTTTCAGTTAAGAAAAGATATATATAGGAGAACTTACTCAAAGAAATTTGTCTATTGTTGGCTATTATACTAAGTTCAAAGTCTTGAGGGAAGAACTTTAGAATTTGATTGGAGTACCTTACCTAAGTGTACTTGTGTCTATAGTTGTGTATCTGCTATACTTCAGAAACAAAACATTCAGAATGAAATATTGACACAATTTTTAATGGGGCTCAATGATAGGTATACAAATGTAAGGGACAAAATTCTGCTCATGGCCAATTCTCCAACAGTTGAACATGCTTAATTATGCTCTGTTATTGCAAGAAGAAAAATAGAGAGAATGTGTTATTTTGAGTACACCAGGACCAACTGTTTCCGAGACCCTTGTCTTAGCAGGTAAACATTTTTCTGAAGCAACCAAAGGTCATAAGCTCTTTAAGAAAAAATATGCTACTGTGTGTCATTACTATCATGAAGAAGGACATATAAAGGACAAATGCTTCAAATTACATGACTATTATTGCTGCTGCTAAGCTTGGATACTGAGCTTTAATGAGAAGCAGAGATAGATAGACTCATCCTTAACATGCTTCTTCTCCTCTTTGTATAGTGCAGATTGATGGTAGCTGACACAAGGAGTCTTCCAAAGGTACTGCATTTTTATTTTGGGGTAAAATTAATCAACATTATATATATATTTTAAAATATATATATATATAAGTGTAATGGATAAATTGATTCCACTGTAATTTTATAAAATTTTCAAATATATGGGGTCAAATTGAAATTTTTATACTCCTTTATATATGTATGTCCCTCTAATCTCCTTAAAATAAATAATAAGTTAATTTATATTATTTTTAAAAAAATTACGGAATTAATTATTTATGTATAAATTTGTGATTAGAAAAGAGTTTTAGGGGTCAGTAAGGTATTTTACGTTTCCAATCAGAAGCGCAAAATTATATAAAAAAATTGACTTAGCTAAATTATTTATGACGGTAAAATATTTTGAGCCCACTAAATAAAAATTCTGACTTGGTTACTGGTTAGATGCCCATTTATTGGTACAAGAATTTCTTGTAATGTTTCTATTTAATTTTATTCCCAGTAATGTAAAAAAAAATCATTTTGATAGAACATTCCAATCATTAGATAAGAGGTTCCTACTAGATGTTAAGATAATAAAATTGAAATGTGTAATATAGATTGTTAAATAAATAAAAAGAGAGAAAAGAATCCAATCCAATCCAATGTAATAATTATATTTGGAGAACAACAAAATCTTATGATTCCAAAATGATATGTCAATATCCTCTTTTTTGCCATGCTAAATTGTAATATCTCTAATAGCCCAAAGTTTTGTAGGAGGAGATTTTATTTGGGAGTTTGTGGCTGGAAAATTAGTAGCATAATAATAATATAAAAAGTGACCCTTTCACTTTAGGCCCAATTTTAAAGCATCATAAACTTCCAAAACTGTGACATTCTATTTTTTTTTTGTTTTTTAATAAAAATAATTACAATTTTCAAAGGCAGAGAAAAATGAGATTCGAACACCACGTTTCTACTCGAGTCCTGCTATGTATTACGAATGTTTTTAATCGAATTATAAGTGCGACGTATGTGCATACATGAAATAGATAGGAATTAAGAATGATTTCACCCTAATTTATTCCATTTTATCTCATAAATTTCGTCACATATTTGTCGAGTTGTCGACATATATATCATTTCCCTGAGTGCAGCTTTAAAACTAAGCACAACTAGAGAATGATGCAAGTTTGATGGGCTTTAATTGGAACAAAGACAATAAAGCCCAGATTTCTCCCGCTTGCAGTTGATCCAAATAAGGCTTTACTTAGTATTAATTGCAAAAGTGTCCCATTAAGTTTCACAAAATTTTCATTTTTAGTTAGTGCTTTATTTAGTGTTAATTGTAAAAGTGTCCCTCAAAATTTCACCAAATTTTATTTTTAATCTCGAAGTATCAATTTTCTCAATAGTATTCCTTTAAATTTGAATTTTTTGAAAAATTATTTTCTTTTACACTTTGTTCAATTTTATTGGGGTAATTATGTTATTTATGGTTTGTATAATGTATAGATGTTGTATTTATACATTTGAAGTGGGGTAAAAATGAAACAATTTTATATAAAAAAAATTCAACTTGAAAAAACACAATTCAAAAATTACTTTGGAACTAAAAATATAATTTTATGAAACTTTGAAGGATACTTTTTGCAATAAACCCCTTTATTTATGTGACTTCCCGGAGAGCGTAATTTGGATGCTTCCTTAGGTGGCGCGTGAAGCTGCCATGTGTGCTTCTACTCCTATCGTGTCCATAAGTCGATTCATCTTTGTATTAAGCTTACACGTGTCGACAGCCCACGTCACTCGCTACTGTCCAATGTTCCACTTCCCCACGCGCCGTCCTTGGACATTTTCTCACATGTGGCTGCAAAATCTCTTCTTACTTCTGCCTCCCTATATACGCCGACGTCACTCAACCGGTAAATCGCCGATCCTAAAACGGACAATATAATGTACTTTATTCTTCCGTCCGACGATAAAAAATTTTATTGACTTTTTGCGTATATTAAAAAAATATATATATATTCTCTTTGTCTCATGATTATATTTTTATATTTTATATAATAATTGTAATTTTTTAGATCAATTTCGCACTACTAATTATACCTCAAAATGTACAATGTTACACTAATTATTTTATCTTGTAGGAAGAGTTTGTTAATTATCTAAACTCAAGGATGAAGTTGTCACACATACACAAACACATAAATAATTTTGCATTTTAATATATCTATTTGGAAACTTAATTAAAGATATTTTTAAACATGTAATTAAATGATTAATTTAAATTAGGAGGATCATAGGTGATAGTTTAGTAATAAACGTGTTTCATTTTATTGGGATAAGTTTTCTTTAGGTTAATGTTCCGAGTTTCTCTTCTAACCCCCCTTGCTTTAGTATGTTTTTTAAATGTATTATATACTTATAGAATTGGTAGTCTGTTTTTATTTATTTAGGCTATATTTGTTTGTAAGGATTATATTTGAGATAATATTATTAATTCTAATTGTCTTGTTTGTTTTTAAATTTATATACTTGAGACTATTAGTTTAGAGATAATAAAATAGCTTCATAATCTTGAGATTATAATTATAATCCCAGAATTATAATCCCGAAATGATAATCTCAAAATTATAATGTCATGAATTATAATTCCGGGATTATAATTTTTGAAAACAAACCTAGGTGCAAGAGCATCTCCAACAGCCTATTCAACCACTTTGAGATACTCAAATAGGTGAGCCACATCAAAAAAATCCTTTTCAACAGTCTCTTCAACTTTAGTCGTCAAATCTGCAACCTTCTTCTCACTCTTCAAATCTGCAACCTCCTTCTGATTCTTCAAATCTACAATTAAAGCCTAAAAACATTTATTATGTTTGATGGGTTTGATGTACAGCTCATTCAATTGAAGAGACTGATGATGCACAAAATATGAAAATAACAAATAATGCTCTTCAAATTATCACGTAAGTCAACAAATTTCAATTAAAGTTTTTTTTTACTACTACTCTTATATATACTCTAACTAAATATATTGGGGAGCTGCATTGGGAAGAGCTAGGTAGCATGATCAGAAATCATATGATTGAGAGTAATTTGGGAAATTGTACTTTCTTTTTAAGTAGAGAAATGCATTTAGTGATCCTCCTCCTGCCCACCAGAAACTCTTTAAAAGATACTCCTTCATATCCAACTACCAAATACAACCACCTTTTTTTCTGTTCACTCTTTCTTTCTTTCTAGCTAGCTAGTCCAGCTATATGGACCATTAATTCTCTCTCTCTCTCTCTAAATTGTTCTTATCTACTTATTTTACTATCTCTATTAAATACCCAAAAAAGCTTAATTTCTTTCCCTAGCTCAACCCCCCTTAAGATTCCTTAGCCACATATATACATGTAGAATAATCTAGCTAGCTAGCCAGATTCTCTCTCTCTCTCTCTCTCTTTCTGAATATATGTCTTCCAATGGTTGATTATTCAACAAGAAGAAATAAGCAAGTTTTTTAATCAGCAACTTATATATTTCTCTCAAGAAGATGAATCAGTGTGTACCAAGCTGGGATCTTGATGAAAATTCCAAGCTCAATTTCCGTTCACACTCCAATTCTCTCTCTATAACTCCTGATGTTCCCACGTACGTACTCTCATATTTGCACTCCAAATTTCTCTATTTATGTTTCACCATGACGGATCCAAGATCTGTTGAAACTTAACTGGGTTAGAAAGTGAAAGTTTGAATATATTATACACTCTGTGTTTAATTAAATTTTTTTTCCCTCTAAGTTTAATTTTTTCATAAATATGCCCCCATTAAGTTTATCAAATTTTATTTTTACCCTTATCCTTATACCTATAAAAAAAAATCAGCATAGGCAATGCCGACATCAGTTTAATCTTCCAGTGGTGCAAAAATAATTAAATTTAAAGTGCAAATATAATTTACGTCAGCACAATTATGAATTTTGAATTGATTATTTATTTATTTATTATTTCTTAATGTGAATTAAATTTCAGGTTAGATTATGAAGTGGCCGAGCTAACTTGGGAGAATGGGCAATTGTCCATGCATGGTTTAGGTCCTCCGCGGGCGCCTACCAAATCCCAACCCATCGCTTCTCACACCAAATACACGTGGGACAAGCCAAGCGCCGGCGGTACCCTCGAGTCGATAGTTGACCAAGCCACCTTCTTTCCCGACTATAAATCCACCGTGGACGGCAGTTGTGGCGGTGGAGATGCCAACGTCGATGATCTCGTGCCGTGGTTCAACCGCCACCACCGTTCTATTGCCGTCCCACCCTCCGCGACCGCCACGGCGTCCGCCACCATGGTGATGGACGCTTTGGTTCCATGCACATTAAATAGCAATAGAAATGAGGGAGGCGGTTCCATGCACGTGCTGGACTCGGGGATTGGCACGCGCGTCGAATCGTGTAGCGGGGCCGCTCAGTTTCAGGTGGGGAGGGTGGCACGTGCGGCTGTGGCACACGAGTGGAGCAGCGGCCGGGACCAAAGCGTTACGGGGAGTGCCACGTTTTGTAGCCGGCAGGTGACGCTTGACACGTGCGAGAAGGAATTTGGTGTGGGAGGGTTCACCTCAACTTCCTTGGGGTCGCCGGGAAACGTCAGTTCCGGCGAGCAGTGCACCGGGGACGACCACGACTCCGTTTGTCACAGCAGGCCTCAGGTACTTGCATATACTCTGATCTAGCTTGCATGGAATTTAGGAAAATGCGTAATATTTTTACTTAGTTTTCTTAAATAAGTAAAATTTATTTTATTTTATTTTTTATTATAAATGCAATTTTACTTAGTTTTCTTAAAGAACTAAAATTTGTTGTATTTGATTTTATTATGAATTGTTTGTTATTTATAGAGGGAGGTAGGGCATGAGGAAAAAAAGAAGAAAGCAAATAAATCTTCAGTTTCAACTAAAAGAAGTAGAGCAGCTGCTGTCCACAATCAATCTGAACGAGTAATTATTCTCTCTAGCTCTCTCTCTCTCTCTCTAGCTCTCTCTCACACACACACACACATATATATATATATATATATATATATATTGATATTGAGTATCTCGATTGAGTAGTGCCAGAAACACGACTTATTCTATAACTATTTTACAATTTGTTGATGTGTCATATTCCACCTCAGCATATTGATGAACAAATTGTTTCAATGTAATCTTCGGTCCCACATTAAAGCTGAAGTGGAGTATGGCACATCAAAAAATTATAAAATAGTTGTAGAATAAATTATGTCTCTAGCATTATTCATCACGATTTACGTTGGACTAAATCTCTCCATCCCGAACAAGGCTTCCGAAACAGTTTTATGCTTGCGGTCCGTGATCCTTACGCTACTTCGAGTATAAGTCACAATATTATAGATGGTGTGTTTTTAAAAATCTTGAACTGTCATAACTTGAATCGAACAGGGAACACTAATTTCTACAATTAATGAAAAGAAAAGAGTAAATTTTCTTAGGTGTTGTTTGTGAGTCTATTATATATATAAGAATAGAAAACAAAAGGCCATATTTTTAAATTAGATGACCACTTTAGTACCCTTTTATTTAGAGTTCATTATATATGTATGTAAAGAGGGGGTAATATATGTTTATTTAGAAAAGATTAGTTTTTGTTTTCGATCGTTCAGATTCTTCTACTATTATACAAGAAAATTTTGGCAAAACAAATATATATATATATATATATATATATATATATATATCCAAGTTTTCTGTCTTTTTCTTATCCATTAAAAACTCAAACTTAGATTGTCCACCTCTTTTATTTTCTGTCCTTTTTTAAACTCACAAACACAATATAAATTTAAAAAAATAAAATTTTATATCTTTTAGATACGGGTGATTTATTTAATTGAGATATTTCTTGTTCTTAGAAACGAAGAGACAAGATTAATCAAAGGATGAAGATACTGCAGAAAATGGTTCCAAATTCTAGTAAGGTATGCATGTACTATTTCTTAATTTTTCTCCTCTTATTTATATTTGTCTTTTTATTTCTATAAATGTGTTACAATTAATGATTAGTTAGTTACCTAAAATAACAACAGAAAGTAAAAAAGATTTACTCCAAAAAGGTAAAAGTCTAGACCTAATTGAATTGACCAAATAGAGGATATATATATATATATATATATATATATATATATATATATATATAGCTGGATTATACACAAGAATAATGTGGACCAAAACTTTTAATGTGAATAGTATTATGTTTATTTTTGGAACAATAATCTGATAAAGGGTGTCCACAAAAATATTGTGCCATTAGACAACTAGCTAGCTAGCTAGATAAGAAGACGAAGAAGTACAAATCAAATTAAGTGCAGCCACATAAAATAGCCTTCCTTCCCCACTTGTTCTTGTCTGTGCCTTCAATCATTGCTGTGATTTTTGATTTAAGTTGTCACACTATAGAGACTGAACATGCAGTACATACAGTCATAGTTATTGCATCAGCTAAATTGTGTCTTCAAATTTATTTTATTTTAACCATGAATATGTCATAATTAAAATGATTGATTTTTTGTCTCAAATTAAGAGAAATGATATTTTTATTGCCAAAAATACTACTCCCTCAGTTTCTAAAAGATTGTCGTTTTAAAAAATAATTTTTATTCCAAAAAGATTGTCGTTTTGAGTTTATCAATACACATTAGCTATTTTTTTTCTTACTTTACCCTCATTTAAAGCTTTCTCCTATTTAAGCTTTCTTCCCTTCCCAATAATTCTTATTCAATTCAATGCTATAATCCAAGTAGTAATTGGTTGAATTGAATAAGAAACATTGGAAAGAGAATAATTGGTTGAGACAATTAATAAGGGTAGTATAGTGTTTTCGCTAGGTATTAATTACATTCCTTAATCTGTGTGTGTGTATTAACCTTAAACGACAATCTTTTAGGAACATAGGGATTATTAATTAAGGGCAACTTTACAATATATGATATATGAAATTTCTTAACATGTGCCCTTAGGGATCATGTTAAGCACACAGTTTAAGAGAATATTCTCTTGAATTGTGTGCATATTCTCTTGTACTTGGTGCAAATACAGAAATCAAGAGAATATATATACAGTTCAAGGGAATATTCTCTTGAATTGCATATGCTCTTAGGGTACATGTTAAGAGAACCCATGATATATTGATATAGTATAATTTGGGTGTGGTTAGCCTGAAGTTAATTTTGGTCAATTGATCAATACAGTGTCGGCATGCAGGCCGAGAGATGATCTCTCTATGCGTGTCAACACTCTATTGGTCATTTGACAAACTTACTATGAAGTTAACTTCATGATAACCGGATCTGTATAATTGTGTAGTGCTTGTATGCATGCATGTTGTGGATTAATAAATTATTTAAACGTGGTATTTTGTTTAAAAAAAATTAGAAAAATTAATATTTTCTGTATAATAATTTGCAGGGTAAAATTGAATTAATAATATATGGTTATTAATTTTTTTGGGTTAATTTCAGACAGATAAGGCTTCTATGCTGGATGAAGTGATTGAATATCTAAAGCAACTCCAAGCACAAGTGAATATGATGAGTAGAATGAACATGTCCCCTATGATGCTGCCATTGGCTATGCAACAACAACTTCAAATGTCCATGATGGCACCTATGATGGGAATGGGATTGGGGATGGGGATGGGGTCCATGGGCATGGGGGGGATGGGTACTGTCATGGATATGAACGCCGCCATGGCCGGCCGCCCTGGCATTACCGGAATGCCCCCCGTTCTTCATCCCTCAGCCTTTATGTCGCCGCTAACTTCATGGGAAGGAGTCGGTAGTGATCGGTTGCACACACCTGCGTCAGTTATGCACGACCCCATGTCTACATTCCTTGCCGCATGCCAATCACAGGTAACAACAATTAATAAATATGCATTGTGTTTTGTATGAAAATATCACAACCCTAATATTTGAATGAGTCATGCTACTATCACATAAAATAATTATATAACTTTCACATTAAGCTGACGTAGCAGTATATGATTTGTTGCTGACAATGACCACTTAACTCAACAACAAATCACATACTGCCACATCAGTAATATGTGAGAGTTATGTTACCATTTTATGTGATAGCAAGCATTATTGTATTTGAATATCAAAATTGTGATGGATTTTGAATTATTTGCAGCCAATGACCGTGGATGCTTATAGTCGGATGGCCGCATTGTTTCAGCAGCTGCATCAAAATTCTGCTCCTGGTGCTAAGAACTTATAAGTTACTATATATATAATATATATGGTTTTTTTGTAATATCACAATTGTTGGATATTTTCAAAATCTGTTGTTATATAATAAATATATTATATATTGTTTTAATAATTAACTGATGCATTGCTTCAATGGTAAACGTGTGATTATTAATTTGAACAAGTGTAACATGAAACAATGGTTTAACTTGGACCACTAGTTTGAATCGGTATCATTGCTAATTTGAACGGTTGTAACATTGAATCGGTGCAATGGTTCGATTTAAGTTACTAATTTGAACCGGTGTGATTTTTAGAAAGGGTGTGTTTGATTCATATCTTTTCAAATTAAAAAAAATGCATTTTCAAAGCAGTGGCGAAGTTCGCAGTGGGGTCAATAATTAGAGTATCAGACAATAAATCAAAATTGATAATTATAGTAACAAAAAACGAATCAAATATATAACCAAAAAAATATAATATGTCATTGTTATAGTTATCAAACTTATCCACAAAAAATAACTAGTAGAATATGATAATTGCAATTATCCTCTGTAGAATAATATGGCTGTCCTTGCCAGGACCAAGAGAGTCACTGACCTGCTCGATGATGTCGCACTCGTTAGTCGCCTCCCTTTAGACTTTGGCCTTTGCCCTTCTCTCTCTCTCTCTTTTGTGGTTTCTCTTTGAATTTTGGCTGACTAGATGCTGGGTATGAGATTTAGGGTTGGGTGTTTGCGTATCAAATTAAAAAAAATAAAAATTAGTAGGGTCAAAAATTGAGTGGGGTCAATTGACCCCACAGTTTCTGCATAGCTTTGCCACTGTTTCAAAGGGATGTTTGGAATCCTATTAGAAAACTTTTTTTTGGGATAACAATTCGTTCAAAAGAAATGAATGCATAATTCTTTTAAAAGAATTTTGGTGATATTATTTTTTTCTCACTCAAATTATAATTTTAAATTAAATACTATCATGTACATATATTTAATACAGATTAATTTTTGGGTCTGTCTTATCTTTGAGAAACGAACACTACAAGAAATAAGCCTAATTCCGACGGAATATTCCCTCGAAAATAAGCCTATTCCGTCGGAACTAGCTTATTTCCGAGGGAATATTCCGTCGTAACTAACCCCGTCAGAGATAAATTCTGTCATACATTCCGTCGAACTTTTATATCTTCGACGAAATTATCTCCGACGGCCATTCCGTCGGTCATAAGGTATCTTCGACGGAGTTAGTTCCGACGCATTAATTCCGTCGGATATAACTTTTTTATAGTCGACCGAAAACTTCACTCGGAAATATGTTAAATTCGATGAAAATTTTAAAATAAAAAATAAATTAAAAAAGATTATAAATATACTATATTCGACGGAATGTTCCCTCGTAAATAACCTAATTCCGACGAAAAATAAAAAAATAAAAAAATAAAAAAAATTAGGAATTAGCCTGGCCTATATTTCCGATGGAAATTCAGTCGGAATTACCTTATTCCGTCGAAATTAAGGAATTTTTTTTTAAGAATAATTTTTTGAAAAATGCAAAATCTAGGTATTGAAACCCATATATGTACCTGTAACCTATTTTATCCCAATACAGTCAGACACCAATATATTTCACATTCAACAACAAATGTAATTCTAAAAACCTGTACCAATTCGCAACAACAAACGTAATTCTAAAAACTGGTACCAATTCACAACAACTAACGTAATTCTAAAAACCTAAACATGTACCAATTCTCAACAACAAACGTAATTGACTAACTAAAAACAAATAAACTTCAACAACGATAAAGAATATTCTACAAATGAATGAATACAACGTAATCTCATTATACAGACGCAACTATAAAAACTACGTACAATATGTACAAATGTTCTACAAATGAATAACATAAATACGTACTAATAAACTAGAATGAATAACATAAAATGAACTATAATCTAGTAGTATCATCATCGGACGGAGGTGGACGACGCCTGTTTGGTGTATGAAAATCTCTGTCGTCCACCTCGTCGTCATCGTCAAACCGCTCGTCATCGCCGCCAGCTTGTTCGCCATCGTCACTTTGTTGAAAAAAATTATAAATAAAAATCATTAGTCCGTATATATGTGAGAATTAACAAGCCAGCTTTAAATGAAAATAATATAAACAATAAGAATACCTGAGTAGGCGGGGGAGGACGAAAAGCCTCCTCCAAGAAGGTAATCACCATCCGGAGCATCTCGCTGCTGAAAGCGTTGAACTGCTCTCGCGGTAATCCCGTACTCTTTGCGGAGGCTCCTGCTATAACCTCCTGAGCAACCTGGTGAAGATGAGAACTAGAAGGCAACTGTTGACAGCGAAAGGCCGGATCGGTACGGAATCGATCTGACACGGCCCCTATCAGCCTCTGAAAGATCTCGTCATCCAAGTCAGCGCCCGTATGAGATGGTCCGACATGTGCTCTAGGACGCTGGCGCTGGTTGGAGCCTACAAAAAGAGATGAATTCCATTACTAATAATAATTTATATAATGCGATAAATTCTGATAAATTCGTGAAACATAAAAAATATTATTACTTCCAGGGAGTGTATATGCGGGTATCCTCGGCAGACCCAACACTCGATATTTGCCGATACTGCTAGTTATTAATAGTTATTTATTTATTATTTATTATCAATTATTATTTATTACTTATTACTTAGTATTATTTATTATTTATTATCTATTGTTTATTATTTATTATTTATTAATTATTATTTATTATTAATTAGTTATTATCTATTATTAATTATTAATTTATTATTTATTTATTATTACTTATTACTTATTATTATTTATTATTAATTATACTAGCAGGGCCCGCAAATTTTGCAAATGAAAATTCTGACAGAAATTCCGTCGGGAATTCCGTCGAAAATATCATATATCACATTCTTATAAAGCCCAAATTGCAGTATCAAACCCAAATTGCGGAAAACTAATTAGAACAAACCCAAATTGCAGTAAATGAACAGTTGAGTCATTCTTAAACATCAACCAATTAGGACAAACCCAAATTGCAATAATTATCAACCCAAATTGCAGCAAATCAATATCCAATAGCAGTAAATGAGCTTCAACCCAAATTGCAACATATCAAATCCAATTTCAAATCAAGATACAATTATTAAACAAAGTTCAGGAAATTTCAGAGATTCTACAATATACATACATTTTCAATATCAGATTGTCCCAACAGATTGTTCCCAATTTTAATTTCAATCTCAATTTCAGATTGTTCCTAATTAAGTAATGAAGCAACAGAAATTAACCCTAACAAAACCCTAACTAATGAATGAAAAATACTTACAACTGTTAGTGAGTAATGACAGATACAGCCGGTAGGTAGGAAAATGGAGGAGACAGCTCGGAGAAGGGAGGATGCGGCGGCACAGGGAGGAGGTAAGGGGTGTGGGGGCTGGGTCGGGGGGAGTTGGAGGGGGGACCGGAGGAAGTGGCAGGGGGTGGTGGCCGGGAAGAGAGGGAAGAGAGAGAGAGAGAGTAGAGAGAGAGAGAGTGAATAGGAAATGAGTGAGGCACTGGAGAAGAAGACGGCTAATTAGATTTTAATCCTTATTTCCGACGGAATGCCCGTCGGAATTAATTCCCTCGGATATAACGTATTTACGACGGACGATTCCGTCGAAATTGTCTTTATTCCGTCGAGTTTATATTTGGCGCGGGCGGGAAATCTGGCGCCAGCAAAGTATCTACTGTTCCGGCGGAATTCCGTCGTAAATATATTATCTTCGAGGGAATTATCTCCGACGGAAATTTTCGTCGTAAATATAATAACTTCGACTGAATAAATTCCGTCGAGGATATTTTCGTCGGAAATAGTTAGTTTTCTTGTAGTGGAATTTGCTGTAATCCTGTTATAAACTTCCATTCAATTCGGATAATATTATTATTATTATTTCAAAATTTCGACAACGTCATACGGGAAAGCTTCAACAACTTTCATTCCTAATTGCTTAATTCTTTCAAAGTTCAAAAGAAAGTAACTATGATCATTATGGAGAAGAATAAGGTAGAATTGATTCTGGAATTTATGCTTATGCATGTTGTCTAGTGTATCTTTATCACGTGATGATATTTATCCTTCAGCCTGACTTGATACTTCATGACATAATTAAATGTTTGAATTTTCCTTTATTTCTGTTTCTATTTTGTTTGTGTATTTTCTATTTTTAATTTATACAACTAATTTTCTAAATTCTTTTTTAATTTATACACTACTATGTTAGGAATATATAATATTATTTATTCTCCATGCATAGAAGTGAAGGAAAATCTATTAGTTTTGGAAGGATTATATATCTCCATACACTACTATGTTAGGAATATATATACTACTTTTGGAAGGATTATATATATATATATATATATATATATATATATATATATAATTTTTTATTGCTCCTAATTTATTCTCTTAAAAGGTACTTTGGAGTTTGGCCTAGAGTTGGACTCCACCGAAGTAGTGATTCTCATGTGGGTTCACTTCTACCTCAATACGGTCACAATTGTCCAATATATTTGTCACGTACCGTGCATATATTTGGTGTAAATTGAGTCTAGAATAAAATTTAATTTAATATCTTAAGAGTATCAACTGTCTTATATTATCTCATCATAAACATATCTAAAAGGTCAATTATACTATTTTATCTCACATCAAAATATAGGTAGGACTTGTATACTATATTAGGTCTTCTCAACCTTACTATTAATAATAAGAGTAAGGGATTGTGTGTGTTTACTTTTAATATGTGTGATTGGGACTGATCGAATAAGTCATTTGAATTGTTTATTTAATAATTGTTAAAATTTATTGTGTTTGAATATATTTGAATAATTCATTTAAAAAATTATGGTTGAATAAGTAAGAAATAGTGCTGAATGATATTTTTACTTACGTACTCTCATAGACTATTAGAATTTACATTCAATGTCCATCTTGTTTGCTATTGTAAATAAATTTTGTTATGCACAAATTATTTTTGCTTTTTTCTTAACAAATTGGTTAATAATCACCAATTTAATGAGTGTTGCTGTAGTTTTTTGTTAATTTATATACTATAGAATGTTATTAATATTTTTTAGTGTTTTATGAGTGTTGTTCTTGTACGTGAACTCGATCATGTTCGACTATGTTTGTGAACTATTCGCGAATTCGATCATGTTCGACTATGTTTGCGAACTGTTCGCGAACTCAATCATATTCACAAACAGCTAACGATCGAATTCGTATATAAGTGTTGGCTCAATTATGTTACTCAAGCATGTTCGAGTTCGACAAAATTCAGATGAATTCAGTTCGTTTACAGACCTAATTACAATGTCTGAATCTATAAAAAAAAACACTATTAATTTAAAATTTTTAGTGTATTTATGAGTCTAGTATAACGCGTACAAGAGTCTGACTTTAAAGATAAAATATGGACCTAATCTGGCATGTACAGTCTTACATCATGTGGGCATAAAGGCTAGGCAATTAACATGCAATGTGCCCTAAAAGATGAACACCGAAATGATTAGACTTATACATGTTTTTGCCAAACTTAAATAGAGAAGGGGGTCGGGCCGGGTCACCACATGTTTCCGAAACTTAATCTGTTTGTTAATACTTTGCTTTCATGCTGGGCGGATAGATACTGGATATATGCCTCCCCCCTCATATTTGCATGAATGAAGCTTCCATTGTTTGGTGCTCAATTGGCCATGTAGTAGTAGCTGAGACATGCATGTCCAATCAGTAGGGCTGCGTCTAATTAATTAATGCTCTTGGTTTTTAGATATCACAAGTGTACTTGATGAGGTAGATGCATGGGATAAGTAACCAATCTACCCTCAAACTTAATAGTACAAAAAAAGTAATAATTTAAAACTTTATTAGCAAGTGTTTTAATTAAGAACATTTCTATGACGACAGATAAATTGGACAGAATAATTGGATCGGGAGAATAAAAAGAATTTGTTCCAGCGAACAAATGGCCGATTGTACTGTCTAATTGTTTGCCGGAACAAATTATTTTTGTTCTTCCGGTCCAATTATCCTATCCAATTTACATGTCCGCATAAAGTTATTTTTTAATCAAATACTTACTAATCTTACATTTAGTATTAGCATAATATAAATTATTCCTACTTTTTTTCTAAATGTTTAACTTTTTAGATGAATTGATTACTGAACATCGTATCAGAACTTTTAATGTGCAAGATTTGGGTTCAATTTTTTCCGACTGCACGTTGCCTTTACATTAATATAATAGTACAAATGCAGTTTAGTTTTATCCCTTTTTCTATGAAATTGCATTTGAATGGGAGTATTAACATGATATACATACATTGGTGATGACTATTTCTAAATACTTAATCTTTTAGATAAGTTGATTACTTAAACACTTGACAAAATAAAAAGTTTTCAAGGACGTTTATATATGTAAATATATAGAGCTAGATCGATGTTTTGCTAGTATTTCAGGAATTTTAATTTCTTTTTCTTCATTTAAAAAAAGAGAGAAAAATAGAGGGTACGATGTGTTGTTATTATTATTATTTTCTAATTATTGAGGAATTTAAAGAGAAAGATTGGCATGTACTTAAGAGCCATCTCTTTCTACATGGAATAATATTTGTTAGTATAGAAAGTTTAAATGATTGGAGAATGAAGAAAACGCTTGGTCAGTGAGATCACCACATACTTTTTGTTGAATTTAAGCCCTGTCCAAATCAATATATATATATATATATATATATATATATATATATAAAATTTTTAAAGAATTAATGGAAGTTTGTCTACTAGGATATATATTTCTTTTTTTCAAATCACTTCAATGATTTTTTTTGAGCTTTAACCCTTTTAAAATTATTGTTTATTACTTTTAACTAATTAAGTAGCTAAAAATTCGTTGCAATATATATCCAATATAAGATACGGGGCTTATTTGAATTGTATACTCTCATTTTAAAATATGGAAAAAAGAAATTTTTTTTTATCTAATTTTAATTCTTAGATGAAATGTACACCTAAAATATAATTATAAAATTTATAATAGACTTAAAAGGGAAAGGGAGTCTTTACCCAAAAAAAGAAAGAAAAAGAAAAGAAAAAAGAAACATATATATATATATATATATATATATATATATGTCAATCTCTCTAGCGAACTATAGAAAACGAACTATAGACGAATTGAATAGAAGAACGGCTTTTTCTGTCGCTATAATATAAAAAATCGACTTTCTATGCTATATCAACGGAAAAAACCTTTTACACAAGCTGCACTTAGGGAAATGATAAATCATAGTGTGTATATATATATATTACTTTACATTTTGCAAGGCCTTAATGGCCAGCAAAAGCCTCGGACCACACAAATTGAAGAATTTTAATGTCGAATATACCCTAGGACCATATAACCTTGGCATGGAAAATTAAAATCATCAAGAAATCCTCCAATTCTTTAGGACCATTGCTTTTTCAAAAAAGATCCGAAAAATCTAGCATATTGAATCATAATCTCTTATCCAACTTGATGTATCTTCAAATGGAAAAATAAAAACATGTGATGCATCTAGAGATAAATTTATTAAAAGGGTGCAGGAAAAAAGAAACATACTCTTTGCTCAGTCCTTTTGAAATTAGAATAGAATATTGGAAAATGATATGTATTGCAAATGTTTACGTCGACATTTTAATTGTCAGTTACGTGAATAAGTATCAGTGATATATTTTTTTGAAGAGAAGTGTCCTATAATTTCTATGAATCTCATGTATTGATAAATTTTGTAATTGTAATTCGGTGTAAAATTATCGTAATACATAACAGGATTCTAGAATATTAGAAGCATGTCATTTTCTAAAATTAATTTATTTCAAGATGTGCACTGATTAGGTTGGTTCAAATAATTAGGTAAATTCAGTGATGGATTAGGATCCCCTCCATTTTTGTTTGGATCTTTTACAATAATATACAATATTTAGTAAGTAATTACAACAATAGTGCACTCATAAAATATTTACACAATTAATACACTTTCCATATTTATTTACAATATTAGTACAATTAGGATTCTTTAATTTAGGGAATTAGTATAGGATTCAATTCATAATAATAAGGATAATAATAAGAAAACCTAAAATTAAGGAGAAATAACTGCCATAATTAATAATTCAAATTCAAATATCTTGGATCTAACAACAAAAACAAATTCAAATTCAAAAATAATAATTCAAATTCAAATATTCAAAGTTTGGCAACGTCATCTTCCTCCTCCCCTTCGCCGGTCATCTACCTCCTCCCCTTTGCCCGTGAGACCCAATTTCATGTCAAAAAAAAATAAGAACACTGCATAGGAAAGAAAGAGATAAGAGAGTGATGTGTAATGTAATGTTGATAACCAAACCTTCGTACCAAGGTAACCAAACGTTTATACCAAGGTAACCAAACCTTTATATCAAGGTAACCAAACTACCGCCACACCTGCAATATGAATTGGTTACCTAGGTATGAAAGTTTGGCAACCAACTGCATGAAGGTTTGGCTACCAACTGCATTACATTCAAAATCAATTGGTAACTTAATAAAACAGAATTGGTTACCTTGGTATGAAGGTTTGGCTACCAACTGCACTATGAAAAAACTGCAGAAACAGAGCGGCGACAGATCATTTTTCTGCGTTGGTACTTTCTCTCGGAAGGATCATATTTCAAACCTACTGTTTCGAAAACGACCGTTACTATAACCAACACGTCACATGTAGCCCACGTGTCTCCCTAAAATCCATTTCTCTAACTCTTATTCATTAACTCTTTCTCTCTCCGTCCTCCTATGGCCGTTTCTCTCTCCTCAAATCCCAATCCATTTTCCTAGTTGTTGTCGCCCTCCTTCCAGTTGACGGAACCCTTCTCGCCCTTGCTGAAGCGTGGATGAGGAGGGTGGAGGCTTAGGGGGTGGCGGCGGACTTGGAGGTGGGAAAGGTGGAGGATTTGGTGGAGGTGCTGGATGAGGTGTAGGTGGGGGTGGAGGATTTGGTGGAGGTGCTGGATGAGGTGTAGGTGGGGGTGGAGGCTTAGGTGGTGAAGGTGCTATATGGTTTACTTATTAATTACTTAATTTAATAAGTAAATTAATACTAATCCCCTAAATTAAGGAATCCTAATTGCATACTAATTTCCTAAATTAAAGAATCCTAATTTCACTAATATTGTAAATAAATATGAAAAGTGTATTAATTGTATAAATATTTTACGAGTGCACTATTGTTGTAATTATTTTAAAAAATGTAATAGAATATGTAATTGTTCCTCTTTATTTCCCTCCATTTCCATCAAGTTCAAAGCCCATCAAAGGCCAACTATATTGTCTTTGGGCTGGATGTTATTGGGTTAAGTTTTTGGGTTTGGATAAGTGGGCCGAGTATATAGGCACACAATACTCATTAAAGGGAGAGGTTAAGAGTCCAAATTGATGACATGTCCGGGTTGTGCAAGTGTGTATCACACATTATTGAAATTTTAAAATGATTTGTAAATAAAAATGGAAAAATAAACTTCACAACTCACAAGACTTTTTAGTTATGAGGCCTCAACCACCTACAAAAAAGATTAAATCGCAAATGTACAGTCCCATTACCTGAGCCCATACTACTATAGCTTGGATTTAAATTAAATCAATCAGCCTGTGAGGCCTAAATAATACTGGGTTGGCCCATTAGTATCTACTTCAACAAGAAGATATGTGCATTGATTCGAAAGTTTCATGACTTGATATTCAATCTAATTTGGTTATCCGTATAGTCGCACTCAAATCAGTACTATGCATAAATGCATACTACTATATACTATGAATTCGGTTAACATAAAATTAATTTTATGATAAGTTAGACAATTGATCAATACAGTACTGACACGCAGAGAGAGATCACCTCTTGACCTGCGTGTTGACACTGTATTGCTCAATTAATCAAAATTAACTTCATGCTAACCACTCTTCTATACCATACAGTATGCAGCAAAGTTGGTCACACCAATGCGACCATCCTCTCATAATTTTGTCAAGAAAATTGATATTTTCACGATATTTTTTAATATTTCTATATAAAAAATAAAACAAATTAGAACGAGACATGCTGCATTTTCACCAAATAAAAATAGTTTTAACAAAGGTAATGCCACGTTCTGTATACTCTATAGACTTTTGAAGTACCGACACAGGTACAAGTTGCTTGTGCAATGAATGTGGAACGTAATTCGAGACTGTACATTAAATGAAGAATGAATTATTTGGATACTATTTATTTTAAAAATCTTGTTTTTAGCACAAGAATAAATACAATAAAATACAAAATCTGTTGAGTCAATAGGACATTTCAGGTTGGTCCCATTTAAAAAAAAAATTTAAATTATGATATTATTGGCCATTCATTTTACATCCTGTGTGAGCATGCAACAATGGGTCCATATAACTTTTAGTTTATTTAATTTTAAACATGTACGAGTGTTGTTTGAACTCATAGCTTTGTACAAATATCGTACTTTTGATCCATTATTTTTCTATTGTTGAGTTATATATATATATATATATATATATATATAAATTTAAATATTTAATTACAAGTAACATCAATGCAATTTGCAAGATGTATTGTGCTCTAACTAATTATTAGTTTTATAACTTTATTCAAGAATTTTAATTTATATATAATATTAGAATAATTAATTAGTATAATTATAATTATTTTCGTTAGTTGGGTCTATATTATTAGGTTATATTTCATTTCATAATGTTAAATCAACCAAAACTAGTTAACTCAAGTTGTATCCCCACAACAAATTTGTTCATCTTTTAACTCTTATGTACTTTGAAAGGTACTACTAATTAAAATTACCTAGCCAAGAATAACAACTATGAATTTTGGTACGATCACAAAGGGTGACGTTAGGGGTCTTAATTTTTTTTCTTTCTCAAATGATATGTCAGCATAATATTAATTGAATCGATCTCATTTGATTAATTATGCAATAAATTATAATTAAAATATTTAATATCGTATCATTTAAAACCTCAAACAGTAGTGGTTACAAAATAATAATAGCAACCAAGATTTGATGGGTTATGGGCAAGCCAATGCACGTGTAAGTTGTAATAGTCACTCTTTTTCTTTTCAACCAAGTGTGTTTGTCTTCTTTAAATGCCGTCTCCTCCCTGGACCCGATCCATGACCAACCGGATTTTAATAATTCCCATCCCCTCTCTCTTCCTTTCATCAAACTGTCGGCGAGGTATATATATATATATATATATATATATATATATATATATATATCCTTTTTCAGCCAAGCTTAAACAGCGAATTAATAACGAATCGGTTATAATGACGGTTTAGACCGTCGTCATAGTTATGTCGTCGGCTTTGCATGTTACAATGACGGAAAAAACCGACGCTATAGCCGGTTCGTTTTTGGTTCACTGTTTAAGGTTCGCTGGAGAAAGTTAGCTTTTATATATATATATATATAGGATAAGACTGTGGAACGAACAGTTCGTTTACGAACATATGTAGAGCCCAGTGTTGAAGGTTGTTGATTGAATGAGAATATTTAACACTAATTACTAATATATGATGGTACATAATTGGGCCAATCAACAATCTTCAACACTGGACCCTATGTAAACGAAATGTTTGTTCAAGAGCCTTATCTTATATATATATATATATATATATATATATATATATATATATATATATATTCTAAACAGTTTAACAGATTGAATGAGGACAACGATGTATGAGATGTTTTGATAAACAATTCTTGATAAGAATAATAAAGAAAGTTTGTTAAAATTAAATGGAACTATACACATTACCAAATAGCTAGCTAGGAGTGCATTGCATCATATTGTATACTAGCTGTCTTCCGTGCCTCCGGCACTACATCGATCTTGGATTTATTCCAAACTTTGAATGACCCAGATAATTTATTGAGTGAGCGGGAAATTTAAAATCATTTATATTTTGTTAAATAGATATAATATATATCTACATATTAATCACAATACTAGCTTAGCTGGTGTGTCTCTACTTTGCCTTTACAATGAGGAGGCACAATATCTTGTAATTTGATATTTTCCTCCTTTCCTACCCACCTTCCAATTGGCCATTTTTAATTAATTCCCACTTTCTTTATTCACTAGTAGTATAGTATATATCACAACCAATTAAGTCTCTTATACCTACCTAGCTAGCTACTTATAGTTTGTATCTATATATATATAATTATTCTCCCATACCAAAACCCCATCTTTAAATTCTCTCCTTAGATTATATATGATGATGACTAAAATGGCTTCATCTTCTTCATCCCTAGGCCTAGCCAATATATCTCCAAGAAAGCTTAGAAATGATGTATATTCATACTCATATGATCAACAAGACTCAAATACTCCGCTAGTGATTTCTGTTCTTGCTTCTCTAATTGAAAGAACCATGGCCAGGAATGAGAGAATAGCTAGAAATTGCACATGGCCGGAACAACCATCCAAAACCCCGGTTTTCGATTGCCACGAGACGCCGGACATGACCGTTCAATCGTACCTTGAGAGGATTTTTAGGTACACTAGAGCCGGACCGTCGGTATATGTTGTTGCATATGTGTATATTGATCGGTTTTGCCAGAATCATCCCGAGTTTAGAATTACTGCCAGAAATGTACACAGGCTTCTCATCACAACTATTATGGTGGCTTCCAAGTATTTGGAGGATATGTAAGTACTTTTTTTCCCCTTTTTTTCTTTTTGATACGAGGAGTTTCTGATCTTGCGGCCAGTCAGACTTTCGAAACAGGCTTGATGTCACTGAGCCAAGCGGCGGGATTATAGGATGAAAAAGTACTTTTTTTCCTTTTTATCTTTTTGATATGAGGAGTTTTTGGTCTCGCGGCCAATCACTCTCCCCTTCCCGAACAAGGCTTTCCTATATTTGATGTCAATGAGAATCGAACTCAAGACCTCTAAATTTAGAGCTGACTCTAAATTCTCACTCCCTTGACTCTAAAGTACTTTTTTGATGTCAACATTATGAAGGTTTTTGCATAGAGTGATTTTTCTAAATAATAGTCTTCTTGTTGTTGTGTGCAGGAATTATAGAAATTCTTACTTTGCAAGAGTTGGTGGATTAAGTAGGAAAGA
This sequence comes from Panax stipuleanatus, assembly GCA_020205555.1. NCBI lineage: Eukaryota > Viridiplantae > Streptophyta > Magnoliopsida > Apiales > Araliaceae > Panax > Panax stipuleanatus. Next base: position 135,161,676 of record CM035120.1, read on the forward strand.
AATGAACAACTTGGAGTTTGAATTTCTTTTCTTAATGGGTTTTAAATTGCATGTAAATGTAAGTGTTTTCGAGAGCTATTGTTGCCATTTGGAGAGGGAAGTGAGCATTGGAGGAGGCTACCAAATTGAGAGGACTTTAAGGTGTGCTGAACAAATCAAATCCAAACAGAGGGAAGAAAGAAGATACAATCAAATTGCTCGTATTACATTGTAGGTCAATTACAATGTAATAAATCCTCTATACATAATTTTTTTTTTATATATTTTTTGTTGGGCTTTCAAATATGTACAGTTCCGTAATGTACAAATTAACATGTAATAGTTTCTCCAGAAGTCGAGGTTCAATATAAGGCTTCCAAGAAGTTATGTACAAGTGTCCAAAATGTTGTAAATTTACAGTTTCTTGAGAAATATCAGTTGGGAGAGGTGAGGATTCAAAATTTTGAGCATAATGTTGAGGAGAGATGAGTCATTTCCTTCTCGTGTCATTAAATCCTGAGTTTTGAATAAATATCTGGTCAAATCTAAAGTTCGAATCGAATCTATCCAAAATAAGATCTTAAATCGCTAGTCTAATAGTATTTTCGTAGGCATCTTAACTCATCTGTTTTATTATTAATTGTGATCTCTATCAAAACTCAAAGTCTAATCTGACTTTTTACTTGATATAAGCATATTAAGATTTGTTAAAGACATACTTTTTTTTGTGTGTGAACGGCATGAATGTTTTATTTATATAAAAATAAAATTGAACCAAAAAGATTGGATCCACTTTTAATTTTTACAACTCCAAAATAATCAACATTAATATTATATATACTTACTAACATAGACAAAAGAGTATACGAGTTTTTTCACTAACATATAAAAAAGAGTAGGTGAGTCGTACTTTTTGAATCAAGTCCGTGCAATGGCGGAGGTATGTATGGTCTAGGGTGGGCTTTAGTCCGGGTGGAGTTTTTGAAAAATATTTAGTACTTATATATCTTTAATAGCTTAGTCCAATATTATTTTTGTGTTTTCCTGTGATCCATTAACAACACTGAGGAGAGAGGTTCAATGGAAGAATTGTTTGAATCTTGATAAGAGGGAACGAAATGAAATTCTGAAATATCATGATTCAAAAAGCTGAAATTGAAGATATATTTAATATTGTTTGAATCTGAAGTTTGCTTCTACCTCTCTTCTCTCTATAGTTCTCATCCATCCTCCCTCTCTTTCTGATTTTCCCAAATTGCAAGGTTAGAGGTTGGGTTTTTACTCCCAAATTTTATTTTTTCAAGTTTTATGTGGCTGCTTGATCTCTAGCTCCTTGCGTGGCTGCCCTGATTTGTTCAAATTCCAGCTGATTGTGTGGTTTGCCTCTTCCTTGCGGGTAATTATAAGTACATACACTGACTAATTAATTGAACGCTAATTTTTGGTTAGGCATATATTTATTTGAGAAATTTGTGCTGGTTTTTTTGGAATAATAATTTAGGACATGTATAATTTTCAGGTTTTGAATATGTAAACCATGTACTCATTTCAAGAAATTCTGAAACACACAAATTCACACAACATATCTACTTCTCGTCGTTCTAAAAACAAGAATACATATACTTTACAATTAGTTGGATAAAGTTTGGTTTTGACAGTTTGGGGTGATTAGGGCTTAATTTAATCTATTCAAGTTTGTTATTATCTATATGATTGTTGGGTGCTTGTTTATTGGTTATTGAACATTCAAACAAGAGGGAGAGAAATGGGAATATAAAACAGCGCCCTCAAGGTGTTCGATAAAAGTCCTGAGAGAGGGAAAAGTTGGTTTTTGGACAAGTTGGGGGGTGTTTGGCCTGCACTGGTTTGTTATTATTTGGAAAATCTAAATGGCACCGAAGAGGCACCGCAGCTTATCTCAAGCTCAAGCCCAAGCCTAACCTCAAGCCCCGATACCATTTGACAACATTCGGTTTGTAAGCGCCGACGCTGGGGGGCTATTTTCATGACGTTCTAATGGCCAACATTCGGTTTGGTAGTCCAGGAAGGAAAAATTTCCTGGCTCCGCCCTTGAGTCCGTGTACTATATTGTTTATATTGATGCACGCTAAATGAACGGGACTAGAATCTTTTCCATTTCAAATGAAATGGAAAGTCTTCATTCTTTGTATATTCGCCATTATCATCTCTTTTCTTCATCGACATGATATCGCATTCCAACATATTATAAAAATGAAAAAGATAGTGTCATTATTGGGTTGTCTATATATATATACGTAGTGCTTCTGTTAATGATGTTGATGTGGGATCTCCCGGAGATGTATAGTGATGGAGATGCATGCAAGTAATATATATTAGTAGGCTCTACAAAACTAAGGAATTGAACTTTGAAAATGACTAAAGCATCAACCACCTTAATTTAAGAGATGTAGACACCTCTGAGATTGTGAAATTTGGATGTTCCAATTTCACCATCTCTCTCATTTGGTGAAAACAAGTCCCATTCATTAGTGGTTTGTGGACCAGTCTTTAGCGACGGACTATTCCGTCGCTAAAGCTCATAACAGGCATTATTGCGAGTTTTAGCGACGAACAGTCCGTCGCTAAAGACTGGTCCGTTGTCCGTGGAAGAATCTCTCTCTCTCTATATATATATATATCTACACACACAAATTATTCAAGTATTTGAACTTTTTTACTTGATGTATCATTATATCTAGTCGTAACAAAAGTCGTAATGTTTAATTTGTAGTAATATATAACAAGACAAATATAAAAATGAAAGTTAGATCAATGGATGACACCATTAACATAGAGTTGAATTAAGAAACAAAAAAGAATAGTTTTTAAGTAGGTTTTGATGTTTTCCTTCTTTTTCTCAGTTCCAGATTGCTCAAGTTATGACACCATTAACATAGAGTTGAATTATTGGCTCGATCGAAATATAGTGTTAAATATATAGACTATATATATCAATTATTATATAAAGTCATTAACTAAAATTTAAGTACCATATATATATATATATTTTTAAAATCATTTATTTTTTAAATGTTTTATCATTTTAATTAATCAAAATAATATAGAAATATATTATTACCATCATTGTCCATGGCTGAGAAACAAGATAAGTGGAAAAGTGTGCATGCATATATTTTTATAACTTCAACTTGTGTCTTGTTTGGACAATTATTGGAAATATAAATAACAAACTTGGTATCTTCTACTAGTTTATTGTCTTAGACTTGGAGAATAAAGAGACTGAAGCATTATGGTTCTTAATAAACAATTAAAACTATATGAACTATTAAATTAATCAAGCCATGCCTCATAACCTTTAGACACTAACCTAACTTTTATAGTAATTTAATTTAAAGTTGATCAAATGATTTTCTTATTCCTTTTGACACCAAATACTTTCTTTCTTTTGACAAGGGAATTGGATCAAACATGAGTATTTCTAATAAAGAATAATTTGATATTCCTACCAAGCATACATAGGGAAACTTCTAAAGTCCTTCGAGAGTAATGATTGGGTTTTTTGGGAAAATTCTATGATTGGTCTCACACTTGGCATAGGTGCATGCACATTTTTACCTAGATCTCGCAAACGGGCCGGGTCTAGCCATTGACGGGTTAGGGCCAAAATGACCCAAATTTTGATGAGTTGAAAAAGTGAATCCCAAATTTTAGTCCGTGGCGGGTGGCCCGGCCCGGCCCGTGGCCTGGATTGATTTATAGCCTATATTTTGTCATATTTCTCGGTAATTAGCCCAAACGGGTCGGGTGATCACCGAATCGGGATCATTGGTTGGCTGGGCCAAAACGACCCAAATTTTGATTAGCTGAAAATATAAAGCCTAAAGCTCGGCCCGTGACGGACGGCCCGGATCGGCTCGCGGGCTTGGGGTGATTTTGTCATAAAAAGAATATTATTTCACCCAAAAATAATAATATTATTTCACAAAAAGAAAGAGTTCACTTTTTATTGATTATAGAATAAAATGACATAATATTTTTTAAATTTAATAACTTAATTAATTCCACTACTTATTTCGAGTCTACCCCTCTGCAGTAAGAAATCAATTTTCAGCAGGCGCTTCAGAGATTAAAGATTAACTTTCCTTAGGTTCCCCCCTAGTCCCCCTCCTGGCCCCTTTCCCAAGCTACCCCTAGGCCTCTAGAATTGAAATGTACCCCTAAATTTCATTGTAATAATATATGTTCTCCAAAAAAAACAAAAACTAAAGAGACCATATATGTCTCTATTGCATTTGTTATTTAGAAAGAACAAGTGCGGGCTATTGTGACAGGAGCCTAGTTATTCAGTTCAGAACAACCCAATAAGTCCACTAAAGTTTTCCACTAGTCCATGTTAGGGCTCTGTAGTGAAGCCCAGTACTATAACTCGGCCCAACGTGAAATAAGAGTGGTGCTAGAATACTACTAGTTATTAAAAGAGTCATTTACAGAACTATACAACATTTAGAAAGTAATTACAAAAAAAGTGCATTCACAAAATAATTACAAAAAAAGTGCAAAAAATTCAAACCATTCAATTTCAAATTAAATAAGGAAACCTAAAATCAAGGATAAATAATAATTCAAATTCAAATCTTTTGGATCTAACAACAATTTCAAATCCATAATTCAAAATTCAAATCAAAATTAAAAAATTAAAAACAAAAAATTATGAAGGAGTTAATGTTCATCATCCTCCTCCACCGCCTCCCGCCGCCGCCGCCGCCGCCACCACCACCACCGCTATATTGCCGGAGTTGCTATTCTGATTTTTTTGACGATTTGGTTACCTACAAAAATTAAAATAGTTACCTTTATACGAAGTTTGGCTACCAACTGCATCACATTCAAAATAAAATTGGTAATCAAATAAAATTGAATTGGTTACCTTATCAAAAGGGTTTGGTAACCAACTGCATGAAATTTGGTTACTAACTGCATCACATTCAAAATAAATTAGTAACCTAATAAAATTGAATTGGTTACCTTATCGAAAGGTTTGGTAACCAACTGCATGAATTTTGGTTACCAACTGCATCATATTCAAAATAAATTGGTAACCTAATAAAAATGAATTGGTTACCTTCATACTAAGGTAACCAAACCTTCATAACAAGATAACCAAACCTTCATCACAAGGTAACCGAACCTTCATATTAAGAAAACCTTCATATTAAAGTTCGGTTACCTTGATATGAATGTTTGGTTACCTTGGTATGACTGTTTGGTTACCAACATATGAAAGTTTAGTTACCGGTGGAAGTGGAAAATGGACCGGTGGCGATGGGAGGCGGAGGGAGGAGAAAGGGGGCGGGAGGAGAGGGAGGGGGAGGGGGTGGGGCGTAGGGGGGAGGATAAAGGGGGGCGGGAGGAGAGGGAGGCGGAGGGAGGGGAGGTGGTGGGGCGGGGGCAGGAGGAGGATAAAGAGGGGTGGGAGGAGGGGAAGGGCGGTGGGAGGCGGAGGGAGGAGAAAGGGGGCGGGAGGAGAGGGAGGGGGCGGGTGGAGGAGAAAAGGGGGCGGGAGGAGGGGGATGAAAAAGGGGGCGGGAGGAGGGGAGGAGGGGAGGCGGGAGGTGCAGGAGGCGGAGGGAGGGGAGGGAGGGGAGGGGGTGGGGCGGGAGGAGGGGAGGGAGATGGGAGGCAGAGGGAGAGGGAGGAGGAGGAGGAGGGAGGCGGAAATGGAGTGGGAGAGAATTGTGGGAGAGATAAGGGCGATAATTGTGGCCATAATTAAAGGGATAAGATTGCACTCTTTTTGTAATTAAGTATTACATATGCACTAATTTTATAAATATTTTATTCATGCACTTTTTTTGTAATATTTTATTAAAATGTACTATTATATGTAATTGTTCCTTATTAAAACTAGTCTCTAGGCACACACACTCACTTGCGTGTAATTATTTTTAAATATTAATAATTTAAATAAATAATTAAAAATAAATAATAATTATCTTTTGAGATAATAAAAAGAGAAATATATTGAGAGAGAACTGGGTAAGTGAGAGTGAATGTGAGAATAGTGGAGAGAATAATATATAGAGATAAAATAGTTTTTTTTTTAAAATATTAATTTCACAATTTGTGACTCAAAATCACTGAAGACAATTATCAGGAAACAACTATCGGATACATGTCGCATCCCACGTCCAATTATTATATCTGCAAGAGTAATGTTAAGGTGATTGTTAGTTCCCAAAGGCACGTTAGTTATCTAGAAGGGGGGGTTGAATAGATATTTTAAAAAAAATTGTCTAAAATACTTAGTCAGGATTGATGATACTGACTGTAGCGAAATATATGTTTTGTTCTCCTTCAAGATATTGCAGTTATGATTTGATAAGCAGTTATAACATATATGGCAGTTATAGCAGTTAATAAGAGACAATGAGACACGAGGTTTTAAGTGGTTCAGATCCAACAAAGCTCCTAATCTACTCTTCTATTCCACGAGTAGGAAATCCACTAAGGATGTCTTCTTATAACTGGATCACTTAGATCCCTTCAAGGCCAGCAGCCCTGGAACTTCTCTTAGTTCACTTTTGAACTTTTCAAGTCCTCTGACTTGGATCTGCTCTTAGTTCACTTTTGAACTCTTCAAGTCCTCTGACTTGGTACCTCACTTGGACTTGCAGTAGTTGTTTGAGGTGTGCTACTCAGTTGCAGTTCAGCATCTGTCTCTTAAAGACTGAGTAGCGAAGCAAGCTTTCCTCTTTCAGGATCGTAGTGTTGGATCGTTGAGTGTTCTTGAACTTTTCTCTTGATAATCTTTCTTTTTGTGTCTTGCTTGCTTAGTTTGAATCTTGTCTGATGTCCTTATAAAAGAGTCATTCAAAAGTATCCGTTTGAATGCTCCCATTGCTGCATTTAATGCTTCAGACGTTTTTGTGCAGTTGATATTGACATATTGCTTTTCTGCGGCACTGCAGACTGGCCTACTGACACAGCAGACTGTATCTTTCACCTAACACCTGAAAAGATATTTTCTGCAGGCAGCTTTAGTCCTTTCCTTAGCTTCTTCAATACGCTTCTTTCATTTGAACTAAGGATGAATATGGAAGTATTATGACTATCACTTTGTCAACGGCCATAAGCCATTCTTTATTTGTTGCTCTTCCTCCTTTCATCAGAACTAAGATCTTTGATGCTGACTGGAGGAACACTACGATTATGGTCATTGTGACATAATCGTTGTGTGTTGGCTTTGCACATCTTGATTCAGACTTGATCATAGAGAACACTACGATTTTTCTTAAGCTCTTGGTAGACTACGATTACTTGTTTGCTTGTCTTGCAGACTCCACACTTTCGATAGCACACTGCGATTCTTAACTTGGCTCGGCAGATGCTCTTTAACTTTATGATTCTCAGTGTAGCTTCCAAGGCAGACTACGATTCTTTGATACTTTCACTTAAGCTCAATGGATCTTGCCTTGACCTCTACAGACTTGATTCTTTGGCAGACTACTGTTCTGGACATCTTCATTTAAGTTTCACGATTCTGCCTTTTCTTTTGCAGACTCTAATCTCTTGGCAGACTACGATTCTTGATATTTTCGTTCAATCTCCACGATTCTGCCTTGTCATCTGCAGACTCAAATCTCTTGGCAAACTACAATTCTGGATGTTTTCGTTTAAGCTTCACGATTCTGCCTTGTCTTCTGCATGCTACCTTTGACAGATTATGATTCTGTCAAGGCTTTAACTTTTACAACTCAAATAGATCAACCTAACAAGTTTGATCTTTTCTTTTATACATTTATTTACATAAATGATAAACATCAAAGCTCAGATCAACCTAACAGTTTTGATCTATCTAAGTCCTTGTACAATGATTCTCTTAAGGGACTGTACACTTAAGCATTTATATTTACTTTCAATATCAAATCTGAATATGCAATTCCCAACAGTGACAACAGACACCTATAAAAAACTGATTACAAAATAGTGTCTGATTATAATTAATGCATGTTGCACCATACGCATGGGCAGGTCTAGTGGTTATAATCAATAAGTACCATTCGCATCATTTTGTATTTTTTTTCATATCCAATCTTTTGTCACCAAAAAATATTATTGTATCTGTAATCACTCATCACCGTAATAAAAAATAATTCTCTACATAGAGAGAATTCAAGCTTCCTAAAAGAGAAAAATGACTCACAAGAATAGAGAAAGAACGAGAGATCTAACACCAAAGAATGAGAAATAAAATCGCATATAAAGCGATAATATACAAAATCCACAAAGGGAGAAAATAACAGTTAAATACTAGATTAATGATAACTAACAGATCTTGGGGAGGGTCTTTTTAAAATAGCAAAAAAATCCCTCCCAAAGTCTAAATTTAAAGTTTTGAAGTTATAGTTTGTAATTAGAGAGAAAAGAGAGAAAGAAAAGAAATATACAATTTTTGCTCAAGACCTGTTGTTACTACTAATTCATTTTCTCAACATTAAGATTAGAAATATGAAAGCATAAACTTAAGAAAAATTAAATTAATTACTATTTTATTTTAAATTAAATAAATTCATGTTAATTTAATTTTTTTAAACAATAAATTAATTATAATAATTGAAACTGAATTAATAAGCATAAAAAATCCCAAGCGATCTATCTAGGAATTACAAATGAGGTTAGATACTACTTCCCTCCGTCTCTTAATATAAAACTTTTTAGATAAAAAAATTTGTTCCCTTAATATATGACGTTTTAAAATTCCAAGTAAGCATTACTTGCTTAGTTTTCAATATTACCCCAAGTATTAAATATAACTTTGGTTCTCTCATTATTTTTTGTCCAATAAATAACAATCTCTTTTTTTAATATAAGGACAATATAGATATTTGATATTATATTTAACGCTATACAATTATTTCTTTACACAACTTCTAAAAAGTCTTATATTAAAGGAACGGAGGAGTAACTTATCATGGCCTGGAGAACAAGAAAAAAATGAATACTCAACATCCAAATAAAGACAATATGTCATACTCAATGCTAATATGGTTTCTAACCTGAAATGATTTTTTATAATATGATAAAATCATGAAGCTATCTTGAAATATGCCCTAATAAATTTAGTTTGTATATAATAATAAATTTTAAGTATGCTATCAAACGTCACGGGATTCTAAGAATAAAGATGACTTTGACACAAAAGTTATTTTGATCTTTCACCTACCGAAATTTTGTCAAGAATGGGATTCAATTAATGATATATATATATATGAGAAATAATTCATAATATGTATTTGTTATGTATCTTTATAGGATATACATCATTTATATTATTAAAAAAATAAAAACGACCAAAATTAAAAACTGAAACGAAGTTAAAGGTATATTAGGGTTTAATAAGGTTAATAAACTCTAAATTCTAATTAATAAATCTTATATCCTAGTTAATAAACACTAAATCCTAAACATTTATTGGTCAAGTTAAATCTCTATTCTGATTAACTAAACCCTAAATATTTATTGATCAAATCAAAACCTTATTCTGTCAAACTCTTATTCGGATTAGCTAAATTCTAAACATTTATTAGTTAAGTCAAACTCTTATTTTTTAATTTCAAATTCTGATAATTCTTTCTTATTTTCAATGGTATAAATGGTGTATACTATATGAGGATTCATACCAAATACATACTATGCTTCATTACCCTATATATATATAGGTCTCCTCGTGCCCACAATTTCTCGCAATAGTGGCGAAGAAATGTTGATTTAGCCCGTTGTTACCCGCAAAAAGAATGAAGAAATTTGCTGATCAGGATAGAAGGTCACGTGAATTCCAACTCAATCTTTTACACCGATGTATCGTACTCTCTCGACCAGGTCATCATAAGAAAATACTGCTAAATCTTTCCGAAGTGAGAGAAGGAGGGAAGGCGCGCTACAACTAACATAACGCTGAAAAACGTTATATATATATTTGTTTATCTATCTAGCAAGGAGGCACAAAGTATTATCATTATATAGGGACCAAAAACGTTAGTATTATGAGGCACGATAATTTGATAAATAAAAATTAAATGTTTTTTTTGCAAGATAGTATTGATCAACGTTATGCGAGTCCGAATCTTTATATTGTCTCGTCCTCTATATATCTCATCTCACACTTTATTGTCAATTACAATACAATTATTGACGATATAGTAGATGACACCAAAAAAAAGAAGAAAAAAACTAAGGACACATCTAAAATAAATAATAAATAATAAGTCTTACAAGTAGAGTTTATTATATATATATATCCTTCCTACTTTGTTAATTGTTATGGAGATATGAAATTTTCAAACCCATTTCAAGATGAGATATATCCCATCATTTTTAACGTTACGTACAATTCGTTTTTTAAAATAAATAAATAAAAATTAAATGCTGTTTAAAAATAGTTTATCATATTTTAATGCATAATTTCTTTCTGAGAATCAGGACAATAATTTGTATTGGTTTTAATTTGCATGAGTTTGGCAAACCATCCTAAATCCTCGCATGGGATAACGTAATATTGTTTAATCTGAATATGACAGCCACGTGGATCGTTTGAAAATTCAACGGCCAATAACCGCCATTAACGGCCAGGTTAAAGGAATTTTGAAAATTGGTCACCATCAATTACGAACCCAAAATTTTCTACTGGATTTTAAATACGTCTCCCTCAAAAACACAATTATTTCCTATATTGAATAGAGAAAGAATAATCTAAAAAGATATGTAATACGGAGAGTTATCCTTATAATTTTATCAAATTAAATGTATTCATATATTTCATATAATTATAATTGGACATAAAAGTTTCGATATATGTAACTAATCTCACTCCTCAGTTTTACAAAAATTGTCACAATTGAGTTTTACCTTAGAATCAAATGCTAATATACTTTTTGCAGAACTGTCCATTTATAAATTCTACAAACTGCGTTTTTAAAAAAAATTACTTAACGCAACAAAATATTTCGATAGAAGACTTGCCTACTGCAACGCATGAAACACTGCATGCGTTGCAGTTTTGGGTTGGGTTGGGTTGGGTTGGGTTGGGGGGGGGGAGTTCTGCTTTTAAATCGTGATTATATAATTTTATAATGAACGATGTAAAATGCGGTGATCTTATAAACATTATTTGTCATGAATCAATATATATTTTTATTTTGAATTGACCATAAGTACAAACATGTGTTCATTAGTGACATCATTATTCATGTTTTTTCTTAATTACTTGGAAATAAAGGTCATGGTGAAGCTAGGTTTGATTTCTAGTGATCTCTTGCATAGGTTTTGATATGAGAGCAAGACCTACATAATAGCTCATCCTTTTCATACGATACTAAAATTCTTGTTTCTAATTGTTGAAGCCTTCATTCCATGTTCCTTGAATACCGTCCAAAAAGTCCCATTTCTTACGTCCAAAACAAGGAAAAAACGGTCCAAATTCTTGGATTTTAGTATGCCAAAAAAGTCCATATATACTATATTAATGACATCAATTGTGTGAAAAGAGGCCAATATTTTTTATTTTTTTTAAAAAAAAATATTCTGATTAATAAATTAAGAAGAAAACAAGAGTGAAATCATCTAAAACCCTCCATTGTTAAGATTTAATTTAATTGTTTTTAATTTGAACAGTATATTTGGATTTCATGAAATTGGTATTGAGCAAAATCATAATTAAAGGAGGAAAATTTGCAATTGGGAAAATTATTGACAAAAAATATGTTTATTTATGTTCTAAACTTCTAGTTAAAGAGGGACATATTAATCACTTGCAATTACGTGACCCCTTTTATTTTTCTTAATTTTCTTTTTTAAACATAGCTCTTGCGTTGCGTCTGTAAAATGTACAAGAATTTAATTCATTGTGTATAAATCACTCCAAGTTAAACATCAAACTGAAGGTCATTTTTTTGTAAAGAAATTGATGGTTAACTAATTTAACGGTGTTCGTTAAATGGGTGCAAGCACACGCTACGCAAGGATGGGTAATCAGTTACTGATCATTTTTACTTGTACCATGTGAACAAATATTACAACCAGCTACTATATGATTAAATCTATGAATACATCGGATCTACTCCCTCCTTCCCGAATACACTATAAAAGAGAAAAAGAATAGAAATAATTATTAAGTCGGGTGAAGGTCCACCTATGAATTACCTCACTCCAATTTTTTCTTTCCTTTTATAGTGCATTCGAGAAGAAAGTAGTAGATCCGATTAGGGGTGTAAGCCGAGCAGAGTAGCTCAGTACTTGACTCTAGATCGGTTCGAAAATATAATCCAAAAATCGAATTCGAAATTGATTCGAGTCGAATCTGATCCATATTCGTTTTCTGTTTAATAATACACGAGTCGAATTCGAGTATACCAGTGTTCGCTCAGATTAGGGTTCGAGTATTTTATTTTTTTCTTCGAACCAGACTCGATACCAGCTCGATAGATCATATTTGAATACTAGTCTGATCCATACTAACAAGCTAAATATGTGATATTTGTATCAATCTTTATAATTTATAAAGTGTAGCTAGTATTAAATTGTGTAAATTGTACTTGAACTAAATCAGCGAATTGATTGTCAATTTGTATTACATTTTTTGTAATTTCTTTACATAATAAAAGTATAAAACTTTTATATAAAATATTAGTTCAATAATCAATTTAGTATGTAGTAATTCAGTATTAAGTGAAATGGTTCACTATTCGAAACTCGATTTGAAGGCTCATGAGTAAGTCTTTTTGTAAACGAACCGAGTACTTACGAGCCGAGTAGGTCCGAATAATGATCCGAGTCGAATCTGGCGCAAAATTAAAATTTTTTTATCGAATCCGAGTCGAATTCGAGCTCAAGCTCGATTTTTTCGAGTCGAGCCGAATCTAAGTATTAGGGTATTCGCTGAGATTCGACTCGTTTACACCCCTAGATCCGATGTATCCTTATATAGATTTACTCGCTAGTATATATATATATATATATATATATAGCAATAAGTTAGAAAATTTGTTATTTTTATTTTGACAAAATTATCCACCTTACTTTTTCCATAAGAAATTAAATATTTTGAATGTTGCTAAAATTCTCTTATCTCTTGTAGCAATAAGTTAGGATAATTGTAAAATTCTCTTGTAATAATTTCCATAATGTTACTTTTTCCTGATTGCCTGTTATAATAAAGTGGATATCACGGAAATTACGGGCTGCTCTAAGTCTATAAATAGCATAAAGTATTCATCTTTCAAGCCATCACAAACACAATTAATAGTATAGTTTGAACACGTTTATCATGGCGCCTATTTTTGTTCCTCAACCACCATCATTCCCTTTCTTTGCCTTTCTGATTTGCTTTTTTCTTCTTCTTCTCAATTCTTCTTCTTGCTTTAAACCTAAACATCTTAATGTCTCATCCAAAATTCAATCAAACTCCAATTGGTCCCCGGCTGGTGCAACATGGTATGGAAGCCCTAATGGTGCCGGAAGTGATGGTAAGTGAAAAATTATTAGAGAACCATTTTAAATTATTTTTTTAACTCTTTTTTTTTTGTTATATTAGACCGAAATTTAAATGGTCTCACACACCCTATATACCTTGGCATGACATGGCTCGATCTCTCAACTTCATGATTATGATCATGAGTTGAATCGTACCAATCGGGCCAAAGCCCTTCAGTAAATATCATTACTTTTTAGAAGTTATATATATTTTATGTATGTTTTGTGGGCATATATAGGGGGGGCTTGTGGCTATGGAAATACTGTAGAGCAAGCACCATTCTCTTCCTTGATATCAGCTGGTGGCCCTAGTTTATTCAAATCAGGCAAAGGATGTGGAGCTTGTTATCAGGTGCGCACAATCCCATTGGAAAGTACTATATATATTGCAGTATTGCCAACATTTATTTTGAATCAAGTTAAACGTTGACATTAGTGATATATATGTATACGTATATATATATATATATATGAATATTTATATATTTAATTTGTTGGTTTTTTGTTTAATATATATGTATGTATGTATATAAGGTGAAATGTACCGGAAACAAGGCATGCTCAGGGAATCCGGTAACCGTGGTTATAACTGATGAGTGCCCCGGGGGACCTTGTGTTGCAGAATCAGTTCATTTTGACTTAAGTGGCTCTGCTTTTGGAGCCATGGCAATTTCTGGCCAGGCTGATCAACTCCGCAATGCTGGGGTCTTGCAAATTCAACACAAGAGGTATAACTAGTAGACTTAGTACAGTATTTGGTATGCATGCACTAAATTTGTTCTTTGTCCGTAAGAGAAAATAGTTAGCTTAATCTGATTGTGACAAGTATGTCTTAATTTATTCAAGAAAGTCTTCAACCTTGACGAAAATTCTTTATTTATTTATACCTAAATTTACTGTACATAAAATTCTGTTATACTAAATTACACACACACACACACACACACACACACACACATATATATATATATATATAATATGTATGTATATTCTTGTGTTAAATACATATATTTATTAGAGTACTTTTGGTGTGGAGTTGATAATATATATATATTACTATTTTAAACACTTTATTGTGTACCAAGTTATTTCTGACAAATGACAACTTTACCCTTTTGGATGGACAAATTGTATGACTTGCTTGCATGCATGCAGGGTGCCATGCAACTATCCTGGAAGATCGGTGGCCTTTCACGTGGATGCTGGTTCAAACCCTAACTATTTTGCTGCTCTCGTCGAATACGAAGACGGAGATGGTGACCTTGCCAGAGTTGATCTCAAACAGGCCTTAGACTCTGCCACGTGGGAATCCATGCAACAATCATGGGGTGCTGTTTGGAAACTTGATATGGGCTCTAGCTTGAGGGCACCGTTTTCGATTAAACTTATATCGGAATCCGGCAAGACTATCGTGGCAAACAACGTTATACCGGCAGGATGGCAGCCCGGAAAATCTTACCGGTCAATTGTCAATTTTGTTGTCTAGCTAGTTTAATGGAAATTTGTAATGTAGTAGTATATGCTGGAGGAGATTGGTTTATATGTCAGCTAGTCCACAGTGTATTTCTGCCTACTTGCATGCAGTAATTATGAAATAATTGTACCTCATCAGAATATATAATATTCCATATAAGTTGGAATATATCCCCTCTCTATTATTTTCCAAGTAATTATTGTTTCCTTGCATGGTTTTATTTATTTTTAGAGTAGTTATATATGTGCAAAACCAGAGAGAAAGTTAAATAATTATGCTTTAGTTTAATATATGAGAAAAATAATTAATATAATTTTTAATGCTTTTATGAATAATAAGATTTATTCTGTAATAATAAGTTTGTTTTACGTAAATTTTAATATTTAAAAAAATAATTTAATTTTTTTCGTTAATTTGTACTTTCTATGGTTATTATAATTTTAATTTTTAATTACAAGAAAAATTTATTTGTATGTATATCTTTGAGAAATTTAAATAGCAAAAATTGTATGACTTTATTTTCCTGATAAAATGAATATTTATTTTTTTTGACATTATTGCACAAGTTCATAATTTAATTAATTAGATCAAGTTAAGTAAAGATTATAATATATAAATTTATATTTAATGGATATATTAAACATTATAACTTGGAAGGTATATTAGACATTATATTAAAAATATTTTTGAATATTAGTTAGTCAACCACACTAGGAGTAGTGAATGTTACATATTGTAGACTAGAGGGACACATAAATGTAGACCCATTTACTATTCGAAGAAAATTTGGTGAATATATTGTTTTTACTTGCAAAAATATTAATTCCTTAATTTTTTTTTACGGAATGAGCACTGAATGAGAAAGTTGGACTTATAAGTAAAAGTCAAAATCCTAAAGAGAATGCTCAATTTACCTTTTGGAGAATTGTATTCAATTATTACTTATTTATAGTTACGCACACAATCAAATTCCCACAATTAAGCCTTAATTAGTTGCCAATATAATCCCTAGAATTCAGTCTCTATCTAATCCCAAAGATTAATCCATAATACATGCATGATCGAAATCAATTCTAAAGCACTTTCCTAATGAAGAAACTATTCATAATCTAATTATTATATATATATCCGAATTTACGAGAGTATTTGTTAAACCCTTGAATGATAATTTTTATGCTGTATATATGTTTTAGCAAACAGAAAAAAAATTATGAGAAATAATTTATGTCGACAAATTTATGCCCTGAATTGCGACTTACGATAAAATAAATTAAGGTGCGACTATCATAATTTCTACCTATCACATATATCCACAATTCCACATATGTGAATATTTACAATCGAACATGATATATTATTAAAAATAAAATTTATTAAAAAGTAAATGGGTTCTACAATTTCACTAATAAACCATCCATGAAATATATAAGTAATTATAGTTTAAGATACTTACAACCCACAAGTTGACCAACGAGACAATAATTTTAATGTTATAGATTACACAATCAATTTTTGAAATTAAAACTGGCGATTCTCATATTATAAAACCCACAATCAAAACTAGTGATTTACGCTCATCAATCATATTATATATAAGCAATTGATAATATATAGTAGTATATTTAATACTATACAATCATTTCCTTAAGATAATTGTTAAATTCACAATATTTTTTGTTATTTTCACAACAAAAGTGTCGCTATAGATGTATAGCGACGATGAAAATTGTCGATATAGGATCTATAACGATACTTTTGTTGTGGAAATAACAATTTCTGTTATGGATTTAATAATTTTATTTTCCTTAATACTTGTGAACAACTCTAAAACGACTTATATAAAGGGGGGCTAGGAGGGAGTATAAGTTAACACAAATTTATCAATTTATTAAACCATCCATCCATCATATCAACACAACAAAATTATATTGATAGCTTCAAGCCGGTTATCATGGCGGCTACTGCTGTTCCTCTCTTTGCATTTGCAGTTCTCTTTTCTATTCTTATAAATTCTTGTTCTTGCTTTAACCCTAAGTTTCTTAATGTCCATCCATTTATATATGGCCAATTAAAGGATTCCGATTGGGCACCTGCTGGTGCCACATGGTATGGCCCTCCTAATGGTGCAGGATCAGATGGTAAGAAAGGGATGAGAAGAGTTTATTTTATTATTATTTGTTTGATGAACATGGTCAGGGGCCTCATACGACCCCTGTGGGGCCCACTCTCACGAGTTTGCCCCCATCAATTTTTGTAATAAGTAGGAGCTAGTACTCTCCCGAGTTTAATTATAATGTTTGCGTATTTATTTATGTATGTTTTAATTGTTTGGCATAGGTGGGGCTTGTGGATATACTAGTGCAGTAGAGCAACCACCGTTCAATAAATTAATTGCTGCTGGTGGCCCTTCTTTATGGAATTCCGGCCAAGGATGTGGCGCTTGTTATCAGGTGCGCACAATCCCATCCCATTAATATATAATATTAATATTGTACATATTACTAATTATTTGTCCAATTAATATACATATATGTATGTGTGTATGTATTATAGGTGAAATGCACTGCGTATGCTTCATGCTCAGGGAATCCAGTGACGGTGACTATAACTGATCAATGCCCTGGGGGTCCTTGTTCGGCAGAGTCTGTCCATTTTGATTTGAGTGGCACGTCTATTGGAGCCATGGCTAAACCTGGCCAGGCTGATCAGCTTCGAAATGTTGGAAGCTTGCAAATTCAACATAAGAGGTGGGCCATATATTTTGTTGATTAAACTTTAGTAAATATTTAGAGGTGGGGTATATATATATATATATATAATCTTACATTTTGGATTTCTTAACAGGGAAAGAAGAGGAATTAATTTTATGAAATAGATCTTGGTCTATAATATTGTATAGTAAATATGAACAATGTGGGAGTGGTTAGCATGAAGTTAATTTTGGTCAATTGATCAATACAGTGTCGATATGCAGATCGGGAGGTGATATCTCTCTATACGTGTCAGTACTGTATTGGTCAATTGACCAACTTACCATGAAATTAAATTCATGGTAACCGAATCCGAACAATGTATAGTTAAGAAAATAGCTGATTATACAATACAAAGAATTATTATTTTTCTATATAATAATATTCTCTCGGTTCCACGAAAGAGTTATTTTCTGGAGTCGATTTGAGAAAATTTTAGAATTAATTCCTAATGTGATTTAATTAAGTTTTGAACAAACTAAAGGTTGTAATTAATATAGCACATTCAAATAATTTATAATATTGAAGATTATATTGACTAAAACAAAAATAAATTCATATTTATTTCGTATCAAAAATTCCTTAAAGTCAAAAATGGTGTAGTGGTATATATTTTAGAAACCAAAATCAATGGGATTGAAAGCACATGATTTTGGGATATTTTAGATACTTTCACATATTTGGATGTGCAATTATCAATACTAGTGCCCTATGCGTGATATTTTTTAGAAATTAATAAAAAAGAAGTGAAGAGTTAAATTAGGGCGATGAGGGAAAGTAGTACTGGAGATGGAAAAAGAAAAAAAGAAAAGAAAAAGAAGAGTGAGTTATAACTGTCAACTCTTCTTATTTTGGTACTTAATTAGCAAGGTAATTATTTTTTTTAACCATAAATTAATAAAATTAATTATTACACAATGGTATATGCCTCCCCTCGTCCTCTCCCTTGTAATATAGAATGATATAGATATAGATATATATGCATAATGTGTACATAGATCAGTATCATTTTCGAGATCGGGTAATATTCTATTTAAGGTATATACATGTCATGGACACACAATAAATTCTTAAAAATACATAAAAATGAAAATCATTCAAATAATAGATAGAAATACTAACATATATATTTAAGGGTTTTTTTTGGCTAATTTAAGAGAATGGAAGGTTTGAACTTAAGATTAAGCAAGATGTCCAAAGTATCACTCGAGACAAAAGCTCTCGGTTATATTACATTTTGATGCCATTAATACTGTAACAGATGAATATATATATATATAATCATATCAATGGCTTGTATGCATGCAGAGTGGCATGCAACTATCCAGGACTCAACATTGCCTTTCATGTGGATGCTGGATCAAACCCTAACTATTTTGCTGCTCTCATCGAATTCGAAGACGGAGATGGTGAGCTTTCCGGTGTCAATCTTCAACAGGCCAACTCACAGTGGAGTCAAATGCAAGAATCATTTGGTGCTGTTTGGAAACTTAATTCAGGCTCTGCATTGCAACCGCCATTCTCAATTAAACTTACGTCCGACTCCAATAAAACCCTGGTGGCCGATAAGGTGATTCCGGCCGGCTGGCAGCCCGGGATGACCTACAGATCCCGTGTTAACTTCCATTGATTAGCTACCTTAATTTCAGTCGAATTTTTCTACGAGGAAAAATAAATAGGGGTTTAGAAAAAAGTTTAGTGCTCTAATTAAGATATGGCAAAAATCAGATGCGGATTCATAAATTTTTTTCAGCAGCGAACGGATTTTAACTAATTTTTTGTTGAAGTTAAATAAAAAAAATTTGAACTAATCATAATAATGTTTACAAATTGCAATAAATATTCATAATCTAAACTAAAAAAAAAAAATTAAATAAAAAATATTTAGATACAATTTAGAAACTTACTTCGGTTACTTATCATAGTTCAAATTGAATGATTTCTCAAATGCTTAAAGTCTCAAACCAAATTTGTTTTCTATATTCAAACAAACTCATGAATTAATTTTAAAGGATAAACCAGTTTTTGTGTCTTTTTATAAGTTTCAAATAGGTCTCGATGTATGCTTTTTTATTATTCCATTTTTTGGGGTTTGTTTATGGTAATTATTTTATTTGTCCTAAAAAAGGGTAAAAATGAGAGTAGTAGTAAATCAGTATTATAATGATTTACTGTTGCTTCTTTTGGGACTTATTGTTGTGCAGCTTGTACTGCTTGTGCATTTAAGATAAATTATTGATTTCTCGTTTAACCACCTAATTCAAATACTAGCAGTCAAATTTTTGGAAAATCATAAAACTACAAGTACTGAAAAAAAATCTTGAAGAAATAGCACTGGTTCAACTTTTTTCTTAATGACTATAGGAAAAAAATGCATATAGTTCTAATTTTTTTATTCTACTTCCATATCTTTATCTTTTTAGAGAACACAACTATATCTCATTGAAACTCACATAAAGAAAGAAGCAGAACTATAGATGAAAAAAATTAGACACAAATCCAATTCTCGACACAGTTGCATCATTTCATTTGAACACTAAAAGTACCTGCACATAATACAATATTAACAACAACAGTTGTACTCACCGAAAGTCCCTAACCCACAAAGCCACAACAAATTCAAATAAATTATCAAACAAAAAAAGCTCTAATTAGTTACCTCTTAAATCCAAAATATAATAAATACATCAAATAAATTAAATTGGGTTTAACCCCAAATTCTCAAGAAACAACAAATTCAAACAAATTACAAATTTTAAATTATCAAACAAAAAAATCCCTAATTTAGTTACCTTCTAAGTTTGATTACTTTAATATGCGCAAGAGACAGTATCGTAATGAAGAAGTAGAAGTAGTGGGCCTAGTGGCGAAGCAACGAAGATGTAGAAGAAGTAGTGGTGAAGCCACGAAGGCGGAGATGTAAAGACAGAAGCAGAATAAATCTACGTTTGTCTGTACTTGTATTTAGAATATAAATAAATTTTTTTTACCCCCTCCAAGTTTAACTCTTCCATTAATCTGCCCCCTTAAATTTATTCACATACATATTTGCCCCTGCCCTTATACCTATAAAAAAAATCAACAGAGACATCTGTCTATACTGCCCCCTTAATAAATCTGCCCCTGACAAAAACCCTTACGGTGGTGGTACAATTCTCGTTTGGGATTCAAGAAAATTGAAATGAATTGAATCACAATTCCTTACAATTATGTTCAATCTTTTCCTTTCTCTTTTTGGTTCTTATGCGTCATTTGTAAGTTTGAAGAGATGGGATAATAAGGGAAAGTGTGACTCCCCCAGAATAGGTCCAGTCAACCCAACCCATTCTGAGTCGCCAAATACATGGTACAGAATTCAAATACAAACTTTATATCATACGGTCGTGCAAAATACGACCACACAACTGTGAGTGTCAATACAAATATGTAGAAAATATTAAAATTCAAACTAAGTCCTCATTACAATTATTATCACACTATTTATCAGAAATAGTGAGGACTACTACTGCTCTAACTCGGACCATCACTCTGTCCCCCGACTAGTTCCCGCAACATTCTCATTTCCTGAAGAGGACAACAGATAAAAAGGGTGAGCTCAACTAGCTCAGTAAAGAATATTATGACTAAGATAATGAAAAATAAATTATCGTTAGTCTTCAATAAATCAGATAAAATATAATGGACAACCAATCTTAGATCAATATTCGCAGCGAAAATAACAATTCATTAGAAGAATTAAGCAGAGAATGAAGTCTACTATCTTCTATGATTTAAAAGTCCATCATCAATATTTTATCCCTGTAACATCAATCAATATACATCTCGAATCAATATTCATCTTTGCACTACAGGCCAAAGATATTCATTTGTATCATCAGTGGTCATGTTCATCTCAACACCTGTCATCTTTGCACTACTGCCAAAGATATTCATCAGGTAATCATTCATCTTTGCTCTACAGGCCAAAGATATTCAGTTACATCATCTTTTAGGACTGAGGATGATGAAAAACATTTTAAAGAACGAATACAGTGAGATAAAAGACAAAGATTAAGGATTCGCATTTTAGTTTATCCAATTTAAAAATACTTCGTAATAATCAATTGTGGAGCAAAATTCAAGAATAAAGCTCAAAACTTGGATACAATCAAAGATAGTAACCTTAACAGACAATTTGGACAAATAGAAGAAAAATAAATTTTTCCGTGAATAGTGCCGTATACGGGAATAGTAACCCCGACGGAAAAAATAAGAATTTCAACATGAAATTCATGACAATATTTCTGTATAATGATATTGAGAAGAATAACATCATTTACGAAAGAAATAACATCCCTTACCTCAAAAAGATAGTACCTCTGACTGGAATATCGGATATAATACCGAAGGAAACTTGCGCTGAATACTAATACTCAAAGTATTAAAATACTCACAAAAATACGCTCGATATTATAGAGAGAGAAAACTTCTGATTCTGGTGTGATTTTCAATTCTAACCTAAGCACCCTATTTATAGGAAAAGCTTAGGATGCCAAAGGAGACTAAATTAATAAAATAATATTATTTTCAAAAAAATTCCGCCGCCTGGCGGCTAAAAAAATTTCAACAAAAGTGGGGCCCACCCATTAAAAAAAATATTTATTTTCCGAAACTTCAAAAATTCATAACAAATAGCCCCTTTGTCAGAAAAATATAAATTCTATGTCCTTCCATAGGAAATTTAATTCTCTACAACTTTGCAGAATGAAGTTTTTTCAAATTCCAAACATAAATTATCCGAAATCCATAAACAGATGATTTCTCACACCAAAATATTGATAAAAACTCATCAGCGCCAATTCCTTCTTTAATATCCACAAAATAAATATTTCCTTATCATATAAATCAATAATTAATTATTCACAGATAATATTACAGAACTACAATATTGACAACCAGGTCGTTCCTAGGAAAGAGGGGGCCTTCCGATAAGGACTTCTCCTTACTGGCGCGCAATTAAATAACCCCTCCTAGACAGAACTTCCTTAGACATTGTCAATAATGCTATCTAATAATATTATTCAAATAATATGAATTATTGAGTTGATAATGTGAAATACTGTGCAGTGACAATTATTGAATCAATAATACCAAAATATCAACTGTAGCCATTATTGAATCAATCATATAAAATGACAACGTAGCAATTATTGAGTCAATAAAATATCAATGTAACAATTATTGAGTCAATAATATAAAATATCAACGTAGCAATTATTGAGTCAATAATATAAAATATTGAACAGTAATTACTGTAACAATAATTGAATAAGTTCCTTCTCACGTAAGACTCAATAATTCAAAATACTGTGCAATACCGTGTGCTACTGTGCAACACCGCGTATCACTGTATTTTAACCACCGGGTATTTCAACAGTAATAACGGTAACAACTACGCCGTTATCTTGTAAAAAAGTTATTTCTGTCGCTTTCTATATCCGACAGTTATTCCGTTGTGGGGGCCCACAAATAGCTGCGCCGTCGTACGAATATTCCCCGACAACAAGAATATTCCACGACCAAACGAATATTCCCCGACAACAAGAATATTTTATAACCACTTGCTCATTTTAAAAATGTTTGCACATTTCACCCATAACTTTCATATTTATCAAAACAACACCTTACTGTTTCGAAATAATATATAAAGAAAATTAAATCTTTATTCATAAAAGTTGGTCTTACAGAAAGTATAGGAGAGAAATGGACGAGAATGGATTATAATTTTCTCATGTCATGTTTGTGAGTTTTAGAAAATGAATGGAAATGATGCGATTTTAATTATATTTTTTCTTGTCTTTGAGTTTAGAAGGAGGGAATGGATGTGGTTTTAATTTTATTTTTAAAGTATATTATTACTATATTACCCTTACATATTAATGTAATAAATGACTTGATTTATTTTGAAAGGTTACTTTAGGTAATATAAAATATTTAACTTTCTCATCATTTCCTATCCCTCCAAATCTTACTTTTTGGGAGAAAATTTTGAGCCAAAAATAAAATCAACTTTACATCCAAATTCTTTCTCTTCCTCCCTAAAAAACTCACAAAAAATTTAGAGGAATTTTAATTATTTTCCATTCTCTTCTATTTCCTTCCCTAAAAAAACTTACGAACATATTATTGCTTAATAATGATTCAGGTCTATATAATTAGTAGACTTGGTAAACTGACGAACTTAATTAGTCTTAAAATGTGTTCGGCTAGGACAGATTAAGCTAAAAACACCTATTTTTTGGGAGTTAAATCCTATTTTTCATCACTCTACTGGGGGTCGGTTTACAAATGCATTACCGAACTGAATTCTTTTACATTCGACTCACTGAACAACAATTTATTTACAAACCGTTACAAATTATGTTAAGTTGTTTGACTTTTGACGAAAAAATTAAATGAGATGCCACGTGGATGGAGAGAAAACGTTGATGTCAGTCATTTGTCTTTGTGGCATGCCTACATGGAAACTTGTATAAATTTAATACTAAATTAACCAAAATAAAATAAAATAATTCATTCAAAATAAAAGTATAATAAAAATAATTTTTTAAAATTTATTTTAATCATTAATATTTGTTTGGTACGGTAAAATTTTGATATTATAGCATACAGTTTTTTTTTCTTCTTAGTATGGTATAATTTTAAATAAATTATTCAAATTACACAAATATATAATTTTTAAAATTTAAATAACTCATTTAATTCATTAATTTAATTAAGCTCTCTTTAGATAAAACTAAAATTAGTAATATAACATATAAATGTCTACATGTTATAAAATATAACTAAAATTTTGAAAATTAAATTATTTTTTTTTGAAAATTAATATAATTATTATTTATATTATGAAATCATTAATTCTAGGCTTGAATATAAAAAAAGAAATATTAAAAAAATAAAAATATGCTAAAAAGTAAAATTTAAAATTTTTAGTATATTACAAATTAAAATAAAAGTTAAAAAGTAATAATTATAATAATAATAATAATAATAATAAGATCTGGAGATGAAGCTTCAGATGATTTTCGAGGAGATAGCCGCCTCTCTCGAGGAGCAGAGCGCCGCCGCCCTCCTCCGCGTCCCTCATGCCTCCCTTTCAGCCAAATCTAATAATAATCAACGGGTTAATCAACTAACCCCCTTTCATGGCTACGGATCTGGGATCTGGGTTCTTCCAAGAACTAACGGCCTCAACTTAGTAATCAAAGGCTTCCTTATCAACAAATTGCTCTCCAAACAATTCGATTGTTTCAAATATTCTTCTTCTAGTTAAAGTGTATCAATGTCTGTCATGTGAAGGGTATTGTCTAAATCCAGAACCAATTATAACTTCTTTCTTCCCAACAGATTCTGCAACTCAATGTGTCGAATTCGCTTAATTTCGTCCTTTGAAATTGTCAAACCCTTGCTTCAGATCGAATAATATGTTTTGGTTCACTGAATTCCTTAATTCATATGATCGGATAATAGTCTGAATGATGGGTTTTGCAAATCTAGTTTCTTCTTTTATCAGATCTAAATTTTCTTTTAGTTTTGGTTCAGTTGAATGATGAATTTGATGGGTTTGCACTCCATGTACCTACTAAATTCTCCAGAACTCGAATTCTCCACGAATAAGCAGATTTGGTTTTTGGTTTGTTGATATTTTCTCCTTTTCGCCGGATTCCATGGTGGTTTGGTTTGTTGCTTCTGATTTCATGTGCTCTGATGGTGTTAATCAAATTGGATATGAACAGATCCGATTTAAGTAGACCCAGATCTGGCGTTAGCGACAGAGGAAGAGATGGTGTCGGGGGTAGAAAATAGTATAGGCGTGGTGGCGGCGACGACGATGGGTGAACAGCGGCGGTGGGTGAACGGTGGCGGTGGGTGAACGGTGGCTCGGCCAAACAGCTCATCAAAGTCTTCAGCATAGAGGGTGAACAATTAGGCAGCATTAGAGATCTGAGGATGAACAAAGATGAAGAACATGAACAAAGATGAAGAACATGAACATGAAGAAGATGATTTTTTTTGTATAAAAAAATAAAAATGTAATTTTATTACTACTTAAATGTAATTTTATTTTTATTTTTTTGTATAAAAAGTTTGTTTTAAGTAATTTATTTAGCTTGTATATTTTTTTAAGTGCACTCAAAAATAAACAAAAAATATAAACAGATTTTAATATACCAAAATATTCTTCCAATATTGCCTCTTTTCATTTTTGCCCAATATATATCCAACAAATTTAATTCATTAATTTTATATATGAATTCATTAAGTTTATATAAATACATTTGTAAAAATTATACATTAATATATTTTATTACTAGTATATTTAATTAATATATTTATTATTAATTTAATTATTTGTTATATATCGAATATTCTTTTTTTGTTGTTGAAAAAAGAAAGTTCATTATTTTTATAGAGGGTCTTGCACACATGTCAATTTGATTTAATTTATTTCTCTTACTAAATTTCTCTCTCCTCCATGTAGATGTCATATAAATTATCTGTTAAGAATTTAACAGAGCTAACGGTTTTTTTAATTTTTGTAAAGAAATTAAAATTTAATGAGTTGACTGAAAAAAAATTCACTTCAGTGATGTATATGTAAACCGACCCCCAGTACAGTGATGAAAAATGGATTTAACCCTATTTTTTGGGCTAAAAACTAGTACCTAGCTCAAAGCATAGACACAACGGCTTGAGCGGGTTGGCGGGTTTAATTTTGAGTTTTTTCCTAGCTTGGATCTTCCTCATATGTTATAGATACGCACACATATACATGAGTTGTATTTTAATGTATAAACTTTTTGTATGTAGTAATGTAACGTTAACACATTTTTTTTCAAAATAGAAAGAGAGGTTACGCACAAAACATATAAAACAAATCGAGAGCTCTATGCCACAAAATGAATATTTATAATAACGGATAAATGTCACAAGTCAAACCATAATAAATGTCTAACTAGCTCAAATAAAAATCTAAGATATTTATTACAACTCCAATAACTAAATAACTTCATAACACAAATCGAAGTATCAAAGCCTAAACAAAATATTCTCATTGGAGTAATTCGGTTAAATCGACTTATCACATAGCAGTCCAAAGAAAACGTAATGGTTTCAATAGGGTAAGTACTTCACAGGTTTGTAATTCTCTGTGGAAATTGATTTGGAATTTGAAGGTTCCTCCTAAAATTAAACTTTTCTTGTGCGGACTACTCTTTGTCGGCGCCGAATAGGGTCAGATCCTTCATGTCCTGTGTATAATTTCTATACCGTGTCTGTTTTGCATGCTCTGTTAGGTTACCCAAGAGCGATAGCAGCATGGTTCGCGACTCGTTAGCCCTTTTGGACTCCATTGTGACTATATAGCTGAAGTTAGTTTTGGGAATTGGTTTGTTGGTTTAAAGGAGCATTTGGATAGTGATCAGGTTTGCTTACAAAATATTGCAAAATTATAAAATATTACAAAATTATAAAATTACTAATTTATAATATTTTTGGTATTTCGATAACGAGAACATAACAAAAAAAAGTTTCAGTAATCAAAATAAAAATCGATCCCATGTACAACGACCAAAATATCAATTAATCCGATCCACGTCACCTGCCACATAATTAACACATGTCAATCATTAGTCTACTTAGTACTTCCGTTCATTTTTGTTGAACGTAATCATAAGTAATGATCATTTTGTAAGTTTTTTCGAGTATATAGTAATGCGTTTGTAACAAAAAAATATTCGGTAACCACAATGAAAATCAACCATAGTACAGTGACCAAAAAGTCAATTAACTCGTTTTGTTTATTAAATTACAACTACGAAAGATATCAATACTTGAGAAGTGATATAATTATATATAAGGGTAGGGTGGTCCACTATATTATATATCTCTTTAAAAGAGTTACCATTTATATTTATCAACATAACTGACAACAAGATTAATCGATATATAAAGTTTCAAGATATATATATATATATTTCATTTCCCTAAATTAATTTTTGTATTATTTGTCAATAACTAATGAGAATATTTCTCCCCTTATATTTAGGTTAATGATAAACATGAGAAATAAACTCCATTAGTACGTAGGAGAGAGAAAAAAGAGAGGATTAGTGATAATTTATATGTACATTTGTGTGGAAAAGCAGCATGGTACAACCTACATACGAGGAGAAGCATAGTTTAGTTTTCTTGGCTTGGAATTGAAACGATATGAATAGCCTGGCAGTTAGTTTTACTCAACTGGACGGACACCCGAAAAATACTCCTCACTCAATCACCCCTCTCTTCCAAAAATAGTGTACATACACACAAATGCATATTAGAGTATATATTTATCTTTCTCCGCCGTCCATTGGGTTCTTTGACGGGCGGCGCCACCAGTGCCACTCCAAAGAAAAAGTCTCTCACCTTCCTACCCTCCTTCCACTTGTCACACACTCTCAACTCACACTCATTTCTCTCTCTCCTCCCCAAACCATTACTCTAACTAAAAACTAGGACTAACCTTCTTTTCACCATTCACGGATACAACTTCTTCAACTACAAGAACATAATTTCACCTCCATTATTTCTCTTCATAATTAATAAATATATATATGTATATATATATATATATAAATTCTTTTTCATTTTATGTATTTTAATTCTCGCATGCCCTCTCTTTTTCTTATCTTACTTGTATAGATCATGGCTTGTAGTGAAGACCAACAACAATCAAATTTTAAGCATTTTTGTAGGATTTGTAGGAAAGGGTTTATGTGTGGGAGGGCTCTTGGTGGACACATGAGAGCTCATGGTATAGGAGATGAGAGTGGTAATCTTGACGACGAAGATCCGGCCAGCGATTGGGAGGATAAAGTCGGAGGAAGTGATCGGAATAGTAACAAGCGAATGTACGCATTGAGAACAAACCCTAATCGACTAAAGAGTTGTCGAGTTTGTGAAAATTGCGGAAAGGAATTCTTATCTTGGAAATCTTTTCTTGAGCATGGAAAATGTAGCTCCGAAGCCGAGTCTCTCGTTTCCTCCCCGGGCTCGGAAAACGAGGACGATGGGGGACGAAGAGGGTGTGGATGGTCTAAAAGGAAGAGATCATTTAGGGCTAAAGTTGGAAGCTTTAGTTCACTTTATCCATCGGAGGACGAAGACCTCGCCCTCGCTAAATGCCTCATGGCATTATCAAATGCCAAGGTTTATTCCTCCGACATGGAACCAGAGGAATCATGTGCTTCTGCAAGTAAAGACGAGGAGCGGAGGAATCCTGTCACAGCATTCCTTGCTCCTCTGGCAAGGCCTTTGTCGCTAGACAAGGCCAAAGGAGTCGCAAAAGGTATGTTTGAATGTAAAGCATGCAAAAAGGTGTTCAACTCCCACCAAGCATTGGGAGGACATAGAGCTAGTCACAAGAAAGTTAAGGGATGTTTTGCAGCCCGGGGCAATCAATTCGAGGATAGTCTAGCTGATGATGATGTCATCACACACGAAGAATTCTTCCCTTCTAAAGCAAACCCTTCATTCCAATATAATCATGGCCCGAGTGTTCCATTAGTTGGAGCTTCAAGGAGGAAATCAAAAGTCCATGAATGCTCCATTTGTCACCGGGTTTTTTCATCGGGTCAAGCCCTAGGAGGGCACAAAAGGTGTCATTGGCTCACTTCAAATTCCCCGGACACATCTTCACTTGTTAAGTACCATCATCCATTTCATGATCACAATACATATCATCAAAGACCTCCCCCTCTTGACTATAACAAAACCGACCCACTTGATCTCAACCTTCCGGCACCAACAGACGACATAGCCGGAATCCGGCGGGACCAGTGGAACCCGCTAAGCTTTGAAGTGTCAACAGAAATAAATTTACAATCTTGGGTAGATGTGGATGGGGAAGATAAACATCACCTCCTCCTCCACCACCACCACCACCACCATCAGCATTTAACTGATGATCATGAGGATGATCATAAGAATAATAACACCAAAAAGAGTACTAATATAGTTTCTATGCAAAATGTGGAAGATGAAGCTGATAGTAAGGTGAAGTTAGCAAAGCTAAGTGAGCTAAAGGACATGAACAACAATGGGAGTTCTTCTCCATGGTTGCAGGTTGGCATTGGTTCAACAACTGATGGTACTGGTGCTAATTAATCAACACCTAATCTACACCTTTTTTTTCTTCTTTTTTTTCCTTTTATACATATGCATAGAATTTACACGAGTATATATTCAATTCGTAAGTAAAAACTGTAATTAAACATTCAACACGCACAATATATATTCATTAATCATGTGTAAAGTATTGTAACCTTTTTGCTGTAAATTTTTGTGGGTCTCCGGCCATAAGTAATGTGACATCTAAATCTTATTCAAGACAAATGTTTTGAATAAAAAACACTTCTTAGTATTAATTTCTATATTGTTACCTAAAAAGAGTTTCATTTGCATTAATTAATATTACAAAATTTTGTATATTTTTATTTCATATTTACTCTTAATTTATCTGAGTGTACGACGTAATCGTGAATGGAAATCAATTGTGATAGGGAATTTAAAAATGTGTTATTAAAAATTAATATTTCTATATGAGTCTCTCTTATATGGAGATGGAATCCACTCACTATTCATATGAGAGAGATCATGTAAAAATATCAATTTTTAATACGGAAATATCAGTTCCCTAAACAAAGAGCAGGGAAGTGTAAACTAGAAAAATTAGATCAAAGTAAGCTGGGTTGTTGATGGTGCTCACTGCTCCAAATGATTGGATTCATTGTAGATGGACATGGAGGGTGTAGTGATCTGTTCTTTGATTGGTGGGGATTAGCAATGGTGTTGGCTCGATCAGTCCATTGGCGAGGTGCTGAATATATATATTATATATATATATGTTACCCAGCTCAAGGAAGCTGGAAAAATGGTGGCTCATTAATATCGTAGCTTTCATTTTTTGAATTATATGGTAGGCGCAAAATTGCAGAATTCTCAAAAAAAAAAGTGCTGCTGGAAAGGAAGCTGTTGAGTAGATTAAAAGAAAGTTATTCCGATGGGGTTTTGATCTATGTAGGTGCAGAAATTAAACTCAAACAGCAGGATCTTTGTGTGTGTATTTAAGATGGTTATCAGGTTTTGAGGATAGAAATATATGTAATGACTGATTGTATTGATCCAAATCTTTTGAAACACATCTTCTGTATGTTTTGGTTTTAGGTTTTTAATAAAAGTTCTTTCATTTTGTTGATAAAAAAAAGATGTGTTTAATTCATTCATATCCAAGCGAACTTACTAATATTTTAAAAAGTGTTGTTATATATGAATGACAAATATACCTATTAGAATTTGAGCTAAATTTATAGTGAGTTTTATTAAAGTAAATCTACATTAATGTGTTATATTCCATAAGTAGATTAAAATTAAATATTTGAAAGCTCAAATTCATGAGATAATGAATGAGAAATTAACTCTCAAATATCACGCAAATAAGCTCGGCGGCTCTTAGGATTGAATAAAAAACGGATAAAATCGAATAACCGATTACAACCGAATTTTTTTAACCGAATTATTTCGGTTATTTTCGTCAATTCGGTTATAACCGTTTTAATATTCTGATATTCGGGTATAAATACAGATATTGAAATATTGTTATTCGGTTAACCGAATAGATTTATTTTCTATTTCTCCTATTTTAGCATAGTCTGGTGGCTTATAGGTTGTGCAGTTTATTTTCTCTGTGAGTATGGGAGTATCTATTGGTTGTGGTCTTGTGGATGGATCGTAAGGACTCAGTTGTTTGGATCTGGTTTAGAATTCGTCGGCGATGATATCCGGCACACCTAATTTCCCTTCCCTTTCCTCCTATACGGCCACCATCTGTTTCTTCCTCTGCTGAAAATGAAGTTATGATCTGTTAAGGGGATCCTTTGGGTTTGGGCTTTTAGATCTTGATGTCTGCTGACGGCTGGTGTGGTGGGTATTGGATCTTGTTCGGATCGTGAGTGATTTGGTCATGCCGGAAACTGGGTTTGATCCTTTGATTCCGATGGTTATGGTCATAGGGTCCTTTCGGTTGGGGCTCCTGTTGATCCATGATTATTCTGATCTGAGTTTCATGTTGTATTTCTTAACTATCTTGGTTCATGAGTCAGATTTGGATGGGGCATTTTTGTCCGTTTGAATGTTTGATTTCCAATCTGGAGTTCTGCTATTATTGTTTATCTAATTAACTTTTCAGATTAGGATGTTCATTGCTTCTTCAAATCTGGTTATTATGGTTTTGGATTTTCATCTTTTCATACATCAAATTTGTGTTTGCTGCAGTGCTGCTGTTGTGCTGCATGTTGCTAGATTGATTAGACTTTGTCATGTCATAATTTGGATTATGTATTATATATTGTTAATTTTAAACCAATTTGAAATGAAATTTTGTTTGTTTGATAAAATGGAACTTAATTAATTTCGGTTATTAACCGAAATAATCGAATTGAAAATTTTGTCATTCGGTAATTCGGTTATTTATTAGTTCGGTTAATTATTCGGATAGTGAAATTTAAAAGATTTCGGTATTCGGTTATATCTAAATAAGCTATTCGGTTCTGATATAATCGAATTGCTCACCCTAGCGGCTCTGGGTCATTGTATATATATTTTGGGCAAAATTTATTTAAAATTTTTTTTTATTTAGTTCTATTATTAAAATTGTGTCGTTTTGAGAAACATTATTTATTATCATACTACGTTATTTTGGGAAGCGTCATTTGCCCGAACAATACAGACTCAAATATCATTGTTTAATTTTGCCGCTTATAATTTTAGTTAGCCTTTGTTCACATTCAACATAAAATAAGTTGACATTAAATCATATTTCTTTGAGATATTAAACATGATAAAAATGTACTCCCTCTGTCCTCAAAAGGATGGTTTAAATACATTTTTTACTCAAATTAAGAAATTAAAGTAAGATTGTGGAAAGAGAGTACAAAATTTTAATTTAATCCTTAATAGCCCCTACAAGATTACTTAAAGTGTTATGTCCTTTTATTCTTTTATATTAATGGACTCCGCTAAATGACATATTTACCTCTTACTTTGTATACCTTAGAGCATCTCCAACGCTCCTCGCTAAAGCTCCCGAATGTCAAATATGGCGAGAGTAATGGCTAGTGATGCCCTCCAACGCTGCTGACGTGGATCGCTACATGGGTAGCGAGTCTTCATTCCCTCGCCTTCGTTGACGAGTTCGCTTGTCTCGGCATTCCATTTTTTAATTTTTTTTCTCTTTCTTCTGGTTCAAATCAAGACCAGAAATTGGGTCGTCCTCCAAGTTTCCTTTCCTGGGCTTCATCTCCAACGGCTTCCACTTCTCCATCGCAGGTATGTTTCAATTTCTTCCTTCCTTTTGATTTCTTTTAAGCTTTTGATTTGGAATTTTCTGATTATTTTTGATAGAATGAATTTAGGGGTTTTTTTTGTGGGATTTTAGGAATACCCAAATTAGTCATAGAAGATTGAAAGAAATTGGCTTTGTTCTTCCTGATATATTGAAGTAACGAGAAAAAAGATGTTGGATTTTGATGTGGTAAAAATTTGATATGGTTCTCATTATTGTTCTATTTCTTGAAACCTGACAATTATATGAAGAGCCAAGTAGCTAGCCCCCTTGTAGATGACACACTCTCCAAGAATGTCAAATATGACATTTGAATATTTTATAGTATTTTGAAGAGCCAAAATGGCTAGCCCCCTTGGAGATGCTCTTAGACTATCCTTGTAAAGACAAAAAATATATATACTTTAAGTCACTCTTTTGAGGACGGAACGAGTAATAGTTAATAGTTACTCCCTCCATTCTTTAATAATTGACGTTTTAGAATAGTTCTTTTGTTCCTAAATATATGATGTTGTAGGATTTCTAGGAGAATTGGTTACATTATTTTCTTAATTACCCCTAAACATTTAATACTCTCTTTAATTCTCTCATATTTTTCCAAAACTACTTTTTCTCTTTCTTTTAATATCTTACCCTTATACTCTCTTTAATTCCTATGTTATCTCTATCCTCTAACAATATGTCTTTATCATCTACAATTTAGCTTTTCATTTATCTATGCAAGGGTGTTTTTGGTAATACATAATAATTTTAATGGAATAATTTTAGGAGTTTTAACTTCCTTAATTCCTGTGCAAAAACCTTAAACGACACATATTTAGGAATGGAGGGAGTAGTACGTATCTCGAAAATGTTAAAAATTACTACCTTCATTCCATAATAATAGTTGTTTTAGTTTCATGCACATGAATTATGAAAGTCATTTAATAATATCATTTAATAATTAAACTTTGTATGAAATTCCATCACTACCTCTTTGATGGGAAGTTGAAAACTACTACTAATACAAGAGGAGAAAATTTCTTGGGATAATGAGAGAAGTTAGGGATGATATAGAAAACTAAATAATTTATTTTCTTAAACGACAAATAAATTGAAATAAATTTTATTTAAAAAAAGTCAATTATTATGAAATAGAGGTACTACATAACAATATTTGAAGTATCAGGAGTTCTGCCTAGACAGTAATTGGGCCTAGGCCCTTGCTACACATTATAGAACCTGCCAACTGCCAAGGCTAATGCAAGGAGACTAGTATAACGGGGTTTATATAACAAAACTATATATTAAATCAAAAATTGTAATAAAAATGAAATTGAGGAGTAACTTATTTTTTTTGTGACAAATATGTCCCCAAAAAAAAAATCATACTTTCTTTGTACTTAATTAAGGAAAGAAAATGACATGTTCAAGAAATAAGACTAAGAAATGATAAGACTTTTATTGTGACAAGAGCCATAGTTGAAAAGAAAGAGAGATAAATGCCAAAGCATTGATGTAGAAAAAATTGAAAAGACTTTTGACCTAAATTATAGTGGACATAATTATTCAAGTTTAAGCTTCAAGAAAAAAATTTCATTTTGTTGCATTGCAAAATTTGGACCAAAAAATTGGTGATTTAGAAGATGGAGTAAACATTTCATCAGTATTAATACATGAAACAACTCAAATATATCGTTGGGCCGTTAGAGTATATATTGTCTTATATCGAATACCTTGAATTAATAGTATGTTTAATTTATAATGAACAAGGTTAATTTTTCTTATTATCGATTGATTTTGAGTTAGATAACTTCATATTTTTATATACTGAATTTGGACCCGTTTTATAAGTGTAACATGAATTTTGTTAACAAGAACAATGCAAACCTTCTATAGTTCACATTTTGTACAAAAAGAAGGTAAAAAAAGTTGTATTTTCAGAAATTGCATGCCAATTAAATTAAGGAAGTTGATAAATTCACGATAGAAAATGATATTTTCACATAAAAATTGTCGCTATAGATCCTATAGCGATGGTTTTCACTGTCGCTATACATCTAAAGCGACACTTTTCATGTGAAAATATAAAAAAATATTATGTTAATCACTAGCTAGCTCCAATCCAAAACCTAACCATGCACCAATTTGTTTCCTCCAACTAATTAATTAACTCAATTACTTGATAACCAATCTCCATTATTTTTTCTAAACTACCCACTTTCAATTGGGATCTCCTACTGTTCAACTTCAATATTTTGCTATGCTCAAATTTACAATCGTAAAATTGTTCCTTAATGTGTGATATTTTAACTTTCTAGTTTCTCAAATTTGTCGTGCCATCTTATTAAATCGGGAAAAAAAACAGTCAGCGTGACAAAATATGAACATATTCAAGGGTATTTTTATGCGCAAATGTGCCATTTTAATTGAATGGAAACATGTGAATCTATTATAATGATGAAAATATTCTTAATTAACTCACATTATGTCACGTGGGTTGATTTTCCCAAATTTAATAGGAAAAAAAATCAGAGAATTCAAAATTTGGAGAAACGATGAACGACGACAATACATATATACATTATTGAAACATCATGTACAAAGGAACATTTTTTTAAATGGAAGAAATATTTTCGCGTGCGTCTCTCTCTCACATAATTAATCCATGGGAAGAAATTATCAAAAAAAAAATCTATAAATTGTCCATATGAAAATCCTATTAGTTATGTGGTGGTGACCTAGAAGAGAGATGGCGAGAGGTCAATGGTATTGTGTGTTTCTCCTAGTTTTAGGGATAAAAGAAAGGCAAGCAAAGGTTCACAACCCTTCTTATCTTGGAACATAATCTCCCCTACTACACGCCTAAAATCTGCAAGTCCTTCAAGTCTCAAGCTGTCCATCCAACATTGAAGTAAAGGACGTTCCACTTGTGGGATTGAATCCTCCAAACTAAAAGTAAATCCTTTTGGGGGAAACAACAAATTATTATATACTTCTTCCGTGATACAATTTCACTAATCATTTATATACGGATTGATATTTGTGGAAGTGATTAGCATGAAGTTAACTTTGATCAATTGACCAATACAGTATTGACACGCTGGCAGGATGTGATCTCTCTCTGCGTGTCAGCACTATATTGATCAATTGACCAACTTACTATGAAGTTAATTTCATGATAACCAGATCCGATATTTGTATAGAGTAATGTATTCGGATTGTCATTTCAATTACATCGTTTGATAAATATTTCTATCAATATTACAAAAGGTGTCAAGTTGGCATATGCATCTCAGAATAATGTTAGAGACACAACTTATTATACAACTATTTTATAATTTTTTGACGTGGCATACTCCACCTCAGCTTTTATGTGGGGCTGAAGACTACATTGAAATAATTTGTTATCAATATGCTGAGGTGGAATATGTCACATCAGTAAATTATAAAATAGTTGTAGAATAAATTGTGTCTCTAGCATTACTCATGCATCTCATATACATATGACAAGTTGTCACTAACAATATACACATGGAACTGATATTTTCTCATAAAAAATTAATATTTTCACATGATCCCTCTCACATAAATAGTGAGTGAATCTTATCTCAATGTGAGAGAGACTCGTATAAAAATATCATTTTAACACGTGAAAATATCAGTTTCTTGTACATATGTATCTCATAATAAGAGGGACCATTGTACTAAGAGTAGGGTGCCTCGCATAGATTTCCAAGTAACCTAAGCCGTTGGACCATCATTCCAACATGCCAAAGGATGGGTCTGGTGACATCATCTGAACGGTGAGTGTTCTCACAAATGATTTCTGGGCCCCTTTGTGGGACCCACTGGCTGTGGGGACAAATCTTCTTATGTAGTAGGTTGAAAGTGGTCATGATGGAAATATACGGCTATGATCTAACCCTCTACCTACTCCTGAATCCAGACAATACCAAGATTACATAATATATAATTTTATTGGGCAAAATGCAAAATGTCCCTGACGTTAATCCTGATGTCTATCGCGCACCCTATACTATTTTTTTGTCCAAAAGTACACTTGACGTTACATTTTTTTAGGTCGACTATTCTCCTGGCGTTAACAGACTGGCCACATACACTAACAGACCGACCACTAGACAATTTTTAGTGACAAGACTGACACTTGAATAAATTTTTGTTACCAAATAATCCAGATCCATTTTCTCTCTCTTTCCTCCATTTCCTTCCTCCTCCATTTCCATCATCTCCTTCCTCCATTTTTTTCATCTGCACCATACGAAACCTCCATGATAAAAAAAAACTCCAAATCAAAGCCACATCAGCCTTTAACATAATATGAGAATATTATTTTAACATGTGAAAGAAGCTCATGTGAGAATATTATTTTAACATGTGAAAATATTAGTTTTTTTTTTATTATTATTATTATTATTAGGTTTTTTGGTGGACTTGTAATAGAGGTCGAGCAGAACATAAAGTGAAAGGTTGTGCTACACATTTTCGTATTAAATTTTTTAAATCATTGTGTTTCTAAACTTTGCATTATTATTATTGAAAAAACGTGTGTATCTTGTTAAATATTAAAAACAATATGTTTTTGTTCATTCTAGTATTATCGATTGAGACGTAAATTTGTTGGTCATAAATCTACTAATCTAGTATTATCGTATTGGAAAGTCATCCAATGTGTCCCCTTGGAGAAGTCTGAATTTTTTGTTAAGGTAATCCAAGAATATTGTGCACTAAATTTTTTTATGAGTTAATAAATTCAACAACAAAATAATGTTATAAACGATGAACACCCAGAAAAAGTAATATTATAAATAATTAATAAACATGCATGTTCAAAAAATAAAACAAAAAACATGAGATTACATGAATTCGAATAAATTAGGAAACATAATTTCTTCGATTAAAAGCAAAATAAATGTAAGTCTAAATTATATTAAAAAAAAATACTTCTTTCGTTCTAAAATCAGAGATACAATTTGACTTTTGAAATTAAATGACAACATTAAATTTTAAATTGTTGTGACTTTATTTAATTTTAATTGATACAATTATTATAACTGTACAGTGGATATAACAAAAACTATTAATCACAAAAATTATTTCATTTTAAACTTTTATAAGTCATATGATCAATTTTAAAATTTAATATACTATCGTTTGACTTCAAAAGTCAAATTACATCTGTAATTTTAGAACCAAAAAAATATTTAACATTAAATGCTAAAAGTCAAAACTAGGATATTGTGAATTGTCCTCCAAGCCCATCTAACTTGGCCTATTTTGGTGTCCAAGGGCAAAAGAGGGAATCATTATTGGTAGACACCCATGTTTTTTTTTTTTGACATTTTTTTTTCACACGAGCACTTGAATTGAGACTACTCTTCCGCTTTAATTGTGCAATCTAACATTATTAATTATTGTTTGGTAGATAAGAATACAATTTTATTATTCATAATTTAATCAAATATCTAAAAAAAATTTAAAATATATTAAAATTATAATATGGTACAAAAGATTATTAGTTATAATCTTATTTTACATAATAAAATGGAATTAATTTGCAACCTCCTTATGTGTGATAAGATTGTAACAAAGATTATCCATATATTTGGAACATTATGCAATAATCTTAATTTTAATAGCTGAACTCAGATTTAATATTTTTCTATTGGTTATTGTAATGGAACAAGAATTATCACCACTAAATAAGAAATGAAATATCTACACTTTCTACTTTATCCATATGCCTATCTTTCGTTGATAAATGATACAAAAAAGTGATAATTTCACATATAAATATTCATATGGAATATAATATTTTAATAAAATTCTTCTCACATAAATAATAAACCAGCTTCACATCTACGTCACAAAGACTTTTGTGAAAATATTAAATAGGTAATTAAGGCTTTAAAATGAGCAAACAGTTCGGGTTCGATTCGTACTCGCTCAACTAAAAGTTTGATTCAAGTTCAATTCGAAATATAAATGATTCGAATATGAGCAAATTTTAAAATTAGATAAATTATTCGAACCTCCTCAAATTACAATTTTCTATTGATACTTGGATCGTATTCGTTCGAAAAGTTCAAACTGCTCGGGCTCAATTCGATATCGTGATTAACTCGGTAGCTAAACGAGCCTCAATCAAACTTTATTTTATACTCGATAAATTTTGTGAACCAAATATGAACAACTCAGTTCTCGACTCGACTCGATTCATTTACACCCTTATAGAAAATCGGTATTTTCACATGTAAAAGTGTTAAGTCCGTACCCTAAGAGCATCTCCAGCAAGGTAGACTATACCATGAATTATATTTAGTCCATATGACATCAATCCATGGGAGTCTTTCAATCATTCCAGCAGATGGACTATCCCATGGACTATAATATTAAAAGGTTATATTATATTTAATGAATTATTGTCCACCAATCATTCTTCCACACTTCCATTTAAATATATTTAAAATTATAGTCCACCAAATTCTAGTTCCTTGATATAGTCTATTTGGTTCACCGAAAAATCCCATAGACTATATTTAATCTTACTGCTGAAGTGAAATTTAAGTCCTAGACTATATTAGTCTAGAATTTGTGCTTCCCCGCCCTGCTGGAGATACTCTAAGTTACTATCTCACACGAGGGTGGACCCCACCTACTATTGATATGAGAGAGATTTATAATTATTTTTGGTGCAAGCTAATCTAAACAACGCGTGTTGGAGCCAAATAGCCAAGCATTAACAATGGGACTGACTAGGTCTTGAATTGCCCCTAACAAAACGGCATTTACTCCCCCCTCTTAATTGAATTAACCCCCACAAAACTCCATTCCCAAAGGCAAGAGGTTAGCTCATTTCACACCCTTCGTTCCCAATAGGCATTTCAACACTTGATCCAAAATCAATGGGAAGTTTTTACAATTAATTAAACTTTAATTTTAATTAATTAGGGATAATTACATTTACTCTAGCAAAACTACTCTTTCGTTGACCAATGAGTAATTCAAGCAACTGCATTGTAGTGGTGACAAGTGTACCATTGTGGCTACCAGCTTTATTTCTATTTGATTGTATGAATCCGTAGGTCACAGCCGGTGACTCTCTATGTTAAGACTATTTTGGGCACTCGTCGTTACAACCAACCCAGCAGTTTTCTT
This sequence comes from Panax stipuleanatus, assembly GCA_020205555.1. Classification (NCBI taxonomy): domain Eukaryota; kingdom Viridiplantae; phylum Streptophyta; class Magnoliopsida; order Apiales; family Araliaceae; genus Panax; species Panax stipuleanatus. The sequence continues at coordinate 135,201,970 of CM035120.1, forward strand.
GACTTGTACATGCAATCCACAGGTTTGTTCTAGTTATCTCCTAAATCCCCAAAATACCCTTCTCTATTTCCAAACGATTAAAATTCAGAAATAAAATTCTAAAAATCAGATTATATCATAAGACTCAATATTTAATTTTTTTTTATAAAAAAAATTGATATTTGCACAAGTTCCTCCTCACATAAATAGTAAATGGATGAGTGGATCCCACCTTCTCTGACAAAAGAACGTGTGAAACTATCATTTTTACGGATCTGATTAGCATGAAGTGAACTTCATGGTAAGTTCACTTCATGCAATCCACAGCTTTGTTCTAGTTATCTCCTAAATCCCCAAAATACCCTTCTCTATTTCCAAACGATTAAAATTTAGAAATAAAATTCTAAAAATCAAATCATATCATAAGACTCAATATTTAAATTTTTTTTATAAAAAAATTAATATTTACACAAGTTCCTCCTCACATTAATAGTAAATGGATGAGTGAATCCCACCTTCTCTGACAGAAGAATGTGTGAAACTATCATTTTTACGGATCCGGTTTGCATGAAGGGTGATCTCTCCGTCTGCGTGTCAGCACTGTATTGATCATGAAATAAACTTACCATGGAATTCATTTCATGCTAACCACTCTCCATTTTTACTATGAATAATAACGCTTTTAAAATATATCGTAATATGTTGCAGTTATAATTAGGCTGAAATTTTCACATGTAATAATAAAGGGTAATTTAGGAAATGTGGGAAATAAATAGAGAAACGGGCATAGGTCGAATGTTACATGTCTCTCTTTCCACCTTCATGCATACTACTCTGTTTAATTAAGTTTGTAATTAATTGCTTTTTTCCGTTTTTAATGAGAATTTACTCCAAATGAAATCCAAATATTAATTTTCTTGCATCTTTTTCATTAAAATAAAATCCAAAATATTTAATTTGTATATATCTGTAGGTGGAGCAATGCTTGTCACCTACTCCTTTATAGTTTCCACCCTCTCCAAAACAGAGAGAACTCTATTAGAGCTCTCAAAACCAGTTTAGAGAGAGAAAATTGTAGAGAGAGAAAGTGTTGGGGAAATGGAGAAACATCGGTGTAAGATCTGTTACAGGAATTTTGCTAATGGCAGAGCTTTAGGTGGGCATATGAGATCTCATATGCTTAATCTTTATGTACCACCAAAAACAGAGCAACCCAGTGAGCTACTCGGCGAGGAAATCGAGTTAGTTCAGTCTTCATCTTCTTCCTCAGAAGAAGAAGAAGAAGAAGAAGAAGAAGAAGAAGAGAATGAGGAGGAGGAGGAGGAAGAAGAAGATAAGGGGTTGTTTGATTATGGGTTAAGAGAGAATCCCAAAAAGAGTATTCGATTAGTAGATCCTGAATTTTCTTTTTCTGCTGCTAATCCTACTGCTCCTGCTTCTTCATCTGTTGTTCTTGATCAGGATAGGGAAAGTGAAACGGAGTCGTCAAAGAATCAGCCAGTTCTTCGAAGAAGGTCGAAAAGGATTCGAAAATCGGGGATGATGGAGAACCAATTTGTTCATGATTATGGGTACTTATCGCCAGAATTGAAGAAACCCAGGTTGGTTATTGAGAAATTTAGGAATAAGGGTGCTGATTTTTCATGTTTGGATACAGAGCCGGTGAGTTCGATTTCGGATACAACCCCGGAGGAAGATGTTGCTTATTGTTTGATAATGCTGTCAAGGGACAAGTGGAGGAGGGAGAAAAATGAAGAACAGGAAGATGAAGATGAAGATGAAGATGAAGGACCCATTAAGAAATACATGGATTTTGAGCTTTCTGATGATGATGATGATCAAGAAGAAGTTGTGAAAATTAACAAATCGAGTAGCCGCGCTAGGGGGAAATACAGATGTGAAACTTGTAACAAAGTTTTTCGATCTTATCAAGCTTTAGGGGGTCACAGGGCAAGTCACAAGAAGATTAAAGCGATGAATACTCGAGAAATTTTAATGGCGGAAACAGAGGATAATGCAGGAGGTTCAACAATGGTGGAGGAGAAAATTCATGAGTGCCCCGTTTGTTACAGAGTTTTTTCATCTGGGCAGGCCCTTGGCGGACATAAGAGATCACATGTTATTGCTAATAATAATAATAATAATAATAATAATCTGCCTAAACCATTAACCAAACATGGTGCTACAAGTTTGATAGATCTTAATCTTCCTGCTCCAACGGATGATGATGAGTTTAGCCAAATTGAGCTTTCTGCAGTTTCTGATGCTGAATTTGTCCACCCCATGAAGAGATGAAGCTCAAGAAATTAAATTGATTTAAAAGAGGTAAAGAAGTATTGTGTTTCCTTCTTTTTTTTTTATTCTTTTTTTTAAAAAACTTTTGTTATGTCTATGGATCCACAGTTCTATTAAGATGTTTTTGTTTTGTTTTTTTTTTGGGGGGTTCATTCATAATCTGACTGTAATTGATTTGTTCTGAATTAGTATGTTATGCTGTTGTTGTAACAGCTGATTTAGAAAACATGTTTTAATGCAGGAACCAAAGCAATTTATTTCACTTGAATAGCTTGCCAAATCAGTTGGGTTTTGGTTGAGAAATGCAGCATTGTGTGATTAATGGGTACCAAAGTTCATAGTCCAACTGTTTTTTTTTTCAATGCTTTCAATAGTGGAGAAAAATAAAAATGCAATCTTGAAAAAAGTTGATCAAGAAAATCCCATAATATTTCATTACAAAAAAAAGGATATAAATATTACGAATTTATGTCTCTATTAAAGAGATATATAATAGATGGATCGGGAGATAATTTCTCTCTGCGTGTCAGTATTTTATTGATCAATTGACCAACTTAACATGAAGTTAACTTCATGGTAACCGAATCCATAATAGATAGTCACTCTTTTAAACTTATTTAATTTCGATAAATTTTGCAATTATAATTTTTAAAAAAAAACTTTGGTAATATCCCACTCTTTATTACATAAAGTAACTTTCACCTGTCAATACTGTCAAGAGTACAGTTGGTTTATGTTTGTTTCCAAGAATTATAATCTCGGAATTATAATTCATGAAATTGTAATTTCAATACTATTAATCTTAAGATTATAATCCCGAGATTAGAATTATAATCTCAAGACTATTAAGTCATTTTATAATCCCTAAATTAATAGTTTCACGTCTAAATTTGAAAACAAACAAGACACTTTGAATTAATATTCTTATATCAAGTATAATCATTGCAAACAAACATCTTGGTGAAATTGAACTAGAAGCAACTAATTCTTTTCTTATCTGCTGCTCTGATTATATTATCTAGGAGTGGTTAGCATGAAGTGAACTTCATGGTAAGTTCACTTTATGACCAATACAATGTTGACACGCAGACGGAGAGATCACCCTCCCACCTGTGTGTTGAGCATAAAGTGAACTTATCATGAAATGAACACTTCATGCTAACGGGATCCATATTATCTCTGTTTCAGGTCTGATTTCTCAGGCCAACACAAACTAAAAAGAAATTAGGGGAGCAATGCTACTATCACATAATTTGGATCACATAAAGCTCACATACATACATATATATTTGTAGGCCCTGCATGTCACGCAAGGCCCACAGTATACATGTGTGTATGTGAGTATTATGTGACCCAAAATTATATGATAGTAGCATTATTTGGAATTTATTACTACCCTAGTGCATTTATTTACCCTGTATTTTTTTTATTATTATTTATTTTGTTTGTTTTCCATAGTTGGGACATCTGGAAAGGATGAGAGAGAAAGTGCAAAATCCCTTGTTTTAATGAGGGAATATTGTTTCTTTGGTTTGGCATGACCGAAGTATCCGACTCATGCAGGCCTAGTGAAATCGTATGGAAAATGTTTACCATTAATAAATGTATTATAAATAGCACAACTCCATCTTTATTTGGTAATAATATTACTTTTAACATCCTTATATATTTTGAGGCATTGTTATTTCCACCCAAAAAAAAAACATTACGAGAACTGATATTTTTACATTAAAAAATTTATATTTTTGCACGATCTCTCTCACATAAATAATGAGTGGGTCACATCTCTATTTTAACACGTGAAATATTATTTTCCAAAATTATTTTATTTTCACAAGCTCATTAGTCATGAGACCATATAACCCATTTCATTAGAGCATTTGTGAACATATTAATCCCTATTTTTATACTAGTATTATTACATAACATATCTTTTCTTCTTCTTGGCATTTTGTAAAATTATAAATGTTGCCTATATAGCATGAAATATGCTTAAATTATTCTAGTTTATGGGAACAAATTAAGAAAAAACTAGTTGATATAGTAATGCTTGATTTGTTTTATTTGTGCAATTGTTAGGAAATGAATGCCTAATTTTGAATATTTTTCAGAGTTTTTTTTTGTGATATAAGAAAGAAATTATGGTCAATTGGGAGAGATAGATATATACCATAATAGCGGATCCGGTTACCATGAAATTATTTTTTTGGTAATGTTGGTCAATTGGCCAATAGAATGTTGACACACATACGGCCTCGCCTGCGTGTCAGTATTCTATTGGCCAATTGACCAACTTACTCCAAAATAAACTTCATCCTAACCACTTCCCATAATAGCTAAGCATGCTAGCAGTTTTGTAAGGAATTTTTACACACTTTTGTGAACATTTATATGGTATAGTTAATAAATAGGTACAACTTTATATACTCATTCATCTCCTCAGAACCGAATATACTCATTTGTTATTAAAATCCAAAATTAGAATATTATTCTTTTTATTAGAATATAAGAAAATAGGACTCTTTTCTTAATTAGGACAAATGAACTATATAAGGAAACTTTCACTTGCCAATTAAATGAGAAAACCAAATGAATTTCTTTAGATGATACTATGCTTTGCTTGAGGCCATAATTCTCTTTCTAATATTATTCCTTCCTTGTCTTGCTTTTACAAAGGGAAACCAATAACAAATTAAAAGAAAAAGAGAAGGTTAAAACACAAATCAAATTAGCTAGAAATACAACCAAGTGAAAGTGTTATCCTAGTAGTAGAAATGTAGAATATACCCCACCTGTTTCTTATCTTTTGTGCCTCAAGAAACTTAAAAGAAAATGGTGAAGTTTAGTTAGGTAGTGTTCCATAAAACTGAACGATTAAGATTTGAATGGTTAATATATCTTAATAAATTAAATTATCTGAGTGAAATAGCATCCAAACTTACAAAGTTGTTTGGTAACTAAAAAGTATAAAATATCTGAATAACTTTTAAATTTAAAAATATTAATTTTAAATTTAAAAATATCCTCAATAATTTTCTTAAAATTTGGAATTGAGAGAGTACGATATTTATAAGGCTCCATAGATTAAATTTTTATTAAGAGCCGACTCTTAATGATTTAGATTTAAATATTTCTCTTACCTATTAAGAAAAGATAAGAGGCAAACAAAATTTTACCAAACAATTTTGCTCACTTACCGAATCAAATGTAGAGTTGTTAAGATGTATTAAGAGGTAAACAAACACCACCTTAGTTATTATTGCCACTTAATATGTGCATGATTAGACCCAGGGGCGGATCCACAGTGAGGGCAGGGGGGGCACTTGCCCCCCACTGAATTTTGAGTGAGGGGGGGGAGGGGGGGAGGGGGGCATATTAAAAAAACAGGAGGGTGTTGAAATGAAATTTCATATTTTAGACTTAAAAAATTATTATAATTCTTAAAGGACCAATCTCCATCAAATAAAGGTTCTTCAAGTATGTGTTATATTCTATTTTTAGTTTCTTTAAATTTTGTAATTTATTTTATAATGTTATTTGTTATTTGTTAGTGGTTTAATTGAGATTGTTTATTGTTGGTGTTAATTATTACACTTAACTATTCATATTGCATATTGATCTTGTTTTGATGTTAATTTAGTTTTTAAATATTTATTAATTGTCATGCATGGACATACGTAATGGGGTTACAATAACTAAACGTACAAAATTTGAAATTATACATTGAGTATGATATTTTTGTAATTATTAAAAATAAGGCTATAATGCAACAATTTCAAGCAATGAAAGCTCGAAAAAATATTATTGTAAACAATATTTGAAGATTATTTAATTTTGTGATTTATTTTATTAAATTTTTTTTTTTTAAAAAAAAAATTTTCGAATTTGCTCCCACTGAACTTTCAGGCTTCCGCCCCTGATTAGAACGATTCCTCCTATAAAAAAAGAGAGAAATGATGAAGATGATCATATAATTATAAGCCCATTTTATTCTTTGCATATGAAAAGTGGAAATGTCCTCTTCAAGAGAAACTTTTCTCATGGGTGTTTTAAAACATGCCATGCTTCTTCTTACTATTATTCTTTTTTTCTTCACTATCGTGTAATGCTTATGAACTTTAATGGTGATGTAATCAGCCACAAAAATACATTAAAAAATGTAAGAATATATAGTGATGGTGGGTCAGGTAGGGGGGTTGGCTGGTTAATTAGGGAGCGGTTAGTATGAAATTAACTTTGGTCAATTAACCAATACAATGTCAACACGTAGGTCGGAAGGTGATATCTCTTTGCATATCAACACTGTATTGGTTAATTGATCAACTTACCATGAAGTTAACTTCATGATAACCGGATCCGGTTAATTAATAGGCTTACTGGCCTTTATGGTTGGGTTGTGTTGAAGATCGGTGGGTCGGTTCTTGTTCCATTCATAACATGATCCAAAGATTAATTAAAGAAAGGAACGAAACAAATACATGCAAATAAGACAGTAAAATGAGAAAATAGTTCGGGCTCGATTCGGATTCGCTTGACTAAAAGTTCGATTCGAGATCATCTGTAAATATAAATGATTCAAATATGAGCAAATTTTATAGTTCGGCAAATTAGTCGAACCTTATCAAATTGTAATTTTCTATTGATACTCGAATCACATTGGTTAGAAAAATTCAAATTGTTCAGGTTCGATTCGAGATCGTGCTCGACTTGGTAGCTAAATGAGACTCAATCAAACCTTATTTTATACTCAATAAATTTTGTAATTAAATTAAATCTGAACAACTCAATACTCTACTCGACTCGACTCGGTTCATTTACATCATAATTACATGCAAAGGGAAAGGGGTTTTGTGAGACTGATCGAGTGCCACTTAGCATTCTCTCTCTCACACCAAGTGCTGAAGGGACATTTTTTGTTTTCCTCGTGTAGGTGTGTGTATGCTTGCGGGTGTGATTTTAAGGAGATGCATGTGTATTAGTATAAAAAATAGTTATATTTGTATAGAAAAAGTTTACATGAATTATTGATATTGATAGTATTTTTTTCATGAATTAGCTATATATAGATAGCTAGACATTAGTACCTTTGGTTCACGCTAAAAACACCATGATTCCATGCTTTCTTTCAAATCGTGCATGCTTCACATGAGACCTGTCACGTATCAAATTAAACAATCCACATATGTGACTATATATATATATATATATATATATATATTAGGGAATGATCTATAACATATATTTGTTATGGATCAAAAATGAGTATACATTATCTGTATCGTTCAATATAAGAACTAATGACAGAGATTAATTCGCATCCGCTACTATTAACGGACGTGAATTTTTCAGTTTTAATCTCGGCCGTTAGTTCCTAAAACGATAGAGATGGTGTATAATTATTTTTGATTCATAACAAATACATGATATAAATATATATATATATATATATATATGTATGTATGTATGTATGTATGTATATAGAAAAACTGAGACAGAAAGATGCTGTGGAGTTGATTTTGTTCATACACATGTCTTCCTTTTTGTTCCTTTAGGCAGTGCTAATGGCACCACTGGCCTCAAACACATACATATATAGTGACGATTTGTGTGCAAAGTATATACTGCCAAGTGGTGTTGAATTGGTAGCTAGTATACAATGCCGAAAGGTCATTTTTCATACCCCATGTTTGTACGTAACTAGTAGAGACTAGAAGGTTACATAAAAATTGACTACTTTACAAGAGATAGAAAGTATTCTCTTTATTTCAATAATAAACCAGTCGATATTTGTGGTAAAAGAAATAACAAATTAAAATAAGTCCCCAAAACATAAAACCAACGTAAAATAAATAAGCTTATTTTGGATAACCCTAAATAATACTACATAAAATGTTATATATAAGGAAATCGTCATCACCAATGTTTTGTCAAACATTATGGCTTAGAGGTAAGGAATAATAAGGATGACAAAATTAAGAAAAGTTAGGTAAGGAAAGGATGAGAATCCTAACTTTTATTTGTGAGTTTGATAAGAAAATATAGTACTAAGGTAGGGATATATATATATATATGGAGAGGATTAATGCATACCCCATTATTTAATATACACTGCTCACCACTTTTAGCGACGGACAAAGCAACGGTTCGTTCCATAGCGTATATCAGAGAAATGTCGTCTTAGTTTTTAATGACGCATCGAACCGTCATCATAACATATAAACCGTTTATCAGTTCTATAGCGACGGACCAAATCGTCGTCCGGTCCGTCGCTAAATGTGGTGAGCAGGGTATGTAAAATAAAGGGGTATGCATCAGAAACGGACTATATATATAGTCCGCTTCTTATGCATGTGGTCCGCATGCAGACTACCTATAGCGACGGACCATACCGTCGCTCGTCGCCATAGGGTATGAACGGGCTATGACGACGACTTTAACAACGGTATAATCTGTCGCTATAAGTAATCTGCAAACCACCCGCATTAGCTCTCTTTATATATATATATATATATAGCAAGTTGACAAATTTGTCTGATATTTTATTTATTGAATTCGGTTTGGACGAAGTTATCATACACTTGACCATTATGGAATTTATAACTATTTGTTTTATTCATTATAGCAAGTTAATGTTGCATTTTTACTCTAGCGTTTTATTTGTGGGTCTGAACAAATATAACATTTAGTATAATCAATGTAAAAAAAATTATAGAACTTTATGGTTGCCAAAAAACTATAACAACTTCATTATTTGAAGTGGTTACAAATCATCTAAAAAATTCTAGTTCACTAATATTCCTATATGAGTCAAAGGGATCCTTCAATTAGGTATTCTTTGCTAAGAATCAAGTAGTAGAGTAATTAAAAGTTTCATTAAGAAATTAAAATTAAAATACTAAAGCTATGTTTGTTTACAAGAATTATAATCGAGATTATATTTTTGAGATTATAATTATAATCCCAAGATTATTAAGTCATTTTATAATCCCCAGACTAATAGTCTCAAGTCTAAATTTAAAAACAAACAAGACAATTGGATTAATAGTCATATCTCAAGTATAATACTTACAAACAAACATAGTCTATATAAATTCTTCCGTAATAATACGAATAATAAGGATTGAGTTGGCACTAGAGCTAATTTCCATCTTAAAAGATGGATCTAAGCAGCCATCAATGGGGATCAAATTGTTGTTTTAAGTTAGGAAATTGATATTTGCATATGATTTTTTGATATTTCTACATGAAAAAGTGTCACTATAGATGTATAGCGACAGTAAAAATCGTCACTATAGAGATTTTCATCAATTTCATTATAACTTGGAATATTTTGAACTTGGGTAAAGTAGGGAGGGTTGAACACTTGGCTAGATAGAATTTCAAAGTGAAACGCAATCTTTTTAAATTTAACAAATTAAGAAGTGGTTTATACTAAACTAATTCGGGTTAAAATGTCAAACCTATCTAATTTAATTTAAGCAAGACTTGAATACACTTTTATTCTCGTTACGAATTTCATCCTCTTCATTCGGCTGAAATCATTCTTAATATGAAAAGTTTGACGGGTCAGCTTCGGAGTCTTACCTTTGAGGGCATGTTCGGGAATAACTTATTTTAAAATGACATATAAATTAAAGAATAAAATACACTAACACCCCCTCTAAATAACGATAATAACACTCACCTCCCTTCTAGTTTTTAAGTAATCATTAGTGCACCTATAACTTTTTAAGGTTGACTAAATAGATAAAGTTATATATTTAGCCTTGTATGTTATCAAATTTTAATTCTTGAATAGTATATATATGTTTAATTATCCTTTTTTAATATAATGCGTTTTAATTATAGTTTTATTTGTAATCAAAACTATCTCGTTCAAATAATTTAGTTTAATTAACACATATTTTTGGATAAGTGATACAAATACTAAGAATTTTAAATTAAATTATTCATGGAGTTGTTCTAATAAAAGTGATTGAATATGTTGATAGTTTACTTTTTGGTGTTTAACAACAAAACTAGTATTTGAATTCTTAGTTTCATATTATGATTTTTATATGTTAAATTTTCTTGAGTATATGTCATAATTTAGGATGTTTATGATTTTGATTACATTTTTTAGTATACAATTGGTATTGTTTTTGTGCAATAAAATATAATAATATTTATTACTACCTCTATCTTGTAAAAAGATTTTTTTTATTAATATATTTTTTATTTTTTTAAGTAATAACATTTGTCATTTTTACTATAAATAATTATGTCCAAGTGTGACTTATGTTTAGTTTAATATTTGAGAAAATTAATTAATATAATTTTTAATACTTTTTAAAATGAATAATAAGATTCATTCTGTAATAATAAGTTTGTTTTACGCAAATTTTAATATTTGGAAAAATAATTATAATTTTTTTTTACGTTAATTTGTACTTTTATGGCTATTAAAATTTTAATTTTTAATTACAAAGAATATATTTGAATGTATATTATGTAAATTTTAATCTTTGAGAAATTTAATTAGCAAAAAGTGTATGCTTTATTTTTCTTATAAAATAAATATTTATTATTTTTTGACATTTATGTTATTTATTGTTCAAGTTCATAATTTAATTAATTATATCAAGTTAAGTAAAAATTATAATATACAAATTTATATTTAGTGGATATATTAAACATTATAACTTGAAGGGTGTATTAAACATTATATTAAAAATATTTTTGGATACTAGTTGGTCAACTACATTAGGGGTAGTAAATGTTACATATTATAGACTAGAGGAGTATTGACTGTTACTTGAAAATTTAGAGGGGTGGTGAGTGTTATTATAATTATCTACAAATGGTGTCAATGTATTTTACTCTAAATTAAAGTATATAAGTTAATTTATAAGTTGTTTTAAGTTCTGACTTATAAGTAAAAATAGTTTGACATCAATTTGACTTATAAGTCAAAAATTAAATTAAACAAGTATGAAGGTGTTCAATTCATAGTGACTTATAAGTTAAAATAAATATAAAAATTACCAAAAAGAACATTAATAAAAAAAGAAGCAAGATAGACATTATATTTGGTTAAACAAACTTAAAATGACTTAAAAGTAATTTTTAAATAATTCACAAATAGTTACTTCTTCTTTTATTACTTAAAACTCAATTTATAAATCAAAAAATAAATAGTTGCCAAACACCTTAATAATGAAAAATAAATTTTAAGTTAGTTTGACCAATTTATAAGTTATTTTCGAATATGACTTTATTATATCGACAATTTGCTGGTAAGTGGTAACTTTCTACCGACAATTTAAAAAATGAGGAAGTGGGGGTCCATGTAATAAGTCAAATTTACAACAAATACTTCATAAAAAAATTCCTCTATTTATCTTAATTCACTTGACTTCACTAAACACATTTTTAATAACATTTATTCATCATTAATATTATAATTCACAATATTAACAACCAGATCATTCCCAAAAAAGAGGAGGCTTTCCGATAAGGACTTCTCCTTATTGGCGCACAATTAGATGACCAAACCCCGTTCCTCGACAGAACTTTATAGACATTGTCAATAATGCAAATAATAATATGAATAACTTTGTCGTCTCAATAATTGATTTAATAATATAAAATATTGTGTAGATGATATTGTGACAGTAATTGAATCAATAATATGAGATATTATGCATCAACTACTGTGGTAATTATTGAATAAAACTGAGTGACTTTTCACGTAAGCATCAATAATCAAAGATACTGTACAATACCGTGTGTTACTATGCAACCACGCGTATTACTGTTCTTTTATCACCGGGTATTTCAACAGTTTTAACGATAAAAGTTTTACCGTTATTTATAGAAAACTTATTCTTGTCGTTTTCTTCATCCGACAATTTTCCGTTATTGAGCCCACAAATGATTGCGCCGTCATACGTATATTCCCCGATAAAAAGAATATTTCCTGACCAAACGAATATTCCCCGACACAATGAATATTTTATGGCCACTTGCTTACTTTGTAAAATTTGCACAAATCACCCCATAACTTATCACATTCATCAAATCAACACCTTACTATTTAAAACAATATATATAGAGAAAATTAAATTTTTATTCATAAAAATTGGGGTCTTACATATATTTTAGTGGAGTAAGCAATTTCACTTATATTTAGTAAATATTTAAGTATATTGTAATAATATATACACTTAAATCGTATAAAAAAGTTTTTCGGTGACACGTCAGCACTCATGCGTGTTTTTTGCCGATTTTTTTTTGGGTCACTTTTGTTTACTTAAGTTTACTTAGAGTATGCTAATGTATTGTTTCAAACATTAGGATTACAAGTGTAAAAGAGATTATACTTTGAGGGAAAAAGTGTATTTAGCCCTTACTTAAATGTACTTGGGGTTGTTATTATTAGTTTTGATAATTGAGGGTCGCCTATAATAGTTGAGTTATACTTTGAGGGATGGAAGCGTATTTAACCGTATAAGCAACTTATTACCCCCTCCCCTGCTAATTCGCTGCATTCTCCATTTTCTCTCTCCTCATGTCTGCCATGCTCCTCTATGCAACTACCAGAAAAAACCAAAAAAATTCAACAAAATTCACAAATCAAACCCTAATTTCCCCCCAAAATCACAAAAGATCCCAGCTTTAACAAGCTCAATGATGGAATCAAAGCAACAACTCATCGATTCACTTACCTCACACATCTCTCTCTACCATTCGTCTTCTCCTCCATCATCTTCTTCTTCCTCAAACCCTAACCCTAGGTCTTCAATTCTGAAATGGTTTTCATCACTCACCGTGCATCAACGCCAATCCCATCTCACAATCGTCGATTCGAATTTCGTTCAGATTCTACTCGAAATGAATTCCAAAATTGGATCCAACGGTCACGGATCCTTCATCATGCTGCCCGATATACCTTCCAGTGACCGGCCGTCCCTTCCCAGCCTCTGTTACCGGAGGTCACACGGGCTTTTAGCTAGAGTTAGCGAATCAAACGAGTCGGAGCGATTGATTTATGATTCTGTTAAGATGTTTAGTTCGAAAGAAGGAGAAGGTATTGAGGAATGTTCAGTGAATTGCTTGGATTCGGTTACTGTGAGTGAGAGTTTTATTGAGTGCGTGGATAAATTTGTGAATGCAATGGATGGAGTTTCGAATGGGGGGTTTTTGAGGGGAGAGGAAAATAAGTTGGGTGAAAAATGGGGGGAATTGGAGTGGTTGAAGGCTAAAGGTTATTATGGAATCGAAGCATTTGTGGCGAATAGGTTGGAGGTAGCTTTGAGGTTGTCATGGTTGAATTGTAATAATGGGAAGAAAAGAGGGGTGAAATTGAAAGAGAAGGTGAGCATGGCGGGTGTGGCAGCCTAATGTTTATTGGAGGAAGAAGGGTTGCTTGGATTGGTGGGGAATGTTGGATGCTACGACGAAGCGGAAGGTTTTTCAGACGGTGTTGGGAAAAGCTGCAAAATCACTGGTACTTGAACTTGTATTTTTTTATGGAAAGTTTAGTTTTTTATGTTGTTTAAGTAACATATTTGAAAATACATTCGAACAACTTGGTGAAAAGAATTACGGAATTTTGTTTCGGTGAAATGAGTGTTCAATCTTTTTGTAAATAGTTGCTCTATACATGAAATTTTTTCATTGGTTGAAATGCTAGAATAAGTTGTGTTTTTTTGAATTGAGTTGCTAAATGGATAAAATATCTCTTGATGACTAACAGATATCTAACATTGGAACTTGCAAGTTGCCATGGGGAAAAAGGTTAATAAGGGCTTTTATTTTGTGTGAATCAGAAATCCTTGTCAACTGATTATGAAGCAGCTAGTGTTTACTGGTTTTGTATTATGCAGAATTTCCTTATAGAAAGAAACTCATCCCCATTTGTGGGAGCTGCAGCATGAATGCCAGCGGAGTAAACTGAAAACAGATGGTTTGGAATATAACAATGGAATTTCTTAACATGTGCCCTTAGGGCACATGTTAAGCACATAGTTCAAGGGAATATTCTTTTGAACTGTGTACATATTCTCTTGAATTTGGTGCAAATGCAAAAATCAAGGGAATATACACACAGTTTAAGAGAATATTCTCTTGAACTGTGTGCTTAGCTATGTGCACCTAAGGGCACATATTAAGAGGACCCTATAAGTCTATAACAATATAAACAAAAAAGTAATTGGAATGTCTTGCTTTTACTATTTTTTCCCTCTTGATGGGATCAAGAATTATTCCCCCATTGTACTGACAGAAACGAAAAATAGACAGGGAAGTTTATAGCCAAAAGCATATCGAGGAAAGATTCTCCTGGGAAGATGGCCCCAGTTGAAGTTTGAAACTCGACCATCAAATTTGGTCTGTCTTATAGCCATCTTGCTTGTCGAGAACCAATCAGGCCTCTCTCAAGACTACTTTACCTTGTATGCTTGAATATCATGCTCCTTTAAACCATTGAACCCTCTGTACCTGTGGATACTTGCCTGCAGCTTCCTTCTTTTGCACCACACAAAGACTTCGAACCATATATTTTCTTGGACTTCTCTTCTGCCTTCTTAATGATGCTTTTCCAGGTTCTATTGTGCATTTTATAGTCTTTTGAGAGAGTTTGTTTTAGGGGTGTAGTTTAGGTATTCCTTTACTGGAGGTTCATTTGTATAGGGTGAGGCTTCGGTTTTCTTGAGGCATAGCTTTTGCTTTCATTTTCCCTATGCTTTATTCACTGCGCGTGTTCTTGGGTTTACCAAAAAGTGGATTTATTTACTTAAAAGAAAAACTGACCACTCTCCCACCTCATTGTTAACCACCGTTGGGTTGCACCAACAATGTTCACCTTAAGTGTGAGCCCGTTGAAGGTAGTTATGGTTCTTTACATCTTCATCTGCTTCTTGAAACCCTGAAAAATTACTAACTGTTCTGAAGGGTTTGGTTGCCCAAAGATGCCTGGCAGTCCAGGCACCTTCAACTAAAATGTCAGGTATGCTGTTGAGTAAGCAGCTTCTTGCAGGATGCCAAAGGTCCAAAGAAATAGAGCATCTTAATATTATTTCGTCAATTATGTTTGGTTTAGATTGAAGAAATGGAATAGAGGAAGGAATGAATGATTTTTAGCCATCTAAAGTGTATGTTAAGTTGTTGATGGTGGTGGGTGGTAGGAATGGAATAGATGAAGGGATGAAATGATTTTTAACCATCTCAAGTGTATGTTAGGTTATTGATGGTGGTGGGTGGTGGGATAGGATGACAAGATTACCACATGCATCCATTCCACAATCTCCCACATGGAATGAAAATTTAGGGAATGGAATGAATTTTCATTCCATCTGAATGGTTTATCATCTGAAATGATTAATAAATACACTATTTTTGATTCCATTCCTTCCTCCATTCCATTTCTCCAATCCATCTGAACCATTAAAATATACTCCCTCCTTTTTTCACTGTTTAGCTTTAACACCATTTAGCTTTTATTAGGACACACCTGACACCTGAAGGTCCTGAACATTTTTTTTTCAATTACTTTTTCCCAATAACAAATTTCAGTCAATATTGAAAAAATGATCATTAAAGAAGAATTACGCATGATTGTGTCATAAGTTAACCTTAACACGTCTTAAAAAAAAGGTCAAAAGAGACTCATTTTCGGACGGAAGAAGTACAAATGAATAAATTCTATATCCTTTATGCTAAATTACATCCTGCTGTAATTTTGTTTTGTTACAAATTGCTTATAATGATGAAAGAAAACATATATTAGATGTAAAAGATGTATCATATTCCTTATACAGACTGGCATAAAAAATAAAACATATAAATTTGGTAATTTTTAGATTTTAGCAGGACTGGACACTGGAGCAGTAACATGCATCGTAATGTGTTCAAATTAAAACCATTCATATATAACTTCTCACTTTTATATACATAATCGGAGTGAAGCATTAAGAAAGAACCTAGGACTGATCTGTTGAAAATTTCAAATATAATCAATGCAGCAACCTAAGTACTGTGGTATATGGTCAGAACTTATGAAGTGCGTCAGGTCATGATGGCAACTAATGCCTGCTCTAATGTTGTCATCATGATAGATGAAGTGGGAAATGCTTCTCATTTATTTGGCTTAGTTATTACGCAACCGATTTTCTAACGCTGCTCTTTTATTTGGCTCAGTTTGCTGAATGATAGATGAAGTGGGAAATTTGGGGATGAGGTGGGGCGGTGACATCTCTAGCCCCAATTTTTTCACCGTGCATCACAAACATAAAGCTTGATTCATCTCTTTCTTTACTTCATAATGAAAATCATCTTCTGTGCCATGTAAAAAAATAATGCCTTGTGTTATTGAAAGAAAAGCTCCAGTTTTAGTTGTTACAAATTACTTTTACTTTTTGACAGCCTTGTACTTGCACCACCCACGTGAAGTGCACCCAAAAAGGTCACTGCTTGGGCATGTAGCTCTTCTATGTGTTGACTTGCTTATTGCAATACAAATATGTATTTGATGTGCTTGTAAAAGACTGTTTGTGTGGTGCCCCTCCACAAGCCCTACCAGGGGTTGAATGCGGGAGTTATTTGAAGGAGGATTCAACAATCAAATATTATTCAAGCATCGTGCAGCCTATTAGATATTTCTTTCTATGAGTTGTGGATGTTGTTCTTTGATTTGGTAGATGTTTTCATTTAAATGCACTATCTTGCTCAGACAAAAGGAAAAGGAATAAAAAGATAATTTGCTTCAGTCATGGATGTAATATAAATTTAGCTTAAAGAATTATTTAAATTCTTTGTGTTTTCTTTAGGCTGGTAGTTTGATACAATCAGCAATCCTGGCGTCAAGTATAAACTAATTCCAGCAACCAGTTAATATGGTGACAGAAAAAGTGCTAAGTTGGTTTCAGGAAGAACCAAAACTTTCTCAGCAGAATTGTGTAAAATTTGGAATTGTTGTACTCAACTATAATTTGGAGACTGTTATGTGCTCTTATTGCTACAATCTATCAAATGAGATTTTGTCTTTAGTAATTTGCTTATGCTGCAAAAGAAATTCTTTTATTAGGTATATCATTTCAACAAGTTGGTGGGAGTTGTTGTAAAATGCAGTTTGCGACTATTTTTTTTAAAATAAAATCTATTGGTCTTTTTTTTCACTAGTTTTATGACAATGGTGTGCTGTGAAAGAGGATCAACTCCACTTTAATCACCTTAGTTTCTATGAAAGATAGGTCTACTAGAGGTAAGGAGTTTAAACCCATTAGTTTGACTACTAGTTTTTACAAGATTCTGATTAAAGTTCTTTCTAAGAGGTTGGGGTTTGTGTTAAGTGATACTATTTCTGATTCCAAGAGTGCTTTAATTTTAAGGGAAGACATCTTTTCGATGTTGCGTCAGTTGCCAATGAGATTGTGTATGATGTTAGGAGGTAACAGAAGGTTGGTCCTTAAGCTTGACTTTGGGAAGGCCTATGATAGGGTGATTTGGTCTTAGAATTGGAGATGGAGAGGAAAAGCTGTGGGGTCAGATGGAGGAGGTGAATTTGTGGTTGTCTTTAGTTCAGTCTACTTGTTTTTCAGTTATAGCGAGTGAGGAACCTATATCTTGATTTAAGGTATTTAAGGGTTTAAGATAGGGTGACTCTATGTCTCCTTTTCCATTTACTCTAGGTATGGATGTTCTTAGCATGATGTTATCGAGTAGTCAGAAGGTTGGGTTGGTGGCTGCTTGTGCTGAGGGTAAGAGAATATTAGAGTTTCCCCCTTCGGATTGCAAATGATACTATTTTCTTCCTTTTCGAGGATTCAGGGTTTAAAATTTTTTGATCGCTTCACAGATTTTTGAGTGGATTTCTCCGATTAAAGTTAATAGGTCTAAGAAGTGTATTTTTATGGGTATTAATTTAGACATCCAGTTTCTTTGCGCCTACATATCTTTGGTTGGTTGTGCTATTCAGGAATTGCCATAGACTGACCTTTGTGTGCCATTAGGTGGTAATCTTTCTTCTAAATCCTTTTGGGATCCAGTTGTGGAGAGGGTGGCTAAGAAATATATAGGTGGAATGGCGCACTCTTTTCTTTATTGGGAAATCACTTTGATATAGGTCTGTCCTTCTAGCATTTCAATATATTACGTATTTACGTCCTTTTTTAAACTTTTGTTGGGGTGTCTACTTCCCTAAGAGCTATGAAGCACGGACTCGGGACACGGATGTGACACATGTCGCTACACGAGACACAACTTTTCCAAAAAAACATGATACAATATGTTGGGGGATACGGTCAAATTTATTTTATATAATAGTATAAACGTATTTCAGCAATAAATATGTTCAAATATGGGTTATTGATTTGGAATAAAATTAATTTACTTAGAAAGTTTTGGGTTTAAAAGGGGGAATTGCGTATGGGTACCCCCATTTAACTTGTATATTACAATTTAAGTATTACACTTTGTTTTTTTTTAAATTTCGACCTCTGCCGTGTCATGTCGCGTCCCTTGGCGTGTCCAGATATGTCCCGAGCATTAAAAAAAGAGAGGAGTCCATGGTGCATGTCGGGTGCATGACCACGACATGTCCGAGTGTATTCGTGTCCAACACGTGTCTATAACATGGATTCGTGGGCCACCGGAGAGTGTCCGTGTTTCTTAGCTTAAGAGTATTATGTGTCAGTTCCTATGGGCATGGTTGAAGGAAGGATCGAAGGATCACCTGGTTGCTTGGGAAATATTTTGTTTCCCTAAGAAGGAAGGAGGATTAAGTTTGGGAAAACTTGTGTTGATAAATCTTTTCCTGGGTTAAATTGGTTGTGGCGATTCCTTTTGGAGCCAAATCCACCTCACTCCAAGCTTTTTCTTATGCTACCAGGGAATTTCCTACATTTTGAAATTAAGTGATTTTTTTACTTCTATGCTTAAAAAGAATTCCTCTATCTGGCTTATCTTGTGGTCCAAAACCTGGAGTAACATTTTCCATTGTTCTGTTGTCCACAATGAGTGTTAATAGAACATCTGAGCTGGCTGTTTTACAAATTACAACCAATATGATTGTTTAGATGTAACAGTATTTCTGTTTGAGCTTAATCCTAGCGCTGGGAAGGGAGAATACACTGTTCCATAAGGGTTTCAAAAACTCTGTCTCCTTAAATGCTAATGGCTGCCTCCATGGTTTTACTGTCCTGTATATTCAAGTTGTAGTCATGTTTTAAAACTTCTCATATGCTCATAAGAATTATGCACAGTAAAAATACAGTAGCCTGACCCTTTTTAAGCGATTTTTTCCCCATGGTCCCGAATTTAGAAAATGTTTGTTGGGTTGGACTATATCTTCAAATACCATTAGTCCATAACTCATCGTAAAATTGAAAAACCAAACCTTGATTCTCTTTTGTTATAATCCGTTGCTCGATCCCTCGATGTGTTTGGAATTTTTGATAAGGACCATAGGTTAGGCATCTATAGTCATCATAGACTGTTCCCATGACAGTCTTGTTTAATATTCTCTCATCATAGTCTATTCATTTATCTATTATGTGCCCACTTCAGTTTCTTATGGTTGTTTGTGAATAACAAAAAAAGAAAAAATGTCGAGTGGGGATAAGAAAGCTAGCATCAGTCAATTGCAAGCAGCTGCTTTGATGTTCACGCCCTTCCTCTGTAACGAATTAGTAGGTTAAGTCCCCTAGGAATAGCAGACAACGATAGAGTACTTGTAGCTGACCTCTATGTCATTACTACTGCAGATTCATGTTCTAGTGTATATTATCAGTTACTAACAAATTGTCTACTAAAATTACCTATATATGCTTTCCTTTGTTCTAATCAGTAAGTGTGAGTTGTCTAAATCCTCTACTGATGAAAGTTTCATATATGAATGACATGCTTAGCTTTTGAATGGTTGCTCATCCCCTCTTGTAATTGGCCTTTTTGTTTTTACGTATAATTTTGTGAAATCCTTATCATTTTCAGTAAGTGTGAGTTGTCTAAATCCTCTAATGATGAAAGTTTCATATATTAATGGCATGCTTAGCTTTTGAAGGGTTGCTCATCCCCTCTTGTAGTTGGCATTTATATTTTTACGTATAATTTTGTGAAATCCTTATCATTTGATGATATCCACTGATGGAGGAAAGAGTTTGAAACTTCTTTCCCCCCCTTCATTTTCATGATAGAAGTATGGTCTGATCTTTGATCATTATGAGTTTCAGACTACGGAAGTACTGAAGGATACAAACAATGCCTTGGAAGATGACATTCGGCCGTTTACGACAGGGACTGAAATTCCCTCAAGATATAAGGGTACAATATCTCATCGAAGGACCATTACGGCACTCAGAGGATCAGATGCAGAATTCGGGTTGTCTCTGACCTCTACATCAGTTTCTGGAAAGGCCTCGTCATTTGAATATATATGCAATTGCTTGTTTGTTCTTCAAGATATTTCAACTATGTTATTAGCGTGTGATCATTATAGTGAACATGCTAAAGAGAAACTGTTTTTTAGCTCATTTGGTTCTGTCAATGCTATTTCTGATTGGATATTACGAAAATTGCGAGGTTTGCTCATGGTCGTTTCACTTGATTGTACAAAACTTGAACTACTTGAAGAGGTAAACTGGAAGTGTCCCACAAAGAAGTCCAAAGAGAATCCTTGTGCTGGTAGCCGTAGGAAGAAAGGAAAAACCCGAAATACAAAAAGGGTGATTGCTGCTCCAGAATCTGCATGTGATGTTCCCAAACTGGATAACCCTTCTAAGGTACCATTCCGTCTTCACAGACTCTTTTTAGAAGTTATTTCTGTGTAGACAAACATTTAGTCCTAATATTTTGAAGGATATTCCAGGTTGATGGATATGAATTGAACTATAGTGAGAATGTAGACACATTTCAGTTCAACAGGTTGGCTAGTACAATTCAAGAAAAGGATCTTGATAGAGAGACTTCTTTGTCAGCACTTGACATGGTTGTGTTTTTCTTGATATGGATCACATGTCTTTGTCGTGATATGAATGGTTTCTAACTGATTGACTATGATCAGGAACATGGTGAAGGATTTGTTAATGGAAATGCCCAAAGCTCTGCCCTGAAGAATAAGAAAAGGAGCAATAAACTTAAGAACTCTTGCTTAAATAGTGAGGTTGAAGTCAAAATTTCTCAAAGAAAAACCAAGAAAGTTTCTCCTTTCTCTATTATTTCGAAAGACATGCCTAATGGCGCTTTAGTTGGTGAGGACAAAAGAGTACCAAATCCAAGTGTCTGTAAATGTGACCCCACTGGAAAGGACAATCTGGCTCAAAACATGCAAGAGAAGAATGTTGCTTGTTCTAGCGAAGCCGGTTGTCAAACTGGTATGGAGCACTTCCAACCTTTGGATGAAGTGAGCAAAAATCTCTTTACAAGGTTAGAAACTGTTAATTACACTGTTGATTCTATTACCCCTCCTGTGATGCCAGTAGTTGAATGTGATGTCGTTCTCAGAAGTGAAGATGACAACTCTAGAGATGGTGGACATATAACTGAACCAGACACAAAATCAGTTTTTCCTGGAGAAGGATTAAGAAGTGCCGACACAGGAGAGATCACCCAGATTCAGGAGCAAGATAGTGTTAGCATGTACAGTACTGGAACCATAGTTTCTGTGGGCTGCCCTCCATATGAGTGGCCTAGTGTAGCTCCTTTTCATTTTCCATCTGTTAATACACACCTCCCAGCTGCCACAGATAGATTGCATCTGGATGTTGGTCACAACTGGAAAAATCATTTCCACCAACCCCTGGTGCAAACGGTGCATCAGGTGAGAAATCCACCAATTGAAAATGGGTGCAGTGGGATTCTCTCTCGCCCAATGTCGATGAGTTTAGATTGGCCTCCAATGGTACGTAGTTTCAGTGGCTTGGTTCCTTCAATGACTTATAGTTATGATTCTGGGTTTATACCAAGGCGGCAACCTTCATTTCAACAAGGTTTTACTGCTCAAAGCTTGCAGCGCGGTGCAACCAACATCGATGATGAGAAAATTTATTCTGGAGACATCATGGACTTTTCTGATCCAACAAATTCACAAGAACTAGCAGATGAGCATGACAATCACTGGATATCTGAAGAAGATATTGAGGTACATGCAGTTTCTGGGATGGATTATAGTCAATACTTTGGAGGTGGTGTGATGTATTGGAATCCTTCTGATCGTACTGGGACCAGTTTCTCGCGTCCTCCTTCTCTTAGTTCAGATGATAGTTCCTGGGCTTGGCGGGAAGCTGACATAAACACAACAGTTGATGATATGGTTGCCTTCTCGTCATCTTATAGTACAAATGGTTTGACTTCACCATCTGCTGCTTCCTTTTGCTCTCCTTTTGATCCTATGGGGTCAGCACACCAGGCTCTTGGTTATGTGATACCTGGAAGTGAGGTAACTGGCAAGGTGTTGCACTCCTCATCAACAATGTCTGATGTAGCAGCAGAGGAGAATGCCTCTGCTTCCTTGTCCAATTTACCTAGTGACAGTGAAGCAAAGACGGGGGATTCACTTCCTTACCCAATTCTGCGACCAATTATTATCCCAAGTATTTCACGAGAAAGATCAAGATCTGAGTTTAAACGAAGTCACTGATCATAAAAGCCCATGTGTTCCTAACAGAAGGGAGCAACCTCGGATCAAGAGGCCGCCTTCACCTGTGGTACTCTGTGTTTCCCATGCTCCTTGTCTGCCTCCACCTTCTCCTGTAGGTGAGTCTAGAAAACACAGGGGTTTTCCAACTGTGCGGTCCGGTAGCTCCAGCCCAAGGCACTGGGGTGTGCGAGGTTGGTTCCATGATGGAATTAACTTCGAGGAATCTTGTATGCGCATGGATGGTAGTGAAGTAGTTTGGCCTTCTTGGAGAAATAAAAGTCTTTCTTCACGTCAATTGACTCAACCTCTACCGGGAGCCTTGCTACAGGATCACCTGATTGCAATCTCTCAGTTAGCTCGAGATCAGGAACATGTAAGTATTTCATTACACTGATTAAAGATACATTTTCCTTTTTAGTTTGTTCCAAAATTAGAGATACATTTTTGTTTTTAGTCTATAAAATGATATGAAGTACTTAACATGCCATGCCACTGGTACTACATTTCTCGCAAATGTTAGGGATAAGTTTGGAAAAATAAAACATTTCTTAAAAGTCGTCGTTTTAGAAATGTATCTCTAATTTTGTAACCAAGGGAAAGGGACTAATGAAAAAATATCTGTCCAAATGAATTGCTTATTATTTAATTTAAATTAAATTTCTCTACAAACAGCCAGATGTAGCTATTCCTCTGCAACCACCTGAATTACAGAACTGTTCTTCGCGGAAACCATCTCTTTCCTTGATGCACAGTCTCCTCCATGACGAAATCGAGTCCTTCTACAAGCAGGTATAAAAGATAGAATAATTTCATGGCTTTTAACTTATAATATATAATCCATGGATTATACAAGATCATTGATGGTCCATATCATACTATGATATTCAAGGTTACTGCTGAGAATTTGATTAAGAAGCCTTACATTAGTTGGGCTGTCAAACGTGTTACAAGGTCTCTCCAAGTCTTATGGCCGCGGTCTAGGACAAATATCTTTGGTTCAAATGCAACTGGCTTGTCCCTTCCAACAAGTGATGTGGACCTTGTAGTTTGTCTTCCTCCAGTGAGGAACTTGGTGAGAACATCATATATGAACTAGTTTTAATTTCCATCTTTTTGCTTGTTATTTTGGAAGAAGACATGCAAAAAAGTAAAAACAAAAAGCACCCTGATGTACAATTTTTTCTTATAGGAACCTATAAAAGAAGCTGGAATCTTAGAGGGACGCAATGGCATCAAAGAAACTTGTCTCCAGGTATGCACAAAAAGTTTAGTGGTTACTATTGTGCTGGTGAGACAGTTGTGACAGATGGATAGTTTTTTTTTTGGTTGACATGATTATTAATTGTGATTCTCTTATTGTTTGCCTTTTTCTTTTCCCTTTTCCAGAAGTTCAAGTTATGCTTATAAACTTATGGAAATTATTCTTTTATTTAATAAGCGTATTAAATAAATCAGCTATTCGAAGGGTCTTGCTGTAATAAGTAGATAGGTACAGGTACTGTTTCCTTTATTTGTTTGTAATAGACCAAACTTCCGGAAATGCAATCAAAAGATGCCAAAATGGTGCGTTAATCTGCATTTTAAGTCAAATGATTAAAAAGGCAAAAAGATAAGTTCCTGGTGACTGGAAGCAGTTATAGGCTTATAGCAGTGGTCAAGTGCTGGTATGAGATCCGAAGTGGAAGGTTGGGATCTGTTTTTTTGGTTTATTGATCTATCAACTTAGAATAACCCTGCCTCCTCAACCTAGCCTCCCTCCCCCTCCCCCTCCCCTAAGAACCAAAAAATAAATAAAGAAAGGAATCAAGTAATGAACTATTTACAGGAGAGATGCAACTTGTGCAAAAGGGCACAGAGTTTACAATGAATTTTTTCAAAACATGGGAAGTAATTAGTGAGACTCTTGGTCATCTATTATTCCTTTTTGGGTTTGCCACTTGGAACTTTATTTTATTTTAAATTTTGCTGTAATATGATTTACATAGCATGTTTTACACCTTTTTGTTTCCCCCTTCACAACCTTCTAATATTGTGCTCATATTTCTAAATATGGAGTTGGGTGTTGATGCAAGTATTTGTGAGAATTTTCTACTTCTACGATGCATTGATGTACTATGGAAATGTGGTCACACTCCATTCTAGAGGACTTTTATTTGGCTTTTGGCCACTAATGATTATTTGATTTGTTTATTCTCTATAACACCTATGTGAGAGTGGTACACTTTTGAAAACTGAAAGAATTACCAACTGTTGGTTGAATTAGGTTTAGATTTATTGCTTTCTTGTTTCTTCTTGATAATTCTTGAACTAAGTAAATTTTGGACTACTTTTCCTACGGAAATACAATGTACATTTGATATTATGCTACAACCAGCATATGTTTTTATGCTTAGTTTGAGGCTTTTGTTATTTTTTGGTTCAAGTAGAGTGTTCCATGGTTACACCTAATTTAGTTTGTAATTTTGGACGTATCAAAGAAAAACAACGTATTTTGTAATTTTTGACAGTGTCCGAGAGATAAATTTTCACCCCACAAATCGGCTCAGTTTGATGCCTGTTTCTTAGACCAACACAGAGGTAGTTTTGTGCTCAGCGAACGAGTGTCTTAATTTTTTATATTATTGTTACTATTATGATTAATTTTCTTTTTGATAATTCTGGCAGTAAGTGGATTTTGAACTACTTTTTCTACGGAAATACAATGTACATTTGATATATGCTACAAGCAGCAAGTGTTTTGATGCTTAGTTTGAGGCCTTTGTGATTTTTTGGTACAAGTAGAGTGTTCCGTGATTACCCTTTATTTAGTTTGTAATTTTGGACCTATCAAAGAAAAACAACGCATTTTGTCCTGTTTCTTAGACCAACAGTGAGGTAGTTTTGTGCTCAGCGAATGAGTGGGGAAGTGCGTGTCTTAAGTTTTTATATTTTTGTTACCATTATGATTAATTGATTATTAATATTTTTTTTGGGGGGGGAGGAGATCTGTTGAGGCTGATATAGGAGGGTTTATTGCTTTAGATTGTTGTTATGCTGAATTCCATTTTACTTGTTTTCCTGTGTGGATTATGCGTTGGATCTTCCCTTTATCCTTCATTTGAGCACTGAAAACGTCATTGTTATTGCTGTAGTCTTTTCCATTACTGTGATTGATACTGTCCAGGTTTGGCTTGCAGCATGCGGCTAGGTATCTTGCTAATCAGGAGTGGGTTAAAAGTGATTCTCTCAAGATTGTGGAGAATACTGCTGTAATGAATCTCTCTCTTAAATACTCTTTGTTTTCTGTATCCAAATTAGATGCATCAATCTCATCTTTCTGTTTTTATTACCTTTAGATACCTATAATCATGCTTGTGGCGGAAGTTCCTCGTGATCTCGTTTCAACTACTGCTTCCCATCTACCAATACTGAAAGAACCAACTCTAGTGTTTAATGAAGACAAAATTTCTCTAACAGATAAGGATGGTTTGGAAAGCTCTGTTCTGCCAGAGCGTTCTAACTTGAATAATGATAAAGGTCAGGAGGCGCAATCAGTTCGTATTGATATTAGTTTCAAGTCGCCATCACACACAGGACTCCAAACTACTGAACTGGTAATTTAGTGACGGTTTCTTGCACTTCCTATTTTGTGAAGTGTAACAGAAACAATTTTAAGATTTTGTTAGTAGATATTCGATTCGTGCTTTGTTAGTTTGGGCACATACAAAAATGTTTTTTCTCTAATACGATTTGTAAAAATTATGATAAATGAAAGAATATTTGAAAAATTGGAAGCTAGAGAGAAATATTTGTGGAGAAATTCTAGTTTTTATCACCCCCAAAATATATCCTATCTGGGAACTTTCTGTTTTGACAGCTTATAAAGGCTTTACCCGAAATTAGTTAGCTTGTGTATTTGTTTTTCTTTTATCTTGTCTTTTAATTTCTACTCTATGAAGTGAAAGGTATCTTAAGAGTTGGAGCGATAAGTTGATAAAGAGTTTATGTATATAATATTTGAGGTTTTTGTGTGTTTAATTCCCTCTCTATAC
Organism: Panax stipuleanatus; assembly: GCA_020205555.1. Classification (NCBI taxonomy): domain Eukaryota; kingdom Viridiplantae; phylum Streptophyta; class Magnoliopsida; order Apiales; family Araliaceae; genus Panax; species Panax stipuleanatus. The sequence continues at coordinate 135,228,886 of CM035120.1, forward strand.
AAATTCTTTATGCAGGTGAAAGAACTGACTGAGCAATTTCCTGCTGCGACGCCTCTTGCAATGGTACTTAAGCAGTTTTTGTCAGATCGTAGTCTTGACCAGTCCTATTCTGGTGGCCTGAGCTCATATTGTCTGGTGAGTTATAGTCTGTTTTTTCTTTGACCATACTTTTTAAGACAACAGAACAGTTTATTCTGAATGAGGAGAAGTACATTATAGGAGAACAAGAAGGAAAGGAACAAGACTTTGATTGCCTCAGTGGTTACCCTTGTTGTCGGTGTACACCAGTTCGAGGGTTCATGTCATGTTATCCTCTTTTTATCTCTCCAAAGTGGAAAAGACTGAAAGAATAATAAAATCAATGTAAAACAGCCAACAAGTCCTGTCTAAAATCTCAAATCCAAGCCCGTTAAAAGCATCTGTTGGGAAAATCATCGTCTCTCAAAGGTAAAAAATGAAAGGTACTGGTCACTACTTATAAAGAAAAAAAAAGAAAGAAAAGAAAGTTACTGATCACTAAAACTGCTGAGATCTTTTTTGTACCAAATGCTGCAAAAGTACGAAAAGGGAAAGAAGGTACTACTTTAAAAGAATCTTGGCATACTGTCCACCACAAAAACCTACAATATAATGCAATTTAGAAACAATACCTTCAACTGAAGCCGGGTATTCTGAAGCCTTGTAAACTAGAAAAACTCATACTCCAAGCTATTGAGCAATGAAAAAACATATTGGAGTCGGTTCACTTTCCTGCTTGCATATAAACAAAGATGGCTGGAGACAAGGTTCCATACAGTCTGCAGATCAACACCAAACTGTTAGTGTTGAGTCTGTTTGAAACTACCACCCACAAAAAAACCTTCAATTTAGAGCCTTGGTCTTTCAAATATAGGAGATGAGGGAGTGGAATGATAGTTTAGAAACAAACCCAAATAAAAAATAAATGACTTGCAAGTAAATAAATCAGAAGTATCCAAGAGTTTAAAGTTCCATTATGTCAGACAGTAAAATGGCGTGCACTAAGATGCAGCTGCGAATGAAGTTCGGCCTCCTTATCCAGATTGCAGAAATGAAAATTTCAAGAGACAACTTTCATCTGTAAAAAGGAAATTTGAGATAGGTGCATCGTGAAGCCCAGAAAGACAGAGCAGGTCCCATGGAAACCTGCCAGAATTGAATATGCTCGCCATTTTCAAATCTTTAACTTGCCAGGGATTAGAAAAGGTTATCTGTAAGAGATGAATATGCAGGAAGAAGCATTCGTAAACAATGAAGTGGGATTAACATCCCACCCAAATTGTATTTAGGCCAAAAAATTGTGCTGACTGTTACAGTTGTTTGCAACTTTGCATCATCCTCCTAACAATAATGCTGACGCATGGTTCAAAGTTTCGGCGTAGCAGTGTAGTGGAACGGTTTTGGACCAAATAGCAGAGAAATTTCAGCATAAAAGGGAGAAACGCCACAAACACACAAAAAAAGTTGTAGTTAATACATTTTAAGTTTTAACTAGTACCTAAATCAGTATTGAAAAATAAAATAAAATAAAGTAAAACTAGTATCAACTCTATATACTTATAAATTATACTTAAACTACTTAGCAAAAAAACAATTATATTATATTATATAGTACCTAACTAGAGCTTAAAAAAAATTGTAGCCATTTTACTTGGGAAAAAAAATATTTATACATCAATTAATTAATTTTTTTTACATATCTTATATATTACCTAGTTAAGTATAACTTAAAATATCTTAAAAATTTACTTTTCAATTTTTATGTAATGTAGGATTAGACACATGCGAGATGTTTGTTTTATCATTTGGACAGTGTTATGTGTATGTACTAGATAGTGTTTTTGTGAACTTAATTAATTCACCTTCTTATTTTTTGGTGCTCCTAACTAGTGTAATGGTGCATATGCCTGAAAGCAATACGGAGTCAAAAAGAACTTTCCAAAACATATGCTGGTAATGCTACTTTGAACCATGGTCGATGGGGTAAAATTAAGGCCACACGATTTATAGTTGAACGCCTATAGATGGGTTGTAAGACTAATGTTTCATATCCAACTTTGGCTATGGATCAATTCCCTATATATGTATACATATAATATTTGGAGTTGCATCTACCTTATTATCTCTTAAGTCTTATCTATTGTACGATATAAGTTTGTAATGATGCTTTTTTTTTCCTTCATTTTTTCATTTTTTAAATTTTATTATTTTATTCTTTTTTCTGATCCTAATTGATATTTGTTTCCCTCATTTTTCATAAAAATGTCCCAATCCATGTTTAGCTTTCATATTCAGTAGGGAGAAACTTTTTGTTTTGTTAAATACTTAAATTGATTAGGATGACCAAGGTGACTTTTCAAAGTAACATTTAACATGATTTATTGCTTAAGGGAAAGTTCCAGAATTTTAACAATCTAGAATCTAGTATGACAGTTATAATGTTAGCCAGCACTAGTAAGCCCGTCACTGCCTCATCTCTTTATCTATTCTATTAAGGGAATTGTCATGGTTGATACAACTCCTGTCTTGGTATGGCAGAAGTTTTTATTACGCTTCAATTCTTTCGAGACGTGGCGGCCATATAAGTATTTCAAATTAATTAATGAATGAATGTGTAACTACCATTAGTGGCTTGTTTACTTGGAAGTGACAAATGAAAGTATAAAATATAGCTCTTTATTGGAGGCTTTTGTTTTTACTTTTTTTCAGGTTTTCATCTTTGTTTTCTCTTCACTGGCCATTTTGTCCCTTCCGTCCTTTGTGTGCCTGAGTTTATACTTTTGTCACCTTTTACAGATATTAATGATCACACGATTTCTTCAGCATGAGCATCATCATGGGTGGCCTATTAACCAAGTAAGACTTATAAGCTTGGCAGTATAGTTATGCTTTTCTTCCCCAGATGTTTTGCAGCTCTTACTTTTATAATTTTTTTTAAACAATACCAATCCTTGTTATGCCTGACAAGGCTATTTCACTCATCTCATACAATCAAGTGATGTTTCATAAAAGCATCAACAAAAAGAGGGAGGGGGGGGGGGAACCAAATTACACGTGTGATGTACAAAAGTATAGGGAAAATAAGAGGTACAGTCCCCTAGAAAACCAAAGTCTCACTCTATACACAGAGCCTCCCGAAAAGATACCTTAATTAGGCTCCTATCTCAAATGTTTCCAGAAAAATGCAAAAACAATAGATCCCAGAAACACCACATGCAAGCAAAAGAAAAGAAGGCTAAGAAAAAAATTGAATCTTAACAAGAGGTCACCCTCTGCCTTTGAAAACCTTACTGTTCCTCCCTTTCCAAATTGTCCACCAAACACTGAGGCATTCCTTCCCTACCTTCACCCCACTCCAAGTCTGCACCATCTCCCTAACCGATCTCGGCAGGCTAATTCCAAACAAAGAAAACATAACAGTACACAAGCTCCTTGCTGCCTCGTAATGGAGAAGCAAATTGTCCACAGTTTCTTTCTCACAGCACATGTCTCATCTTCTAGCAAGACGATCCTCTTTCCTAAATATTACTAAATTCGTATATTAACATTTTCATCTTTTTCTCTTGAAGAATTATGGAAGCCTTCTAATGGATTTTCTTTATTTTTTTGGGTAAGTCAAAAGCTTTCTACCCGATTGTTTATTCATTTTCCTTTGTTTCCTCATTTTGGTTATAGAAACCTCATTCACAAACAAATCCAAGTTAATCATTTTGTTCATCAAAAATACCCCCTTGATGCAGGAATGTCTTTGATCCACGCCAAATGCGTATTTCAGTACAGGGAAGTGGGGTGTACATAAATAGGGAAAAAGGATATAGGTGGGAATGAAATTTATTGTTCTCTTTATTTAATACTGTGTATTTTAGTGGATTTCTTGAAAATGAATTCTGAATTCATGATGATCTATTACTTATCCTGTAGCATTGATCCAATATATATTGATGATCCTCTTTTCCCGGCAAATAACGTGGGGAGGAATTGCTTTCGGATACATCAATGTGTCAAGGTCAGCAAATAGTCTTTGTTGGAGTATTGTCATCTCATACAGTCTTTTTTTTTCCTTTTTAAATAAAGTTGAGAATCTAATTTGAACTACGCTATTACTTCATGTGTGTTTTCTGTCTAACAAAATAAAATTCGATGAGGTTTGAGTTTCTTTGGCAGCTAAATTTTCAAGTTTAATATTCACAAAACTTGAGTTGCATCTTTTATATATGTTTATCAAAGAAGTTTAAAACATCTTTGAACATTTATCTTTGTATATAGTGCAGTCCGCGGGGTTTATACATACACACGCGCACACACAAACATACATATTTTGACAAAAAGGTTACCTTGACGGTGGTTCCTATTTAAAAGATACTTTTTAATATGTTGTTTGGCCTTTTCTGTTGTAGCTTAAATTTTTAATGCAATTGGTGACTTGGCATGTAACTAGTTCTATGGTTTAGCAAGATCATGTATTTGAATACTCTGCTTGTATGTTGTTAGTTATACTTTGTTTAGTTTGTGCCTTGTGATGCACGTGTTCATCTGCACGTGCAAATGGGATTGTAGGTGAGGGAAAGAATTAAAACTTGATATATTGAAGTACATAGTTAGGTTTATTCTCAATGGTTGCTTTACATTTTAGAAAAATATTTTATGTATGTTACTTAACAGTGCTGATATTGCATTTGTGCATTGGACAATAAGTAAATTCAATACTTAATACATTGTATTTTGGTAGTTTCCTCCCCCATTTTCTATCCTTCCACCATAAAAAACTAAATTCAGTTTTCTTGTAATAGGACGTCAAGTTCTTTTTCATTTTTTATTTTTTATACTTATAAAAAAGTCAAGTTTTTATGCTAGGATCTTTTTGGAGTATGTCTATCACTTGTAGCCTTTTCTAGTTTTGTTCACATGAAGCTTGAGGTGCCCAGGAAATTTTCTTCACCAATTCTCCATTTTCATGAATTGGCAGCAGGAATAAGCTTAGTACTGGAGGAGTTTGCTTAACACTCATTTGTAGAAATTGTAACTTTGAGCTTGTGAGGCCTAATGTATTTATGTTAGTTATTTACAACTTCGGTGTTTCCTTATAGCCAATAGGTTAATAGGATCATCTGGAAACCAAGAAGAAACTTACAGTCTCCTTTGCTTGGAAAAGCAGTTTTTTTAATTATTATTTTTATTATAATTTTTTAAATTAATTAATTTTAATTTAATAAAAAAAATCCTTCTAGTAAATACTTTTAGGAAAAGTTTTTTTCACCATTTCTACATATGGTGTTATAGTGTGGATATTCTTTGTTGTATAAACATTTCTGTATCTATTTTGTTATCCTTATAATTTGTCATTGTCCGAATCTTTTCCCAATAAGAAAGACGGAAATGAACACTTTTTTCTTATCTCTTGCCCCTCAAATTAGTGAATGTGGGAAAAATTGACTTAGGTTGCAGTTTGATCATGAGGTGATTTTGTTTGATTCCTCTGCAAACTCCAAGTTAAAGTAAGAGGAACGTCAATTGAAGCTGCTTTATGGATTTTTTGGTAAAGACTTCTCTGTTTTCAGTTAATGTGAATGTAGGCTGCATTTTAGTACTTTAATAAATCAATCATTTTGCAACGGAACTTTTCTGTGTAATTTTATTCCTCTATAATTTTTCTGAATGGGATTGTACTTGTATATTTCTCTTTCTTGATCCAGTAGTAAAATTTTATTCCTCTATAATTTTGCTGAATGGGATTGTACTTGTATCTTTCTCTTTCTTGATCCAGTAGTAAACTCAAATAGACAGTTCTGCAATACTTCACATACATCATCAATTGGTTAACCGGTAGTCTGGTGCACTATGTATGAGCTTTCACTTTTTGCTAGTGGGTAATAGCTATTTGTAGGCTCAATGAACTTGTCTCAAGTGTAATTTGATGCAGGCGTTTGCAGATGCCTATTCAGTTCTGGAGAATGAGCTGATTTCCTTTCCCAATGATGGCGACTCAAGCATCCACTCTGCATGTAATCTACTCCCAAAAATTATCCCAAGCATTGGCCTTTTATAGGGATTCTGAATATCTGACAAATTTCTATACGTGCTTAAGGTACCTTCTAGGTTCTCATTATGTTTATCATTGCTGCATTATACTTGTGCAATTTCTTTTTCCTTTTCATTCCTTTATGGTATTTGACTGGCGATTGGATTAAACTGTTGTACTCCAAGTTTATGTTTGTTTGCAAAAATGATGGATGTGATATTACCATTTGTACTAATTTAATATCATTACTGGACTATTTTATTCCATGATTAGTACTTTATTTAATCACATGAACTCTATTTTGTCATTTCTAAGGCCATTTGATGATGATGGATTATAATCCCAAGTGGAGATGTGGTATTAAATAATCCCCATTTTGAGTTATCAAATGATCCTTAAAAATGATAAGAAATAGTCCAATATTAAATAAAAATGCTAATCATGGGATAAAATAGTCCTTAAAGACATTAAATTAGTAAAAGTAGTTCTATACTATGCATCACTTTTGCAAACAAATGTAGCTTAAGATGATTCAGCACTAATGATTCTTGTTGGGCTTGGTATGATTCATTGCACACTATGATAACCTGATTGATCCTTTGAAACTTTTTAGATAAAAAAGAATTTCATATTAGAAAGTAAAAAAAGTACAGAAAATTAGGAGGAAGTTGAATCCTCCAGGACATAACATCTCAACAAAAGAAATATACAAAATCACTAAATAGAACAGCCTACAAATACTACCAAATTATATGGATATTTGTAGATGTACATCTCTGTAAAGTGTAAATGCATCCAGGTCTGAAGTCCAACAAAATGCAAGAAAAGTGATCCCACCCCAAAACAAAGTAAACACAAAAGAATGATCACAAAAAATAAAAGCATACCTCTCTATCCAAATACCCCAAAGCACATCAAAGCAGCCACAACACCATAGACCATAGTCTTACTCTCTTAACGGTTTTCAAAATCATGTTTCCCATATTTTTTTATAGAATACAAGTAATAGGGAAACAAGGAATCCACACCCCTTATAAGAAGTGAAAAAGGAAAGATAGTCTAAAAAGGATAGTTCTTCAATCTCTACAAATATCAGATATAAAAATACTGGCGCCCTAACAAACTCGTAAAAAAAGCAGGGATGAATCAGCAAGGTAGGTAAATGGGTAATTTTGCCCACTTTGAGTTTAGGAGGAAAAAATTTGGATTAGTATTATTAACTTTTACAAAAATAGAATAAAACTACAAATATGTATAACTTTGCCCATCACAATTGGTCAGAAAAGACGCTAACATTATGTTTTTCCTACCATAAAATTATTAAGTTTAGAATATTGAGGTTATGAAATTATTGACGATTATCATTGTGAAAAATATTAAGATTCCTGTCATTATAATTTTGATGATATGGTTAAATTTGTGGGGTTTCAAATTTTGACGTGTTTATGGAGATTGTTAAAGTTTTATCGTCCTTAGTAATAATAATATAAGAAATTATGAAACAAATTATGGGTGCTTTTTCTATCTCCGTAATTAGTTAATAGTCAAGAAAGCGCTATGGATTTTAAGTAAAACAGTTTTGTTAATTTCTTTTGAGACTTGAGTTTTACTAGAACTAGAATACATATTTTTTTTGGGGGGTAAGACAATTGTTAATATTAATATATTACATTTTAATTTTACTCATCTTTATTCATTGGAATTGTTTTTTAATTCCCCTACTGCAATACAAATCCTGCCTACACTACTGGGGTATAACTTGTTTGTCCTTTTTAATTAGAAGACCAACGCAAGTTAAAGTTCATAACATTCTCACAAGAGTAATGGTGAAGCAAATCAAACTGAAGAAAAAGAACCTGTTGAATCTATTCCGGCAGCTATCGAAAAATAGGACTCTGCTTGCAGCAGGTGTCATGGTGGCTTTCACTATGATCCGGAAGTACTTGTCGTATTTCTTCGACTACTTTGACCGATTTATGCACCATTGGATTAGCTCATTCAATCCATTTCTTCAAATCAAATTCTACGATGTCTGCTGATGGAGCATTTAAGTGAGAAATGCAGCATGCAAGCTCACGCTCTCTGGGCCAATTCCGTGATATCGTCACCAAATCATACTTGGCATGTTATGAAAGAGAGAGGCAACGGAATCAAGAAACCGGCAAATTAGGCTCTAGTTCGATGCAAGATTTGAACGAGCATCCTATAGGACCAGCATGAATTTTGACCGTCCTGTGACCTTCGCCACTCTCGCAATGGAACAGGGTAGAAAGGAAGAGATAGTTGAGGACTTATTGACATTCAGCAAGGCTAAGGATATCTATAGGAGGATCGGTAAGTAATTTGTTCAATCTTGAGTTAACCGCGGTAACCAACAATGCTAATTTAACAAGATTGTTGATTAGTACACCCCCAAACTCAAATAGTAATAGAGGACATAGATTGCACGACAAAAATCACTCGTAAACGTTTAGTTTTAGAGAGAATGAACAAAAGCGAAAGGTCTGAGGCTTGTTGGATATTTTAGACAGACTGTTTTCGGCTAATGAAGGAGAAAGGATACTGTTGATCCCACACTTATTAGGACTGGTAGGATGGATAAGCATATTGAGATGTCCCTATTGTGGGTTCTGGCAAAGAACTACTTGGGACTTGATTCACATGATTCCTTCCTTAGGATTCGGCAGTTATTGGAGGACATATCAAGGATACTCCAGCAGATTTGGCGAGATGTTAATGGCAAAGGATGCAAATGCAGATATTTATGCTAGACTAGATGCTCAACGCAGGCAAGCAAAGGAACAAGAAGAAGATGGGCGAGCTGAAAATGAAGGTTTTGATTTTAATATTCATAAATAGCTACGTTTGTAATTGCATGTTTTCTTTTCTTTCTTACTTTGTGTCATCTTATTTGCACACACTCATATTTTTCTATCAAATTTCTAAACAGATTGAAGTTGAAGAAGATGAAACAGATAGATAGGCTGCTACATCACTTGCGGAGGAATTTGGCTATAAACAAAGGTTGCAGATGTCGAAATTTGGTCAAAATTTGTTGAAGAAACATTGCCTGGTTGGGGTTTGGAGAAACAGATTGTCAATTGTTTGTTTTATATGCATGTAGTCCAAAAAGTTTGTCATACTTGTGTAGAACGAATGAGACTAATAATATTTACAATTTACTCCCTACCTCTGGCTGTTTGTGTCAAGGAATTCTAAGAGTCGAATTCAAGTAGCTATCTATTCTGTTCAGGAATTTGATTGTTTATCATGGGTTTATTTGTCAAACAAAAAGTTAGGGAGACCGGGATTCGCAATATTTTTTTTTTGACTCTTAAATAATTTATAATATTTATTAGAACTGAAAATTTTACTGGATTCAGTGATTTAAGTGTTATTTGGATATATGTAAAAATCAGAGTTGTACAGTCTGTGTAACTCTATTTTTTATATGTATTCAAATGACACTTAAATTATTAGATTCTGTAAAAATTTCAGTTCCAATAAATATTATAAATTATTTGGGAGTCAATTTTTTTTTGACGAATAACACAACTCATCTTTATCATGGATTTATTTATTTATCAATCAGACGGTCCGCATGGATCAACATTGTTGATCTTCAAATGAACCCCACCAGGAAAGAAAGAAAAAAATATTAACATGTAGGGCTAGAAGTTCAAAAATAAGATATTCCCGTGTTTGGTTTCTACCAAAAATTAATTCTTCCGTTATCCGCTTTTAGTTTTTAAGTATTTCCCATTCACATGCATGGGGGAGCTGGATTTTCTATAGAAGAAGATTCCAAAGCATCATCCCCTTCCCTTCAATTGTGTAATTCTAACTTGACATGCACACATCATTCAAACACCTATGCCTTCATGCCACGTGTAATTAATTAACACTAAAAAGTACTACATTTACTACTTACTATACTAGTAGTAGGTAGTCATTGGTCAGAAAGCATGACTAATAGGCTTTATATATATATATATATATATATATGTAGTAACCGAATATGCCCGGAATTTTCTTACTTTGATTACCTTTCCTTCATCACGCCAAGCATATGCTGTCTAAATATTCTATTTTTTTTTTGCCAATATAGTCCCCCATTTTTCTATTCTTCGCATGCATAATTAAAATCTTGATCTTGATGGTATAGTAGTTTTAATTTTGTATAATGAAGTTTGGGAAGAGATTGAAGCAGCAAATTCAAGAGACATTTCCGGGTTGGCGCGACAAATTTTTATCTTACAAGGATTTAAAGAAACTGGTTCGGTCGGCTCCGCCATTGTTGAACGATGGAAGGTCTGAGGAGGAGTTTGTGTTCTTGTTGAATAATGAGATCGACAAGTTTAATGCTTTCTTCATGGAACAAGAAGAGGATTTCATTATCTGGCATAAGGTAATTAAGATCATCTAATTATATATATATATATATATATATATATATATATGTTCTTAGAGGGAATTAATTGTTGTTAGTTAGTGTAGTTATATGAATAAAATTTAATTAGATAAATTAGGATTACTGAGATTTAGAACTGTAATTTGTTTGCCACATTAATTTCTGTTTTTCATTTGGTCCGAGTCATCAAAAGTTGACTTAAAATAATGGAATTAATTGCCAGCTCAGTAGGATGATTTGTAGTTCTTGTCAAAGTCATATGGGTCCATTTTCAAATATATATATGATTCGGATCTTAAGCCCTTGCTTACCTCTTTTAGCGATGAACCGGATGACGGTTCGTTCCGTCACTATATATACAACCATCGTCATAGTTTTTAGCGACGGACCGAACCGTTTCTCGGTCCCTCGTTAAAAGGGATAAACAATGTATGTTGGATAAAGGGTAAGTTTAAAATCCGGACCATATATATAAGAGTCATTTGCTGAGAATCTCATCCATTTCATGTAGTCTAATTTTTTCTCAATATACATTTAGCTACAAGTAATAACGACTAAATTATTTCTGACAAATATTAATTATTTGCAACAAATTTTATTGTGTTGTTGAATATAACATTTATTTGTGTCGCAAATGTATGTATATTATGAGAATTGTGGTCCGTCCAACATGGAGATTTTCTGGGACAATATATAATGCAAAGCTAGTGCAATTGAATTTCAAGTTTATTTTTGTCTGGTTGCAAATTTGTAGTTTGGTTGTTATTGTTTTTTGGCCAGGAGAGTTAATTAATAATCATAAGCGCACAAAATATTTATATATACATATTCTAATTAACTTTGTAATTAAATTTGGTGTAGGAATTGCAACAGAGAATCCGCAGGGTGACTGATAAATTGGGAAATGAAGAATCAGAGAGAGATTATAAGGATGAAATGGCAAAGATCAGAAAAGACATAGTTGACTTTCATGGTGAAATGGTACTTTTAATGAATTATAGTAATGTTAATTACACAGGTACAGATCCAGTCTCAAACTCTTATATATATCATGTTCAATATCTAGCTACAAATAATTTTTTTTAATTTAGTAAATTGTGGCATTAAATTTATGAAGAGGAACTCGAGAATATTATGTTACGAGTTAAATGCACTTTAAATTCACAAGTTTATCCAATTTTGTACATTGAATCATATATTTTAAAATGTGATACTTTGCATCTTGTACGTACTTTTTTCGAACCGGCGCATAACACTCTCCCGATCCCAAAATCCATCACTAAGAGTGCAAAATCCATCACTTTTAAACACTGACGTCATCACTTTTAGCGACGGATTTTGTGCCGATGTTTATGTGCTGATTCACTACTAACAGTGCGCGATGCAAAGTGTCACATTTTGAAGTATCAGTTGGGACGCAAAGTGTATTTAACTCTTATGTTATTTTACAGTAAAAAATGGACTCTCATGTAAAACGGGAAAAAAAAATCGTAAATGAGACTCATTTTATGGGAGAATAATTATGCATGCAAAAATATTAAATGTGTTTTTTCCCCCCTTTTTTTTACAGGTTTGGGTAAGATACTGAAGAAGTATGACAAGAGAACTGGAGGGTTACTACGGTTGCCATTCATTCAAATGATAGTAGAGCAACCTTTCTTTATAACCGACCCCATTTCCAAGCTCATCAAAGAAGTTGAAAGTAGCATAGACACAATGTTCCCTGCCGCTGAAGAAGAGAGGAAGCTGCAATATTTAGGAGAGAGAAAATCAATACCAGTAGCTGCTGGAGGAGGAGAAGGAATATTTAGAAATACAATTGCAGCTCTTCAAACAATGCAAGAGATAAGAAGGGGCAGCTCTACTTATAGTCACTTTTCCTTGCCTCCTCTCAATTTGCCAGATTCTGATCTTATTCAATCCTTTCAACTCAATTCATCCATACCCATTACTTAGATATATATATTTATATATATATCAGAGTCGTTCGGAAAACGGACCAGTCTTTAACGACGAATATACTGGTCCATTAACGGACCACTCCATTGGAGAACGACGATGATATATATAAATTATGATATAACTACATATTTGATTTACACTTGATGTTGGTTAATCACTCCATGTTTAGGGGATAATGTTAAACTTAATTAATGATGAGGTTTTTGTTAGATACGAAAATCTTGGGATCGATATATATTGATTAAATTATTACACGCTATATATCGATAATTTTTTTAATGAAGTTGTAGCATGGGCTCCTACAACTGATGAGTTGGCAAATTCAGGAGCAGTGTTTTTTTCACACCAAGTAATAGTAATATACCATGTAGGTAGTAATTTAGGAGAAAATTAACTGATTTGAATTGTATCAACAAACCCCATATATATATATATATGATTAATTAAATAGTTTTACAACTCAGATTTGAGCTGCTAAAAGTTTCATACAATATTTATTTTGACCATATAATACAAGAGATTTTGTCCCCAGTGTTTGTGCCTATGTGACGTTTAAGTTTTGAGTTTGACTAATATTTATAAGTAAATTCCTTCATCAAGATGCAATTATTAGTGTAAAATTATACCCTTTTAGACTTTTACGACAAAAGTAGTAGTGCAAACTTGAGACAAAAGATACAGTTTTACACTAATAATTATAACTTGAGAGGAGATTTTGACTAATGTATAAACTCATTGGCCAAAAAATACATACACATACACACACACACACATATATATATATATATATATACACGCGGAAAGGATTAAGGGCATACCCCTTGATTCTATATACTTTGTTCTACTTTTAGCGACGGACCAGACGACGGTTCAGTCCGTCGCGTATATCAGAGAACCGTCGTCTTAGCTTTTAGCGACGCATCGAACCGTCGTCATAACATATAAACCATTTATCTGTTCTATAGCGACAGACCGAACCGTCGCTAAAAGTGGTGAGTGGGTATGCCCTTAAAATGGACTATATATATAATCTCAATTAGCTCTACCAAACAACGATACATCCTTGGATAGCTAATTACTCCAACACTCATAGCTAATTACTTGCGCATCACATGCGGCCATACAAGACCCTAATATATATTTGAATTTGACCTAACCGTTTAAGTTATTAGATTTAAATCCATTTATGTATATTAGTTGCTCTCTCTATCCAATACGAGACCTGACAACCTCCATCTAATCCCCTGACAAATATATTTTTTGGCAGGAGGGACTTAAACAACCAATACAAGAATATTAATGCAAAATCTATATATACATGTTTCTACGAGTCTGCAGAAATCAAACTAAACCCTCAACCTTCCTCGTCTTAAAAGGAGCAGAAGAAGCATGTGTTGGATGAGTGATTGATGATAACAAGTGATGCAAAGCAAAGGAAGGATATGTAGCTAAAAAGTGAGGGAAAGCAATGGAAATAAGTCACACATGATCTCAAATGAAAAATTATGTGAGTTGGACTTGCACGCAGAGATTTACCAGAAAATTGGGCATCTGAGACGGGCAATGCCGTCTCAAAACTATACTTATTTCGATAATTCAAAACTATACTTATTTCACAATTTAAAATTATATAATTTCATGTTATAAATCAAAATTTTATTTCAATAATAAATACTTGATCCGAATTTTAAAATAAATGCATAACATTCTAATCAAAATGGATTTGTTTATAGCTGTGCTTTTGAGTTTTAGTTGTTTTGTGGGCTTTTAGGTTTGCGACATGCAACACTTCGTGTGAGTAGCGGGTTTGAGGTGTTACATAAACTCGGTTAATATCGAAAATGATAATGCTAGGGGTCTCAAACTTTTGATCTTAAATGACATGACATTAAATTTTTAGAGAATTGATATTTTCACAAAGAAAATTAATATTTTCACAAGGCCTTACTCACATGAATGTGGGTCCCGTTTACTATTCATGTGAGGAGAGCCTTGTGAAAATATCATTTTCCCTTGTAAAAATATTAATTCCCAATTTTTAATGATACTTTATGTTATAACTAATTATATGAGATCTATTCAATCAATATAACGATCATGACATATCCTTTTAAAATATTTTTTATCAAAAATTTGAGAAATCTAATATTATTCTATGAAATACTTGGGTTACACCAACCCACTTCAAGAAAAGCCGCAAAAGACCCTTCTAAGTGTTGCCTACAATATCTTTGACACGTTAGGTTGACGACTTGTTCTCCTATATAATACTCCCATTGTTTTAAAAAAAAAATTCTCATTTACTAATTTATTTTTCTTCCACACACACACACACACACACATATATATATATATATATATATATAATATATGAGATGATATGTTCTCAAAAGATTATATTTTGTTATTATACCATTATTATTAGATCAAGATCCTCTCCATTATATTTGTGCTCAATTTCTCTCAATATATATTTAACTGACACAATTTTTATTTTTATCAGTACCAGTAACATAATTATTTGCGATGAAAACTATTCGTGTCGTTAAATGTAAATGAGCGTAAAGTGTAATTAAGAGAAGCGCGTTCGATGACGCTAAACTAATTAATAAATTAGTATTTATAAGGATAAATACGGAGCAAAATTATAATTTGCAATGAACATAATTCTTTAGGTCCAATTGTGATCGAAGAGCAGGGCGGAGCCAGGAATATAAATTGGGACGGACTAAAAATATTATAATGTTAAAATTATATATTTGGACTGGACTGAACAAGATTATTCCAACTTATTTACTTTAAACTACATAACTATATAGTTCAGTTAATAAAAAAAACTGGAGGCTCCGCCCCTGTCGAAGAGTCGTTTGACTATATATTTGTATTATATTACAGTGGTAGTTGGCTCTTGGTGGGTGTGTACATTATTTAACATATAGTTGACTTTTATTTGTTCATCTGCACCCCAAGTCTAAGATACATTCGTCCATGATTCCGTCAGTTCCCAAGAAACAGGAAAACTCTCATACTTATGAAGATAATAAGTTCTTCCAACGGACTGAAATGCCAAGTATAAATCTTGATGGAGCCTAACACTAAGCAAATCACAGTCCTCTAAATGGTCATTTATCCGGTTCCGGGTAAAAGTTCTCTTTCAAATTTGTGTGTGCCTATATATATATAAATATATATATATATACACGTATATACACAGCTGTGTATTACATAGTCGGATTATGGCGACGAGTTTTTTGGCCTACGGCGACGGTTCACCGGTCGCCGTAGTCCAGAATAGCTATGGCAACGGGTGAAACCGTTGCTATAGCCCAAAAAACCGTTGCCATAGCCGACTATGTACTACACAGTTATGTACATATATATATATAGAGAGAGAGAGAGAATTAATTGCTGATAATATCAATTTTTATATTGATTCCTACAAAATTTCTGGTAAAAAAAAGGAAAAAGAAAATACCGTACTGGGTGCTACCACTATTTCTTCACATTTAAGGGTTTTAGTGCATATTTTGCTACATGTTTTTTGGTTTAAATTATGTACTATATTTTTGGTTCACTAATTTATTTGCTTCTCCATTAGCTCCCTCTTGTGACATTCAACACTCACGCAAGGAAGGTAACAAAAAGCGAGGGAGCTTTTCCCAGAAGATAGCATGCATTCTTAATTATTAATATAAATGAGAAAAGTTGGTCTCTAGAAAGGTTGTTGTGCAAGATAGCTATAAACATCGAGTTAATTATGTTGCTGAAAGTTCAAAATGTTGTTTAAAATAAACGTATAAGTGTCGCTAATTGAACATTTGTTCTGACACGACATAAATATTACTCTGAGGTATGCATTATCACTTGCCTTAACTAATTCTAAATTTTGCCCCTATAATTTCAAGTCCATAAAGTAGTTAAATGTTATCTTACAACCATAGTTGTATTCAAGTAAACATAACTCTTTCAATATGAATAATAGTATTTATAATCATTAATGCAAACAATTATGTATGTGTGTATTCTATTCAAATAAGAGTAACCATATTTTTCTCATTATGCAAATACATATACTTGTGACCTATCATTTGCATCCTATTCAAAATTTCCAAACGAGAAACAAATTTTTGGATGGGTGAAAATAGGGCACAAGTAAAGGTATCTTTTTCAAAATAATTTTCAGTCATTATTAAAAAAAAAAATTATATATGTAAACGTGTGTTATGAAATCTTCGTATATATTCACAGTTAAAAAGTCAACCAACAGTAAGCTTTTTTTTCAGTAGAGCAGTTCTTACATTTTTTGAAAAGGAAGGGAAAGGAGAAAATAAGATATATCAAATTTGTTGAAGCATCCAACGCAAAATTAATTAATAATTGCTCTGATACCACGTACGTATATATATATCTGCATAAACTTGAATTCCATATATATGAATTATCAAGATCCGGTTATCATAAAATTAACTTCATAGTACATAAGTTGGTCAATTTGTCCATACAATCTAACACGCAGAGAGAGATCACCTCCCGGCTTGCGTTTATTGATCAAATGACCAAAGTTAACTCCATACTAACCACTCCCGAATGATCAGTTTATTACATTTTGACCTTTTCATCAAATGCCTGCGTGTGATGATCATCATCAACCTCATCATAACATGACTTGGAAGGAAGCCATCAATATCTGCTCGTAAATACACCGGTATAGAAGGAGGAATATATCATGAGTTAATATTGCTGCGAAAAAAGCAGACAACATTATTACCATGATCAAACTGATCCAAACCGGTAAAAAAACAGATGCAAGTGAGACAGGAGAGAAAATTCCCGAGAAAAGAATGACACGGTTCCAAATTCGGGAGCAGCACTCGTGCTGATCATCCGTTTGGAATATCATGCGCAGCAGTACAGTTGAGCCGTATATTATTAAGGATGCCAAAGAATTCACCATACTGAAAGGGTGAGTGTCAAATGGTGAATCTTTTTTATGCTGATATTTCAGTTGGATGAGGCCGAGCAGAAGGGCGTTGAAGGAGAAGTAGCCGGCAAAAAAGGCGGTGGACAGTCGTACTACTCCTTGCACCCTTGAACAACAATGATAATCAAATCAAGAATTAGATGTATTGGATTGAGTTTAGCACCCACGTATGAAGAAATCTTAATTAATTCATCATTTATATGCAGACAGGGGCGGATCTAGAAATTTTTTTCCGGCAGAGAGACGGAGTTTAACTAAATTTTTTCAAGTCTATGAGCTATCGCAATTCTCTAACTTTATGTAACCTGTAAACATATTTTGAAAAATTAGATTATAATGGAATTTTTTCTTTTGCTGCCCTCTACCTCCATCCACCCCGTTTGCATAGATTAATTACATGTACACTAGGCCTAATTAAATCAAGAAACTCTTAGAGAGAAATGAAAATTATATAGAATTTTTCGAGGGAGATGAAAGTAAATAAAATTAAAATTTAAGGACGTGTGTGGATTTATTAGTCCAATATATATATATATAGTACCTATCATCATGGGCAGGAATTCTCGGAGGAACAGCTCTGTAGTTCTGCCCTCTCTCCAGATCCAACTCCATTTCCGAAAGCGCAAGTTTGTTTATGGGTTCAAGCTAGAGAGATTAATTGGTCTTGCAAAGTCACAAACAATATTTTTCGAAAAAAAGGACCCAATTGCTTAGGCTAACGCATTTATTTGGCCAACGCGTGATAGATTGCATCATGCTGCCGCTAATTAAATATGTTATCTGACTCCGATATATATTTTTGCTCAAATTGAATTGAATATAGGAATTAGGATAATGGAAACCCCTTATTCTATTATCATGCTGAAGAGTATGTGACTAGGTAAATATTACGATTTGGATACATGTCGATTATCAAGAGACATCACATTTCTTAATTCTTGATATTCAAATTGAATGTAATAGCTTCATAAATTTTCATAATTTACAGCCTTTGTGTGTGTGCGTGTGTATATATATACACGGTCCGGATCTTAAGCTCACTCTTTATCCAACATACCTTGCTCACCCCCTTTTAGCGACGGACCGTCGCTATATGTACAACCGTCATCTTCGCTTTTAACGACGGACAACATATAGATGACGGTTGTATATATAGCGACGGACCGAACCGTTGCCCGGTCCGTCGGTTCGGTCCGTCGCTATGGGGGGTGAACAAGATATGTTGGATAAAGGGTGAGCTTAAGATCCGGACCGTATATATATATATATATATATATATATATATATATATATATGTGTGTGTGTATGTATATACACACACATATATGATTTTATATATAGTCTGTTAACGAACCGGAGATGGTGATGGTACGAACCGTCGTCATATAACAGAGAGCCGTTGTCATAGCCGATTCGTTAAAAAATAATTTGTTATATCTATGCGTGTGTAGACTCATATATGACTCAATATTAAAATTCTACCAGAAAACAAATGTGATATAATTTTTCGGTTATCATTAAAATTCCCAATGAGAAGAAGTTTAATTAGCCTAACTTGTCTAATTACTCGTAATATTTCTAATATAATTCATATTGTAATAAAAGATATAGACTGATAAATTACTTATGATAAGTGCCATTTTTCGAATGTCAACCGACCTCACAAACACATGTATATATATAGACAAATTATTCCCATATATATATACGTTTATATATGTATATGCATGCATGTACATAACCGTATATATATACCCATACATATATGTGGATTTGAAGCGTGCAGATCGGCCATATATATAATAAACCTTGTTGTCTCTACGTACAAGGGTGCAACGACTGACCCTTCGTTCATTTATGTGGTTAATTTTACTGAAATACTTGAATATTGTCTTTGACATATTCTTAGTGAGATGGGAATTGACATTTATTTGATTTGTTTACTTGGTTGAGATAATAAAAAGAAAAGGGAATTGACATGCTTTAAATATCAGTGCCATGATTCAATGGTTATGTTTGGATTTCCTGTATATAATACTCGTGTGACCTTTTCAAATCTTTTGGATTCGTCACATTATATACTCTTTCAAAGAAACCCAAACACGTGTTGCTTGACTGTGTGCTAGCTGTTTCGCCCGAGTGTTTACCCTCAATAAGTAGCGGTTATATATATACTTTCTATTGTCAGATCATAAATAACAGCTCAAATTAAAGAAACACGTAAATCTCTGTGTTGATTCTTTACTCTCGTGCGCGTATGTGATCCAATCCTAACATATCAGTAGTTCCAAAGTAATACAAATACTAGTAAAATTATCCTACAATTAAAAATTTACTCTATCATCCTTCATTGAGAATTCAACCATCATCGCTTATCTTGAAAAGAGGTTTATCAATCATTAGCAATTAATATTTCGTAATTTTCCGATGCTAATTGTTGGGGCCCTAATAGCAATATTTACAACCCAACTTAACACAAGAGTTTAAATCAGAATGGACTAGATGTGAATGTTATATTAATTCCTTTTATATTTTCCCAGTAGATCATAGCATACACCATATCGACTAAAATTTTGGTTGCTACCTGTTTTTCTTGTTTGTTTGTATCTGGATTTGAGTATATATAAAAAAGACCTGTACTATATAATTCTTTTAGTGGCAGGACAAATCAGGTCTAATAAATTAATAACTTTCTAAAAGGGTAATCCCTCTGTCCAAAAAATATTATTTGTAAAGGATCTATTTTCGCTATATATATGTTTCTCTCTAACAATAATCATAATAAGTTAATGATTTAATATTGATGACGTGATAATTAAATTATGATAACAAACTTGATGATATTTATTTTGTCATAATATATTACTATCAATAAAGAAATTACTCTTTTTGTGAAACGGTTCTATTTCCCTATAAACCCTCTCCTCAAATTAACACGAAGAAGGAAAAAAAAAGGTTTTGATTAGAATTACTATTTTTGTTTTGAATGTTGATCATTAAGTATCTAATGATTTGGCAGTTTTATTAAAATAATATAAGACAATTATAAATTAAGAACTTCATGTTTATAGTAAGTGGTGGAACCAGAACATTTTTAGAAGGGGGTCAAAATATATCAGTAAAAAAAATTATTTATTGACACTTGGAGTGTTTCTTTCAAATTCATTTTACCACAACATCATATTCCAGCCCTTGTCAACATTTGGGTTGCGACTAATGACTTTAAATACATACACACACATATATAGGAATTTCTTAACATGTGTCCTAAGGGCACATGCTAAGCACACAGTTCAAGGAAATATTCTCTTGAATTGTGTGTATATTCCCTTGAACTTGGTGCAAATGCAAAAAATAAGAGAATATACACAGAGTTCAAGGAAATATTATCTTGAACTGTGTGCTTAGCATGTGCCCTAATTAAGGGCACATGTTAAGAGGACCCATATATATATATATATATATATATATATATATATATATATATATATATATATTAATTTTCTCCAAACTATGGGACTATTAATTAGACTTTAAAGTTTTTAGTCAGCTGATTAACTACTTTTATAGATAAATTATAAATTATAATATTATATATTCAAAACCTTATATTGTGGTTCATGGGATTAATTAACTTGAAAAAAGGAATTCCAGCAACAAAAAAAATAAAAAAAGAGAGATTTAATAATTTTGATAGGATATATATAACTATGGTGCACTTATGGTCACTATAGTGGGATGCAAAAAAAAATTTATTTTATTTCTTTAACTTTTTATTTTTAATTAGTTTACAGAGAGAATTGCTACCTACTTTTTTTGTCTCACTTTGATGATAAAGCAAAATCAAGAGAAATATAAAGGAGAAAAGAAAATACATATAAAAAAAAAAAGAAGAGAAAAGAAAACAAATAACCCCCGAATATTACAGGGTTGGGGTCATGACCCCCCTTGACCCCCTCGTTCCGTCTCTATTTATAGTGTAAAACTATAAATGTATCTTTAATTTGTACACATTAAAAAGAAAATTAATATATCTCTGATATATGAAACAAAATGAGTATCAATTTAGCATAATAAATATATAATTACTTGATGTCAAAGAGACAATTAAAACAAAAGACAAAATTACATTATAACTTGACCTAATAAGACAATTACGAAGGAGAAAAGAAACTTCCGATTTGGAATCAACACAAGAATACTTGATTTCTTCCACGTTAAGACGTTATAATACATCCACAATTTGTTAATACTGAATACTAAATGCTGGAAAAAAAGAGAGCCAAACGTGCCTCTAATGCCCATAGTATATACTTACATAGAAAATAATTATACATATTATCAGTTAGTTTATATATATACGGTCTAGATCTTAGGTTTATCTTTTATCCAACATACTTTGTTTACCTCCTTTAGTGACGGATCAGGTGACGGTTCAGACCGTCGCTATATATACAACCGTCGTCTATATGTTGTCTGTTGCAAAAAACTAAGACGTATATATATATATATATATATATATATAGGATCCGTCTCTCTAGCGAATCATAGGAAGCGAACTAATGACGAACCGGCTATAGCGACGGGTTTTTTTGTCGCTATAACATAAAAAACCGGCTTTCTATGTTATAGCGACGGAAAAAACCATCGCTATAGCCGGTTCGTTTTTAGTTCACTCTTTATGGTTCACTGGAGAGACTGACCCTATATATATATATATATATATATATATATATGTGTGTGTGTGTGTGTGTGTGTGTGTGTGTGGTGTGTGTGTGTGTGTGTGTGTGTGTGTGTGTGTATATAACCACATAAATGAACGAAGGGTCAGTCGTTGCACCCTTGTACGTATAGACAACAAGTTTTATTATATATATGGCCGATCTGCAGGCTTCAAATCCACATATACGTATGGATATATATATACGGTTATGTACATGCATGCATATACATATATACACGTATATATGGGAATAATTTGTCTATAAATACATGTGTGTGTGAGGTCGGTTGACATGCGAAAAATGGCACTTATCATAAGTAATTTATCAGTCCATATCATTTATTACATTATGAACTACTCCCTCCATTCTTATATGTGAGTTGTCTTAGACTTTTTTGTTATTCCTAATTATTTGTCGTTTGTGGTTGTCTAGGAGAATTGATCACTATTTTTTCTAAATTGCCCTTATTATTCCATCTAATTTTTTGATCCATATTTATCATAGAGAGAGTATGAGATAAGTGAGGTGAAGGGTATTATAGACAATTGATAGTGTAGTTAATGTTTTTCAATCATTTCTTTAATTCTTGTGCACATGTCTAAAACGACCTATATTAAAGAACGGAGGGAGTATATTAGAAATATTACGAGTAATTAGACAAGTTAGGCTAATTAAATTTCTTCTCATTGGGAATTTTAATGATAACTGAAAAATTATTTCACATTTGTTTTCTGGTAGAATTTAAATATTGAGTCATATATGTATGTGTGTCTATACACACATACATATAACTAATCATTCGTTAAACGAATCAGCTATGCTGACAATTTTTTGTTATATGACGACGGTCCGTACCACAGTCGACATATTCGATTCGTTAGCGAGACTATATATAAAATCATATATATAATATGTGTTTTATTTTATCGTTAACGTAATATTTGTATCGCTAAATATATATTAAAAAAATAAAAAATAACTAAATAAGTGTAATGAAGGGGATGCTAATCAAACAACTAGAATATCGAACGTTTGTATTGCAATTTTTATCTGTTGAATATCTTGATTGTAAGATCAGCAATCCGGTATTGGGGACTTTCGCATTATATATATATACTAGCTGTGTCCTGTGTCTCCGATACTATATGGAAGGTGAGATTTATTTCAAACTTTGGACGGCTCAAATGATTTATTGAGTGAACAGAAAATTCAAAATCATTTGTATTTTGTTAGATACATATATAAGTAATGCTACTATCACATAAAGTAGTTCACATAAAGCTCACATAAAGTCGGGTAGCACGCCCTGATTTGTTGTTGATATGACCCACTTAATTTAACAACAAATCAGGAAAATGTCACCTAATTTTATGTAAACTTTATATGAGCTACTTTATATGATAGTAGCATTACTCTCTCTCTCTATATATATATATATATATATATATTGTATATGCAGATCATGTCTAGCTCCAACATGTACGGAATATGTGCTAGCTAGCTGTCTTAAATTTTTAAAATAACTCTAGCATCTACCAAGGATGTTTTCCGACCATATAAATTATACTTATATATATATATATGGTGATCTCAATCCACACGCAAGCTAACTACGCAACATAGCTAAAAATATATTAGTGGGTTTCCCAAAAAGGATTAATTTAATTAAAAGTAGCGGCGGCTTTAGAAGGGGATCAAGGAAAGTCGTGGTGCTAAATTTAAAAGAAGTCTTGCACATAAAAATGTTTTATTCCAAATTAAGAATTGAGAGGTGTCACTAACTTTATACTAATAAGTTCGTATAGTTTTTATTACATTGAATATAAAAAATGTTGTATTAATCATCACTTTATCATTATAAGTTTTTTTATATTCAATGCAATAATAAGTTATAGAACTTATTAGGGTGAATTTGATGTCAATTTCACTCTAACCGGATTCTTCTACACAACAACGCTATTTAACGCCTTGGTTTGCCCAATACAAGAATTACAAACTTCTCGAACTGTTTCTTTTTAAGAATCAAAAAGATTTGCCCAGAGACATCCGATTTGGGGTCAACTGCAACATAAAGTGTCAAGAGGCCAAGAATTGAGGCTAATCATGTTCATCCCTAGCTATAGTTGGCAATTATGCTCATTTCTGTTTCTTGGCCTGATTTTCCCCAATTTTGAGTCCAATGTAATTGTTTTTTGACTATATAAAATTGAAATCTTGATGCACTTGAAACCTCTATATATAGCTGCCTGGTACAAACCTCTGGAGAAATATTTATTTAAGACATATATATGAACTATATTTTCTATCAATGATGAATCAGAAAATTTGTCCATGACTAGAATTGGATTAGTTCCCAACTTTGTGGGAGAAGGTTAGCTTTTTCAATAGGGAATTCATATTCACTTTGGCTTAACCTTATGTCTTTTTTACTAGTGACAGAGACTAGAAAGTAAGGAGGAAAGACTCTGTAAATTTCCTGTAACTTGCAAATGCATTCTGGTAAAATATTACATCAATCCTATTAGATAAAGTTAGCTTTACTATAATTTGTATGTATCACATAAACTTAATTAGTTTTCTTAGCTGTATGAGATGTGCATCTAGCTAATATGTTTGCATTCATGTCTTATGCTAGAACACTTCACATATACAAAGAATGGAGACAAAATGGAGAGAAACCTAATTCTAAAAGGAGGAGGGAATGAATCTGTGTGCGTGTGTCAACGAATTATGCCAAATTTAAAATTTTTCTATTTCAAAAGTAATCTAGACAGAAAAAATTTAGATGTCTGTTTTAGAACTTGTCTGCTTTCAGCCGTTTGTTTTGAGTTATTCATCTAATTCTTCATGTATTACTTTAGACGAATGTAAATCATTCATGTAATGATATTTTGTGATTTTTTAATGCAGAAAACAAACAGAAATCAGGATTAAATAAACTGAAACGTAAAACAACAATCAATTAATCACACTTGCACATGCACCAAGATTTATACTTGATTCGGCCCCTTAGTTCTCTACTTTATACGCCTACATCCAAGGTCATGTATCAATTGGTACCCAACAATTTCCTTTAAAATCAATAAAGTAATTACAATTATATCAACTCAATTCAGAAAATTTCCTTGGCACGCATCTTCCTCGAGGAAATCTCATCCCTTGAGCACCTCTATTCCCTTGAGTACCACTACTCCCTCGGACACATCTGTCCCCTTGAACTCTCCTTATACAATATTAAAGGAAACCCACACTCTGAAGCCCCTTTTACATAAAACTCAACACATAGATTAGCATATAGAGCAGAAAATGCAAGCCCGTTTATGAAAACCAATTAATCCATTTTTACCTTCAAAATCATGCCGGTAAAGGAATCGCAGAAAAAAGAGCTCACCATGAACGGGGTAGGGTACTTCCAGTGTGTTGTCTTCCAAAATTCTATTTTAATATCTCCCTTAGCATGCATTAGTAATAAAACCATCAAATATTGTACCTTGAATGATTTGAATTCTCCTGGTTGTATAACTGCCCTTAAGTTGAACATTTTTGAAACCAGCCTTTTCAGACCAATCAAAGCACTCAATGTACTCTTCTTCCATAGAAAAAAACAACCACACATCTGAAAAGAAATGGGATAGCCAGAAAGTTGGGTAGACAGGACCTATTAAGCCCGATACTATGTTGTGCATCTGGCCAGTGCTTAGTATTTCCAACAGAAATATTATCAGCAAGCTGGTGAGGTGACGAATTCAAGATTGTCCCATTTTTGGCATCTACATGCTTCACTATCTCAACAGTGGTAACCCCAGTGCTAACACCCATATCAAGAATTATCAAATTTCGATCATAAATATTTGCAGGCTCAAGCGTATCATCTTTCATATCCTCAGTCCAATGCTCATGGTTAACATGATCATACATAATCAATAAAAACCTATAGAACCCAAATGCCCCTTTCTTGTGCTGTATGAACCTAGACTGGGAAACAGGACTAGAAGAGGGTAAAGGGTAGTTGGCTGCTACGATTCTTGAGATACAATTCTTACTAAAAGACACTAGATCCTTGTCTCCCATGAAAATTTGACTCATTGAAAGCTAACCCAGATACATGCAATTTTCAGTTTTTCCCTTTGGATACGTGACTCTCATTTTAATCCATGAAAATAAAATCTCTAGCATAAATGTTGTAGTGAAAGTACTAGAATTAGCATTGAAGAGACAAATGCCCTTTCTTACTATTGCTGAAGATGTGGAAAGTGGAGCACGTGCCCAAGTCATTCTCAATAAGCTTCGTACAGGAGTCGAGCTCTGTGCAATCAAAACTCTTGGGTTTGGAGAGAACAGAAAGGCTAATCATCAGTCACGGTTGCTACTATGAAATCAACCAACTTAATTCTACCAACAAAACATAGAATAGACGAATACAGAATAGGATAATCTTCAGTCATTTGTCGTGATTGACAATCAGCAACACTAGAAAGCCTTCCTTCTAGCGTCAATGTTAACGTCAAGATCTGTCCACGCGCTCCAATCACACAAGCGTGTCAAATCCTGCACAGAAACAGATAAACACCAAAAGTTTGACGGCTTAGGCCGCCGGAATAGGTACAGGCTGAATTAGATTAACAATGGAGGCTTATTAGGTATAATTCCTTAATAGGATCACGTAAAATCTGTTTGAAAAAAGGTTCGTTGGATTGAATCCGAACTTCACCTTCCATAAATGGAGTCAATAATAGGAGCCCATTTCGAGTATGCCACCACGTATGAGCTTTGAGCCCTTGAACAACACGGACCTAAAGGTCCACAACCCAACAGTGAGGATTATAATATTTAATTGAACATGATATTAAATAATCGTCTATATTAAGTTATTTTATAATCTGTGAACTATAATACTAAATTCAAATTTAAAAACAAACAAAAACCTTGCAAACAACCATAACCGTCCACCCTACTTTATTTATCGTTTCGATCTTTGAGAACGGACACTACTCACCCAATAGAAAGAGAAAGATCAGGCCGAATACTCAAATCCAACAGTTTAAAAAAAAATTCAAACAGGAAAAGAAGTGAAGAATCCAATAAACGGGAAAAAAAGGTTGTCAATTACCTTTCTTTTCCCTTTCATAGGATAAAATATCCTAACTCTTCGTTGATTATGCAAATCATTTTGGATCTCACGATACTCATCCCAACTTTTTCCCTGAAGAGGTAAATTTGTCTTTTCAAACCCTAATTTTCGTTCCCAATATCTGTTTAAGAATCCATGTTAAAGATGAGAAATTAATACTCCCTAATTTTTGTTTTCTAGCTTTTTATCATTTTGTTTAGCTACAAGTATTTCAGACCTATTAAACTTCATGTTTTCGTTGCGATTTTTTGAATTCAGCTGTTAATTGGAGTTGTTCATTCATATTATATGCATAGTAAGCAATCACTGAACAGACGAACATGATCAATAGCCAAGATCTCAGGCGAATTTGGTACTCTTAATTTCGGAAGTGGACACTCTTTTGGAAAGTTCCTAATTAACTTAATTTATGTTTAGGGATTATTATTATTATTACAGTATTTCATAATATTAACAGATTGAATATGAATATGTTTATACGTGCAAGATGAGATCTTTATATAAATTATGTGAAGATATGTTTAATTCTTGGCTAGTCATTGTTAGTGGAATGAGTCTTGCTGTTAAGATGTTTAAGAGAGATGAGTACTTTGTTTTTGATGTTTTATGTATATGACCTCCTACCAAATGTAAGGTCGCCATTACCAGTAGTTCTCTGTTGAGGATGCTACTAATGTGTTTGTGCATGACTATGCTGATGAGTGTGTTTATTTGTGTGTCGAAATGCTGAACTTCTTGAGCTTATATTTGCTAGTAATACATTAAGTAGGTAGGTGTTTGAGAAAGCATTAACTTTCTTAAGACTAGTACATGGGCAAAGCTACCTCTATGTAATACACTGAAATGTATGCATCAACTTGGTCTCAATCAGCTGAGAGTGTGTGTTTTATTACTCTGTTTGTTGGAATTCAGAACTGGTAGTTGAGTGTCTGAAATTGACTTATATGAAAGAAGGAATTGATAATCGTTAGTCCCCGACTTCATGGTTTATCTATTAAACTTTCCAGAATTAGCTCAATCTAATGTCAGTTTCTGTCGGCCATTTGGATCCAGTGATGGGTGGTTGAGGTTTGGCTGTGCGTATGAACTAAAAGTACAAAAAAAAAGAGAGGCGATAAACGAAATTGAAATGAAAATTTAATTAAAAGTTGTTTGTTTGATTCTCACGTTATTTTCTATTCTCCAGGTTCATTTTTGTGGATGTTATAGACCTTTGACCACCTTCAACTGCTATATTATATCTTATAATGTTTTTCGTGATCTTGCTCTTGAGGAAGTATGAATTTTTGCAATGGCAAAAATATCTGAATCATTAGCTTATTGAAAACTTGAACTTCTACTATGATTTCCAAGGGAATTTTTTTAATTCAAATCATTATTGATTGCACCACAGAAAATTTTGATGGTTTCATACAAAGAGATCAATAGTTTCTCCATATTGCTGTTTTATGAAGTTTGTTACTTTAACTTACTTTTGATCTTGATTCAGATAATTAAAGAGCTTTAATACAGCTGTCGATGTCTAAGATACTGCAACAAAGAATGGCATTTCTAGTTCGGAATCCATCAATTATATGTGTGATTACTCTTCCACAAGTCCATTGTAGGCAACTGAAATTATGGAAAACCTTATACCATAGATACACCGTCCCCCATACAAACAATAAACTCCCAAAAACTATTTGCTGCACGAATTCGTCTCCATGGGAACCTTCACCCGTCACGTATGCTCTTACTGATGGTACTGCAGGTGACTTTCTAAAGGGAACTTCCAACATATTTGAAACTCTGAATTCTGACAAAACAGATGAAGCTCCATTAATCAATACCGAGGAGCTTACAGGTAAAAGCAAACAGACAACCTCGCAGCTTCAGTACCTAAGATGGCCTTTGTGGCTTTTGGGCCCTCTACTTCTTCTTGTCACGGGAATAGTACCCACCTTGTGGCTACCAATATCTTCAATTTTCCTTGGCCCCAACATAGCCAGCCTCCTTTCCTTGACAGGGCTTGACTGCATATTTAATCTCGGTGCATCCTTGTTTCTCCTCATGGCAGATTCTTGTGCCCGTCCAGAAACCCCAACTCGGGGTTGCATCAGTCAGGCTCCATTGAGTTACCGGTCCTGGAACATGGTTGCTAACATTACAGGCTTTCTCTTTCCATTGGCTTTGCTGCTTGGTTCTCAAAAGGGATTCCTCCAGCCTCAACTTCCTTTTATCTCTTTTGCAGTTCTGTTGGGTCCATATTTTCTGCTTTTGTCAGTACAAATACTCACGGAGATGCTTACATGGCATTGGCAGTCACCAGTGTGGCTAGTCACCCCAGTTGTGTATGAAGCTTATCGTGTACTGCAGCTGATGAGAGGGTTGAAACTCGGTGCTGAGCTTAGTGCACCAGCATGGATGGTGCACAGCATTAGAGGGCTTGTGTGTTGGTGGGTGGTGGTCCTTGGAATGCAGCTCATGAGGGTTGCATGGTATTCCGGTTTCACAGCTCATGCACGTCAAGAACAGACCTCTACTTTTGCTGGTAATGAAGTTCTTAATTAATGACTTAGACTGCAATGATGCTCAGAAGGTTCATATATAGTTGAATTGTACACGAACCAAGTAAATGCGTCGTGTATGCAAGAAGATGCAGAAACATGTATGCTAATGTAAAAAAGTGATCTGTGAAATACAGTAAGAAAAACCTCGTTGCAGTTATTGCTTGTTAATAATAACCCTCTTCAATGCTATGTTTTCCGGTAGGCATTTCACATACGAAATTTGATTAGGTTTATTTGAATTGGTTTTTCCTTTTGGCGGTTTATTTCACTGGTATATTATGATGCTGCATATTTTTACAATTAGCAGCAGTTCTGTTTCTTTTCTTCTTTTTTGTGTGTTTCTAAAGAGAGCCTCTATATAGTTTGTAAGGTTTGTAAATGCTAAACAATGTGTGTTTGCATAGTTTTCCCCATAACTTAATTATAGTGATGGGATACACAGAACATGGTCAGAAAATGGTACATTTTGTGAGTGACAGTAACTAGTCTATTAGGTACTCCTTTTGTCCAGCAAAGAATATTATAATTTATTCTCGGCTACTACGTTAATTTACAAAAATGATGGGTGAGATATGACTGTGTAATAATTTATTACTATAGATTATTTTATTATAAGAGTGATGTAGGACAAGGTGAGAAAAAGGAATAAGTGTATTTATTCCCGCAGAGAATCGGTAAAGAAACACAAACAAAAGCACACAACTTTAATCTCAAATCAATTACAATGTTTAAATAAAAATGCCAATATTTGGGGATAAAGTAAAATCCCTAATTTAAAAAGAAAATAATATCCTAACTAAAATCTACTACTATATAAAGCTCTCTTAATTGAAATTTGCTGCTACAATTAAAACCCTCCTAATTAAAAGCTACTACTATAATTAAAACTTCTAGAATATCCTACTAAATAATTATATTAATAATTCAACATTTTTCTTTAAATAACAATACAAAATTAATACTAAACTTCTTGAATCTCTTCTTCCGTACCTTTAATCTATGAACTATTTGTAATCATTTGTAAGGTCATTTGATATATCAAATGAACATTATGTAATACCATCTATCTACTTAGGATTATAATCAATCATCATTTGGCTTTAGAGATAACAAAATATAATCCATGCAATTAAATATGGAATTAATCATAAAATAAAGTAGTTTGAAATGATAATAATGAACTACAAATTTATAGTAAAATATATCTTATACAAACCCAAACACTAGCTAGCCAGAGAATTAGATCTCTTACTTGCTACAAGGTTTAACAGCATCTGCAGACTCCATTAGAAGAAAAACAATCTTTTGTTGAAAGTCAAAAGCATACATGCAGGTTCTTTGCAAATGGGGTTTATCTTTTTTAACATGCTATTTGCTGTAAAGAACACCACTAGCATAAAAGTGACAACATAATTGTGAATTATTTTGCTCTTTTTCATAGGTTTTTCATAGGCTCCTCTTAACATGTGTCCTAAGGGCACATGCTAGGCACACAATTTAAGAGAATATTCCCTTGAATTGTGTATATATTCTCTTAATTTCTGCATTTACACCAAGTTTAAAAGAATATGCACACAATTCAAGGGAATATTTTTTTGAACTGTGCCCTAATGGCACATGTTAAGAAATTCTTTTTCATATACTACTTCTAACTATTATTATAGGGTACTCTTAACATGTACCCTTAGGGCACATGCTAAGAACGGAGTTCAATAGATGTGCACTAAATTCAAGAGGTGGGGTCCACTAAAATATAATTAAAATAATATTTCAGTGGGGCTATATGCATTTAAAAATTATATTTTAGTGGACTCTATATCTTAAATTTAATGTCTATTCATTAAATTCTGTACTTAGCATATGTCGGTACATGTTAAAAAAATTCATTATTATATGGTAAAAGTATATGGCACTAACAATATCATTTTGTAATTATTATGGCCATTTAAATTGCCTTTGTATTGTCCAATCTTCTTTTGGTGGTGGATTCATGCTCTTTTCAAAAGTACCTTCTTTTATTTCTTTGATGAGTTTTTTGTTCTTGGGGTGATCAAAAGGTGGTCAATTTAACTGTCTTTTTTGTTTTTTTTTGGTTTTGTCATTGAAATCATGAAGTCATTCATGATTGGATTAATTCACCGACATATGTTTAATTTGATTGGATTAATTTTGGTACTCATTTGACATAATAGGTTATAATTCTAAGGCCGTCTTTCAATTAAATAGTCATATTCATATGTTTATTTAAAATAAAATTATTTATATAATAATTTAAAATAATTTTTTATTATATTTATTTTTTATCTAAAATTATTTAAAGAATTGAATAAAAATTTATCATTTGAATTTTTATATACTTATCAATAATAACAAAGAGGTCGTATCGTTAATAGTGTGATCAGTATAGATGGATAGAATAGAATACATTAATCATTTTTTTTAAATGTTAAGTTTAATTTTGTTTACAATTTTTTAATCTCATAGTTGGTTGGATATGATATTAATAATCTCTAATTTTAATTCATTTTATTATCACGGGACAAATAGTCTCAATTCTAATTTTTAAAACAAATAAAAATTTGAAATTAATAACAATTTCAAGTGTTATCCTTCTGAACAAGCATGGCCTAAGAATACAATTTTAGATAAATAATGGAATCCTAACAATATACAATCGAAGATTAAAGTTTCAAAACAAACCTAAGTTTAGAAGAAGAAAAAAAGGGATATTTTCTAGTTTCATGAAAATAAATACTCCACTCCATTAAAAGAAAATTAAAAGGTAAAAAGAGAACAAAGTAAACCCCGACACTTGAGTGGGTGATTTAAGAGAGAATTTGGAATCAACCGTAAACTTTTCGATCTTGAGCTCGATTCTCACTGACATCAAACATTATTGAAAGTCTTGTTCGGGGAGGGGAGACATGAGAGCATATCCTCTGTCTCCAAATTTTCTGTCCCTTTGTGTCCTACCACTTAAATGTTAACACTTGTCTTTTTTTTTTATTTTAGAGTTAATTAGTATTAAGTAAGAGGATATGTGTCAACATTTAAGTGGTGGGACACAAGGGGACAAAAAATTTGGGGACATAAGATCTGCTCTCGGGAGACATAGTCTGATCGCAAAGTCGGAAAATTACTCTTTATCAAAAAAAAATAAAAAAATAAAAAAATAACAAAGCTGAAGTGACAAAAATACCCATGGTGTGAACCGAACTAACTGTGAGAACCCGCACCGGAGATAACTGCAGCTACAAGAGCACAAAGAAAAGCGAAAAACACTCCTGTCCCACGTGCCACGTTGCTACTTATTTCATCACTCCCTTTCTATTTCTCTCGCAAAAAAACATTTCCACATTCCAAAATTCCAAAACCAGAATCAACATCCCAATTGCCAAATCTCTCTCTTCAAATTCCGTTACCTCCCGCCGTTAAACCGTTTCCGAATCCCTGAAAACCGCCATTTCAGCCGGGAACCAAGCTCAGCTTCACTACTCGGCGGTTTCTCGGAGCGATCGCGTTAAAAATGAGTAACGGAGAGCTTCTCAGCATCGAACCTCAAGAGCTTCAATTCCCATGTAAAATCTATTATTTTTTTCTACAGTTTCACACTTTTAGATTAGTGATTCGTTTACATTTCAGATCTGTTTGTTTACTTATGTGCTTTATTTTTACTTTTTTCTTGTTTTGAAAGTTGAATTGAAGAAGCAGATCTCGTGTTCTATGCAATTAGCCAATAAGACCAGTAATTATGTGGCATTTAAGGTATTAATTTTGATAATTCGTAAAAAAAATTATAGAAAAAATTATGTTTTGGATTAAGTGTGCTCTTTCTAATTAGAAATGATTCAATTAATGTAATGGTGATTTTCAGGTGAAAACTACAAATCCGAAGAAGTATTGTGTTCGGCCAAACACTGGAATTGTTTTACCTCACTCTACTTGTGATGTTATAGGTTTCTCTCTCTCTCTCTCTCTCTCTCTCTCTCCTGTTGTGTGTGTGTTAAATTATATTCTCTTTCTAGCTGTTAGTAGGGTTGTGTTCAAGTTCACTTTTTTTAATCAATTTAGTTCTCGAATATATCTTTTTAATAGTTCGATTTGTTTGTTAATTATAAGTTTCTCATAATTTTCACTGCATTATATTCTGTCTCGTGTTGTGTGTGGTTTCTTTGTTTCTTTCTATTTAGGGCCGTAAGCCTGTAATTCAGTCTAGCAGATTTCAGAAGCAACTGGTTAAAAAGCCTAACGAGTTTGAATCAATCTCAATCGAGTGGGTGTTCCAAGTTCCAACTCAGCTCAATTTGCTTGTGCATTAAGTTGTGAACCAAATTTGATTTTTTACCGGTTACGTAATAGTGATAATACATACAATAACACATCTAATTAATATAAATAATATTTATAGTTATACCATCACGGACCCTATTCGTGCTGAATTGAGCTCAGACAAGTTGAGTGGACTTCGTCTTGTTTTCTAAGGGAGTGTTAGTCGTGTTCAAACTCAGCTAGTTTAATAAGCAGGTCTAAAATCACGAGTCGAGTTGAATTCAAGCCCTTAACAAGCTAAGCTCGAGTCTGATTTTCAAATTGTACTGGCTTATTTAATATTTACAGCCCTATTTAGTCACTAGTTTTGTCATTAAGCTCGGTTGTCTCTTATCGTATTTATTTTGAATGTCCATCTCTTTATTAAGTTTGTTCAAACTATCAATTTCTGATTAAATTAAATGAACTATAATCTGGCTTTCTTTCTTGATTTGGTAATTAAAGCTGAAATTATTTATGGTTTAGTTACAATGCAAGCACAAAAGGAGGCTCCTCCTGACATGCAGTGCAAGGACAAGTTCCTACTCCAAAGTGCAGTTATATCTGGAGAGAATATAGGAGCTACTGCAAAGGATATCACTCCAGAGATGGTAATTTCACAGTGATGAGTAGTTAATCCCTTATATGTGACTATTTAGGCATAAATTTAACTAACTGTAGTTCATAAATCTTTTGCTTTTCTTGCTCCCAGTTTAACAAGGAGTCGGGGAATCATGTCGAGGAGTGCAAATTGAGAGTCAGTTATGTTCCACCCCCACAACCACCATCACCAGTGCGAGAAGGATCTGAGGAAGGTACCTCTCCGAGGGCTTCAGTATCAGAGAATGGGACCACTAATACATCGGACTCTCATGCTGTGAGTATTTGAGCTAATGTGAGCTGTTTAAAAAAATTCTCCTTTAAACCTGAAAATTATCTTACTGTTTAAAGTTAACTATGATTTGATTGTGCTTGCAGGTATCAAGAGCCTATGTTGAGCCTCATGAGAACTCCTCAGAGGTTATTTTCTGCATTTCTTCTTTTTTTCTACATTCATTAGCATTGTTGGAAAGTCTATATAGTCTTTCTGAAATCTGAATCTTTTTAATGAACAACCTATAAGTTAGTTTAGTGATATTAGAGTTTAATTTTGGTCTATTATTTGCCGGTGTTTTACATTATTACTTTTGCCTAATTTGCATACTTTGAAAATGATTTACTACGAAAGAATGCTCGTAGTTTTACATAGGCATGGAGAAAATGCCTTCTAAGCGAGTAAGTATCAATGGCCTTGTGACTACCCATGTAGACAGCAAAGTATTGAATTTTTGGGGGTAGTCTATTGTATGAATTTTTGGATATGTAGTATTTTTTTAGCAGCTTTGGTTTAAGACAGATAAATTAGATGCCAATGAATCAAACATGTTTCCATTCTGTAAAAAGTAAGGAAACTAAGGTGAAGAGAATAGCCAATGTCATCAAAAACTATATTGCATACTTAATGTCATATAATATACTGGTCAAGAGCTTGATGATTAAACTTTAGATGCTCCTAATTTTGTTAGGTTGTAGTTTGAGAATTCCCTTTTGAATTTCAGGTAAGGGCGCTTATGTCTAAGCTATCTGAGGAGAAAAATTCTGCCATTCAACAAAATAACAAGCTTCACCAAGAATTGGTAAGGAGTTATCTGTGAACTTATTGGGATTTTTTTCCTCAATCAATAGTTTTGACTTTTCCTGAGCATCTCATGCTCATGCTCATGCTCATGCTCATGCTCATGCTCATGCTCATGCTCATGCTCATGCTCATGCTCATGCTCGTATGGTTCCTTTCTAAACACATAGGAATGCTCAGGACTAGATTCTGTGGTATATCATGGTATCTTGAGTCTTGTATCTCTGGTGCAGTGGTCAGCTTTTATGTATATTAGGAGTAAAATTGTTGTCACCTATGAATACATTATTATTACAAGCATCACCTATAGATACAATATCAGTGAGGTATCAAGTTAATGATTAATTTGGAACTTGGAAGTGGTGAAGTTTTTTAAAATAACGGAAGAGAGTTTGGAGATGTCAACATGTGAAATTCTCGCAAACATGATTCTGAAACGTTAAAATCTATTTCTCTGTCATGGCTAGTGCAGAGAGTAGTGAGAGAACTTGCAAACTTTGCAGCGACTTTTCTTTTATGTTTTGTAATACATTTTACTGTGTGTGTGTATACTGTGTTTTGGGAGTCGTTAATAGCGTGTATGGTGGCAGTGTTATGATGCCCAGGGGATATAGAATTAACTAGCTGAAAATGATTATGGGTATTTTTTAAATTTTTTTCCTGATTCATTGTATTCGTATATCTTGTAAGTAACTTTTTTTTTCATTCTATGGTCTTTTATTTTTTAGGAACTCTTGAGGCGTGAAGGCAACAAAAGCCGTGGCGGTATCCCATTCATGTATGTTGTCCTTGTTGGGTTGCTTGGCATACTTTTGGGGTATCTTATGAAGAGGACATGACTAGTGGAGTTTTCCCATGTATTTTTCATCATCTCACGGTCCTCCAGCTATGTGGAAAAATTAGAAAGTCGAAGACAAACTTGTGACTGCTTGGGGAAAGCATTTGTATTGTATTAGCCGTCTGTATTGACTTAGAAAACATGCTCAGATGCGTTTGATTGGTTTTGTAATTTTGCCTGGCTGTGGCTCTTAAAGTGTTCGTTGTGTGACTAACTGCTTGCTTTGACATGCTGTTCTGGTAAATTAAGAAAGGTTCTCTACTGTTATTTTGGCTACTCTGTTTTTTTTTCGTATTCTGTTCGATTACTTTTCATTGTTTTTGTGTTCTAATTCTGTTTAGGACAATTTGAAATTCTTTATATTTGACAATTTGGCAAAGAGAATATTAACCCCACCAGTTGGCGCAGTGGTTTAAATTACGTCTTGAAACGAGTCTATTGGAACGAGCTGTAGACTCGAACGTCCTGAGATCAAATACCACTAACAATAAGAGGACGCAGACGTAAACCCTGTATAAAAAGGCTGACGATTGCGGTTGAAAGACTCCCGTTATCAAAAAAAAAGAATATTGGAAGGAAAAAGGGGGGGGGGGGGGGGGGGACAAGACATCAAAGGTCCTGAAGCCATTCCATTCCTGTGAAGTAAAAATATAAAAAATGAATATAATATCCAGAAAATTAATATTTCCTTTTCTTTTCCTGTCCTCTTCAAAACTGGACACACACCCTGTTTGTGGTACACTGGTAAAGAACAAAGGAAATAAAAAAAATAGGTACTCCAAATGGAAGACTCCTGAACATGACATAAGAGTTCTTAAATCAAAAGCCCTAAAAATACATAAATTTGATAAGGATCCAATAATAAAAATTAAAAAAAATGAAATATATATTTGGTGGATATCCAGTGCTGCTTGTAATCAGATTTACTGGCCCTTCACTTCTGAATGAAGACAAATGAATTGAAAGCTGGCGCGGCATAGCAGCTGGTAGGTCGGAGACATCGAAGAATCTCAAGTCATCTTTGACCATTTTCTTCGCCCTGAGAATATTCAAAATAAATATATTATTAGTAGTTAAAATTACAAGAGGAGGGGAGGGGAGGGGGGGAATTTAACTGTCTCAAACTCCTAGTTCTGTTGTTCTGCCATAACTGTTTCATAATTTACCTTAAAGAGGTGATTCGGTCTATATAGAGGGGCGAATAAATTATGGCATCATTGTCAAAGGTAGGGCAGTAGCACATTTAAGTTGTTTGATCTATTTTACTCTACTTTCATTATATAAAATATTTTTTCTATATATTAAAAAAAACAATGGCTTCTCTTTACAACAAGATGAAAAATAATGATTGTACTAGTATGTAGAGAACAATTGCACGATAAACTTCATAATGAGGTATATTGCTCTACATATAGAATCCATCAAGGCTCAAAATAAAGCAACTTCGTAATTCAATTCAATTAATTAGGCAGCCAAATAAATCAATTAAGTGGCGGATGATAGCTAAATAGTTTCGAGATCTCGTCTTTAATAGTTAAATGTAAACAAAAATTTAAGTCCAGATCATGATTTCTGAATTCCCGAAAAAAAAAATCATTCTAAATAAATAAATAAACTGAACTCAGCCGAGATTGCATTAAGAACTGCCAGGGAAGAGTCGATTTAAAGGACAAATGTTACCTGAGTGGCTAATCAAACTTTTGACCCATTAGGCTGTATCATGTTGCATCGACCAGCAATCCCCCGAAAATCTTCAAGGCTTAGCTGCAAACAACCGGATAGACAAAAAGTTCAAATTTGAACCACTAAAATTAGAAAAGAGAAACATCTAATTGAGAAATAACAATTTGAGAAAATATAAACACTTGCAAGAATTATGATAACTACTGCCAAAGTAGAAAATGAAAAAGAGAATAACACAAGACATACATGATTTGGCTTTTGGCCAACATCCATGGGCAGATAACAAGAGAATCTTTTATTCTAAAATTACAAAAGATGTGAAGAACACTATCAAACCCTAGGTGCCAAATTACACCTTATCTCTCTTTTTTGGAACTTACACTCGATCTAAAGTAAAACCATCAATATATATATATATATATATATATATGTGTGTGTGTGTGTGTGTGTGTGTGTGGGCTATATAAAAGGAAATTCCAAATGATCTTAAACTGGGATAGGTCCATACCATGAGGATAACACCCCCACCCAGGTACCTAGCCCTCAGTACCATCACAGACCTCAAGTTTTTGTCCCTTTGGCTCTCTGCAAATCCTACTTTGAGCCGGGCCATGTATCATGTTGGCATATGGGTTCCGGGCCACAGCCAAAAAAATGATCAGGTTCCAAAATCCATAGTTCAAAATTATTTCATGAAACAGCAGTGAAATCAAGTCAACGGAATTGAAGGGCATGAGTGTGCATTGATCACATATTGATTTTAAACCAAACAACTTGTAGATGCATTTTGGTTTTGTTTGAGTGCTCAAAACCCATCCGATAAAAAAAATTCTTATTGCATAAAAATCTAAATAGACTTAAGAATAATGGGTCAACCAGAGTTTCTCAGGGGTTATCCCAGAAACTGCAATTAGTATATAACTATGCAGATAGCAAGGAAGAAAAGAGTAAAGAAGAAACTGATAAATAGCATGAATTCTCTTTCCAATATCCACCATGAGAATTGTGCTAAATTTTTATACGAGTTTATAGACCTCATTATACTGACAAAAATGATTCTACACTCCTTTATTTTGGATGTCAAAATTTAACCTAACAGTGTCTTGATACCACATAGTGTAGGGTTTGGTGGGGATATAGCTTAATAACATGACATGTTCAATTAACAAAGTCCTCATTTGCACCTAAACTATGTCATTCATCATCATCTTTCCTTACTATGCAATTTAGACTCAGATCTAGACTCTAGAGTATCAGACAACAGTCGATGCTAAGAGAATGTAATACACAGAGTAAGTGCATGTAATACTTTAATGCATTTAATAAGCATTACTACTTGGTAAAATGGAAAAAGAGCAAATAAAGACCTTCCCATCTCCATCACCATCAAAGATATGAACCATATCTGCCATCTCCTGGTCTGACCACGTAAAATCATGGGCAGCTGCTACTCTCCGTAGATCTCTCAGGGTTATGCTACCTTGTCCCACTTCTGTGAAGCATCGGTCCATCTCATTAATATGTAGAATCATTTAAAATGAACATTACAAGTGGAGGGAGAGGGAAAGAGAAGAAAACAAAAACCACTTCGTTCTTTTTCTTAACGAGGAAAAAAATGTCAATTTTAAATAAAAGGTTATTGAGTGCAGATGCATCTATATTTACCCAGTCAAGTGAAGAGCTTCCATTTATTCACAAGTTTCTGATATAATAAGGTATTATAAAATCATACATCTTAAGTTTATAATTAATGAATTTAACAGTAAGGTGCTTTTAGTTTAATTCTTATCCATCTGTAGTTTCAGCAATATTTAACTTCACAGAAAGGCTGCATGAACAGATGAATCATGAAGCTTCGAAGAAGAAGCTAATGAAATCCTATGCTAAATAATAGCAGCCTCGCCATTACACTGGCATCGGAAAATCAATATTCAATGTCCTTCACAAACCAAGATTAAATACAATTATTCAGACCCCATAACTACAACATTTCATTTCGTGTACTACATCGAACCGCGATCAGTAACATTGCTCCTAAGTCCTAACCAGTCTAGCCAGAAATTACTGAACACTAAAAAATTTATTTTATAATTTAAACCAAAACCTGATTGACAAAACATGGATGATTTTGACCATGTCCAGGTAGCTCAGAGTTTAACCAGTCTAACTCAGAAAATTAGAAACCAACACAAGCAAAACATGCAAACAAGTACAGAAATGTTTTTGGCATTATGTAATATCTGGTTCAAAATCTTCATCTTGGCAGAGCATGGGGTTGAGCTTCATTCAGCTTTCAAAAACAAACTTAAAATTTGTAACTCATAAAAATTAAGAGGAAAAAAAGAGTTGGTATTACCATCAAACTGAAAGAAGTGTAAAATCAACTCATCCTCAGTCATTTGCACTCGATTACTGGACTGCAGACCACAAGTGAAATTGAGATGCCAACAAAGTACAGCGTGAGACAATTAAAGAAAATAAGTAAAATGAGAGACGGAAAACATTCTCTTTTCCTAGAGCTACCAATCCAGGCCAAGACGAACCGATTTTTTTCTCTTCCTCTTGCCTGTATCTTCCTTAATATGTGAAATTTCCTTTCTTTCATCTACATTACAATCTATCACATGTGTGCGAGAACTTTTAGAAGGACCGTGGTTCACTACATCCAAAAACCCCGCAGAATCTTGTAGCGAAAGAGCAATTGCCTGCAAAAATATGATCATATGGAAACCAAGAGTACAATGGCTGGTTATGTAAGAGTTACTGATAGCTTATCCACTTAATGAAATTCCAGAAATAAAGTAGTAGAGAAACTAATAACCTGCATTAGGGTATCATCAACAACAAAGTCTGAGTTGCTTGAAACATTTTTAACATGGACTTTCTTGCTAGGTGTTGAATTCTTTTTCTTTAACTGGAATAAAAGAATCAATCAAAAAAGTCTCAGCATATTTAAGCATAGGCATTTACATTGCATTACATATTTAGGTTGCTCTCAGAAGAAAGTAGTTAGAATTGCAACTAAAGCCGAACATTCAGAATGACGACACAACTAAGATTAGGCTTCAAGGACGTGCAAAGGAACAAAAGGGCCACTCATATTAAACTCCTTTCTTGAGCTTGTTGTATTTTTCGCAGACTGGTGTTTATTCGGGTTGTGTTGTTTCTTTTATTGACTTTTTGGGAGCTTTTGAGTGAGGAATGCCCTTGATGTGATGTACAGAGGTTTTGAGTTTGTTTGAATGGAATAGGGCTCGAAAGGCTTTCTTCCATGGCCATAGCCTGCTTTATCCATAATGGCTTTTTGGGCTATAAAGCTGCTTTTCATCTCTCTTTCCCCTTCCGCTTACTGAAGAACTGGATAACATGCTAAAATCCTTGCTCCGGTGGCTGGAAAGGCTACCTCTCCTATCCGCTTTTCTACAAGGTCCACTTTCTTCTTTCAGACCAGACCAAGCAGCCCAAGCCTTTAGGTTGTTTAAGTAGGTTAGGCTAGGTCGCTGCGCTCCTGTCACCTCTTGACAAAGTAGAGATGGGCAAGCCCCTTCCTCTTGCAAGGGTGTGGGGTGTCAGAGGCGCTGTTGCCCGTGACCAACTAGAAGGGGCTGAAGTTTGACGCAGAACTTTTTGGTTGTTGAGTTATAGCAACACTGAGCAACATCCAACAGCTCCAGTCCTTTTGGTTAGCAGGCTATGTTATTTTGATTAGCCTACTTTACATAAACTCCAAATATATCGGCGGAGGGATGGTGACTCCATTTGGCAACTTGTGAATAATATGTTGCTTTAAAAAAGAAGAAGCAATACTGAGGCATGTTGTCTTGGGAATTTGAAAGTCAGGACATGTTGCACAAATAAATTAGGCATGTCATTGAATTGAACATAAATCTGTTCTTCTCTTTGTGTGACATGCATCTGAAAGTTCATTACTAAAGGGCTTAATCTTCCTTCTTCCCTAATACTCTCCCCATCTCATATCAAGAGTCCACTTTTCCTTTTGTCATGTCCTAAAATAAGACTCCAATTTGAAAATCCAGGTACCACATCTCACAATATTCAAAAAAGCTCTGAACTTTACCATTGATCATACTGAATTTATTTTTTATTAAAACCTGTGACTTCTAAAGAAGGATGCTTATTTCTCCTTTGACAGGCTGAGAGAATAAAAATAATACATGTGATATACATTTTAGTACCCTTCTCTGTCCCTTCCATCCCAAAAACCAAACAACAGAAAATACAACATCGCAGTCACTAATTGGTTTTTTAAAGAACATAGCTTAAAAATTAAGGCACCCAAACTCCCAATCTAATAATATTCAATTAAAACAGTTGATTAACTA
The DNA here is from genome assembly GCA_020205555.1 of Panax stipuleanatus. Lineage (NCBI taxonomy): Eukaryota > Viridiplantae > Streptophyta > Magnoliopsida > Apiales > Araliaceae > Panax > Panax stipuleanatus. Next base: position 135,271,528 of record CM035120.1, read on the forward strand.
AAGCCATCAAGGACATGAGCAATGACAGAAAAATATAGAAACCGCTGAAATAACTTATATATAAAAATAAAGCTCAATACCTTATTTATTCTAGACCCAGAAAAATTCTCACTCGCATAATCATTATCATCATCTCCTTCACTCGAAGAACTGATAGTTTCCTCTTCTTCAGGTTTATACTCTTCATCTTCCTCAATCACCTTCTTTTTGCCCTTTGAATCCTTTTTCTTCATCTGAACAGAACCCATAAATGAATCTGCCATTTTATGCAAACCCATAGCCACCATTCTCGCCTTGTTCTCTTCCATTCTCTTCGATCTTTGCTGTTCGTAATCAGATATTTTTTGGGTCTGTCCATTTCTTGCGGTTTCAGCCTCTTCTGAACTCGAATCTGAGCCATTTTCTTGAGGTTCTGAACCAGATGAGTCGTTATTTGACATTTCTGAAATTGGGTGTCCGAATTGTTGATTGATTCTAATAATTTAAGAGGTTTCGGGTTCGTTTGTGCAAGGGTTTTCCGATTTTGTGCCTGGTTTGATGCGGCACTGGAGGGGGAACGCGGGAATTTGGTGGATGAGCGGCAGATTTGGAAGATAAAAAATAGGAGTTCCCGTGCAATTTTAGAATGTACGATTTGTAAAATGTAAAGTTCCCACAAATACCGATAGGCTATAGGCTTTGTTTGGATTACTTAATAAAGGAATTTCTTAACATACGCTATCAGGACATATATTAAGCTTTAATAAAATATTTTTTGAATTATGTGCATATTTTTTGAACTTGTTGCAATACAAAAATCAAAAAAATATACACATAATTTAAAAAATATTTTTTAAAATTGTGTGTTTAGCACATAGGAAACATAAAATATGACAAGTTATAATTAAGAAATGTAAATTTTTATATTTTAATTATAATTTTTTCTTACTTCTTATGACCCTAGCCTTCATGTTTAATTTTATTTAAGGATACCTTAAATAGAACTTTACTAATAAAAAATAACAAATAATAATTGTTTAATATTAATCATGTTGTTTTGATCGTTTAATGATTTGGTGATAATTATTGAGAATTGATATTTTTATGTAAAAAAAATGATATTTTCACATGATCTCTTTAAATAGTGATTGAATTCCACCTCCGTGTAACAAAGACTTATGTAAAATATTATTTTAACATATCAAAATATCAATTTGTTAATTATTTAATACTTTAATTTAAGAAAAATTTAAAATACATATTCAATCTTTGGCCAAATATTGATATTAAAAACAGATTATCATTTTTTTTTTCATTTAATTTTAAACAGTTATTAATACAGTTACCAAACGAGCCCACGTGGCAAAGGACCCGATTTAACAAAATGCACCATCGTCATTGAAACTATCGAAACCTCGCCTGTTCACAATCTCCCCTATTCCACATTCTCCATCAATGGCGATTCTTCCCAAATTCAATTTAAACCCAACAATACCCTCCAAAATTTTCATAATTTACGATTAGCCCACTGAAACACTAGCAAAAATTCTCAAATTAATACTTGGAAAAATAAACTATGGCTGCTTCTTCATTTACATTCATAGAATTGGATAGATGTAATGTCATCCCTTTTTCTCTCTCCTCTCTCTGCACTTGCCGCCCTCTTCGTCCTTCTTCGTCGAAATCCCTAATTCTCAGCAGACGGTCTTCTTCCAATTTAAATCTCAGACTGGTTTTTGGTGAGTCGAGAGGTAGTTTTCGAATTCCCCGCGGCACATTTGTAAATCATCGACGGATAATCAAGGGTTTGGCCAGAGCTGAATCGGAGAGTATTGACGATGGTAGAACCAAGGAGGTATGTGTAATCCAGCATAGCATTGTGGATATAGTGTGTGTTTTGTAATTAGCTGTTGAGGAAATATATGAAGAATTTAAAGATACATTTTTTTTTGATCTTTTGCTGAGTAAAGAATTATTATTTCTCATCAAATTATGGACATAACATAATATTGTGTAACACGATTTGAATTGGATACTACCGTAACAAGTACACCAGACTTGAAACATATAATTGTGAAATTGATGCTCTTTTTTTATTGTTTGTTTTATTATTCGATTTACTACGATAAGTCCCTATCTCCCCTTTTGGCTTGTCATTGATCATTGCCACATGAACTCTTGTATGATTTTCAATTCGAATATGAATGTCTTTTGTTTGACTAAAACGTGAAGCTTTGAAAGGCAACTCATGCGCAATATATGATGCAATGCTACACGAGTTTTTGTAAGTTCATATGTGTACTGTTAAAACTTTGTGTAGGTGAAGAACCTTATTGCATGAAAGAGTGAAGAAAGTGTTAACTTTTGTTTTTTTTTCAATATTTACTCAACTAAAATGCGTTATTAATCCACATATGTGCATATCAATTTCCGACCATCGTTGTAAGTGTCTCTGACCCCCACATATCTATTACCTCCTTTTCCCCTCCCTTTCTTATTTCTCTTTTTTGGTCCAGCTATTCCATATTGCTTAGTTTTGTATCGGTTCATTGTAATTTGGTACGTGGGAAGGAAGTTCTGCATTATTTAATTATTAATGGTAATTTTTTAATATGATGAAGAGCCAAACGAGAGAGATTTTCAGGATTTTATTAGTGAATGTCACTGCAATTAATTCTGATTTTCTTTTCAAGCCCATGTAGATGACAGAAATGGAATCTCTCCAATGAGTATATTATAAGAAGTTAACAAATGCTATGCTTTATTAATGAAGGAGGAATTAGCTTCTGAGCGTCAACATAAAGCAAGTCAGTTGAAGAAAAGGGTTGTCTTTGGACTTGGCATTGGAGTTTCTGTTGGAGGCGTGGTACTGGCTGGAGGATGGGTTTTCACAGTTGCCCTTGCTGCTGCCGTTTTTGTTGGTGCAAGGGAGTACTTTGAGTTGGTTAGGAGTCGTGGAATTGCTGCTGGGATGACACCTCCACCTCGATATGTATCCCGAGTTTGCTCTGTTATCTGCGCTCTCATGCCTTTAGTTACACTGTAAGATTTATATTCCTATTGAACGAACTACATCTGAAGCTCATGAAATTATTTGTGTATTTATTATGCCTTGGCCTTGGTGCTAGTAGAGTAGTAGTAGATCTTTTATTTCTAGCTTTACAGATCTAGCAACTAGTAGGTGGATATACTGTATTTTCATTGTTTGAAGTACCAAGTATTAGATTAAATAATTATGTGAACTTTTCTCTAGAGGAGGAAAGAAAAAACCTAATATAAATCCTCTTTTCAGTGGTACTTGTTCATGCCCTTTTTGTGAATAAAATTTCCTTGGAAATCTGCAGCATGATCTTACATAACCAGTAATACATATGGAATTGAAACATTTCTGGTAGGGGAGATCTGTTATTCAATTGCTTTCATTGCTTAGCAAATATTGTTGTGCTTACCTCTTGGACTAGGTTTCATATTACTTTTGAGGTGTATAGACTCTTTGGAAAATTTCCAGCCATAGTTTTCTACAAGCATTTTCTACTGTAACTTTGTGCTTTGTTTTCCTGTGATGCTAATTTTCTTGTAGTGCTGCTCGCATGTTCATCTTTAAACTACGGAACATAACATGCTTCTTGAAATACGTCCCATCATATAGATGTGATGCAGATATAGTTGTCAAATCGTGAATCATATAGTGTATTGAGAATCCTGAATTGTTAGTGTATCGTAACATGAATCGTCTCGTAAAATACAAACAGACATGCTAAAATCTCAATAATTAATTATGGATAATAACGTATACTAGCTTAAGAATATTTTAAAGTAGTCAAACATGCACAGAGGCAAACTTTAAATATCCAAATTATACTTTGAAGAGTTTAAACTAGCAACTTAATTAATAATCACTATTATTTAGGTAATATTTATGAAGTAACAACGAAAAAAAATACGTGCCTTTAACTTATCTATATCTCTCTCTTATTATAAGGCCTCCAAGTTTAGTAACTGCTTTTTGGTGTAATTGTGTCACATCTTATCTTTTAAAATTAAATTCAACTTCTCATGCTTTGCCCCTTTCTTTCTTACCCAAACAATATTTATACAGTATTAAAAAAAACGACATGTTATGCAGTTCTGAAGAGAGAAGACGTGGTTATGCAGTTATTGTAGGTTATCCAATAACTGTTGTTTGAAGTTATTCTAATAAGACTAAAGACTTTTTAAAAACTCTTCTCCTTCATCGAATATAATGCATTCTTTCTAATACTTTATTTCTCTATGACCCATTCACATTGCTCACCATGAGTCTCTGTTCTCATATTCAAGTTTGTGAGTACCATTCCAAATCGTGCCGCACTTCCGTTCCTCTAAAAAACATCAGCACGAAGAAAAATAGTAGATAGAAATACGATGTAACAAATGGCTTTGTTTTAAAGTCTTCCAAATGGATCATGGAGAGATGTGAGTAGAGAATATTTACGGCTAATTTTGTGCTAAAATATAATTACCTATTATAAAATTTAATTTAATTATTTTATTTGAAGTTCAAGTGTAACTGCATAGTTCATAGAGTTTGATTTCGGCAAAACTAGGGAAAATCCCACTGTAGTTGACACGTTTTACTTATTACACCATTAAACTTTTAAAAATTGAAATTACCCCATTGAACTAATTAGATTTTGAAATTATACCATTCCGTTAATAAGATTGGATGTGCGTCAAATTGACTCAGATTTTTTCAGATGTGCCTTCAAATTTACAAATCAACCGGAATTACCCCATAGATTTCATGCTTCAAATTTATCAAATTGATGAAATTAATGATGTTATTTGGCAAAATTAAATATACTTAAATTTGATCCTTTTTCTTGATATTCAATTTGTTCAAATTACATCATTAATTTGATAGATTTTATAAAATTCAAACATATATACATCACCATTTTTATAAACTAATTCAGAGGAGGAGTTTAGAACCCTAACTACTATAATAGGTATGTTTTCTTTTCATTTTACAAGTTTTCTCTTCTCAATCCTTCGCCTGCCTTTTGCAATCACGACTTCTACAACCCTAGTATATCGAAACCCTAATTTTATTTACCAAACCATAGCCCCAATATCAGTCCCAACACCCCTAAATTAGCCTTTATTTGCCTAATTACTAGCATCAACCCCGCTGCAATATCAACCCACATAGCCTAGATTAAAAAAAAAGTGGAAAAGAAGTGAACCAGCTAGCAGTGCACCCAACACCGTCGTTAAAAGCTTCAACACCAAAGGAGCTACCGCAACCATAAGGAGCCTCCAACGTTGCCATCCACCACAATGAGTCTCCACTGTCATCGCCGCCACATGGAGCCTCAACTTGTGCCACCTCCTTCTTCTACACTTGGTAGGTTCTCTCTCTATGCGTATTTTATTTAGGCTTTGGAGACGTGCTTAGGAGATGAGTTGATTTTACTGCCTAATCCACGTAGGAGTAGGAATGACATGTCATTTTCTTTTTTGTTTTCACTAGCCACGTCTAAAAAAATCTGAGTCAATTTGACGGGCGTTTAATCTTATTAACGGAATGATGTAATTTCAAAATATTAATTAGTTCAATGGGGTAATTTCAAGTTTAAAAGTTTAATGGTGTAATAAGTAAAAAGTGTCAACTATAGTGGGGTTTTCTTAGTTTTGCCTTAAAGAATCTGAGTCAATTTGACGAACGTCCAATCTTATTAATGGAATGGTGTAATTTCAAAATTTTAATTAGTTCAATGTAGTAATTTGAATTTTTAAAAGTTTAATGGTGTAATAAGTAAAACGTGCCAACTATAGTGGGATTTTCCTTAGTTTTGCCGTTTGATTTCTCTTCTTTTCTTCTTCTTTTTTTTTTTTTGTAAAATTTAAAATTTATGATACATTTAAATAGAAATTTTTGGATATTCTTTTCAATATTAGATTTAAAGACTATATTTACTCAAGAATATAAATTTTGAGTTATACAAGCATAACATAATACAATTATTCTAAATTATGGAAGAAAAAAATATTTGTCACTCGCATCGCGTGTGCCCGAATACTAGTATATTATAAAGCGGCTCTCTCGAGACGCTTGGTCACTGTGTCACACTTCTTCTCTTTTCCTTTTTTTCCCTTGCAAATTTAATTATATTACTATTTTATCCTTTTATATTATTTTTTATTTATCTTTCTATTTAGTCCTCTAAATTTTATAAAATTCTTATTTTATTTTACCCCACCTAATTTACACGCGCAATGCGTGTGCCATCAGGGGTGCTATAAGTATAAACTAACTGCCCAAAAAAAAAGAGCCCAAAATAGCGAAGTGTAGAGCAAAAAGTTACTCTAGAAATGTTTATTTATGTCTCCATACGAAAATGAGACATTAAAAAATGATAGTGGAGACAAAGTCCTTTTAAAAAATGAGAAATCCTAGGAAATATTTTAAGACTTACTGTATAGATCGAGTGAACACCTCTTCTACTTAAAAAAAAATGTTTGAATGTATTATTTTAACTCTGATGATGTCTACTTAAAAATGTTTTGACCCTATCATAAATCGTATTGTAGGATACATGCATCATATCATAAGATACAACTCACTTTCTGGTGCACTGGCGATATTGTATCGAATTGCTCCTGTATGTTTTAATTATTGAAGGCATTTTTATTGTTAAAGGCTGTTCTTTTATCATTTTTGTCTTTTAAGGACATTTGGTTAGCATGTGATTTTTTAATGACATTGTAGGGTTACGATTAAAAAGCAGTATATGTTTAAAATCAAGAGCTAGGATTCTAGGGTTACCTTATGTGTAGTATAAACAACTTTTCTAAAGTCCAGCAGCTTATTTGAATATTTATTATTATTTCCAGATTTAGGTGAATTTTTATTATTATATCCAGATTTAGGGGTTTCCTAGGCCATTAATCTAAAACTCTTTTCTAACATTTCAGATTAAGTAATCATTGAGCTAATTCCCCAGTTCTTTTACTGTTTATTGGTGATTTTCTCAATATAACCTGCTACTCTGCATCGCACTGATTATATTTTCTTCGTATTTCCATTAAGATATCTGTTGTAATTGGAGTCGGTTTTTTCCGAAACACTTTTCCTTTGTTGATAAATGGAAATTTGGAGTTCATTATATCTGTCTAGTAACTTGTGCTTGCTTAGTTTCTTTGTAAAGTACTTGGTCCTTTTTATTGACGCTCTTTGCTGAATTGTATAAGTTGTCAAAATGCAATATTATTGATCTCAAATCTTTAATCATAAGGTTGGTAGGATGTTGGCAAACGGCTAGTTTCATTGTTGATCTTTTATGCATATGTTTAGAACTTGTTTATGGTGTTTCAGATGCTGATCAGTGTTTGTAATGTACTGTCAGATATGTGGGCCAAATTGACGTATCTGTGACATCTGCGGCTTTTATTGTTGCTATGGCACTGCTATTGCAGAGAGGAAATCCTCGCTTCGCGCAGCTCAGCAGTACAATGTTTGGGCTATTTTATTGTGGCTATCTTCCTTGTTTCTGGGTTAAGCTTCGATGTGGTCTGGCAGCCCCAGCTTAAATACTAGTAAGAATAAATTAGTGGTTTCTGAATTCTGATACTATGTGTACTCAAGGATGTATTTCAGTGCCTTTCTATCTTATGTCTAGAAACATCTCGAGATTAGATGTGAGAATTGAAATCTAACTGGCATTATTAATATGTTATCTATAATTGCCAGATTTCAGGCTATCTATTGGTAGAGGTTATAAATATTTAGATTTATTATGCTAATGTCCATTTGGTATATATTATCTTTTCCTGAGTGCTATATAATTTTGATTTTCCAGTATGTTTGATTAAATAGTTCTTGAGTTTGTGTTGGTGTCGCTGACTATATCTAACATCAAAAGGGGAGCAAAGTTTATACTAACGATTTGTTTCTTCTGCAATGTTGATATCAACAGTTCTATACTTTTGGCCCCCTTTGGCTTTCCTGATGTTTTTATTAATACAATTGTTTTTCATGCTAGTAATTATTCTCTTTTCACTTCCCCGGTTATCTCATAAATGCAGTTTCCCCATGGTTACTACCCTTAGTACTTGTTACAGTATAATTTGTCCCTTGAGACCCCAGATGATAGTCTATTAAGATAAAACAAAATATATTAGACACCAAATCCCTCATGTTTCCTAGTAATATAGATTCCTCAAGTTTCTATGTATTCCTTATCCAAGGGTTTTGCTGTTTGTCATTATTACATTATTTGATTCTCAATTCTTAACTAGGTATCTTTTGCAGGAGTGGGAGCTGCATGGCCTGTACTTCTTGGTGGCCAAGCTCAGTGGACAGTAGGTCTGGTGGCCACCTTAATTTCATTCAGCAGCATAATTGCGGCAGATACATGTGCTTTTGTTGGTGGAAAGGTAGTCTTTTCTTCTGAAATTACCAAATTAGTCGATTGCATACCTTAATTTTTTAATTCTCTTACAAGTTACAATCATTTCACGCACCATAAAAACTGTTTGTAATGTAGACTCCTTATTTCTCCCTATGTTGCTGCTATGGTAGCTTGCTTTGATTATTAAATTAATTTGCATATGTAAATGATATTTCATGTGAATCTAGGGGTGCTATCGGCTTTGATCAAGCGAATTAAGCGCAAATAAATCTTCTGAAGTTATTATTGAATGATGCAACATATTTCCGCTTCAGTTTGATCCTGCTGTCTTTAGATACTTGTTGATTATATTAAAATAAAGGTGATCTGCTTGTAGTGCTAATGCTTGTTTTGAATAAGAAGAGTAATTGACCAAAAGGATGGATTGTTCGAGAAAAAACATTTTATTATTCTTGAACTTTTTCTTCTTTTCTTTTTAGATAAAGAAGAAAATTTATAGAATATAGAGAACAAACAAAAGAAGAGGACAAGAAATCCTCCGGAATGTAGGAATTGGCTAAGTAAAAAACCCTTAATAAAGCTGGGTATTCCACCATTCACTCTGTAAATCCGGAAAGAATATCTCCTTTGATAAATATAAAATGAAGTTAATATATAAAATGCCGGACAATTTATCTTAAAGATGACATAGTTTGTAGTGCTTCCTCAAAGTTTTTTTAATTGACATGGAAAATAATGAATTCAGCTCAATGTTTCCCCCTGTGATATGGATCAGAATGACATAAGGATGAATCTTCTAGCGATGGTACAATTTTCAATGCTTTGCTTTTTTATGACAATAAGGTAGTGTTTGATAGCTTCTTATTGTCTCTTTTTGGCTTTGCCTTTTTTTCGCGCTGAGACCAAGTTGTTTGATAAAAACTTTAGCAACTTCTTGTTGCCTCTTAAAAAAAACATTGAGCTAACACTTTTTAGAAAAAGGGGTTTCTCATTACTATTTTACCCTCATTATCATAATTTCATTTTGTTAATTATTCACTTCACTTCTCTCCTACACCCCCCCACCCCCCACCCCAACCATCACCACCAACTACCACCTCTCACCACCATCCACCACCACCGCCGCCATCATATTTTATAGTAATTATGTAAAATTGTCATAATTGTTATTATGTTTTATTAGACATAAAATATTTTACTATATATTGTTGGTAATTTTATTTGAATTAATTATTTAATATTTATTATATTTTTATTCTCACCCTAAGTTTGTATAAATTGATCTAAGCGTAAATTAGTAAAATGTTGTATTTAGACATGCAATAAAAATTGGTTATCAAACAAATCTTTTACATTTAAACTCTGTTTAAAAAAAGCAGAGCCTCTATTTTAATAAGCTCTTATTACATAGTTTTAGCAAACACTACACAAGGTTAGAAGATTGATGTACATCAACAAATCTTGGATATGAGTGGTTTTGTTTTTAGAATTTATAGTATTTTTCTTTATAATAAGAACATGCCAAAAAACATGTTTTTATGACAACTGATATGATATTAAATCTCTCTGAGCATATTTTATATTCATATCTGGTTAATTTCTTCCATCATCTAATACGAACAACCTTTCCTTCAGGTGGTTTTCTTTTAATATGTTAGAAGTTGGAGTAACTTCCATTGTATCAACTCAACTGCTTCTTTTGTGCGAAATTAGTCAAGGTAGGCTGAAAATGAATCCCATATAGAAGCGTAAAATAAGAAAGGAAGGAAAAAAAACTAAAAAGATAATATAAATTAAATAACAAAAGAATAAAATAAATAATTTAAAGTAAAAGAATAGAGAATTTATCTCCCAAGGTCATATGCCCTTTCATTTTCTTGGTCGTTTTCAAGTTGGTAATGGCATGAATATTCGGTTTTGGGATGCTATTTGGATATTAGATGCTCCTCTTTCTTTAGATTTTTCTCGTCTGAGCATAATTCTCCCATTTCTAAATTCTATACTTGGAAGGGAGATTCAATTTCATGGGATTTTTATTTTTTCCTTAACTTATGTGATAGTTATCGTCCAATTTATCGTTTTCCTCTAGCCTCTTATATTTGGAAAGTAAAGGCTTTCTCAAAAATTAAGACTTTTATGTGGTCTTTAACTCTTGGTCAGCTTAACACCAATGACATGCGTCATAGGCGTAGACCTTACAAATCATAATCTTTATCCCCAAATGTGTGTTATATGTTTGAAGGATAATGAGTCTTATTGTCATTTATTTCTTCAATGTTCGATGGCTTGGCGGTTGTGGTGTTGTTTGTTTAGTGTGATGGATGAAAGTTGGATATGTCACTCTTCGATGGAATATCTTTTACTATGCAAATTCAGGGATTTTGGCCATACGAGTGATGGGAGGATTTTTTGTAGATGTGCTTGTTTTGCTAGTTTGTTGGGAATTTGGATTGAGAGGAATATTAGAATTTTTTGCGTTCGGACTATAATTATTGAGTTGTTTTAGGATAGAATATTTTTCTTTGCTTCTTTTTGGGCTCATGCATTGGGAGTATTTGGATGAATTTTTGTGTCCAATCTTCAAAGAGATTGGCATGCGGTGCTTCATTAATATTAATTTTTTTTCCTCTTGCTTTCTTTAATTTCTTTTAAAAGAACTTCTTGTCCTCGTTATATATTGTAATTTTCTCTTCTAATCAATAAAGAATTCTTCTTTTATCAAAAAAAATTACAAATAATAATAATAATAATTAAAATGAAACAAAAAAACTAAGAGAAGTGAAGAGAGAAATAGACAACTTGTGAGCTTAACTACTTGTAGTTTGAGTAGTTTTGAATATTTCTCTTTCTTATAAATTGGAACTAACACACTCCTTCACTATTGCATCGTTGTACTCAAGTTAGACAATCTATGGCCAAATCCCCCAAAGCACCTCTAAATTTCAATAGGAACACTGTAGGGCCCGTGGACTTGGATGGTTTCATCTTCTCCAGAGCTTCCTGAACTTTGAATACTTTGATTATATGCATAAATCTCCTATAAGCAATCATTAAAAGCATCCTTCAGTTATCCCTGGCTTCGTTCGCTCTCACCGTTAAACGGCTCAACCATCTCCACCTTTCCATAACCTCCTCATATCTTACTAGGAGTCTTTGGCCAATTTATATCTGTGCATGTTCTATTAGTTGATGCATTTCTATAAGCATTTATGACGCTCTCTTTTCCCCAAATAGCCACTTGGACCTCCTCACTCCACCACCTTGTTTCCTTAGTAAGAGGTTCATTTCCTTTGCTTACTCTCAACACCTCCCACCATTTTTATTCTCCGAATAAAACTAGTCATCCCACTGCTTTCTTATTAACATGATCCTGGTAACTTCTGTTGTATACCTTGTGAAATTTATTTTATTTCATTTTTTTCCTATTATCTTCTGATATTAGGTAAGCAAAACTTTCCACCTATCCGAGGTTGGAGAGTCTAGTGATTTTGCAAGTCTATTTGTTGCATTCTGCTATGAATTTAGAAGACTTGGGGTGTTTTGTTAATTGCATGTTAGTATCTACTTTGTGAAGTTATTGAATGTATTGAGATTATGTTAGTACCTATTGCGTATTAGACGGAGAAGGAGAAAATGTAATACTTTGAACTCATTGCAGGCGTTTGGTAGGACGCCACTGACAAATATTAGTCCAAAGAAGACATGGGAGGGAGCTTTTGCAGGCTTAGGTGGTTGTATAGCCACTTCTGTTGTACTATCAAAAATTCTTTGTTGGCCCGGATCTGTGCTAAGGTATTACTTATTAGTTACTACCAACAACTTTTGTTCCTCTTGATATTGAAGTGGGTAGATCAGCACAGAAACAGACTGACTTGTGAATTTTATTTTGAACTGTCTTACGTAAGAGAGTGTGGGTTATTGTGCATGGTTCTGAGTGTACATATTATCCGGTGTTATGACCAGTTTGGCAGCTTGTGTATACAACAATCTAAACTGCCATGCAGTTCAAAGAAAAGGATAAGCATACTTCCAGAATGTCATCGTTGGTGTAAACAAAATAACCTTTGTGGGAATTTAGTATATAATTAGCTAGTTAGTAAAAAAAAAATTGGAAGGTTCCTGAAACTTGACCAAAAGAGGACACAGCTAAACGTCTTATGGAAATGAAATCCTCATATCAAACATCAATACTTTTTTGTGTGTGATGGAATGATCCATTGTGATTTATTTACGTCTTATGAACTTTGAATTGTTTTGTAAGAAAAGAAAATTTAAAAAAGCTTGCCATTTACTACTGTGTCTGACATGATTTTTATTCTTGGACAGTGCTTTAGCTTTTGGCTTCCTAAACTACTTTGGATCTCTTTTTGGTGACCTTTTGGAGTCAATGATCAAACGTGATGCTGGTGTCAAGGACTCAGGGTCTCTCATTCCTGGACATGGTAATCATCCTACAACACTTATTCGTGTACAGAATTGTTTCATTGTTATCTACTACTGTTTGGCTGCTCAATCTCTTTCACATATGTACTTGGTGTATGGTGATTTCTTTGATTGACCTGCAATTTACTGCCTCTAACATCTGGTGCGTGATTTTATTTTGAACATGTCAACATGATTTTCTATTATTTGACATAAAAAAAATCACAATATTAAGAATTTTTGATTGTTTTCTGGAATTTCTTGGTACGCTACCAGCATCTAGATATGTTACTCTATGCTTATTGACAAACGATAGGTGAACTGACTATTACTAGCTTAAATGGTCTAAATGTGATCTCATGCATCAGCCACTCGTATTTCGAATGTAAGGTTAAGTTTAACTTTATAATCTTTCTCTTCTTTCATCTTAAATAGTTTTGATTTATAATCTGAGCTCTAAAAAAGATTGTGTTATGAATCTCATGCCCTACTTCTTCCAAAATTTTATAACCTACCTGGTAATTGATTTTTGCTAAGACTGTTATTTTTGTGCAGGCGGTATACTAGACAGGGTGGACAGCTACATGTTTACGGGTGCATTAGCTTACTCTTTTGTCAAAATCTTCCTACCACTTTATGGAGTTTGATACTGGGACCAAGATAGAATTGAAACCTAGTGTTATCATCATTTCATAAAAACTAGGAGCAAACACAAGAATGCATATACTCAATGATGTGAAGCAATGTGCAGGATAAATATTTGCGCCGCGTCAAATATCAGAAATGGGAACAGGACGTGACCAGGTTTCGGAATATGCTTCATTCTTGATCTACATGGCCCGTGCTTCAGAGGGAGGTAGGCTCTCGAGGTTGACGCCTATTAGTTTTTTCCAGCATGAAATTTTATTTGAACTGTGTAAGAATAAGTGAATTAACAAAACGTGGAGTCAATTTTTGTATTGCTCGATAGAAATAATCCTCGGTAAATTGCTAAGTTCGCGATAATAAAACAGCAGCTTCAATTCTTGATTCTCCAATTAGAGGCTAGTACTAACAGATGAAAATGCAGTTCATCTTTATGATTATTTTGTGCAGATGTTGCATGAATTGATCTCCCTGATTTGGTGGGGCCATACATGCATGCTAAGAGAAAATATTGTAATTTGGAAGAGGGTACTAGACTACTAATTGGTATACTTGACCAGGTTCAGTTAATAACTGTTTCTCTTAATTTTCAAATCTAGATTTCAACTAGATAGTGCATTTTATCCTGTATGTTACAATATATTAGATGACTTAAAAGTAACAAGTCTGAGTTTCCAAAGCCTTGTATATTGATCCAATTATGTTTGGGCTTGGCCTGTTTGATAGAGCTTCGTATTTATTGCTTGTAGTTGTATTAAACTATAATAACTTGGCTGCATAAAAATAAAAATGATATAAAGGTTTAGGGAATAGATATTTTCACAAGTGAAATTGTTAGTTCCACAAGGTACTCTCTCACATGCATGTGAGAACTTACTATTCATGTGAGAATGAGCTTGTGGAACTATCAAATTTATTTGTGGAAATATCAATTTCCAAAGAGTTCTATATTGTTAGAATTAGGATAACACACGCACACAACAGTAAAGAATCAACACAGAGTTTTACGTGAGAATTGATATTTTCACAAGGTACTCTCTCACATGAGGGTAGACTCAACTTACTATTCATGTAAGAATTTACTATTCATGTGAGAAGTAACTTATGGAACTATCAAATTTATTTGTGAAAATACCAATCAACACATAGTTTTACGTAGGTTCTACAAACTTGGATACGTCCACGGGAGCGGAGAGAGGCATTTTATTTATCTTAGTACATAGAGTTTTTGCAATAGAGAGTATATATATATAACCGCTATTTCTATTCCAACCCTAATTCACATTATAGCCTGAATATTAATAATGTCCTTGTAACATTTCGCTTCCCCCACTCCGTTTTCTTCGGCACTGATTTTTTTCAAGAACTTCTCAGTACCTATCGTACACTTCATATGAGCCATAAATTCCAATATATATAAAGTATAGTTGATTACATTAGTGTAGCTTTATTGGCTTCTAGGGTTCCATTTTCTTTCTAGGTGTCTGTTATTAGTTATTGACTTTTAGGAGTACTTTCTTTCATCATTTCTTGATTCAAAGTGATGCTTAACTTTAAGCAATCAACCTAGTCTAGTCTAGTCTAGTCTAGATATGTGTGATAGTCTGATAGAGTTAGAAAGAGTCTAAATCCAACTAATCATGAGTCCTTGATGGTAATATTTGCACCATCAATTGTCACAAGTTTCTCAACTCTTTGTGGTCTTCTCAATTATAGAGATGATATATTTGTCATAGAGTTAGTTCATATATTTGTATGTGTTGATCTTAGAAGGCCAAAATATATTATTAGAGGAAAGGTCTCTCGACCAATTATTATGTCTTAAGGTAACAATCAGACAAGACAAACTCCAAAGAAAGAGGCGCACCAGCCTCTAATTACCACATGGATTTGTCTGGTCTCTTGTCTTCTATCAGTTTGGTCGGTGTCTTTATATCAATGTCACCGTTACCTAAGAATGACAGATTGTCAAATGAATAAAATCATTATCATTGTGCGATGTTTGATCACATACCTAAATATCATGTATGTATGTAAATTATTTTCTTGTTTGTGCACTTAGATATCGTTTAAATTAATATTCTCTTTAGAGATGGAGAACTAAGGACAAATTAAATACTCATTAGAAAAATAGGCCAAAAATTATTAGTTGAATGCATGAAAAGCTAGGGTTGGGGAGCGGTTAGCGTGAAGTTAACTTTGGTCAATGGACCAATACAGTGTCGACACGCAGGCCGGGAGGTGATCTCTCTCTCCCTGCGTGTCAGTACTGTATTGATCAATTGACCAACTTACCATGATGCAAGTTGCAAGTTAATATGATTTGGAGGACGAAAAAGAGGGATAGAAAATGAAGAAACGAGGATTATGAAAGAGACGTGAGTTATGCGTGTTGGGTTGACCTTTTTAGAAGATTTTTCTAGGAAAAAAGGATGGGGATAAGAAGAATGAAGAGTTGGGATGAAAAGAAAAGAAAATAAAAGAAAACCGTCCATACGGGCAAATGAATATTTGGCCATCCAAGTGGTGCATGTGTGTGAAGGATAGAAGAGTGTGTGTGTGTGTGTTTTTGTTTTAAAATGGGGTCCTACAATAAGTGGCTTTTGACAAGCATGAGTGCTTACTTTAGGATTTTGGTGTGAGTGGGGAGGAAAGGAAAGGAAAGAAAGCGTTGTTTCTAAGCTGACAAAGAGATGAAAATTACTAAAACAATGACAGAAACTTAAAGAGGAGGAGATATTGTGGCCAAGCATCTCCTAAAGTTATTATATGTAGAGAGAGAGAGAGCCTACACACACTTCCCCCCACCACACTCCACCTCAACACCACCTTTTCCTTTGCTTTATCTTACTTTTCTTACCCATATTGCCTTGGATGCTCCTATCCCTTGTTGATTTTTAGTTTCACCACTAGCTTTTTAACAGGTGACGATCACACGTTACGTTTGACTCGTTATTAGTATATATATATACATCGTAAATTATTTCGAGTATTTGTAGTCTCATATAATTACAATACGTATTATTATATCGTAAATTTCTAGTATTTGTTGTCGTCCTGTACATATCAGACAATTAAAACATGTTTTTGGGTTTTTATTTATTTATTTTATTTCAATTTTTGATAGAAATGCATTGAGTTGAATCATAGATATGTAATTTCTTCAAATTTTCTCTTGTACTTTCCAACTTTTGTGATTGCAAGTCGATTTTTGGATTTCATTTCACTGGTAGAATAGAGAGGGCTGGACTATTGACATGACAATTCAAAACTTAGGCTTTAGTTAGTGACCCACTCACCCTTGTTGCCTCCTTATTACTAGTAAGACGTCATGCATGTATGTGTCTTTGAAGAAGGCAAAATGTCTAGGGTTGGTGGGTTGGGGGTGGGGTGGGGGTGGGGGTGGGGGGAGGGGGGTCATGAGCATATATTGTATGTTCTCAAATGCTACCCAAATCCCTCACTCCTAGGAGAGGCTTCTCCTTGACAAAAGTTCCCCAATTCCTTAATTAAAAGTTGCTTTTATCATTATACTTTCTATGGTAGGGTGTTTTTATTTTAGAGCTTGTAAAAAGTTTGCTACTTTTTGCCTTCCATATCTTAAGATGCTTACATGGTGACTCTCTCTCTCACACACACAAAACACACACGAATCTGCTTTCAAATATTGAGGTGACTAAAGGCAACAATGGGAGGTCCATCAAAGAGCAATTCATAGTATTAGTTTGTTTCTTTGAGAGTGACAAGGGAGAGTCTCTTTACCATTCCTTTCCTTGTGTTCTTCTCTCTTTACACCCCAACTAAAAATAGGTCAATTTATGAGAACCAATCTGTTAGTCAAAATGAATGGAAGGACTATATATATATAAACTTATCTCAAATAAGTCAAATTGCAGAAGTGAATTTGTTAAGGTTAGTACTTGATATTATGTCCTTAAGACAATTATGTCCTCCTTACGGTACTTAGAGTTAATAGCACTTATCTCCTAAGATACAATGATAACGTATACTATAGTCTCACAACAAATAATATACTCAACGAACCAAAATAAATGCTCTGACTCTCTCTAAAATAACTATGAAATACTGATGAACAAATGAAGACTTGAATGACTAATAAATTAAGCTTGAATGCTTGTGAATTTGATGATATAAAAAGAATTGTCCTCTCCTATCTATTTATAGGAGGGATTAGTGACTCATTAGAAGGGACAACCCCCTAAAATACATTATTAGCCAAAAACGGCGTAGTTTTTGGCTTTAGCATAAATGGAGCGTCTGTTCAGGCAAAAAACGACGTAGTTTTAGGCTTAGCAGAACAAAAACGACGTAGTTTTAGGCTTAGCAGAAAAGGCCTGTCCGTTCAGGCAAAAATGACATAGTATTGACGCGTACGTTCGGCAGATAACGCTTTCCAAAATGACGTAATATAATAATAAATATTGTTTATCAAAACGACACACTTTTGATAATAGAATTAAAATAAAATAAACAAAATTTAAATAAATTTTGTCCAAAAAATTATATACAAAGGGACCCCAACCCCATAGCCTGGGCTCTGTCAGGCCTACGACGCGCGTGGGTTCGAACCAAGCCTTGGTTAAGTCATCTCCCTTTCACAAAAGTGGTGTGTCCCTTGGGGCTCAAACCCAAGAGCAACTTTATTATATATAAATTCATTTAATATTTCAGTTCTTAACCTATGTAAGACTTAGCTTCTCACAAATATTTATTATCATTTTCAATGGTGATCTTTGAGAGTTAATTTTTCATTCATTACTCTATGAATTTGAAGCTTCTAAATATTTAATTTTAATCTACTCATGGAGTAAACAATATTGATATGTGAATTCACTTCAAATGATTAATGAAACTCATTTCAATTTTTGCTCAAATTCTAACACAACCTAGACATATCACCAAAAAACATAAAGGAAAAACATGAATGATCTCATTTTGGTGTTTACATTTTCATTCATCATATAATATTACATGAAAATAAGATATATAAAAAAACCCTCGTGACTTTTGGGTAGTGGCACAAGGGTCCGATGACATTAATTAGTTTTACTCGTTTGTAAGGTTACATCTATGGTTGATCAACTTCACTGTAGACTTTCTATTTGCATTCATAATCAATTCTAATGTCTTGAAGCTGTTGATTTGAATGTATGTAGGACTTTCAAATTCAAATAAAATGATTCAATAATATTTCTAGTGTAGTATAATTAGGATTAACTTTGAGAACTGATATTTCCACATAAAAAATTGATATTTCTAAACGATTCCTCTCACATGAATAATAAGTGGGTCCCACCTTCGTGTATGTAAAAATATCATTTTAGTACGTGGAAATATCAATTTCCTTAACTTTTCTTTCTTATTTTGGTACATTTTTAGTTTGAATTAAATGAGTGTATGGCTGATTGGACCGCTTAATAGCTTTAACTTACTTCTTTATAAATATACACAAGTAAATAATTCAAGTGAGTAATAACAAAATTTCTGCAGAAAGAGAGTTCTTTGAGTTGAAGAGGACATGGTTTAGGAAAATGACTCTTCCATGGCTTTTTCTAAAGCACATTTATGGATGAGGAAATTCCCTTTGTTCCTCCACCATATACATTTGCTTTTCCAATCGTGGATATTAAAGCACTTGTACAATCTCAATCCTTCAATACATCAAGAACATAGATTTGTAATTTGGCCTTTTGTGTTCCTTCCACTACATTTGTAATAGTTGTGACTCTTGAATGAGATAGATGTCATTTGACTTTTTTTCTCATGTCCAAAAAAAAATGCCATGTGCTACGAATTCTGGAAATAATAAGTTTTATTCATCTTGTGATCCATAATGAGTTTGTGAGTGAACAATCTCTTAAACACTTTAGAGGCCTCTCTATTAATATAACAAAGAAATGCATGTCATCTAAGCTCCTTTTTTTTTGTTCGAAGGTATTTTCGGGTCAGTTTACTAGACTAAATCTCTCTCCGAGCGATCTTAAAGGCACAATACCCACATCAGACCAGCTTACGCGAGTGATTTTAAAGACACACCCCCACATCGATCTGGTACATTCAAGAGATTTTCTCCCGAGTGTTAACTCTAAGATTTGAACCCAAGAAGTTAAGATAGAGTAAACTTTTTTGATCACTAGGCTAACCCCTTGGGGCTTGGGGTTTATGTCATCTAAGCTCAAAGTTATTCTTACAAAATTTTATTTTCAATTGTATTCTCGACAATGTTACAGTGATATTTTTGAATTTAAAGCAGAATAAATTTTGGTTAACTATGATACGAGTGTCGTAGCATAACTCAAAAGACGAAGAAGAAAAGAGAAGAAAAAAGACGGTGAACCAATAATTCGAGTTAATATAGATATTATTATGAAGAAGAAAATTGAAAACTAAATAAAATGTTCATGTCCAAAAAAAGAATAAGAAAAACTAAATAAAATGTTGAGAGACAAGGGGAAAATCCTTAAGGAAAACATTTGCTCACTAGGACTTCATATCCTTTGACCATAATCTTTATAGGTTTCCAAGGTATAGAGATTGGAATCTTGTACAAAAAGCTCACAAGAATAAAAATTTACCTAAACAAGTTTAAGATTTTTAGTTCTGAGATTGAAATATAAGAAGCCTCTCATTTTTAGCTTCTCATTTTCTCTAGAGAATCAGAACTCGAACGGATAAAACAGGATTTGATTATCATGAAGTTAATTTCATAGTAAGTTGGTCATATGACCAATACAGTGTTGATACGCACAGAGAGAAATCACTTCTCGCCTACGAGTCGACACTGTATTAGTCAATTGACTAAAGTTAACTTCATGCTAACCACTCCCAATAGAACAAATAGTCTAACTACGTAACTGTACAGTTCGAAGGCCGAGCCCCACCCCATCTCAGTAAATCAAGTTTGGTGACTCGGTAGTCCAAAAATCTGGCTTTAAAGCTCAAAAGGCTGAGTTTTTCACAAAATTTTAGTACACATTTACTATTAAATGTAGAATGTATCCGTTGTTACTAAGAATTGAACAAAGATAAAAAAAATAATAATAAAACTTCTAAACTATCAAATCATCAAACTTAAATTCCATAATCGTTTTTAAGGTACTTTGTATGAGTTATTAAGCTTGTTATCAAGTGAAAAAAAACAAAACAAAACAAAGTAGCGTGAAATATGGCTGTCAGCATTAGAGATCACTGTCAACCCCATTGGAGAACTCTTTGAAGAGGAATTTATAGAACAGGGGATATTGGGCCTGAGTAAGTGACAAAGCTATGTTAGGGTAAGTTAATGATTGGGCCTGGTGGGCTATATCATAAAGAATGTTTATGCAATTTATACTATTTTTTGCTCTCTTTTTTTGTTCTTTCATGTGATAATTGGAGACAAGTTCCATGTAAAGGGGCCCACAGTCCCCTGAGTAAATATCTTGGGTCCTTGGTCATCAATATCACAGACCTTCTTTCTATTTAATCAAATTTTTTTAATATTTTCGCATATTCTCGTATTTTACGTAATTAAATGGAATAACTCGGGTCAAATCTCGAGTTCGAAATAAATTTTGGGATCAAATTTTAAGTCTAAATAGAATCAAATTTATTTCAATAAGATCTTAAACTACTAGTCCAATAATATCTTCTTAAGTCATCTTAACTCACCACAGACTCACCCAAAAAATCATGACTGAATATACTATTGTTAGTAACTTAATTCCTTATACACAAATAAATTTTTTTTATATCTTTCGATATAAGAATGGGGTGTTACAATAAGCCTAAATGATTTTATATACAATAATTTTATGTTGATCGGCCAGTGGCAAATTTTTATTTATTTATTTTCCTATTGCCTTCCAAAAAATGTATAGTATTTATTCCAACTGAATTTTTTCCGAATACAGTAATTTAGGTGTAATTTGGATACATATACAACTCTGGAAGGCATTCTGCATTCTGTATAAATTTCAGTTGGAATAAATACTATATATTTTTTAGAAGACAATAGAATAAAAAACAATAATGCTACCTACTATCACATAAAAAATTCACATAATACTCACATACACACACATGCATACTGATGACCCCACCTAACATGTGGAATCCGCAGTATGTATGTATTTATATATGAGCACTATATAATATTATTTATATGATGATAACATTATTTAAAACAAAAACCAAACCGATCACTAGACCGATCACTACTAGCCAGTCGCCGAAAAAGGACTCTTTTATATAATTGTAAACACTTCCTTGTGGAGTGAAGCAAGTGATCACTTTCTTCCTCCCTAACCCTTTTTATCGACTTTCTCAGTGTTTTAGAAAATTAGAGTTACTTGTTAAAAACTCAATTATAAACATGTCTAAATGATTAAATTGCCACAAAAATGAGGATCAACTAGGAAAATTGATACAAAAATTCTATTTAAATATAATTATATTTATTTATATTTTAATCTCAAATATTAAATAAAAATATAAATAAATAAAATTCAAATATACTCGCGTCTAATTTTCATGTGAATCTAAAAGTGCTCAAATTGATAAAGACCTTTCACCAGAAAGGGGGGCTGGCTTATGTGGGATTGATTTGAATGGACATGGTGACCTGCTCTCCTGCTGCTGTTTGGACCCCACCACGGTATGAGGGGTCAGGCCTCACGTGGGGCCCACAATTTTGTTCACAGTTCTAATCTTTTTTACCATCCTCCGTAAATCTTTGGATTTTGTTAGGCTGCATTGTCAAGTCTGTTGCAAACAAAATTCCCTTCTGCATCATCGGCCGTACACGTGGCCCAACCCCCGTTGATTGGGACTACTCCCAAATTTTCAAATTTAGTGGGTCCCACTCATTAAGGTAATCAATTGTCGCCGTCATCATACCGCTCGGTGCTTACCGGTATAAAAGGGCGAAACAAGATTTAGGGTTTATGATTATAATATTTGTAAAATTTAAATTTTTAATACATTCTATTAATTTTGTATGTTACGTTTAAAAGTTAAATAAATTGTGTTTGAAATAAATTATTTTTATAAAAATAAGATTTCTATGTAAACTCATATACACTAAGAAGGACAAAAAGAGATATTAGTTTATTGTGATTGTCTACTTTTAAGCATTACACTATTGAACTTTTAAAATATGTAATTAACCCATTAAGTTAATTAAAATTTAAGAATCAAATCGTTCTGTTAAATTCAACGGTTATTCATTTATTTATTACTTACATGACATATATATATATATATATATATATATATATATATATATATATATATACAGTCTCCTTCACCAGCGAATCTTAAATAACGAACCAAGAACGAATCGACTATAGTAACAGTTTTTTCCGTTATAACGACGGTTCGAACCGTTGCCATAGCTATCTCGTTGACTTTGCATGTTATAGCGACGAAAAAATCCGTTACTATAGTCAATTCGTTCATGGTTGACTGTTCAAGTCCTCATATCCTTTGCAAGGTAAATTGGCTCTATTTGGGGGTATAAAGGGGTGAAATAAGGTTAAGGTTTTGTTTGACTAATTGCGTTTGTGATGTTAAGTTTGAATCTTCAAACGTATTGTATTAATTTTACAATGTTGTGTATTTTTGAGTTAAATAAATTGTGTTATAAATAAGTTACTTTTATTGAACAAAATTTTTAAGTGTATTTTAATTTTTAAACGCTTTAAACGCATTAAACGTTGTGTAATTAAACGTATCCTAAAAAGTTATCCTATTCAAGATTTAACATTGTCAATTTATAACACCTCAATTTCATATCTTATAGCATAAATTTGATTAATTTGTATAAGATTTAATTTTACTATTGACAATACTAACAATCATGACTTTTTAGTCACTTTGTTAATTGTGATGGGAAAGATAACAAAAAAAATAAATTCTTTAGCTATATTCTAAACTTGATTTGACCTTTTCATTACAAAAATTATACTGGTAAATCGTTTTTGTATTATCAACACACCTTTCGAAACACAATTTGTTACTAATAAAAAGAAAATTGATATTTCTACAACAGAAAATAAAATTTTCACATAAAAATTGTCACTATAGATCTTATAGCGACGGTTTTTCACATCGCTATACGTCTATAGCGACACTTTTCATGTGAAAATATTAAAAAGTGTTGTGAAAATATCAATTTCCTAATTGCTCATATTTTCAAAAACATGAATAATTTTCAAGTAATACGAAAGATTTATTCCTTAACAATTTATTGAATCCTGCTATGTATTGCATTAAATTTACGCCGAATTATAATTACGAAACTTGAATTGGTAGGAATTATAGGAAGATCCGACTTATTACACATTTCTCCACCACTAATACTTATCCACGTAACTAACAATAAAATAGACAACGTAAACATTCGCAATATATATCATTTTCCCAATTTATTTATGGTAATGTGGTTGACTGTCAATTTTTTTTGTAATAACATAATGGGAATATAGGTTGATAAAAATATAAGAGTTCAATAAAACTATTTTTTTTAGTTACCCAAATTCGGAATTAGCAGAGATAGAATTGGTGTAACACCATCTTAGGGAGTGTTTGATAAAAACTGAATGAATTTGAATCTGAATCTGAATGAATTGAATTTGAATCTGAATCTGAATGAGCTGAATCTGAATAAAAAAAACTGTTTGATAATTAATATGTCTGAAACATCTGAATAACAGTCTTTTACTATTTTACCCCTCTTAAAATAGTAAGGGAGGGATGGAATTGGAGAGAATGTCTATTTGCGTAAAAAAACCTTATTCAGCCCATTCAGGCCAAATTTTTTAAAGGAATCGCTCAGTCCTATTCAGACCAATTCAGATTTTCAAACTCGTAAACAAACACTCTTACTAGCTGATTCGCTCAGTTTTTTATCCATTCAGACCCATTAAGCTGCTATCAAACAGCCCCTTAGTTGTTATTTTCTTAATTTGTATGCAATTGTAATGTCTGAGAATGATTAGTCCTTCCCAACAACCACATTACTCATATTTTATGTACATTTTTATTATAATTTTTATTGGTAAGAATATGCCATCCCAATAATTGTGTTAACTAATTGAATAATTGTGGATTGCAAATAGCAATATGTGTCATCGACCTATCAGACCTTATTGAGAAAAAAATTATATTGTATGTAGACTTTGCTTGTGAGTTTTTAAATAAAAAGAATATTAAGGTTCTTGAATGAATTCAAACAATTGACTTCGATAATGTTAGGAAACTAATATTTTCACATAAAAAATATCGCTATAGACGTATAACGACTGTAAAAACGTCGCTATTCATGTAGAAATATCAAAAAGTCATGTGAAAATATCATTTCCTAATCTTATTGCTCAAGAGAAATGACTCCAAGGAAAATATTGTATAAGATTATAGAGAATGACCCATCTCGGACTCCACCAGAAATATGTTCGATTACACTTATACCTTCGAAATAAGTGTAATCGAACTATGTTCAAAATAGGCTCTCTATTTTTTTTAAATACAAACAAGATTATAAAGTGCATTTTCAGACCTCTAAATACCCATGAACAAGCACAAACTCTTGGCTAAAGAAAGTACACAATGAAATCCTAATTAAGGAAATGGTGGGGGCAAACTGCATTTTAGGTAAATAAAACATCATAAGCTGAAAGATTGCCCACATAATAATGTCCCTTCTTGGGTGGTTTTAATATTTGCACAAGTGATAGTGTTTGTTCCATAAAATACTCTCTTACATGAGGGTAGACCCTACTTACTATTCGAAACTCGTGGAACTATCAAATTTACTTGGGAAAATATCGAATTCGAATTCCCTAGATTTATCATCTGATTGCAAGTATTCACAGTTGTGTGCTGAGTGCTTTACACAAAAGTTAAAGCTCATATAAATGCAGATAATAAGATGAAATATGAGTCTTTGAGTGAGATGAGAGGTAAAGAAGACATGTCAGTCTGTCACCATCTATCTGTCTGTTACTATATATATATAATGACTAAAGTCGTATAATGAATAAAGAAATGTCATTACTTTAATCAACATCCTTAAACATCAATTAAGCCATCCACTAGTGAGCTTGTCAGAAATTTAACAAAACCATGTGAATGTACATTTCCAGCCTCACAATTTCAAACAACTAGAGCTCTGTTTCATTGCATTTCCAATCAAAAACACAATAATATCACAATTTATGCCACATTTGTTTCAAGAAAAATGGAGCAAAATCAATGAATTCACTAGCAATGTTAAGATCACAACTAGAACAATAAAGGGCCTCACTCGTCACAACTGCTATAAAGAAGAAATGGGGGCGGGGGTGGGGGTGGGGGCGGGGGTGGGGGGGGTGTTTAACATCATATTAACTTTGGTCAATCGACACGCAGGCCGGAAGGTGATCTCTTTTTGCGTGTCAGCACTGTATTAGTCAATTGACCAACTTACCATGAAGTTAATTTCATGATAACCGGATCCAAGAAATGTTCTTGGTTTCATTTTCCTGCCATGTCCAAATTATCTACACAGACCCATCAGATAAAAAGGGAAGAGGGTAGTGATAAAAAAGAGCAGTGTGCCACAGTTGTCCATTACCTAGCATGTGCAGCATGATCAAAGGGGCAGTTATGTCCTTTTCTTCCCTTAATATAGAATGAAACCCCATTATAAAAAAAGGTAGTTGAGCTCTTCCACACATTAGTATATACACATATATATTATTAAGCTTATAGTAGGTTAAACTACTTAATTATAATAAAAAGGCCTGTCTGCCGAGCTATAATAAGAGTATTAATTTGTTATAATAGAGCTGACGTATTAGGCATTCCTTAATGATTATATATTAATAGAAAGCCAAACATCTCCCTTTCCATCTCTCAAACAACATGGCCTTACTAGTTTAATACCTATTATTGTTGTGTTTTAAAAATAACCATAATAAAATAATGAATGAAGAGCCTCCAAGAAGGGGAAAAAGAAGAGATTAAACTAATTATGTGAGGGTCCAATAGTACAAGTCCCATGTGATTTGATTAGGGGAGTCATTAAAAAACTCAACAAATTAAGCCAGAAGAAACATCAAATTCAATGAATAATTATACAAGTGTTAGCATCCATAAATAACTAGATAGATTATGAAATTTATAACTATATGATTAAAATATTAACCGAACAATAGTCTAATGCACCAACCCTAACTAATAATTAGCAAAAAAATATTACAAGCAACAATGAAGTTCCTACGGATGCATGTACTATATGGAATTTAGGCCAACATCCGATCATTGAGGCCTGCAATGTGCGAAAAATACGGACACCGTCATCCAAATATTATCGTGGAACAAGAAGGGATCAAATGGGGTTTCATTAATCTAGAGTGCAGATTTCAATGAACGAATGGAGCGTTTGGCTGTAGTTATGTGCATAATTTTGATCAAAACAACAATGGCACAATCCATAAATAAGGCACATAAAAACTAAAGCATTGTGCATAAACAGCTACTATTTGAAACTGTAGCATCTCATCAAGAAGAGACTAGAGAGATTCCAGTTATATATCACAACTTGATTATAGGTTAACTTTGAGAGGAATGCTAACTTGGTACTAAAGAGAAACTCAAAAACTAATAAGATTAAAGAACTAGATCTAGCTAACAAATTGAGGCCTAACTGAACTATCATTGAGCAGAGGTATGCAGAGCTTTGACTGTATGTCGGGTGGGCAAGAGTGAGTCCTACAAATCAAAGATGCTTCAAGTGGAATTTAATCACGGTACACTCAGAAAAGACCAATTAAGATCCCAAAAATATTCAACATAAACCAGAGGCGGGAAGAGCATTGTAAATAATAACTGAATCCAAATCCAACTCGAGAAATTTGACAAACGATACTTGCATAGTCACATAACAATTTAACAGAGTGTTTATGAGCATTCAAATTGGCTATGTATTAGATAAATAACGTCATAACATCCGGTTATGATAGCTCAATTGTAATCATACAAGAGAAGACATCAATTTGAAGGGTTAAATTCTTCTCTTTTCTTTTTTCCATTTCTAGTTTTACTGTGTTGTCAAGAGTACAACAAACAGACTGCAACATAACTAGAAGCATCTGATGCTATGACAGCATCACAACAGTAATACCCATATTAAACATTTAGACATTAAAAGAAGCAACTATACTAGAACATCCGGTTACTAAAACGTCTGGTTCTTTTTCAACTTGAAAACAATCTGCCTAAGCCACAAAGACAATTAGCAGAAGGGAAATCACAGGAAGGTAAATTTCAAGAAAATCATAGACTAAAGCAGAGAGTTATAACATATAAGGCACCTTCAACGAGGATGAATTGGCAAATCCAATATCAAGCTGCTGCTGCTGCTCAGCATCTCCAAGCCCAAGCCGAAGCCGAGATAAGCTCCCTCCGTTGCCAGCAGAGAACAAGAGAAGACTGTCTCTTTTCAACATGGAAACCTCGGATGGGCGTCCTCTTCACCACACATTCAGCTTGGGACTCGGTGAAGTTGCTGAAAGTTAATGGGGAGAACCCAGATGACAAAAACAAGGTCCTCCAGTGCTGCGTTTTTCCTGGGGAACGATAACGACCCATTATGATTTTCTCAATACTTGGTTTGAGCAAGAGGCTCTCAATCTTCTGTAGTGCATCATGGTTCACATTTGAAGCGTCTAAAGACTCGAGTAAGTTTGAATACGACTGCAGAGCATGGATGACATGATTAGGAAATGGGAGGTCGGTTCTATCACAACCTCTATCCACAGAGACTACAATTTTTGGAGAGAGCTGCTTTATGAAACGAAGAACCAAAGGCAGAGACACTTGGGAGCTGAAAAAGGAACCAATGGGGAGATTCACCGCAATTGCTTCACTCTCCAAGACATGAAGAGGCAATGACCATGAAGTAGAATTCAAAGCATCAAGGCTCACAATTTCAAACTCAAATGCCATATTGATTTCACTAGCAAAATGATTCAAATTCTCATGGGTGAGGCCGAGCTCAAGCTGGTTGTGCGTGGAAGGAGAAGCAAATGCAGTGATTTTAAGTGAAGGAGCACCCCCACTTTTTAAGGCAAGCTCCTGCATAAGGGAAGCCCATTGCCCACCATACCCAATATCAAAATCAATAATATGAATCCTATCAAAGCCATCCAAGACTTCAAGGAGGGCTTGGTTGCAAGTAAAATTGGCAAATTGCAAGAAAGGCGAAATTTCAGAGAAAGATTTATAAGCACCAATCTTGTAAATAAGACTACATGGCGAAGTACCGGCCGTCGAGGGATTGAAGTTATTTGTTTGGAGGAGTAATTGTAGTGCCTCCTTACAGTAATAAGCAGCCCTTTGAAAAGGCTTACCAATTGGAGAGAGCTGGTGATTGAGCCGCGCCAATATCCCTTGCGCGAGTACCGGATTCCCTGACTGGACCAATTCAGCCACCTTGTAAAGCTGATCAATTATAGCCTGCTGCTGTTGCTGTTGCTGCTGTTGGTGCCCCAATTCATCCCCAACCATTTTCGGCCTAGCTACCATCGCTGGCCTCTGTTGCGGAAAATGTGGAATCCCTTGAAATAGCTCTTGCCCAGAATCAAGAAACGGCCCTTTTGGGATCGGAGAGCTGGGCTCAAGATTCCCAGAGTTATGCCGCTTGGATTGGTGTGGCATGAGCAGCTGCTCTTGTTGGTTATTATATGAAACTGGCAAGAAAAAAGCAGGGTTTTGGGTATGCTGCACTTGGTGTTCGTTGATCAACATTTGCGGATTAAAAATCTGCGGTTTCATTTCTGAATTCTCAAATGGTGCTTGTTGAGGTTGATTCAGAGAAATGGGTCCAACTCCAAGGTTGTTAGCTAATGGTGAAAACATGGGGTTTTGAGGGTTAGGGAACTTGTAATTAGAAAGATTTGGAGGTGGGTTTGCAGCTAATTTGTGGTGAAAACCTGAATTGATGAGAGAATTAGGATGATTCATTGCAGGCATCAAATTTCCAGCACTCGAACCAACTGGGTCTAACCCAAGAGCTTGTTGATCCACAACACCAAACGCACCATTAAAATCGAAATCCGCCGCCGAACCACCACCAATTTGCAACACTTTGTTCAGCCCCAAAGAGGGATCCTCCACATCTCCCATGATCCAACGGAGTATAGATTGTTCTTGGCTTGGTGAGGCCGCAACCGAATCCGATAAAACACCCTCCCAGTCTTCCATCCCCAGCCCGCATTTCTCCGCCGCCCCCGTGTCGGCGTTGCCGTGGCCGCCGCCGATCTCTAAACTTGGAGGCACCTGCTGGAGGTCTGAAATCACACAGCCCGATTCACCAGCTACATTAATGGAGCTGCTAGCTTCATGCTGACCTGCTACCGGCGGCCATTTCGAAGAGGGGTTACCTGAAACCGCCGCCACTTCGGTGTCGGTAGAACCACAACCACCACCTCCGCCGCCGCCTCTGCTGCCGCCGCCTAGAGATGAAGACAGGGTTGAAGTGGAAGTAGGAGGGTTTGGACTAGTGATATTATCCAGAACAGAGGTGGGTTCAAGAACTCTACCCTCACAATCCCACTTTTGAAAATAAGGATCTGAAGAAGATAATAGTAAAGTATAATCTGCAGCAACAAGCTCTAAAACCCCCTTCCCCTCAAAATCAAAGGGTAAGGGCATCCCCTTCATCTAAACAAAACCCACAATCTCTCTCCAGATTTCAAGAATCCCAAAACAACCACCCAAATGTTCTTCAAAAAATCTCTAAACCAAGCAAACGAAATGCTCAAAGAAAACCCACAAGAGCAAATCTTTTTTCAAGAAAAAGAAAAATCAGAAAAGATAGTAAAGGTCTGAGCTTTTTCCTCCAATCAAAGTTTCTGCCTTGCTAAATGCATGACCCATTTCTCCATACTTGACAGAAAACTAATTAAACTCTCCTCTCATAAATAATATAGATATATAATATATATATACATAGACATAGATATAGCAATATGTACTATATATGTCACACCCTCATGTTTATTGCTTCTTGTTCTGTGAGGGGGTTAATAGCTGGGTTTTTCTGGCTGATCTTCTCTTATCTTTCTCTTGTAAATACTCTGTCCTCCTGTTTTCTGCCATGGATGCGTGCAACATAAAAAAGTAGTAAAGTGCCCTTCTTCCCTCTCTATCTCTCGATCTTTAATTTTTATTTTTTTCTATTTTTTCTATTTTTTGATTATTTTATTTCGCTTGTTCTAATTAATTTTTCAACAATGATACTGTCATATAAAAATTTTTACATAATTTTCACGTACATATACATATTATGAATTCCGCTTAACATGCGGGATCCTCAATATATATGAGAATGTATGCAAGAATTATGTAATAAAATTTATGTGATAGTAGTATTATTTTTAATTTTCGTGGCTTGTCTGTAGAGTACAGACGTAGTTATCTTTCCTGCTGGGTGTTTTATTACTGTCCATCTTCATTAGACGCGCGTATTCACGCGTGCCGTTTGGCTAGTTCAAATAAAAGGTACTAATTAGTGTTTTATTTTTTGCATGAGAAAATCCATGGCGACTTGATTGGTTGGTATAAATCACTTCTATTAGTATAAAAATCAAAAGTTTGAATCTTATTGACGATATTTTATGAAGATAGGTTAGGTCTAGAAGGTAGATTAGGACATTCAACAAAACTAAAAATTGCTTGAGAAATGATTCTTTGGCAATTAATTGTACATTGTGACTCACTTATAATATTTATACAATAAAATATAAATTATAGTGGGCCATGCCTTATTAAATATGAATAATGCTAGATATATTTTATAATTTGCTGATGTGTTATACTCTATCTCAGTTTTTACGTGGGACCAAAAACTACATTGAAATAATTTATTCATCAATATGCTGAGGTGAAGTATGACACATCATCAAATTATAAAATAGTTGTAGAATAAATTATGTCTTTAGCACTACTCATTAAATATAGTATCCGATTAGTATGAAATTAATTTCATGGTAAGTTCACTTTATGCCAAATACAGTGCTGACACACAAACGAGATGATGATTTTTCTGTACTGTATTGATCATGAAATGAACTTTACACAAAGTTCAGTTCATGTTAACCACTCTCATAGTAAATCCTATCTATGACATATCTCTGCACAAGATGTGAACTAATATTTATTTATTCAGGTAATTAATAACAAAAATTTAACACAAACATTTACAATATAGCACACGACTCTTACTAATCGGCATTTTTCAACGTGAAAATTTTGAAATAATTATTGTTTATAATTAAATGAGTAAAAATTACGTGAAGATAAATATATTTTAGTACGAAATTGACAAAAAACTTGAATTTTCTAAAGTAAAGCGGGGATATAATTACTACTAGTTGGTTAGAAAACATAACACGCGCCAAACAAGCGCTTTCGATTTGAATGGCTTTTCTATTAACAGTATACTACAGTACTACTACTTTCTTGCAGAAAACAGCAATACCTGCAATTCAGACTTCAGAGGAAAAGGTGGTATCATTCCAATATTACCCTCAAGTCTTTTTCATTTTCCTCCTAGTTTTTGCTCGAGTAACTTCCAACGGTAGGGGCAACAGAGTCATTTGAGGATGCCCATGTTTCAAAACTGAATCTCGCGACACGAGATAATAAGAGGGGAGGGGACTGGGGAGCCTTTGTACTTGTAGGATGGGGGGTTTGAAAATATCGAGATGAAATTGACGGATGGGATAGTTTGGGTGAGAGCTGAGATGTGCGGCTGTGATTGAATGTTGGTTATTTTTTAAAATTAAAAAAGGAAAGGGAAAAAAATGGTTAGAGATCTTTGAGTTTTTTTTGGGTGTGGACCAATGGTAAAAAAAAAAAACTATTAATAATCAACTGTCTTTTTCTGGACTGAGGGGAGAGAAGTAAAGTAAAAAAGGTCAAAAGTAAAAAACCATGAAAAAGCAGTAGAGTACGTAACTGTAACTCTGTAAGTAAGGGACTTTTTGTCTTTAAAGTAAGGGCTTATTTGTTATTTTTTGTCTTCATCAAAGGGTAAATTTGTCAGAAAAAACAATTATACAAGGCATTGGAATTTGGTGATGTGCATGTAGAAGATATTTTCTTTGTTTCTTTTCTATTACCATGCAAAGTGGAAGATTTTGTTGTAAAGTTTGGAGGTGTACATTTTTCACGTGATTTTTTTGGAAGAATGTAAATTTCCACATTATTATTATTATTATTATTATTATTATAAATATTATAGAATATAGTTTTTTCTTTTTTTAAAAAAGAAATTGTTAGTTTGACAAGTAAATTGTTATCTATAAAGGGAGGTTTTTTTTTGGTTGAGTATTAAATTTGCATGGATTAAACAAAAACTATTATAATATGTATTTTGGTTCAATTTTGTTTTTAGATTTTGAATTTATTATTGATTCAAATATGATAAAATTTGTTCAATATAATATAGTCAACAAAAAGCAGTGCTGCCTTTTTATAGAGTCTATGTTAGTAACTTTTTTTTGATCAAACAGTCTAATCGATTGAAATATATGAAACTGTAAACTACTACTAAAAACGACAAAAAGCTTTAAAATGTTAATTTTTTTCAAACATAATAACAGATAATTCAGAAAAATGGTCAATTATAGCGACAATCAATGGGCACCAGATATATTCCTGAAAAACAGTCATATTTTAAAAGTATAACAGAATATGTAAATCTGAGCAATTCTTCAATATGAGCAAAAGAATAACCATTTATTAGGGCTTTTTTAACCGTTTGTTACATTAACGTTTAACTTTGTTCTTGATTTTACATTTTTAGAAAAATGGATAATTAGATTTATTCCATTAAGATAATTTTTCTCATTTTTCCATTTATTTTTATTTTCTTTTCATACTTTTCCTTATAGTTATTCAAGTTTCAAACATACTAGGAGCATTATTCTTTTCTTATTCCCATGCACACCTTGTTCATTTTAATATATATATATATATATATATATATATATATAAATCTCTTTTTCACCCCTTAATAGTAAATGGGGTTCACTCTCATGTCAGAGACTCTTGTAAAATTAATATTTTTACTTATAAAAATATCAATTTCAAAAAAAAAAAATACTTCCACCAAAATAAATAAAAAGAAAATTCATGGTAAAAATCTGGCCTTTTATTTATATACCTGGCATACTGCCATATTATATGTACAGCTGAATTTTTTAACCATGCCATATGTGACAGGAAGGTTACACCAGTTGTTACATACAAATAAGCCTGATGTACCATAACTAGTAGTAATAATTTACAATTTAACCCCATAACTTTCAAAATGTAGTACTACAAATCCTAAATATCGCATTCGTCTCAATTCAGCCCACCTGTGTAGGCTCACCATTGAGTTATTAGAAAAAGAATTATATGGAAAACAAATTTAAGTAATTAAGGGATTCAGCTCCAAATTTCCAAACCAATTGATCAGTTTAACTGATAAGGGAACCTGGCGCCGCCAAAATTTGGGAATGGGAACTTGAAACTACCACCGCTTGGGCTTGGACCTGGGCTGGCGCTCTCTCCATCGCTATCATCATGCGGCGTTGGGCCCTGTGCACTGCCCTGGCTTTGGAATGGGAACCTCATGCCATTGCTGCTTGGGATTAGACTTGGGCTTGGGCTTGCGCTTGGGCTATTTTCACCGTCATTGTCCGGGGTTGGGCCTTTTGCACCGCCGAAGAATGGGATTGAGAACTTCATGTTTGTATTCGGGGTCGATTTAATTGTGCTCTTTTTCGGGTCATGGTCCGGGTTAGCAATATATACAGCAAAAACTTGATAAATATTCAGAGAATTTTTGATTAATTTGGTACAATCAATATTCTTGGTAGATATTTGCACGGCCTTGTTGGTAAATTTGACGCAACTAGCGTCGCATTTTGCGACGGAGGCGGCGGCGGAGGTCAAATATTCGGGAATATTGGACTGGTCAACTTTTTGGGTCAAGGCCGTGGTTGTCTTGTCAAGCAGACCGAGTACATTCTTATACTCTTTCGCGCAGATCACAAGGCTTTTTCGCACGTCTGGATCCGCCATGATCCGAGCCTTGACGGTGAGCGTCATGTTGATGAAATCAAACGTGGCGATCGAGGTTTTCAAGGCGGCTTGGACGGCGACAATGGTTAGGTCACAAGGGTCTAAATAAGGGTTGCTAGCCACCACATTTAGGACATTGTAACAAAGGGGTGGCGAAGAGGATGCACTGCATGCCGTTGTAATAAGAGCCTTGGTGGTTGCATCATGGAATAATGCACCTGTTTGGTGGGTGAGTTGGGGTTGAGTTAGGGCAAGGAAAAAAATCAAAGAAAAGAGTGGAAATAATCTCGACGACATGATGATGATGAAATTAAAAATCAATCTTGTTAATTATGAGCTAGTTAATTAATTATGATTTTAATTGCATGTTGTGTTCCCTTGTACCCTTCTTATACAATCTTAATTGGATTAGTTTAGTTAATTAGTTGGGTGGTCTTAATTAAATTGCTTAATTAATTTTGAGCGATGTAGGATGATTGTGGTTTTAAAACCTATAGAAATTCAATGGTTCATCATGCTATTAATTAGTTCTGTTAAAATTAGAAACTATTGAAAGGACTACAAAAAAGAAGAGCTGATATATACCATCCATTATATATATATATATATATATATAGACATGCATGTTAAGCTAAGCCAAGCAATGCGAGAAAAAAATAAATTAAAATGCTAGTTGAATATATACCTAGCTAGAACATGATTTTCTGCAATATATATATATATATATATATATAGATGGATTTTATCACAATAATTATTTTACTTTGTCTTTGCATTGATTTAATAGTTTTTTTTTACCATTGGTCCACACCCCCAAAAAAACTCAATGATCTCTAACCATGCATTTTTTTCCTTTTTTTAATTTTTAGTTTTAAAAAATAACCAACATTCAATCACAGCCACACATCTCAGCTCTCACCCAAACTATATATCCCATCCGTCACAATTTCATTCCGATATTTTCAAACCCCTATTCTACAAAGGGGAGTGGTTAGTATGAAATTAATTTTGATCAATTGACCAATACAGTGTCGACACGCAGATCGAAAGATGATATTATCAGCACTGTATTGATCAATTGATTAACATACCATGAAACTAATTAACTTCATGCAGGTAACCAAATCCTTTTTACCATGTGAAAATAAAAGCATGCATGCATGCAGATTCGGAATTTCAGTTTGACGACACAATTCCAAAGAGACAAATGTTGTATATATGGGCTGTAATGTTCCTCCTAGCTAGCTAGCTACTTAATTTATTTTCAAGCTAATAATAGTAAATACCTCTAAATTTACTACATATATATAAGTACTATATATAATTCCAGCTTCGCAATGTCCATATTATATATTATATTTCCAGATAGGCTTGTATATTTACCTTTTGTTCATATTAGCTAAGCTAGCTGAACATGCATGATATATATATATATATGTGTATATATATATATATATGCATATATTAATAATTATTGTATATTTTGGTCCGGATTAATATTGAAGTATTGGATTTGTATCTCATGATTTAATTAATAATAATAATAATAAATATCGATAAAATAAAATACAACAAAAAACTATATATGATAAAAAAAATAGTTACAAAATAGCTGTATGATCGATGCCGAGGCTGTGCAATCTTGATGAGATGACCTTGGTGACCAGATTAATTAATTAATTAGTGGACACGTCGAGTGTAATTTAGTACTTTATTCAGTTAATCTACTTTTAGATCTCAATAAAAATAATTAATATCAAATATTAATTAAAGATGATCGAGTTTATTAATTTGATGAATACTCTATATATATATAGTATATATTTAAATCAGAAGACAGAAATCTAATCAATCCTGATACATTGTGAAGAAATTCATTAACCAAATCTATCTCTAAACAAATTAAATACAAATTAATCATGGACAAAGTCATGAGTTAATAAATTGTAATATTAAAGTATAATACACACACACACACACACACACACACATATATATATATATATATATATATATATTTATCTCCACTGTTCTTTAGGGGTGAGCATGGTGCAGTTTAAAACTTAAATCGCACACGAAACCGTTTAGATGCGATTTGACAAATTCACAACCACACATGAAACCGTTTATGATTGGTGCGGTGCGGTTTTGAACCGTACGGTTTGGTTTCATTTGATGCGGTTTCGGTTTCAAAACCAACTGAAATAACAAAACAGTAAAATAGTTAGCAAAATCATTCACGCAAACATATTACGCAGTGAACACAATTATGAAGCTAATTTAGCAAAATAGTTCGAGGCATCAATAATTATATAGTTGATTAATACTATGTTAGCACATTTGATTTAGGAAATATCAAGCTACTTTTTGATTTACAAACATAATTGATACTGTTAATTCTTCATTCAACCCTGCAATATCTATCTTCTAAAATAAAATGAGGAGAATATGTTATATTAGAGAAATTATATATACTCGTAGCAAATTTGAGAAAACAAGATAATTATTTGGTGCAATTTCGGTTTTATGCGTGCGCTTTTGGCTAGTAACCAAATCGAAATCGCAAATTTGGTTTTTCAACCCACTTAAAACGTCACATACGCCAGAACCGTTGGTGCGATTTTAATTGGTGTGATTTATGCGATTTTTAGTGCGATTTCGACTCTTGTTTGCTCAGCCTACTGTTCTTGACCGCATCTAAATTAGACTAATTAATCATTATTATGGGGTTGACTATGGCGGCATGCTGATATATATAATTAATAATGCCTTTGGATATATATATATATATCAATGAATATATAGTATACATATATATACAGGCCATCAATCATCAAAATTATATATATCCATGCATGTTTCTTTTGAAAAAATTATAAATTGTTAATCATGATTAATGTTTAGAATTAATTTAGCTTTAATCCTACATACATGATATATTAAGCAACTGACCGGCATAAATAAAATATTTTTGTTTTTCGTTATTTAGTTTATGTGCTTCACCATATTAAAGAGTTGTTCCAGACTTCGATCGAGAGGCTTCAATACTTTAGTTTTATATAGTTAAATTAAAGATAATTATATATTTATTAAATTCTCTTGAATAGCACGACTTAAAATTGTGAAAAAAAAATATTTAATGAATAGAATTGAGTATAAGTGTCAATTATGAGAATAAAATGTTCATAATTATACTATCTTAAAACTGGTTGACAACTTAAATTTGGCATTAATTAACTAGCTATCTATATAATGTTCGAACTTGTTAAGGATCGATCATATATTCACTACATACATGCAACTTGCAGATTTGAACTTATGCAACCTTGTTGTTCAAATTTGTGAACAATATATTTATAAAATATACATATATATATATATAGTAAAACCCCTATTTAGGAATATTTTATATAAGAATAACCTCTACAATATTATAAAAAAAATTGGTCCCAATTTGGGCCAGTTATAAATAGGAATAATAACCTCTAAATTCTAATATGTTATATATTTTTTAAGTCCCGTATTAAAAAAATATACCTCTATATAGTAATAATTTCATATATGTATATATATATATATATATATATATATATATATATATATATATGAGAGAGAGAGACAATATTAATTTTAAAAGACTACATTTTCTATAAAAGACTACATTTCCTATAAAAAACTATATTTTTCTATAAAAAACTACATTTCCTATAAATGACTACATTTTTCTATAAAAAACTACATTTCCTATAAAAGACTACATTTTCCTAGTTTGAAAATCTAAATCATTTATATGGTAACAACTCTAAAGAGTAAATCGTTGTGCCAAACAACTTTGCATAAATATTTTTTGAATAATAATTATTAGGGAGTTCTTATTGATATTTTTGTTAAAGTGAATATTTTTGGGTGTTCGGAAAATATTTTGCACCAATACCTCTATTTAGTAACAACCTCTCAATTAGAATACAAATAGTTTGGTCCCAAGTCTATTCCTAAATAGATGTTTTACTGTATATATATATAAATATATATAAGTGTAATTTAATACTCAGTTTCCTTAATCTTTAGATCTCCATAATAATAATAATGAAGAATATTAACTGATGCTAAAGTTGATTTGATGAATTCAATATTAGAGTTAGTTCTACATTAAAAGACAAGAAATCTAATCAATCCTGATACATTGTGAAGAACCAAATCTATCTCTTTACAAACTAACTAACTAACTAACTAACTAACTAACTAACTAACTAACTATATATATATATATATATATATATATATATAGCCAACCCTCAAATGAAACATAGCTTAGAGATGGCCAAGAACATGCAGTGAATTATAACTTGTGAGTTACTTATAATTAACTTATATCATGTGTGTTAATGTTTATAAGTGATGAACTGACTTTGTCCATGATTAATGTATTAGTCCTCCTATTGATATATATATATATATATATATATGTGTGTGTGTGGCATGCTGATATGGCTTTAATTTGGTTCATTGCATCATACACCTATAATACACACACATACAATATCATCAAAAGATATCAACATCTAATAGTATATATCTGTCAAAAACAAATTTATAACTTGTTTAGAATATAGGCAGACTCCTTTTCCTGCTTTTTCCTTTCCTAGGGTTTTAAT
Organism: Panax stipuleanatus; assembly: GCA_020205555.1. Classification (NCBI taxonomy): domain Eukaryota; kingdom Viridiplantae; phylum Streptophyta; class Magnoliopsida; order Apiales; family Araliaceae; genus Panax; species Panax stipuleanatus. The sequence continues at coordinate 135,310,739 of CM035120.1, forward strand.
TAGTTTGTTCCAAAAAATATATATACAGTTTCATTTTAAAACTATAAAGTGATATGATATCTCTAATTTGTCATCACTTTTCTAGTAGCAAACAACCATTTCCAATTCTTACCAACATTAAAAATATATTTGATAACATAAAATTAACGAGTACTCAGTCCTCGTAATAAAAATATTTCTAATTAATTATGAAACATATATGGAATACCATTAAACAACCGACCTTCAAATTAAGATTGTTCTTCAATAAATTAAACTTGAATCCATAGTATTAATTCTCATGCTAATTGCTTTTATTATAAATTAATACTAATCTACACCAAGTTGCATTTATATGTTTTTTTTTGTAGATCTAAATTAAAGCTGTCACCTTCCCATAAGAGATGGAAGATGGTTAGGAGTTCTGAGACAACATATACTAATAAGAAGAAGACAAATATTAGCTAGGCATTATATATGTGGGCAGGAAAGGGGGGACATGCTAAGTCTGGCATGAATAATTAATTTAGCAAAACCATGATTTGGACTTGTCAGAAATTAGAAGGGTTTAGGTTTATATCTTGCTCGCTCCCATGTGAACAATAACAACAAATCCTTCTCTTCTCTCTACTGACCGGAAAAGGGTGCACTCAGGGGCGGAGGGAGGGAGGGGGGGGGGGGTGTCCAGGGGGGTCCACGGCCCCCCGGCCGCTGAAAAAATTAGTATGTAGTATGCCTGCGCTGGTAAAAAAAAGGAAGGTGAAGAAGAAGAAGAAACAAAAATTAAGAAAAATATATATAACTTTATAATTAAGTAGTACACATAATATAAATACTGACATATTAATAAATTTTTATCCGTTTACAATTTTAAAATGGTCAAAGAAATGAATCTCTAATTTTAAAAGGAAGAAGTACTAATTTACCTAAATTTTTTGCATCTTTTTGACACTTTTGGAGGCAAGTTGTTTAACAAACTTTATTATATAATCTTTCTATTTTGCAAGAGAAAAAAAGAGTCTCATTTATAAATTTTGCAAACACTAACTACTATTCATTTTATATATGTATACTTTTTAAAATAATAAGGTGTTCATTCATTAATAATGACATTATATACATGAATATAACTAAGTGATAGGATTTATTTTTTTTGAAACGAAATGAGTATTTCTGTTATTTAAAAATAATAATTACTTCGTTTCACAAAAAGAACTTTATTTATAAAATTATCAATATTAAATATGTATTTTTGTTCTATATCTATCTCAAGTGAATAAGTTGTTAGATTAACATTAACCACATTATATTAAAATATGATGATAATTTATACTCATCACTACAAAAATAATTATTTTTATACTCTTTTTAAAAGGAGTAATGGACGTGTTTGACCTTTTTAATATTTTTTTATTTTTGAAACGAAGTAAATAACAGAGAATGTCTGTATATTGGGGGGTCTGGTAGAAACGGAGGAGGAGGAGAGGAGAGGAGAGAAGAGAGCCATCGCTGCTGCCGCCAGTCGCTGCTGCCGCCGAGCACCACTATCGATCGCCGCGCCGACACCCGCCCTGACGGACCTCCCGACTAAAATTCTCTGACTCCGCCACTGTATGCACTCAACTCTTTTCTTTACTTGCCTCCCTCTAGTTTTCCTATTTTATATCCAATCTCTCTCGATCACTCCCTCTCATATATTAAATTTAGAGATATATTTTTATTTTTAAATTATAAATTAACATAAAATTCGTACATATTATTTTTATTCTTAATTAATTTATTATGATCACTACAATTACAATGGACATGAACTCCTAATCTAGAAGTACCAATTAATTTGGATGTTTTTGTTGACTTTTGATGCATGATTAGATATATAATAATAAATAGTCAAACATACCCATAAGAAGTCATCCTACCTACACCCTTACCACTCCTCCCTAATTAAAGTTTATTTGGGAGGCTACATGCATAATAATGCATTGGATTGTGCTTTGAACATAGACAAAATGGATCACGGGATTAAACGGTTTGCTTATTTATTTTAATAATTAACATACATATAGTGTGTTGCTTCATAATAAAGTGGAGATATATGGGATGTTTATTTAGGATTTAATGCATTTAAATGATTTGTGATTTGAATCAATCAATTATTCAGTTCATTTGATTTGAATAAAAATAATTTTAATGATTGAATCGATAAGTTCAATTGGACTGACCGAATAAGCTGCTATTTTTGCGCTGAATCAATCCTAAGCCCCACTTAATGAATTTTTTACATATATTGCCCCTCTTTTACTTCTCGGTGATCTTTTTCATCACCGATATATATATATATATATATATATATATATATATATATATATATATATATATACCTACGGAATAAAGAATTTGGGATTCCACGTAATTATGGGGCACAAACCATTATTATATTTTTTTTGAGATCATTAAGATTCTAGTTTTTTTTCTTTTAATGAATGGTCTAATGATGAAATGTGCATATGATTAAATTAATATGTAGCCATTTAATTTAATTTTAATTTAAGTCATGCATGATTAAATGTTAATGTAATGAAAGAAATTAGGTCCAAAAGGGCTTCCCAGCAATATGGATTAAACAGTCTAAAAGGCTTTTATGTAGGATTTATATGTATCTAGTTGATAGCTATGCAAATGGGCCTTTACTATTTAGAAAGACATTATTTTAAATACTCCCTTTGTAATAAAAGAGTTTCATTTGTAATATTTATAAATTTCAAGGATATATACTTTTGTTCCATATTTATTTAGTTTTTAATTTGATATGATGGTATGAGATAGAATCATATTGACAAATTTAAAAACAATGTGTCATTTTTTACTATTGTCAAAGAATTCAACTCATTCTTGAAAAAAATAATGACAATTAATACGTTTTTTGGGAAATAAGGGGGGTAAATATATATAAAATCTTCAATCCCTTTTTTTATTACTGCTAAATATTTATTGGTATTGAGAGCAGAGGCGGAACTAGAGGGCCCCCAATTCTGAAATATGAAGCATGTTAATGTTAGTTAAACTTGATCTTTGGTATGAGATAGTATTAATTCATTTGCTTGCTTATGTCCTTCCATCTATAATAAATTAATAATATTACTATAAGATAAAATAATGTTAAATAAGTTTGATGATTAATAAATTAATATTGCACTTATTTGTCTTACTGACTTAATTATATATTTGTATCAATTTTTTGTAAATGAGAATAACTTAATTCATTTTTTTGCTTTGAGTGGCTCGTCTCCGTTGTCTCCAAAGATGATGACTAGAACCACAATATAAAGTTCTGAATATATAATATTATAATTTATCTATAAAAATAGCTAATTAGTTGACTAAAAACTTTAAAGTCTGATTAATAGTCTTATAGTTCGGGAGAACTTAATATATATATATATATATATATATATATATATATGTGTATGTATATGTATTTAAAGTTATTAGACTCACAATTCAAAGGTTGACAAGAGTTAAATAGGATGTTGTGACCCCCTCTAAAATATTCGGGTTCCGCCACCAATGATTGAGAGTGTATGCAATTGTATAGTATGTTTGCCTCTAACATTAGCCACACATTGCATATTTTATTTGGTTGAGATTTTCGTTTTGTTCATATTTGGTGTACTTTTAATCTCCTAATTTTAAAGGAAAACTGATATTTTCATATGTTAAAATAATATTTTCACATATTACATGAGTCTCTTTCACATTTCACATGAAGTGAGATCGCTCACTATTCATGTGAGGAAGGATCATGATCGACTCAAATAAATGGTCGTCATAAACTCTTTTTTCCTCCTCTTCCTATTGATCAAAAACATCTAGTAGCGCCATACTGATAAAAAGAGTTGAGCTACTAAGCCAAGCTACTGTTGGGGAACTAGAAGTGATTTGTCGCTTCACAATATCTCCTTCCTATATAGAATGACAAAAAGCCCCCCCCCCCCCCCCACGCCCCCACCCAGTGGCGGAGCCAAGGGGGTGCATGGGTGGGCGGCCGCCCCCCTGGCCGGAAAATTTTCATTGTATATTATACCTCCTTCCCCACACCATTTCCACTGCCGCTCCCCTCTCGCCGGTGTCCGCCCCTCCTTTGGTCCATCCTGGCTCCGCCACTGCCCCCACCCCCCACCCCACTCGCGTAGTCCAGTTTGAAAATCCTTTTCGTGATTTTCAAAAAATGACGAAGAACAATATTAGAAAAAAGTGTAGGATTGGTATAGGTCGCGCACGAGCTGTTTCTGCTCCTAACTCATCTGGGAAATGAATTGGCCTCTGTGTTGATGATTTACTAGGTGATTCACCCCATTTAATTAGTGTCAAAATGGGTCGAGAATCCGAAATGTCAGCACAGTACTGTTGGAATATTTTATTTTTTATGTGACCTTTATTATTTATGTAATTATTGGGCTTACATATTGTATTAATTTATTATTTTATTTATAAATTTGGTAATTAATTGTCTGGTCCATAAATATTATTACTAATATTAAGTTGGCATAATGAACTTTAGGGTTTCATAATCTTGATGGATGATTTTGACCCTTAGTTATCTAATAAATAAAATAGTTAGGGCAAGAACTTTACACACCTATACACCCATCATAAGATTGAGAGACAATTAAAGACCTTCATCCTTAAGCGCGGAAGTTTAATACATACAAGATAACTTCTCTCAATTCTTATAAATACCTAATTATTTAATTAATTTTATTCTATACAATAGCACATTCCGTTATAATTATTCAATAAATACAAGTCGTTCTACCTTTGGAGGCTCCATTTTGCTTCAAATCCACTCTGGTTTCGTTTCGAACCTCGCATTGACCATCACTTTGACTTAGGGGTCTTCCACCATTTCAACTAATTTTAATAATGAAGAAGCGAATTTCTATCTATATTTATCTTTACTTTAAATTTATTTTTGTATAACTTTTTTGTTTGGTAGTAAATAATACTATTTCCGTCCCATAATAAGTGATGTTTTAAGTAATTTTATTTGTCTGATGTTTTAGAAAATCTAGAAAAATTAATTATAATATTTCTAAAATTACCCCTTATTACTCCTACTTCAATACCCACCTGTTTTTAACTCTCTCTCCCGCCTTATTAACACAAAGGGTATTATAGACAAATGATACTATATTTAATGCTGTACAATCATTTCCTTAATAGTTGTGCCCAATTCTAAAATACTCCCTCTGTTCCTAAGAGATTGTCGTTTAAGGTTAATGCACACAGATTAAGGAATATAATTAATACCTATCAAAAATACTATACTACTCTTATTAATTGTCTCAACCAATTATTCCCTTCATAATATTTCTTATTCAATTCAATCAATTACTGCTTGAATTATAGTATTGAATTGAATAAGAATCATTGGGAAGGGAAGAAAGTTTTAAATTGGAAAAAACTTTAAATAATGGTAAAGTTAGAAAAGAATAACTAATGTGTATTGACAAACTCAAAACGATAATTTTTTTGAAACAAAAATTATTTTCTAAAATGATAATCTTTTAAAAACGGAGAGAGTATCATTTATTATGGGACGGAATAAGTAATACATAGTCTATCTTTCCATCTAATAAAATAAAATAAAATAAAAAAATAATCCAAAGTTATCGATTTTAAATAATAGGTGTCACCTCACACATTGTTGAAGAGACGTGTAGTTGCCTCCGCAATTTAACAATGTCATATCTTCCAATCCAAACCGACTCTCCCAAAGCAATCCCTTTTCAACTCATCGCCAAATTTCTCCCAAGTTTCTTCTCAACTCCCAGAGAGACAAAGAAATTTCTGTAATTCCCTTTTGGCACTATTTATTTAATTCATCATCCCTATGCGATTTCTCCTTTTTAGTATTAGGAATTCGGTGTTAATAAGTATTTAATAAAGTTTCTTTCTTTTAGATATAGATTCTATAGTTTTTGATTAATGTTCTTTTCTGAATTGGATTTTTGATCTTTATGATGTTTCTGTTTTTGGGTTATTTAGCTCAAGTCAACTGGATTTTTGGCTGTATTTGGGTTAATTAGCTCAAGTCAACTGTATAGTTGAGATATATGTTTAGTGTTGGCTGTTACTGTTTGAAACTGGGGTGATCTGTTTATAATTATAATTGAAATTTTGGTCATTTTTTAAAAATTGTATGTTTTTCTTTTTAATTCAATGAGATTCATATGTTGGTAATCCAAGATTTTAAATAATTAGGGGTTTGGGATAACTAGCGAAAATTATGTTCTTATTCCTTGTGTTTCTTTTATCTATTCTTGTATCTAATAAGCAGGGTTTGAAACGAAATGGCGAAAAGCTACTTCAAGCAAGAGCATGAATTTGGTAAGTGGTTTGAAACTTATAATTAACTTGTTATTGTATTAGGGTTCATTAATTTAATAAGTTCCCTTAACAAGGTGCGATTTTTTTTTCATTTGGGTAGTTGATTTTGTTAAGTTTTGATTTTTCAGAGAAGAGGCGTGCTGAGGCAGGAAGGATTAGGGATAAATATCCAGATAGAATTCCGGTGAGAATTAAGCATTTACATTTACATTTATAGTTTGGTCTATTTATTGTGTCTAATGCATGCACTGCTCTATTGACCTGTTTAATTTAATTCCTTGGCATTTATTTCTAATAGGTTTAAGTTGTATTCAATTCTAGGTATGAGTTGAATCTGTGAATTTAGGTACTAAGCATTAGCTACTCCTCAAACCACTGCCCACAAACATGTCCATAGCAAGTCTGAAATTCATTCTTCAAAAAAGGATGACATGGATAGCACTTACCTGCTGATCCACAAGAGCTTTATTTTCCCCATATTATTCCAAGATGATACTCTTACTTAGCATAGAGATTTAGTAAGGTATTCAACAACAGTTGGTACTACTTTCTGGATCAGTTTTTGTGACGCCCCCAAGAGACTTGGTGCATCACTATTCATATTTCATACTTTTCATATTTCATCCACATACATGATAATTAGCTAATAATATAAGCTAGGTTACATAAATACATGTATTAATTACATTATTTACACATACATGCTCAGGTCTTAATTACATTATCAGAACTATTACATTAGTTCCAAAACATTACATCATTAATTATTTATTAACTAATACATTATTATTTATTTATCATCCTTGCTTACTTTGCCCTTCCCTTTATCCTATAAACCGGACCCCTCAGGTTCTCTGTCTTAGCTGTAAACATAAAGTTTATGCAAGAGTAAGCAACTAATTTACTTACAAGTATAGCAGTTTAAAACAAACTAGAAATAACTGGAAACGAATCAATATTCAAAGATTTAGAAAGAATTGTTATTAACGACAAATCAAGGAAATCAATGGAAATTTCTTACAGGTTACTGAACTTCAAATTTTCGAAAATAAAGAATTATTAGTAACAACAAATGAAAATTTCTTTACAGGTTACTGAACTTCAAATTTCCGAAAAAAATTAAATTTGGAATCTCAAAGCTTTTTATGTGCACAAGGGAAAATTTTGACGATTATTGAGTGGTTGTAGGGACCGTGTGACGCCCCCAAATTCCAGGACCGCCACTTGGTCTCTCGAATTCGGTTCATCACGTGCTCATGGTAATACATCACAATAATAATAATTAAATATCATACGATCACAGCGGAAAATCTATTCTAGAATAATTTACAATGATTTATTATAATTATTCCCCCAAGTCTCGCAACCTACAGTACTTAATAGATTACATAATAATATCAGTTAACGACTTATTACATAATCTAACTTAAGCTTAAACATAATCAAATCCAGTCTTACTACATCATCTTCATACAATATTAATATATTTAAAACATAACAGACATAAGCTAGTTGGTAGCTTTGCCCTTGCCCTTATCAACGCCCGAAGGTTCACCATGCTCTGCCTTAACTGAAATGTTTTAGGGAAAGCAAGAATGAGCACAAATTGCCCAGCAAGTAATATACAATAAGGGTGAGTAATAAGATTCTCAATTCTCGAAAGGGTATAACAAGGTTTGATCGTTCAAGGATAACAAGAATATCAACAGTTCTCAATAACAGTCGCTAAGGACAGAATAATATCAATATGATTCAATAATACGTCAATTCAAGATTTTAAATAACTGAATACTGAGCAGTCACTAAGAACTATGAACTTCTACTAGAATTGACAGTAATAAACTGAAAATCCAATAAAAACAGGTACAACAGGTGATCAGCCTAAAGTACCATCGTTATGCATAACAATCAATCATACTCAAGTGTGCACGTCGGTTCTCCGACAGTTTTATATTCCCTTCAAAGAAGGTTGTTCTTCTCAGTCAAATACAAGATCCCGCACCAATCAATTAGTTTGGGTCATTTTTCAATAACATAAGTCTAGCCGAATCAAATGGCATAGACGCTTTCACAATATTCAAGAACAATACTAAGTTCAACATGAATAATAGCTTTAATGAAATAAGAGTTCAAGTATGCAAATTCAATTCAAACAATTAAGTAGGAAACTAGTTCGCAATATACAAAGATAGAATACTTGTATCCAAAGAGATAAGTTTTAGATACTCGCTTACGATATCCGTTGAATAAAGTAATGCAAGGGTTTAGGATACTTGCCTTATGCGTAGTTTACTCACGTAAAGCTAGTCAACACTTTTGAATCCCTATCGTAATGATAGTCATTAGTCATATAATTTAACTTCACATTATATCTTCGAATATACGATCAACACACAAGCTAAGTTTTACCCTAGCTACACAATTATTTAGTATCTAATTTCTATTCTTAACTTTCTCTTTTCTCAAGTTGATCATATTCATACATCGTTACTATCATGTGAGACTACCACAATTAGCAAACATATTCGCATATTATTAATATCACATAAGACTATAATCAATACTAAATATATTTCATTTTAGCAAGTTATGGCATTCTCATAAGTTAACCGTCAAAATCGGGTTCAAGTGACATCATATAATATCACGTAGCATGTATACATTTTTAAAGGATACTTTTATGTTTGTATACAATCTTTCCTCGTTCTAATCATTTATGATTTTGTTTTAATTCACGATCCCTAACGACTTAGGGTTATACAATGTCATGAATTCACATAAATTGTCATGCTTATCATTTAGACATATAAAGTAGTCATATATTTTATTGATACGCATGTTCATATGTTTCTTATGTCATGGATATGTGATTCTAGCACTATTACTAGTTCATGACTTAATCAAACTCATGCTTGATTAACTTGCATTACATCTAACAAGTACGTACATATATGATGCCTTCAAACTACATTCAATCATGTTGAAAATATCAGAATGTAGAGTCCTAATATAACATGTCAAAGTCCACATTTAAAGCTTATGTTGTCATTAGTAAAGCTTGCTAATAAGGCCTAACATGCTCATGCTATCTAGATTCATATGTTAACATATTTGACCCGCATTTCAAGGTCACATAACATGCTTGAAAAGTCAGAATGTATACATGGTCTTTACATGTCAATATCAACCTTCAAAACTTGTATTTTTGTTAGAAAGGTGCACTAGTTGGGTTCACATGTTCATATTATATCACGATACATATATACTTAAGTCAATATGCATTCCATGTGTTTCTAGGTCATACAAACGTGTCTCAAAAGTCAGAATACTATTATGGTATTTATATATCCAAGTTCCTCTTTTCATAACTTTAAGTTTTCTTTGAAATATTCAACTAAAACAACTAGCATAGATTGCTATAACCTAGTACCCTTATTCCATATGTTAATGTGAGTTATATGCATATCCTAACAGTACATCATGCTCAATACATCAGAAGATATAAAAGAAATCATCAACAAATTCTGCAGTGGCGCGCGGCCGCGCCCAAATTGTACTAGGGAGACGCGCGGCCGCGCGGCTCCTGTTCCAGTCCAGAGAGCAGCCTGCAACGGCACATATCAAATCCAACTCACGAAATTACTTCACAAAAACTTTTCTAAGCAGCCACATTATGGTTTAAACATGTTTATAAGTCTATATAACAACTAAGAACATGTTCTAATCCAATCTAGCATGAATTGTAATCAAAATCAAGAATTTGGGAACTTTGACAGTAAACAAAGTGATGAACCAAGAATGAAGGATTTATACCTCTTGAGCTCAAACTTGCACAAGACTTGTTCTCAAATTTAGATTATAACTCACAATACTCTCTCTATATCAACTTAGCACAAATTTTAGCAACATAGAAAATGAAGAGAGGCTTGGTATTTATAGGAGAATTCAATATCCATACAAAGCAATTGCCCCAAGGTTTGAATCAATGGGGGAAATGAAGAACTAGAGGATTGAGGGGAGTTGATGGAATAGTGTCCAACCACCCCCATCACCCACATCCTTCTTCATCATGAGCATCATTGGCTAGCTAGGAAGTTGACATGAGGGAGTAGCTTAGGCCTTTGGCCTTTCACGTGGGAGAAGAGATAGTGACTATCATTTAGGGACAAGGCAATATGAAACTCAGCATTTGCAACATGAAGTGTATCAACACTAAGGCCATATATACATATACACTTAGGCTATTATATATTTATTCATGCTATATTTTATAATTAACATTATAATGTAAGTCACATGCTTAATATTTCAAGGTAGTAGATGTGATATGGCAATGTAACATACATATCATCCATGTACATTTATTAATACCGGATATAATCACATCACATTATTTCCTTCATTAAATTCTACAATCAACAAGTGATTTCAATATATTCATGATATATCATTTTAATGTATACTTACATACACATTGTCACATAGGTATTAATCATGTAGCTCACATAGTTTAATTAATCTTAATACATGGTCCATATGTGTAATATGTTCACATTGCATTATATAGCATAGTTTATGTATACTTGTATGGTCACACCTAAGTGTTTCTCTACACTATATAATATAGTTGTATTATATATTATTGCATGCTTGTACATAACAATCAATATAATCTTATTATATTAATAACTTACTTATTTGTTTTATTATTCATAATGTCAAATAAATAAATTATTTATCTTATCAATTAATTAACAATAATATTAATAAATCCATTCCTCATCGATTATTAATAACACCTAATTAATAATCATATGATTCATTATCACATTAACAAGTATAAATCTCAGCACAATTATAAACAAGTGGTTTATCATTATTATATTTCTTGCAATAATAATAATAATCACGTATTATTAATCAATCACAGTTAATATTCCATAACCATCAACTAATATTTTACAATAGCAATTAACAATTAATATAGATTAATTGTTTACTTAATAATTCATTCGTTAATTAATATAATTATTAATATTTCCCATCACTGTGCCACACTAGGCTCTCAACGAGTTTATCGTAAACTCCACATTTTTCTCAATTGTCATAGATATTCAATTTAATATAATTGAATTTAATCATTCTCATAACACAAAATCATTTATATTCAAATAAATTCTCATTTCCATTAATATAATTATTTAATAATAATAGGAAATTCTCGGGTATTACATCCTCCCCCCCTTATAAAAATTCCGTCCCGGAATTGCTACAAGGTTACACAAACAAATGGGGATAATCCCTCATTATCCTATCTTCTAATTCCCACGTTGCCTCCTCGACATCGTGGTTACGCCAAAGTACTTTTACAGACGAAATAATTTTGTTTCTCAAAGTTTGCTCTTTCCTATCTAATATCTGGACAGGAATTTCTTCATACGCCAAGTTCTTCTCCACTTGAATGGGCTCGTAAGAAATCACATGTTTGTAGTCGGCCTTGTACGGTCGCAACACGGAAATGTGAAATACGTTGTGGATGTGCTCCAACTCGGGTGGCAACGCAACTTTGTATGCCACTTCGCCCACTCGCTTCAGTATTTCGAACGGTCCTATAAATCTTGGACTCAATTTTCCTTTCTTGCCGAAACGGATCTTTCCTTTCCATGGAGATACTTTCAAGAATACGAAACTGCCGACTTTGAAGTCTCGGTCCTGTCGATGCAAATCTGCGTATTTCTTCTGGCGATCCTGAGCTGCTACTAATCGGGCTCTTATCACTGTCACCATGTCTGCGGTTTGTTGTACTAACTCTGGTCCGAGTATTCGTCGTTCTCCGACTTCGTCCCAACATAACGGCGTTCTGCACTTTCTCCCGTAAAGAGCTTCGTACGGTGGCATGCCAATACTCGCATGGTAGCTATTATTATATGCGAATTCTACTAAGGGTAGGTGGTCGTCCCAATTTCCCTTAAAATCCATCACGCAAGTCCTAAGCATGTCTTCTAGCGTTTGTATTGTTCGCTCACTTTGTCCGTCTGTTTGAGGATGATAAGCTGTACTCAACCTCAACTGCGTTCTCATTCTTTCCAGCAAACTCTTCCAAAAATTGGACGTGAAGCGCGGATCTCGATCAGAGACAATTGACACCGGCACTCCATGTCGTGAAACAATTTCTTTTACATATAGGCTTGCTAATTGGTTCAAACTGTAGCGGATCTTGATTGGTAGAAAGTGTGCGGTCTTCGTTAGTCGATCCACGATAACCCAAATAGCATCATAACCTTTCTGTGTAACTGGAAGTCCTACCACGAAGTCCATGGTAATATGCTCCCATTTCCACTCTGGTATTTCTAATGGTTGTAGTAAACCACTTGGCCGCTGATGCTCTGCTTTAACGCGTTGGCAAGTCAAGCATTTACTGACGCACTCTGCGACTTCCCGTTTCAAATTAGGCCACCAAAAATGTTGCCTTAGATCTCGGTACATCTTTGTGCCTCCCGGATGAACGGAATACGTCGTATTGTGTGCCTCGTGCAAAATCTCTTCCCTCAACTCGGTTACCGCTGGTACCCACACTCTCCCTTCAAATCTCAAAATACCGTCTTTATCCATTCGAAATTTTTCTTCCTCACTTTCTGTGATCCTCTCTCGGATTTTCTCACACTCTTCATCCTTTTCCTGAGCTTCCTTTACTCTATTCAACAACGTCGGACAAGCTTCCATTACAATTAACTTCTCACCAGACTTTTCTGGTCCTTTCACTTCTATCTCCAATTTCTCCATCTCTCTTATCAACTCTTCCTGAGTCGTCAAATTAAACAACTTCTCCCTTCCTTTCCTGCTCAGAGCGTCGGCAACCACATTTGCCTTTCCCGGGTGATAAAGAATATCGCAGTCATAGTCTTTGATTAATTCTAACCACCTTCTCTGCCGCATGTTTAACTCCTTCTGTGTGAAGATATATTTCAGACTTTTGTGGTCCGTGTATATCTCACATTTTTCTCCGTATAGATAATGCCTCCATATCTTTAACGCAAAAACTACTGCCGCTAACTCTAAGTCGTGAGTAGGGTATCGTTTTTCGTAATCATTTAATTGTCGTGATGCATATGCAATGACCTTGCCGTGCTGCATAAGCACACAGCCAAGTCCCTTGTGCGATGCATCACTATACACCACAAAATTTCCCGCATCATCTGGTAATGATAACACAGGTGCTTCGCTCAGTCTCCTTTTCAGTTCTTGAAAACTTTCTTCGCATTTGTCGGTCCATACAAATTTCACCGTCTTTCTAGTCAAATTGGTCAACGGGGTTGCTATCTTAGAAAAATCTTGGATGAATCTTCGATAGTACCCAGCTAACCCTAGAAAACTTCTTACCTCCGTCGGTGTTCTCGGTTGTTCCCAATTACTTACTGCTTCAACCTTCGCAGGGTCTACAGAGATTCCATTCTTATCCACCACGTGGCCTAAGAATTGAACCTTCTCCATCCAAAATTCGCACTTAGAAAATTTTGCATACATCTTCTCCTTCCTTAGTGCCTCCAAAATAATCTTTAGATGTTCGGCGTGTTCTTCCTCTGTCTTCGAGTAGATCAAAATGTCGTCGATAAAGACCACTACAAATTTATCCAAGTATGGCTTGAAAACTCGGTTCATCAAGTCCATAAATGCTGCCGGAGCATTAGTCAATCCGAATGACATTACCAAAAACTCGTAGTGTCCATAACGGGTTCGAAACGCAGTCTTTGGTATGTCCTCATCCCGTACCTTCAGTTGATGATATCCTGTTCGTAGGTCGATCTTTGAGAAACACTTTGCTCCCTTCAGTTGATCAAATAAGTCGTCTATCCTCGGTAACGGATACCGGTTCTTGATCGTTACTCTATTCAATTCTCGATAATCGATACAGAGCCTCATCGATCCGTCCTTCTTCTTAACGAATAGTACTGGTGCTCCCCAAGGAGAAACACTCGGTCGAATGTAACCCTTATCCAATAATTCTTGCAATTGTATCATCAATTCCTTCATTTCTACTGGCGCCATACGATATGGAGCTTTCGAAATCGGTGCCGTTCCCGGTGCTAAGTCTATTACGAATTCGATTTCTCTGTCTGGCGGAAGACCAGGCAGATCGTCCGGAAACACATCTTGGAATTCATTAACTACGTATATATCCTTAATTTCTACTCCCTTCTTCCGAGTATCAACGACGTAAGCTAAATATCCTCCACATCCTTTCCTTAACAATTTCTTGGCCTGCATCATCGTAACGCAACACGATTGCTTAAGCGATGAGCTACCATAAAACACTACCTTAGACTTACTCGGAGTCTGAAGGTTCACACATTTGTTCTGACAGTCTATTATCGCAGCATGGTTATACAACCAATCCATTCCCAGTATTACGTCAAATTCTCCCAGTCTAATAGGAATCAAGTCTACGCTTAGTTCATGTTTACTAATATTTGCGCGACAATTTCGATAAACGTATTCTACAGGGATCACTTCCTTATTAGCAACTTCTATGATCAAAGGATTTTCTAAAAGTTCTCGAGGTGTACTAAGTCTACTAGCAAATTCTTCAGATACAAAAGAACAGGTGGCACCCGAATCAAATAATACATAAGCATTTACATCATTGATTGGGATTATACCTGACACCACATCCTTCGCAGTCACTGCGTCTTGGACGGTCATGTTAAAGGTCCTGGCGGTTGGGCGGTTGGATTGTGCCGATCCACCGATCATCAGCTTGTTGCCTCCTTGCTGATTACTACCTCCGCCACTTCCCTTCTTTGGGCAGTCCTTAATTCGGTGCTCCGTCGAGCCACAAGCAAAGCATCCTTGTATCTTCTTTGGTTTCGGACAGTTGGGCGAGATGTGCCCTTCCTGTCCGCAGTTGTAGCAAGTGCCACGTCCCTTCCAGCACTCGCCCTGGTGATTCTTCCCACACTTCGGGCATCCTTCAGCCCTCTTCTTGAAACCTCCACGAAAATTCCCTGATTGATTATTATTGTTGTTTTTGTTGTTGTTGTTGTTCTCCCACTTTCTCTTTCCCAAGTTGCTTCCTCCACTGCTGCTTCCTCCGGTACGATTCTCTCCTCCAGCATTCTTTCCTTTCTTTTCTTTGTTATACAGACTTAAGGCCTCACTGCCGCCTTCCGCAATGATTGCCTTCTCCAGTAATGTTGCAAAGGAATCAATTTGAAGAACTGATACCTTATTGAACAGCCATGGCTTCAACCCTTGTTCAAAGCGTCTAGCCTTCCTCTCTTCATCACCAACTTGGTGCTCCGCAAATCGCGCTAGTTCGTTAAACCTAGCCGCGTATTGCGCCACCGTCATCTCACCTTGTTTTAACTCTAGGAATTTCACCTCCATCCTATTCTTCATACTCTTCGGGAAGTAATTCTCGAAGAACAGCGTCTTAAACTTGTCCCAAGCTATTATCCCTTCTCCAGCTCTTTGTTGATTAGCCTCCCACCAGTAGTTCGCTTCTCCCCTCATCATGTACGTGGCAAACATCGTCTTCTGATCTTCGCCTACGCTAGCTATAGTGAAAGCTTTTTCGATCTCTTTGATCCACGTTTGTGCGACGATTGGGTCGGTAGTTCCCTCAAACTCCGGGGGTCCTACACTCTTAAAGTCTTTAAAGGTTGTTACTGGCACAGTCTGAGGGTTCGGGCGAACGGGTTCATTGTTCCTTCCCCTTAAGGCTTCTCCTAACAAGTCTACCAGTTTCTGGATCGGGTCTACTTGTTCCCTCTCGTTGTTAACAGATTCTTCGGGTGCTGTCAATCTACGTCTGGGCGGCATTATCTGCATCACAAGTTTTCATTTTATTATTATTCAAGTATATTACTTAAGTATTTCCTTCTTTTTTTTTTTTTTTAACTAAAAAAAAAAAAATTGTAACATATTTCTGAAATAAACTTCATTTATATTCATATGCCAAATCGTTTCATTTTCATTACATGATTTCCCCAGCATACTGCTATAAATGTTATCACATATATCCCCTAATATCACAAAAGACGGGGAATATACCAACCTACTACCATACTACCCCTCTAACAAAAGCTAACTCGGGGTTTACATCATCATCCCACATCTTACACAAAAGATCGGGATTACAACATAGTATATATAATTCATAAGGACACAACTAGTACTACCACTAGACTGACTAAGGAAATCTCATCCCATCATCCCGCGCTCCACTGCGCTCTTGTACTCCAACTGTGCTATATACGCAACCAGCTCTCGGCTCAAGGTATGTAGAGTCTGTCCCTGTTCTGCCGGGTAGTGGTACACACCATCAATCACCCTTTCAAAAGCTGAACGGAACACATACCCCATCTTGTTCATCTTTCTCTTCTTGCACCTGACCTCGTCCTCAAGGTCGTCAGCTCTCTCATTGGACGCTTCCCACTTCTCCTCGAAGTGTAACCTATCCATCACCTCTAACTCTAGCTGAGTACGGAGTGCCTCTTTCTCAGTCTTCTCACTCAGTTCCCTCTGCTCAACCTTTTCTAGCTTCTCTGCCAAATCTGCATTCCTAGCCACTGACCTGTGAAATAGAGTCCCCATTTGGATCCCTGCCTCCCTACGGTAGGCAATCTCCACCTCTAACTCTTGCATAGCCAGCTTCCTCTGGTGGTCCTCGTCCCTCAGCTTCTGGAACTCAGACTCTCTCTCGTGGGCCTCTGCCTCCAGCTCCTGGACTCTGCAGTCTAACTCTAGAATACGCTCCTCGTACTCGCCTAACATCTGTTCCTCTATAGTAGCCTCATCAGAGTCCTCTACTGGCTCATCCTCCATCGGCTCCTCCTCTGGATCAGACTCTATCTCAATCTCGTCCTCGTCGTCAGACTCGGATGGTGCAACTGCCTGCACTGGCACAGCCTCTAGAGGTGCCTCGTATACTACATGTATATCTCTAGGCTCCTCCTCTGCAACTCTACTAGGTACCCCTGTGTCTGTCATCCTACACTCACAAACACAAGACAAGAAATAGCATCTCCATTAGAATGTTAAACAAAATATAAGTTCATTGTATAGAATGAAGTTACATTTTATAACAGACTAAGTCTCTCAAGGAAAACTCTACATGAGTTTTATCTCCTTCCTAACTTCTAAGTTCGCCTAAGTTATAGTCTAAGGACACTCGTTCCTAAGGTTTATAACTACGGCTCTGATACCAACCTGTGACGCCCCCAAATTCCAGGACCGCCACTTGGTCTCTCGAATTCGGTTCATCACGTGCTCATGGTAATACATCACAATAATAATAATTAAATATCATACGATCACAGCGGAAAATCTATTCTAGAATAATTTACAATGATTTATTATAATTATTCCCCCAAGTCTCGCAACCTACAGTACTTAATAGATTACATAATAATATCAGTTAACGACTTATTACATAATCTAACTTAAGCTTAAACATAATCAAATCCAGTCTTACTACATCATCTTCATACAATATTAATATATTTAAAACATAACAGACATAAGCTAGTTGGTAGCTTTGCCCTTGCCCTTATCAACGCCCGAAGGTTCACCATGCTCTGCCTTAACTGAAATGTTTTAGGGAAAGCAAGAATGAGCACAAATTGCCCAGCAAGTAATATACAATAAGGGTGAGTAATAAGATTCTCAATTCTCGAAAGGGTATAACAAGGTTTGATCGTTCAAGGATAACAAGAATATCAACAGTTCTCAATAACAGTCGCTAAGGACAGAATAATATCAATATGATTCAATAATACGTCAATTCAAGATTTTAAATAACTGAATACTGAGCAGTCACTAAGAACTATGAACTTCTACTAGAATTGACAGTAATAAACTGAAAATCCAATAAAAACAGGTACAACAGGTGATCAGCCTAAAGTACCATCGTTATGCATAACAATCAATCATACTCAAGTGTGCACGTCGGTTCTCCGACAGTTTTATATTCCCTTCAAAGAAGGTTGTTCTTCTCAGTCAAATACAAGATCCCGCACCAATCAATTAGTTTGGGTCATTTTTCAATAACATAAGTCTAGCCGAATCAAATGGCATAGACGCTTTCACAATATTCAAGAACAATACTAAGTTCAACATGAATAATAGCTTTAATGAAATAAGAGTTCAAGTATGCAAATTCAATTCAAACAATTAAGTAGGAAACTAGTTCGCAATATACAAAGATAGAATACTTGTATCCAAAGAGATAAGTTTTAGATACTCGCTTACGATATCCGTTGAATAAAGTAATGCAAGGGTTTAGGATACTTGCCTTATGCGTAGTTTACTCACGTAAAGCTAGTCAACACTTTTGAATCCCTATCGTAATGATAGTCATTAGTCATATAATTTAACTTCACATTATATCTTCGAATATACGATCAACACACAAGCTAAGTTTTACCCTAGCTACACAATTATTTAGTATCTAATTTCTATTCTTAACTTTCTCTTTTCTCAAGTTGATCATATTCATACATCGTTACTATCATGTGAGACTACCACAATTAGCAAACATATTCGCATATTATTAATATCACATAAGACTATAATCAATACTAAATATATTTCATTTTAGCAAGTTATGGCATTCTCATAAGTTAACCGTCAAAATCGGGTTCAAGTGACATCATATAATATCACGTAGCATGTATACATTTTTAAAGGATACTTTTATGTTTGTATACAATCTTTCCTCGTTCTAATCATTTATGATTTTGTTTTAATTCACGATCCCTAACGACTTAGGGTTATACAATGTCATGAATTCACATAAATTGTCATGCTTATCATTTAGACATATAAAGTAGTCATATATTTTATTGATACGCATGTTCATATGTTTCTTATGTCATGGATATGTGATTCTAGCACTATTACTAGTTCATGACTTAATCAAACTCATGCTTGATTAACTTGCATTACATCTAACAAGTACGTACATATATGATGCCTTCAAACTACATTCAATCATGTTGAAAATATCAGAATGTAGAGTCCTAATATAACATGTCAAAGTCCACATTTAAAGCTTATGTTGTCATTAGTAAAGCTTGTTAATAAGGCCTAACATGCTCATGCTATCTAGATTCATATGTTAACATATTTGACCCGCATTTCAAGGTCACATAACATGCTTGAAAAGTCAGAATGTATACATGGTCTTTACATGTCAATATCAACCTTCAAAACTTGTATTTTTGTTAGAAAGGTGCACTAGTTGGGTTCACATGTTCATATTATATCACGATACATATATACTTAAGTCAATATGCATTCCATGTGTTTCTAGGTCATACAAACGTGTCTCAAAAGTCAGAATACTATTATGGTATTTATATATCCAAGTTCCTCTTTTCATAACTTTAAGTTTTCTTTGAAATATTCAACTAAAACAACTAGCATAGATTGCTATAACCTAGTACCCTTATTCCATATGTTAATGTGAGTTATATGCATATCCTAACAGTACATCATGCTCAATACATCAGAAGATATAAAAGAAATCATCAACAAATTCTGCAGTGGCGCGCGGCCGCGCCCAAATTGTACTAGGGAGACGCGCGGCCGCGCGGCTCCTGTTCCAGTCCAGAGAGCAGCCTGCAACGGCACATATCAAATCCAACTCACGAAATTACTTCACAAAAACTTTTCTAAGCAGCCACATTATGGTTTAAACATGTTTATAAGTCTATATAACAACTAAGAACATGTTCTAATCCAATCTAGCATGAATTGTAATCAAAATCAAGAATTTGGGAACTTTGACAGTAAACAAAGTGATGAACCAAGAATGAAGGATTTATACCTCTTGAGCTCAAACTTGCACAAGACTTGTTCTCAAATTTAGATTATAACTCACAATACTCTCTCTATATCAACTTAGCACAAATTTTAGCAACATAGAAAATGAAGAGAGGCTTGGTATTTATAGGAGAATTCAATATCCATACAAAGCAATTGCCCCAAGGTTTGAATCAATGGGGGAAATGAAGAACTAGAGGATTGAGGGGAGTTGATGGAATAGTGTCCAACCACCCCCATCACCCACATCCTTCTTCATCATGAGCATCATTGGCTAGCTAGGAAGTTGACATGAGGGAGTAGCTTAGGCCTTTGGCCTTTCACGTGGGAGAAGAGATAGTGACTATCATTTAGGGACAAGGCAATATGAAACTCAGCATTTGCAACATGAAGTGTATCAACACTAAGGCCATATATACATATACACTTAGGCTATTATATATTTATTCATGCTATATTTTATAATTAACATTATAATGTAAGTCACATGCTTAATATTTCAAGGTAGTAGATGTGATATGGCAATGTAACATACATATCATCCATGTACATTTATTAATACCGGATATAATCACATCACATTATTTCCTTCATTAAATTCTACAATCAACAAGTGATTTCAATATATTCATGATATATCATTTTAATGTATACTTACATACACATTGTCACATAGGTATTAATCATGTAGCTCACATAGTTTAATTAATCTTAATACATGGTCCATATGTGTAATATGTTCACATTGCATTATATAGCATAGTTTATGTATACTTGTATGGTCACACCTAAGTGTTTCTCTACACTATATAATATAGTTGTATTATATATTATTGCATGCTTGTACATAACAATCAATATAATCTTATTATATTAATAACTTACTTATTTGTTTTATTATTCATAATGTCAAATAAATAAATTATTTATCTTATCAATTAATTAACAATAATATTAATAAATCCATTCCTCATCGATTATTAATAACACCTAATTAATAATCATATGATTCATTATCACATTAACAAGTATAAATCTCAGCACAATTATAAACAAGTGGTTTATCATTATTATATTTCTTGCAATAATAATAATAATCACGTATTATTAATCAATCACAGTTAATATTCCATAACCATCAACTAATATTTTACAATAGCAATTAACAATTAATATAGATTAATTGTTTACTTAATAATTCATTCGTTAATTAATATAATTATTAATATTTCCCATCACTGTGCCACACTAGGCTCTCAACGAGTTTATCGTAAACTCCACATTTTTCTCAATTGTCATAGATATTCAATTTAATATAATTGAATTTAATCATTCTCATAACACAAAATCATTTATATTCAAATAAATTCTCATTTCCATTAATATAATTATTTAATAATAATAGGAAATTCTCGGGTATTACAGACCGTGAACTCTTTCCATAACGTTCAACATTCACAAAGATTACGAACTCTTTCTATAACGTTCAACAGTTACAAAGACTGCAAACTCTTTCTCCGGAGTATTATCAGGTGATCAGCCTAATAATAACCCAAGTTACGCGTAACATCTTTCTCACATGTTTTTACAGCGTATGTTGGTTACCCGACCATAACATAATTTCCCTTATTTATAGGGTTGTTCATACTCAGTCATAACATAAGAATTCACACCAAAACAATTTGGATTGGATAACATATCTCCAAAGAATCATAAAAAATCAATAAATTGATAGAAACATAACAACTGAGTTTAGCTGAACAAATGATATAAACTCCTTTTTATAGACGGTCCAAGAAGCATTACGCAAAAATTTAGTCTAATAATGAACGAAGTTCAAATGCACAAAAGTGCGAGAACTTGCCTGTTTTGGGCGCACTTTCCTCGTTCAGAATATTTTCCACCTATGAATAGTAATCTACACTACTCATGGATTTATTTAATTCATTTGTCTAAGATCATTAATAGTTCCCGTCGGTAAATATTTATAATTCCACTTCGGTATTTTCGGTCTTAATCTACTGCTATGATACCAACCTGGTAGGAACCTAGTAAAGATAGCGAAAAGTGAACTCACATAGAGTTCTTGTGTATAAATAAATAAAAACATAATAATAAAATAACAATTAAAAAATATAATATAATAATAATAATAATAAATTAAATTGATTTAAATTTCCTGTTAAGTTTATTTAGTTAATTATTTTAAGTTGTACATTTTAATTTATTAATGTACTGAGTGAATTATTCTATGATATTGTAGGATGACTAAAGAGGGAGGTGATTAGAGATAATTTCGAGGTACATTGAGTCGAACTTGTAGCAGAGTTGAGGGTAGGGGAGGAGGCACTTGTAGTAGATCCAGTTAGTGAACTCAAAGAGGATTTTTAGAACCTTGAGGAGCCAGAGGAAGATCCCGCTGGGATCAGTTAGCTCCAGGATATGTTGCAGAGGATGCAACACCTGTTGAGGAGGAGTTGAAGGGTTTGTGACCGGTCCTGGCATACGCTATGGTGCGGGAGATAAAAACTAGGAATTGGAAAATCGGGTCCAGCAACTAGAAGAAAGAAATGAGGAAGTAGAGGCGCTATGGGAAGCAGAGATAGATACCCGTATTAGGGCGGAGCGCCTATTAGAGGATGTAGAGGTAGAATTAAGGATTACGAAAAGGAGAATAGACTGTATGCAATATTATTACAGGGTTTCTTATTGACGATTCTTGGACAGAATGGAGTTCCATCCGACAGAGTTGGGACAGACTCGCCACACCATCAGTAGAGACCTTGTATCACATATGATATCTGAAGAATATAATAAGGCCATTAGGAGAGGCCTATAAGATGTATTTATGTACATATAGTTGGTAGGAAATGGTAAGACTGTATAAGATGTGGTATCCAAATTTTTAATGTATAGATATGGGATACGTAAAATGCATGTAAAATAATAATAATAAATTTGTACAAGCATAATGTTTAATTAATATAAATGTGTTTTATATAAATGTCTCGTGTATATTTTATGCTTCTACAAATAATGTTGTAGTAAACTAGTAATACTGTGTTATATTTTATAGAACAATGCCACGAGGACAACCACACATGAAATCGGTTAATGAGGAGCCAGAGGAGTATCAAGAATAGCGTGAATATCGCGAACCCAATCCTCTTCAACAACTCGTAGATCTATTAGTGCAAGCCCTTATAAATAGACCCATTAATGAAAATCCGAAAGCACCTATAACTACGTTTAATGACTTTAAAAATGTAGGGCCTCCAGAATTTAGGGGAACCACTGAGCCAATTGAGGTTCAAGTGTGGGTAAGAGAAATGGAGAAGGCTTTCAAAATAGCTAGGGTCGGGGAAGATCAAAAGAAAATATTTGCTACCTACTTGATGAAAGGGGTGACAAATTTTTGGTAGGAGGCAAACCAGAGTAGTGCTGGAGAAGGAATGATACTTTGGAGTATGTATGAGCTGGCGAGGTTTGCTTTGCAACAGGTTGATACAGAGGAGAGAAAGCCAAGGAGAAGGTTGTTGGTGTTACAGATAGATAACTTCACCACTCTTGGAGAAGGCGATAATAGCGGAGGGCGGTAGTGAAGCCAAATATAATCAGGAGCAACAGAAGAAGAGACATAACAGAGGGATGCAAAGAGGTAAGAACTGTGGTAAGAACCACTCGGGGACGTGTTTAAAAGGAAAAATGTGTGCTTCAAGTGTGGGCAAGAGGGAAATATTGCTCCCAACTGTACCAGTCCAAGGAACGATGCGTGCTTTGTATGTGGTGCTTTGGATCACCAGACATGAAATTGTCCAAATAGGGCGATAGATATTGGAGGGGGAAATAAGAATAATAACAAACTTTCGATGGTGGGACCAACGACCAGAATGTTCAACATGATTGTTAAGACGCGGCGACGTCAAGGGATGTGGTATCAGGTATAATTCCGATAAATTCTACCAATGCTAGATGTGCAATATAGGTCATAAACTGTTGGGTCAACCCAAATTAACTAGAACCATTTGGGTTGGTTAACTATTTTTTGTTAGTTAGGTTGGATAAAGTTTGGCCCATATTTTTAGAAGAAAAAATAGGCCCAAACTGGATAACCATTTTTCAACCCACTTTACGATGCAGGTTATATAGACACATAGTGGAGAAGATCAAAGTGAAGGCAAAATTCATTTGCTTCCCGAACTACCATGATATATTGGAGAATATGTACCTATCAAAGAATTGGAGAATATGGCAATCTTCAACTGTCCAAGTGGTTGTCTAACGCCAGATGCTTGGTGACTAGATGGTATTGAGATACCATACAAGTTAGTGCAAAGTTAGTCATAGCAAGCAAGTGATTGATAGACACTACTGAAAAAAAACGAAGGTGACGGCAAACAAACTCAATTTTAGGTTTGATCGATCGAACAATAATATTGATGAGTGGTGACGTGTCACCCATGCACTTTGTAACGCTTGCGAGATGAGTGCATTGTCAATCTCTTTGAATTGTGTCTCTATCTTTTAGGTTGACTATGGCAATATGACAATGCAATGGAGCACAACATAAAGGAAAATAAGATCAACTCTTAGGCTCATGTAATTTTTGACAAAATTCAATAAAGTTTGTGCAGTGGAGGACAACATGAAGGCATATAAGATCCCCTCTTAGGATTATGTAATTTTGGATGAAATTCAAAAAAAGTTTGTAGCCAATTCACAAGGCTCCCTCATAGCAAGGTTTGCAAAAGTCCGACGTGTGTAGCCTTATCTCTAATTTCAAAGAGGCTGTTTCTAGGACTTTGAATCTGTGAAACATTCTAACTTGTGAGCACTTGATTGTCGTGCCAAGCACGAGAATTCAATAGGTTGGTGTAATTAATTTTGGATCCAATTATTTTGCATAGGAGTGTAGCATTAAGAAAATGGGGATGAAGAAGATTGTCTCTCCCTCACAAGGGATGCTCACAGCTTTATTCTCAAAGAACTCAACTCTATTGAACTTGTGAGGATGGCAATATTTTTGGAGAAGTAAATGAAAGCCTGATCTTAAAGATTTTCTGAATAGTACACAGCTGCTTCATCCTTGTCTGAATTTGTTATAACTTGATCATTTCATTGAGCTCTATAGTCTATAAGATGGAGAATTTATAATTATTGCTTATGAAGCTTGGGATAGGATAATGCTGGTTGGTTAAGGGTTGGTCATCGGTGAAGTTTGGTTCATGTCTCCATAGTGGAACAAATATGTGAGCACTCTTTTGAAGAAGTAAATTTAGTATTAGTGTTCTAATGGAGAGAAAACCTGCATATGTTTGATGTATACAAGTGATCAGAGGGAAATTATAAAACTTGTCTAGAGATAACTAGGGTAAAATATTGGCAAAAATACTATCTAAAAGACATCCTATAGCATAATGTTCGTGTTGGAAAAAAATAAGATAGAACTTAATTTGAATAGCCTGGCTAGGTGCAGAATAGTAGCATCTCTGCTCTTTGGTGGGTGGGCTTGGTAACCACTGTATCCATTGTGAGTTTATTGGTTGTTTAGTATCTAGTATTCTAGTCGTTTCCACTTAAATGAGTAAAATAGCTTAAACTTCTTTTTTCCCCTTCTTTGTGTGCGTGTCCATGAGCACAGGTAATAAACTGAATGTATGTTAGATAGTAGTAAGGAGCCAAAGCATAGCATGGCTACTGATATTTTGTATGTATCTTCAGATTAAGTGTTTAATGTGAGTTGATATGCATGTTGTAATCATGCTTTCAAAAGCTTTTAACTTTTGTGTATTGTATAGCAATTAACAGATTCTTACTCTTGAAGCTCTAATCAATTCATTGATCAGTTTTACCTATTATGTAGTCCAGCAACATTATGATAAAACAAAATAGGTTACTTTTCTTCTTAAATAGTTGATGAATTATCTCTTGTTCTCTTGGTTCTTTTATTCTGCGTGGTGATGAGATTGTAAGAATAATCATATGAGCATTATTTGGAGATCATAGTAGTGTTTAATGCTTATGTGTGTGGTTTTTTTGGGTCCTTTTTCTTGGAAGGTGATTGTGGAGAAGGCCGAGAAAAGTGACATTCCAAACATCGACAAGAAAAAGTAAGTCACACTGTTTACCTGCTTGTTTCCTGTACCCTTTCCGTGGTTTGGTCAAGCTAGCCAAATTTTCTCTTTTCTTTGCTTTATGTTCATTATCCATCATTCATACTGTAATTATGATAGCTGCTTGTAGCCCCGGAGTTAATTGAAAATATCAGAAAATACAGCAATTTACATTTGCTGGTCAGAAGGCTGGTTGTTCAAGTGTTTATATCTTTATATGCTTAAACTAGCTAACCTATTCATGGACTTGAATATGATAATTACAGATATCTTGTTCCTACTGACCTGACGGTGGGGCAATTCGTTTATGTTATTCGAAAAAGAATTAAACTGAGTGCTGAAAAGGCAATATTCATCTTTGTGGACAATGTGCTCCCACCTACAGGTTATTGCGATGTAGGAATAACTTTTGTTTGTAATATTTTCCTTCTCAAATAACAAAATCCTCTAAAAGTACTTCTTGGTACATGAAATCCAATTTCAAATTTACAAATATATATATATAGGGGGCCAATCCATAGCCAACGTTGTCAACTTAAGGATATCCTTATAACACATCGTGAACCTCCATCCGAAGATCGAACTGTTAATAGGGCCCCCGTCCGTAGTTTAGTTTTCAGTATTTCGTAGCGGGATAAATGACTAAAATATCCCTCCTTGCAAAAGTCCCTCGTCCGCAATATGAAATTGTGGACACTAGGTATAGTTGACCAATTGGGAAATGAGGCACTTTTTTTTTAAATAAGTGTCGTCCGTAGTTAAGTTAGGTATGTCCCAAGTTCAAATTTTCTTTAGTTTTCTCCAAATCACTATAGATCCTATCACACTATATGATGGACCGAGTACTACTTATACCATTGCCAAAAGGGGATTTTATGATGGATCCTTTTGCTAATATGGAACTTCTACTGGGAGATTCAGTCAATTACTACTGTGCCATCTGCTTTTTGGCTTTGGCATCCGCAAATTCAAGTCCTCTTCGGCCACCAAAACGAAACTCTAATATCGGATGACAGTATTCAATTTCTTGGCAAACCCATCAGCACAACACGTTCGGCGCTCCCATTGATAGTTTTCTGTGGTCTTCGGTTGGCGGAAGAGGAGAATAATATTTTGATTTGAAGAAAACTAAAGAAATTTTGAATTTGGGCCATACATAGCGCTCACGGTTTAATATTGCGGACGGGGGACTTTTACAAGGAGGGTCCGTAGTATTAAACTGCGGACGAGGACTCTATTAACCATTCGATCTACGGATGGACGGTCACGACGTGTTGTAAGGATAATCTTAAATTGACAATGTTAGCTATGGATCGGTCTCGATATATATATATATTTGGCTAAGCACGAATGTGTATTGTTTGTTACTATTGCAGGAGCAATAATGTCCAATATATATGATGAGAAGAAGGACGAAGATGGGTTTCTCTACGTCACATACAGTGGGGAGAACACGTTTGGGTGCCAGCTTCTTTATTAGCTTATGGTTTATATCGGCCTTTTATTAACCTTACCATCATATTAAATAAACCTACGTCTATATGCTCCATGGTAGCAACACATTGTACAGTTCTTGTTTGTATATTCATTTCTTACAAAAGTCTGAATTATGCCTCTGATTATATGAATAAATAATTTTCTTTTTCTTCAATAATGTGTACTGATTGCTGGTTTTTTTTCCCTATATAATTTTTGAGCCTTGAGAAGGTTTACGCACGAGGAATCAAATGCATTTTGTCCTATTAGGGGTACTTTTAAAACTCTGAGTTGTTCCAAATTGTTGTGCTCAAACATTTCTATAGAATTAGAATTTCTATAAATAACGTGAACTTCTTAATATTTTTTCCTCCGTTCCGAAATAAACGTCTTAATTGGTTTCGGTACGCTGATTGAAAATATATGCATCTTATTTTGGAAATGGATTAGTAATTAAAATATGACAGTGGCCATTACTTTTGCTCTCCACCGTGTCCAAATGGAGAGTGGTTAGCATGGAATTAACTTTGGTCAATTGACCAATACAGTATCGACACGCAGGCGGGAGGTGATCTCTCTCTGCGTGTCAGCAGTGTATTGGTCAATTAACCAACTTATCATGAAATTAACTTCATGATAATCAGACTTTATGATAATCAGATCCGTGCGAATGTAAGGTTTAATTCTTGAACCAGACTAGACTATCCAGAAAAACAATCTTAACATAAAATAGCACTTTGTACTTCTCTCCTCTATATATATGCAATGAATGGTTGAATAGTTGCATGGGTTTTAAGAGTTTTTGGGGTAGATATAGAAAAAGATCAAATTAATGTTATCTAAAATAGGGTTCTCAATGGACAAATTAAATAAGGAGTAATGCTATTATCACATAAAGTAGCTCACATAAAGCTCACATAAAGCTCACATAAAACTTGGTGGCACCCCCTGATTTGTTGTTGAGTCAAGTGGGTCATGTCAACAACAAATCGGGGGTGCCACCCGACTTTATGTGAGCTACTTTATGTGATAGTAGCATTATTTTTAAATAAGAGGGGATGATACTATTTGAGAGGCTAGCTAGCTAGCTAGGAGACATATATAGTTGCATGTCCAAATTAATTAACCCTTCTTGTTACTCAAGGAACACTTGAACATTGAAAGGGGACAAGGGAGAATGCCCTAATCGCTAAAACCGGGTCCCTCATGCCACGTGGCAATTGTACAATGTGAGTATGTGACCAAACTTGCCTCTGTTTCTCTGGACCATAAACAGTTCAAGATTTGTGTTTGTGTTTTTTTTTTTTGGATGGTCTGGTTATAGAATTCAACCATTCATTATACCCATGCATGCTCAATCTCATCACAACTCCATGCATTTATAAATAGTTTCAAGCAAACCTTTGTATATATATAAATTTTGTTGCCTAAACCAACCACTTGCATGTAAACATTTGCTCAAGTCATACATATTGCCCAAACATGCTTGCTTCCTCCACTAGAGGGTGATATATATATACCAAGCAAAATCATAATAGTAACCATGCACCACCAAATATAGCAGTAACTTCATTATAAATCCCTGCATGGGAGCAACCAATTCTAACCAAGCTCATTCCACGACAAATCTGACATAAAGAGTGCATTTCTGTATGGGAAACCTGAAGAGTTAGTTTATGTGGATCAACCCCAATGGTATGTGAAGAAAGGTGATGAGAAGAAGGAATACAAGCTGAAAAAGGCCTTGTACGGCTTCAAGCAGGCTCCCTGTGCGTGGTATAGTCTCATAGCATTCCACCAATGCTTTATTGAACGATCCTCTTCCTCGACCCCTTCCTCTGCCTCTGAAACCTACTTGACCTCGGCCTCTTGCACCATATCTGTTATCATCTCTTTCTCAAGCTTTCTCATCGAATGTCACTGTAACGACCTCAAAATCGGGACCAACTTAATCCAAATCAGGACTAACATAAGCCCAACCTTGTGCGTTAAATACTATCGTGATTCAGTTTTATGTCATACTAAGATGAAATAATAGCCGAAAATACGAAATAATTAATTTTTTTTCTGTCTTCACCTTTCTTCATTCCCTAAATCACAACCTTTACGATTACATATATTTAGGAATCATATTTATTCAATGATTCCTCTTATCAGAGTAATTAGAATTTACTTATATAATTTTCATACAAGATAATCACCACCATATAACATTTTCATTCCAAATCAACCATTCCTTATTTAGTGAATATTTCATACTGTATGTAACCACCAGTGACACATAATAAAACTCTCAACATAATTCTATACAATTTCTAATTCAAGAAAATATAATCCTTCACATGACTTCTTATCCTTTCATTTAGATTGCAAGAAATACTGCATTGTATGGTTAACTTGCAAAAAAAATATTTTTTTTGCAAGATTGAGCTCGACAGTTCAACAAATTTAACAATCTATCATGCATCACATATCACATAGTTTCATATTCGAGATATACCTTTCATATCAACATCTTATTATCATCTGCATATCACATGCTTTAAACCAATTGAGTTCCATAACTCAAATCACCTTGTATCACATGCTTTAAACCAATTGAGTTCCATAACTCAAATCACCTTGCTCATATATTGACTTTAATCATTCACGAAGTATCATCTAGCAAATCATAAATGCCCACATACTTGTAAACATAATGCATGTAAACACAAAAATAGACTGAAAAACTTGTCTGGATTATTGTTTATAACTACATCATCCTGCGCTTCGCGAATCCTACATAATGTATATTCACGTATATATATACATTAGTCACACCCGCATATTTTCAAATCTTATTAACTTAATTTAGCTCCTTAATTTATACTAATTCTTATCCTTTACGCCTTTAATTTCTTTACGCTCACCTTGCCATTTTTTTTTAAAATCTTTGATTAAACTAGTCGATCTACAATTGATCAAGCTAAACACCACATAAGACCCATATTAAAATTTAAAAGACTTGCTTAAGTATGATCCAAAGTTCAAATTAAAACATATTGGAAGTTCTGTAGTCACGGTGCGACCGCTCTGCATCTAGGCTTTGGGAGTGGCGCGGCCGCGCTACTCCCTTATCAGCACAGAATTGAGGTTTTACTCAACCTGTTCATCTAGCTTTACACTAGAACCGTCCTTCTCAATACATATCTTATCATATAGGAGTTCTTGCTCTAATTCTAGTCTTTACTATGCTTGATTCCATGTTCCTTTTCCAAAACATTTAGTTTTATTTTGAAATCCTTTGCTCCAACTCGGATTAACAAATTATTAGCTTTTTAGCTAGGTAACATCATCCCTGATATAACATATCATTACAATACCAAAACTTTTAAAAAAAGTAATCCAAATCAGGCTTATAATCTTTCTTTTCAAAACTTCATTTGTTTTTATTTGAAACTTAAACTAAATCATGTTTCACCCAATCCATACACACATAGCTATATTGAGTATCTCATGAGACACATTTTTAGGCCTTTATGACCCTATTACATCTACTCAGAAACTCAGAAACTAAAGAAATCAGTTTTGGAATTCTGGGGACCAGCGCGGCCGCGCTGGTTTTGCCTTTGAAAGTGACGCGACCGCGCCACTTCGACAACAGACCAGAACAGTGCATCCTGTTTTCTGAAGATTCAGAACTTAGCCATGATCCATTCTCTATACTTAAGCTTTCCAGCTTTACATATTTTAGACAATACATTAAAAACCAACTCTCCTTCAATTTCATATTGCTAAAATATCATATACAACATTAAATCCCTTTTAGCTTTTAAGTTTTTAAGAAAACCTTCTCATGTAGACATTATATCATGTAACTTGTAAGCATAATTTTAGAACTCCCGGATTCAAAGCTACCTAAATACAATCAAACTCAGATTTCGTAGAATTCAAACAAATGTCACAATTAACATCTATATATCCATTACTTTCTCAATATTATTACCAAATTGATCATTTAGCCTATAACTATTCTAGAAAATATGAACAATACCTTTGAACTTTCTTGATTCATCACTAGCTCTTCTAAAGTACTTCAATTCTCCCTTAGCTTCAGCTATTCTGAGAATTCCATGACCATTTAGAAGTACAGTTCAAGGAGAGTTTTGACTGAAAAGACTGATGATTTGTTTTATAGAAGCTTCATCCTTGCTCACTGCGTTATATATAGGGAAGCCGAGAATTAACTCTATTATGCTAGTATTGCCACAGCTCCTGCTTAACATATCATTTAAGTTCCTAAAGGAACAACTCATGCATGTTTTCCTATACTTAGTCACATATATTATGGTATATGCCTTATATATTATCTCTTATACTTAGTGTATCACAAATGGTGTACAAGTATAAATATACATCATATACTTAAAATATTACCACCAAATATTCATAAATTTTTTCCATAAAAATGTAAGCTATTTATTTATTAAATAAAAATAATTTATTTAATAAATAAATTTAACATAATTAAATTTTCATAAATTATTTCAATATACAGAAAATTATATCATTCACATTAAAAAAAATTGCTTCTAGCAATTTATTAACGCGTAGTAATTATATTTAAATATATTCACCACAACACATACATTCATACATACAACACAATTTCATTTATGAAATCAAATATCACCCAATAAGAATTTTATTTAATCAAATTCTTATGTTAATAATTTTCCAAAAAATTCAGATCATCACATTCACTTTCAATACTTGTTCTTCTCCTCCTGCGTGATTTCGCATTCTCTGCTCATGAACAAGAAGGCTACTATTAAGTTCATTAATTGTCATAGTGTTGAGGTTATTGGATTCATCAATGGCAACCACAACATAATCAAATTTTCCTTTCATGGACCTCAGTATTTTCTCCACAATCATCAGCTGCTCCATTCGTTCCTCATGTGCCTTCATTTTGTTGGCAATGGCCACGGTCCGAGAGAAGTAAGAATTTACTGTCTCTCCCTTTTTCATCCCAAGTACTTCGAACTCTCTCCTAAAAGCTTGCAGCTGAGCCCTTTTCACCTTGGTGGACCCTTGATACTTCTGTCTCATCGAGTCCCATATGTCTTTGGTTGTGTCTAGATTGAGAATCGTCTCCATAATATATGGTTCTATCAATAGCCTGCTGGAAGAGGTAGTTAATTTTTCACCATGAGATCTTTCAGTCTTGCCTCTTCGATACCCTTGTGATGTGCTTCTGTAGGTTGAGTTCCATCAGCTACTGTAGGGATTCCTTCCTCAACTAAACCCCAATACTCCTTTGATCGCAAGAGATTTTCTATCAACATAGACCAATGGTCATAATGACCATCAAATCTAGGTATAGCAGGTTGAACGAAATTGTTGTTCTCTACCGCCATTGGTTGGCTCTCTAAATAAACCTGAGTGTTTCTCTCGCACTCTACCTCTTTGTTTTACTCCTGCTTAACCCAGTGGCGGAACCAGAACATTTTTAGAGGGGGTCAAAATATATCACTAAAAAAAATTTATTTAACTGCTGGAGGGACTTCTTTCAAATTCATTTTGTCCAATTATAGTATTACACAACATCCTATTCCAATCCTTGTCAACCTTTGAGTTGTAAGTCTAATTACTTTAAATACATATACAAACATATATATATATATATGTATATATATTAATTTCCCCCGAATTATGGGACTATTAATCAGATTTTGAAGTTTTTAGTCAACTGATTAGCTACTTTTATAGATAAATTATAAATTATAATATTATATATTCAAAACCTTATATTGTGGTTCATGAGATTAATTAGCTTGAAAGAAAGGATTCCGGCAACAAAAAAAAAGATGAAGAAGAGAGATTTAATAATCTTGATAGGATAAAACTATGATGCACGTATGGTCACTATAGTGGGATTAAAAAAATTTTGTTTTATTTCTTTAGCTTTTTATTTTTAATTAGTTTACAGAGAGAATTGATACTACTTTTTTCTGCCCCAGTTTGATGATAAAGCAAAAGCAAAAGAAAAACAAAGGAAAAAAGAAAATACATAAAAGAAAAAGGGTAAAAAATGAAAGCCAATAACCCCCGGAGATTCCAGGGTGCCTCCGCCTCTGGCTCTACCTGAAACTCCAAAAAAAAAAAAATCAGGCCCTAGTGAGAAGCTCTGATGCCAAAATTGTTAACTCACAAACAGCTCTGTGAACACAATATATTCTGGAGAATATTTTCTCTTATTAAATTTAAGAACTGATTGATGGCTTTATAAGGGAATGGAAAAATGCAGATAACAACCACGTATAGCACTAACTAAAAACGTAGAACTTAAATCACTACCCTAAACAATAAAGATTATTCAAACAGAATTGATTAAGTAACAACCAAAACAAACTAACTTGATAGACAAGCTAGCTCTAGCCGATCCAACAAATCTTTCCTTTCATGGTGGGGGTTTTATGTCTTGAGTCCTAAAGATATATATGTGGAAATAGACAAAAAGGTGGCAGTCCATATCTTCATGATTTGCCCACTCACTTCTCATTTCCCAAACACTTCACGTTCTTCAAAAGAATATCTTAACCACTTCTAAATCTCTTTTATTTTTATTTTGGCCAAGGCAAAGATAAATTTATTTCTGAATTTTTTTTATCCTAAAGACTTGGATAAATTAAGATAAATTCAAAAGACACCAATCTTGAGTCTTGATCTGAAAATATCTGTTTTTATACAAGACTTTTTCTACTTAATGTCTCCCATGAATCTCCTACTATCGTCACCATAAAAAGAGACAGAATTAATTAATAAAATTCCTCGAGATTCAAGAATCCTCGTCTGTCTTCAATACTCAAGATAGCCCTTCAAAGATTTACACACACACACATATCTTTGCTTAATTATTCATATTATGTCAATCAATTCATATATTGTTCTTTGTACTCTTCTATGTCTTTCTTCCCATGCATGTCATGCTAGGCCTCTTGGTGCTCAACTTTCCAGCAAGGTCAGTCCAATATTTTGATTACCTTAATTAATTAGTTTCATTTCCTTTTATTTCTCTTTCATATATATGAAGCTATATATCTAATTAACAAAACACAACTGATTTTGAATTTTCCGCTCACCCTAATAAACGATCAGGACCGTCCAAAATTTGGGATAAATCTCAACGTCCATTATATCCTCTTTAACTTCAAATGAAAAAAAAATTGCTCTCTCTCACTCTCAGATTCTCCTCCGTTCTTCCTTCTCTCGAGCTCGCCCTCTGTCTCCTCTATTATCTAGCACCGACAATCTCTCCTCCCCCTTCCCCTCCCCCTTTGTACGTAGTGCCGGAGGCACGGGTAGTACGGCTAGTATATATATATATATATATATATATTATATTCTTAATTATTATACTTATAATTTATTCTGAATTTGGTATAGAAAAATGAGATGGGAAATGTTGTGGCACAACTTTCTTTATTGGAAAAACTTGAAGGGGGTGATCAAAACGATAGCATGGTGAAGGAAAATAAGAATGATCATGAAGAGAATTCATCAGGTGCTCATCTTCAAGCTGAGTCTGTTCATTCTGCAGTGCCACACAAGAAAAGAGGGCACCGGCAGCAACCGGGGTTTAACCTGGACTACGCACCACCAAAAACACACCCTCCTGTTCACAACTGAGCTTGATTATATTATCGATCATTTCTTCTCTTTTTATTTCTCTACATTTATACATCCTAGAGAGGATCATATCTGTTTTGATTAGGCAACCAAACATTTAAGAACTTCTTGAAAAGATCTTGATAACCAGTATATATATTGGAGATCTTAAATATATATAGTGACAAACACTTATTTCACAGGTTTTTGCATGTTTCATTGGTGCCTAATATATATATGCATGCAACTTGATATATATATATATATATGCGTATACGTTTGTGTTATATAGTGGATTGCTTATATATAACATGAAGAAACTTAGTTTTTCTGTTTCATTTTTATTTTATTTTATTTTGCATTGCTTTTTTTTTTGTTGCATTGCTTACAGGCCATGCTTATAATTAGAGAATATTTCAAGACAGTTATATATAGTATAGATAATATATGTTGTTTATCATATTGTTAAGATAGCTAATAAGGGATAACTTATAATCTACATACGAGTTTAGAATATAGTTGGACTCTATATTTATTGAATTATTGTTGTTTATATTATATACAACAAGTATTGTAAATGATTTTTTGCATTATGTTATCGAGTTGCCAAGCATATATAGGTTAACTAAATTCATTATACTTATCAATAGTTTATCATGCTATATATTTCCCTCCATCTCATAATAACTGTCGTTTTAGAAGAAATTTTTTTTTCCAATTTATTTATCGTTTACAACTTTTTAGGAGAATAAATTATTTATTTTTCTATATCACCCCTACCTTCTCTCATTGTCCCAAGAAATTCTCTCCTTTATATTAATAGTTTTTAACTTCCCATAAAAGGGTAGTGATGGAATTTTACATAAATTTTAATTAATAAATGATAGCATTAAATGACTTTCTTAATCCATGTGCATGAAACTAAAACGACAGTTATTATGGGATGGAGAGAGTATTCATTATAAGAATATTCTCTTAAACTATGTGCTTAGCACAAATTAAGAGGACCCATAGTTAAAATGGAAAATTAAACTTTATTTGACCATCAGCTGTAGGTCGTGATCATCATTAATAATTGCAAGGCATGGTCACCCCTTTAATTTAGATAATTAATTAGCCTTTAATTACTTTGTTTCATTGTTTTTAAACAACCTAAGTGGTTTAATTACTAGCTACGTTGGAGTATTATTTTGCAAAAAGTCTAGGCGGACAATCGAATTGGACAAGGGAATTGGACATTTTGAATTATTTTTTTCGATTTTAAAAATATTTTAAGTGTAATTTAAATACATACTGATATTGCTATATCAATATCAAGATTCAAGATGATGGAGCTCATTTTGCATATCCTTATCCCTTGATTCAAGCTATTTAGTTTTAAATTTCAAAGCCCTTCCTTATTAGTTTGTTCCTATCTTTTTTTGGGATTGCTGAAATTGAGTAATTGGTTTTATTGTCGTTGGTCCTTCTTCCTATATATATATATATATATATATATATATATATATATATATATATATATATATATATATATATATATATATATTCCATGGATTAAGTTCCAAAACCAACAAATAGAGAAATACAGAGCTTTTAACAGAAAAATTTATAGCAAAATTGGTCTTGCCTTGTTATTAATTTCTTGTGCTAGAAATTCATAGATATATTGTAATCATAATCGTTCTTGATTAAAACAAGTATACAAGCCTATTGTGGTTTGTAGTTTGATCCCGTGGTGGATAGGCCTGTATAAAAGAAGCTCTAAGGTTACAGTGTTGCAAGCGATTGCAGTTGTGCAAAGGAGGCAGTGGTGTCTAACAATGTTCAAAGCTTCTTTGTAACAGAGTGTTTGTAATTGATTGAATATTTATTTGAATAAAGGAGTCTCCAATACCAATTGGTATTGAACGTGGATTAGACCACTAGATTAGAAGATAGAGGCTAAACAACGTAAAAAATCTTGGTATTGTGGTTTTTTGTTTATCTTGCTTTCATTGTTTCAATTTGCATTCTCACACAATTTCTATTCTCCACAATTAAAATCTAAGAAGTTACTGGATAACATGTTAACATAAATATCTAAGAAGACAGACTTTGAATTGTCTGAATAGTTTGAATAAGTTTCTGCATATCAGTGTAATATACTTAAGCAGATAGACAATAACATGTCTGGATATATAGTTCACTTAGTAAATAATTTGAAAATTGCCATTGTAGATCACTTTTAGCATAAACACCTATTCACCCCCTCTAGGTGTGCATACACTTGAAATTACACTTTTATATTGATATTTAGATTAATTTTATCTACTTATGTGAAAACATGCCCAAATTAAAATATGTCGGTTATTATATTTCGAATTCGATAAAAAGTGGAGATAAAGAAAAAAGAAAAATACTAGTAATTAACTTAACAACAATAAATTTAACTATTTATATTTTTTTATATAAAAATAATACCTCATCTATTCTACAAAAGGAGTCACATTTAATTTTTTTTTTATTTACAAAATTCTAAAATTCAAAACAAATGTGATTTTATCTAATATTGATTGATATAACAATTAATATCGTAAACGAATTAAAAATCATTACTAAGTATAAAACTATTACTATTTAAAAATTAAAATAAATTTATATTATAATTTAAAATTTCTTAAATTAACTATGATTAAAGCTATAAATAAGCATTTTTTTTTGAAAAAAGGGATGAATATTAAAATGATTAGGAGCATAAAATTTTGAATTTTATTTTTTGTCCATTTTCTTCAATGTTCCCGCGTTGAGGATTTTAGTCTGTAGATATAATTTTCACTTCAAAAATTTCATAAACCCAAATCTCATCCAAAATCAAAAAAGCTAGAGAGAGAAGAAATGGAAGCAAAAGAGGCAGCAGGTTCCTCACTAGATTCATTAATGTCCTCCTTCAACACCCGCATAGCAGAGCTCCAAGAACTCGTCATAGCTCGCAACAGTAAGAACAACAATCTATACGCAAAAATGTTCAGTAATTTCATGTTTTTTTTCAAAATTGGAGCACAAATTTGTTGATTTGCAGTGTACCCAGCCAGCAGTATTACCGATCTGTCGGCCGTTGACGCCGTATTGAAGGCTATGGAGCTTCAGGTTCAGCAAATCAAAGATCGGTTGCGCGAAGAGACCGAAGCCATCCCCAAAGCCAAAGTAATTTTTACTCCTCCCTTATATATTTGTAGTTAGGGTTTTGCTAATTCGATCAATTAGTGTTTGTGGGTAATTTTGGGAATTTCGTTGTTTTTATTGGTTTGTGGAATGCAAAAGTAAAATTTCTGAATATCTTTGAATATGCATATGAAATATAAAATTTTGTGGTTGGTTACGGATTTTAACTTTGAACGACCACGGTTTAAGGTAAGATTATGATTGGATGCAAAACTTTGTCAGAAAATTGCAAATTTGATTGAATCAAATTTGAAGAGCTTCAATAAATTTTGGACTTATTTAGAGCTTATTTTTACATATTCTGATTGGAGTGAAAGTTCGTGCTTGAAACTTCAAACTTGGAGTAAGAAAATTGTAAAACATGTATGCATTTATGGAATGAGGATTGTTTTTCATGAGTCATGAGTCAAAAGAAATTGAGGTAAAGTATTGAAATTATATATGTCTATAATATGATAACAGTTTGATAGAGGACTCCTCACAACTCTTAACTTACAAACATCACAAAATTCAGATGAGGAGTTGATTTTGATAGTAAGGTCAGCTGTAACCTTTATAATTATGGGAATTTCAAAAGTAGAAGTATCTGAATTTTTCTTTTGGTTTGTTGGAGGGGGAAAAGCTGTTTGAACATTAAATAAGTAATTTAGCTGTGGGTATTGAGTTCTGGTAAAAAAATTATTCATGGTTAAAGCTGATGGCTCAATGGATATAGGCAATGATATCAATTGAATCAGGCTCCTTGTTCTAAATGCAGAAACTGATCGATTCATCACTACGGCAACAAAAGAAATTGCAGAATATGTCTGCTTATGTGCCATTACATTTACCTGAAAGAGTTTCAACTATAAATCAGGACAACACTAAATGGTATGTTGTTAATTGACTAATCTTCCAGTTGCATTTCTTGGTTTATGATGGATGTCAATTTTCCAGACCTAATACTCCGCTTTCTATTATTATTATTATTATTCTTTACTTTCAGTCTGCTGCCTGAAGCTTCCAAACAGGATCTTGCTTTTAGCTCAATGAAACTTGAGGAGCCTGCAGCATTACCTAAGGTGACTCCCTGCCTCCCCTTCTTCTTCTGTGTGGCTGTTTGTGATGTAAAGCTATCTTAGTTAAATATATTGATTCATGATTGCCCTATTTTGAGGTTCGCAAGAGAGTACTTGTAAAACAGCAAAGCAACCTTGATCATAACTTGGAATTCAATACTTATTTATAACTAGGCTCAGTGAACTAATGAAGTGTCTTAGACCTATACAAACAAACTCAAGCTGATAAAACTCGGACAAGTTATTGTCCTTCCTCCTTATTCCTTAAGCTCAGATTTCACTTGGGTTGTCTGTTTAAGGATCAATTTCCCTTTCTTCAATGCAAAGGCATCAGTGGCCAATTCTTTCACTCTCTTGGGTGAGATGACACATTTTGGCTGTACGCATATTCATCAAGTCAGTGCAATGATGTAAGTAGCGCCGTCAGACAGATAGGGTCACAAATGCAACAGTCAAGATTTTGGCAATGGGACTTAAATTATAGATAGCCTTTTCGCTGTTCTGTTTTTCCTTCTTACCTTAAATTAAGGCGAGCAGTAACTGAAAGATGCTGTTAAATTATATGCTAGTTACAAGCTTGGAAGTAAGTGCTTATGACTTTGTTACAATAGCTTACAATGGCTACATCCATCTTTCCAGGAGAAAAAGGGCCGTTCCACGCCACCGCTATGGTACATTACTGCTTATGAACTGGATTCGTTATCATCGTAAGTACATTCCAAATTTTAGTTAAGTATCTATCTCCTGGTACACTGATTCTAGGTGGAAAAAGTAGAAGTCTGTCAGTTCCCTTACTCTTTATTTCTTCTTCTTTGACTTATACCTTCTTTCTTTTGCTATCCTGTCCTGTTTGTTAGTTATTTTGGGGTCGGATGGGGTTAGGTCTTCCAATGATTAAATGATTGGATAATCTTCTCTAGCCATGCTAAATGCATATACATGATGATGACTCTATTGTTGTACGTCAGTTCCATTCTAACTTTGAGACCTGCAAAAATGTAGGTACATGAGAGGAAGGCTCACTTTGGATAAGGTCAATGCAGCAGTTAATGACATGGCTACATATGCTGAAGCAAATGCCCAGCTCGTCACAGCCCCAAGAAAGAAGGTTCCTGACTAACTAACTCTCTTCTTCCTTTTTATGGATTTTCCTCAAGTTCAATTTGAACCAATGTTGTTCCTGTTCTGAGATTTTTATCTTTCTTTGTCAAGTTGGCAGATGCAAATTTGGACAAAGCTCTGGTAATTAAGTGAACTTGATCCAAATCATTCCCTTTTAACATTTCCTTGAAAGCATCAAAGTGCTAACGACGTAGTTAGTCTTTCGCTCACCACTATCCTAAAATAGAACATTCCATTCTCCAGACGAGTGTGGTTTCAGGCTTGTTTATGTCTGATCGTGATTATTTTTTCAAGTTCTTCAGCATGTAGATCTAGTATACCTCTTGAAACTAACATTAGTGCTGCCATAACACTGCAGGAATTAAGAGATATTGCAGCAACAGAGGCAGTGAAGGGCAAACATTTCTTTCTAGAAACTGACATTAAAGGCCCTAACCTCAAGCTTGACAATACTGGAAAAGCAATATTAACTGTGAGTGTTTCTTTATTTACTTGGTGATAATAAAGAGTACCTACATTGATACCAGAGACATGAAGTAATGTTTGGCCTACTCAACCTTGCAATATGTGATGTTCACAGGTCCTTCGTCACCTTGGTCGCATAAGTGAAAGTCGGATTGGGCATCACCGCGTTATCATTCTTTTAAGGCCTCAATGAATTACTACGCTTCGAATGATGTCAGGGACAATGCACACTTTATTTCCATGGGTCCTCTTAACATGTGCCCTTAGGGTACATGTTAAATATTCTCTTGAACTGTGTGTATATTTCTTTGATTTTTGCATTTACACTAAGTTTAAGAGAATATGCACACAATTCAAGGGAATATTCCTTTGAACTGTGTGCTTAACATGTGTTCTAAGGGCACATGTTAAGAAATTCCTATTTCCATTTGGGTTTGCATCATTTCCATTACTTACTAATAATGACTTGGATTGAAATGTCATTCCCTGTAGGCCTGTACATGCTGAGGCTCTAAAGATATATATTTAAGCGAAAGTGTATATGACTGATACAAATGTTTAGAAAGCTAAAAGGAAATGCAAATTTGATTCATATATTCTGTTTAACTTTGTGCATTATCATTGAGATTTGCTTGAACTACAATGCTAGAGTAGTAAGCCTGGTCTCTAGGGCTGGCTAAACTAGACTATGATGGTGAACTATAATGATAATAAGGTCAGAATCTAGCTCTCGATCAAGAGCTAGTGCTTCAACAATCAACTGAGCTCAGGAAATAAGGTTAAGACCTCGACCTATACACGGTCTTGCTTGAGGAAATGAAAAAAAAATTCTTGTCTTTGGAAGCCAATCCCACTAAATTGCACTTATACGCTTGACATGGAAAATAGAGGCAAGTCGAGACGAAGGCAGTGCACAAAGGAGGAAAAAAAATGTAACTTGTAATAGAAAAGAATAGAAAAATTGTATGTTTTCTTTCATGTTGTTATTGAGTTTATAAAAGAAAAGAAAAGAAAACTTAAGTTTTACATGTAGATTACTAATTTACCCCTACATTATTTTTATTGTGTTTTTAATGTGGTGGGTATGATAATATAAAAGATTTGTTTATTTTATTTAGTTTTTTATCCAAATTTGTCTATTATAAAACGGAAAATTTTGGCAAGAAATATGGTTAAGTTTTTTGTTCATTTATTTTCTCTCATTTATTTTAAAGTGTAAAAAGAAAAAAATATAAAAGAAATTAAATTTCGTAACGAAATTGACAAATGTATATATATATATATATATATATATATTGGGAATTAAGTCACGCAAAATAAACAACACAATTAAGAAAGAAAATAACATTATTTAACGTGATTTGATCCTCAATGGCCTGATTCGTACAAAATTAACTTCAATATATTAATTTTTACGATATAACTTTTTGCACGGAAAAAAAATTGAAAAAACCTCCTTCATACACCAACCCAAATCCCAATTACACACTCTCAATTCTTTGGGATGTTATTGCATCTTGATTGTGTCACAACTCCCCTTTTCCTAATCTAATATTTAAGACGCTCATTATAAATATTCCTACTACAAATATGAGTACTTCCAAAATAATATTCCTATCAAAAGTAAAATTCTTTTTCATAATAGGATTCGAGGAGTTATCTAACAATTCCTCCCTCGACTCGAATCCTCAAATACTTCAACTTCATATTTA
This sequence comes from Panax stipuleanatus, assembly GCA_020205555.1. Classification (NCBI taxonomy): domain Eukaryota; kingdom Viridiplantae; phylum Streptophyta; class Magnoliopsida; order Apiales; family Araliaceae; genus Panax; species Panax stipuleanatus. The sequence continues at coordinate 135,353,729 of CM035120.1, forward strand.
AACTTCACTCGATGGTTGCTTTTCTTGGCCTTCTTTCCACACAAAGATTGTTCATCTAACACATAAATTAATTTTTCATTCTTCCACTACAAGAAAAAGGCTTATTAGCGACCGTCCACCGGTCACAGATAGTGGTCGTATATTATCTGGTCGCTGACTGCACGACGGCGACCACTTTTAGTGATCGGAGTGTCAGCGACCGACCTATAACGACCGAAGTCGTCGCTAAGCTGAGTCACGTCTCATTGTTGACGTGGCCCACGTGTCCGCGACCACCATTAGTGACCACCACCAGTCGCTGATATAGCCAAGTCACCCTCGGTCGCTGATCAGCGACCGGATGCGATCGCTGATTAATAAAATAAAATAAATTGCATGTTTTGTGGATTTCTCAAAAAAATTATACCTATTTGTACTTGTTTTATATCTCATCATTAACACACAACAGTATATATAAATCACCAAAACTATTTAAATTAATCGATCAACGTCCATAAATTAACCAACACAATAAACAAATCGCTCGAGCGACTAAAATTTATATAAACTATATATTTTGAATCTAAAACTATATATATAATTAGTATTGAATATATATATATATATATATATAATAAGTAATATTAACTAAGTAAATTAATATTAGAAAACTAATAAGTAATATTAACCAAGTAATATTAACTAATAAGTAATAGTAATACTAATTCAAATTAAATAGTTATAAATTTAGTAGTGAAAACTAAGTAAATGCTACTTAGTTGATTTTAGTAGTGAAATTTATTTTTTTAATTTTCTTTACTTTAGTTTGTATTATTTTTTGTTATTTTATTATATTTATATGTTATTATATTTAATTTAATATAGATTAATATTTAATTTATATATTTTAGTAATTAATATTATATAATAATAAACTAACATAAGCCTCAATATCATATTATGAACATGCATGCACTCAAAGTGCACAAATTAAAGCCAAATTGAAACTAAATATCACATATATATAAATCTAACCCTATTCAAACTAAAAACGCCAAATCAATCACATAAACACATATAAACACATAATATGCAATATATATAATTTCAAATCAATATATAAACTAATTAAAGTAAAAAAAAAGGAGAGATTTTTGTGTTACCTCGATGGGGTTGTCGGCGGCGACAGACGGCGACGGCAGACGGCGTGCGGCGGAGGCTGCCGGCCGGGTTGCACCTTCTTCTTCCTCTCCTGATCCCTCCCTCTTTCTCTTCTGTTCGTGTCTTCTGTAGAAGATCGAGCTGATCGTATTTAAAAAGGATCTGTGACCGCCTGCTGAATTTTAATTGACTGACGGTCGAGCTATTGAGGAAGTCAAACATTTCTGCGACCACTATCTACGACCGGCTGCGGTCGCAGGCATGAATTTATTTCCCCCGCCAACTCAAGCGTCAAAATTTAAGGCGATAAACTCAACTCGGCGACCGGTTAGCGACTGCATGGTGGTCGCTAGTTACAAATAACGACTACTTTGGATATCCGTTGCTAATAGCGGTCTCTAAGTCTGATATTAGCGACCGAATACGGCGGTCGCAGATAATATTGGTCGATGATGGGCCTGTTTCTTGTAGTGTTCCTACATTAAAGAATTATTTTCTCTTCCCTAAACACTTTGCATGAATATTCTCATTGACCTATATGTATATCCATGTAAGGATAATTCTCCCAATGAAATTATATTCTCACCACTACCAGAGACATAAAATGTTTTCTTAAAATTCTTCGCCGAACAATTTGAAACGATCTCGTCTAACACCTTCAATCCTCACTCTCTTTATTCACCCCATTAATATAACTAATCTCCATCTTCCTTCAGAGTTTCAAAACAATCTCTCTCATTGCATATATACATAAAAGCCATAAATACCAATACCCATCCATCTCCATTAATTATAACTACTCTTAGTCATTAAAATATGAACTTCTGCCACTTTACTAAGCAAATTTGCATTTTCAACTTTTTCTTTCTGTTTCAATTTTTCTTGAAACTTCTTTAAACTCTGTATGCCCTCCTTTAATATTCTGCATTGGTATTGGATGTGATTCTTCTCTCCACAATAGTAATAACTCTCTCATTATAATCTTTTGGCATGGATCTTGATCTTCCTCTACTATTATATCTCCTTTGACACCTCCCTCGATTAGAACCGTCCACGATTATTGCTTGTTCACCAATGTTATTAGAGTTCTTCTAGTCAGACAAGAATATTGGACAGGAGGTGTATTGGACTTTTATCTATTTGTATTTTGACCCTCATTGGGGGTAAAAATACAAATAGGTGAAAGTCCAATACACCTCCTGTCCAATATTCTTGTCCCATATTCCTGTTTGCCTAGACTTTTTGATGTTATTACTCACTTCTCCCATCAACTTTTGATTTTCTCCCAAAATAGTAACCACTTCATTTAAAATCAAAGTTAATTTTTCCACCAATAGTGTTTGCACTAACGATTTATAAGACTTGGACAAAAATGATAATAAGAACAATGACTTCTCCTCATCTTCTAATTTTTCATCCGTATTCAACAATTGAGACACTAACATGTTAAAAGCATTTAGATGATCATCGAGATTCGTCCTTTCATTCATCTTCAAATAATAGAATTCCATCTTCAAACACAATCTGTTGGTTAGCGACTTTTCGAGGCATAACTCTCTTTTTGAATTTTTTCACAATTTTTTCGAATCATTCTCTTTCAACACATCATACTTTATTTATGGTGCTAACGATGAACGTATTGTGCTTACTGCCTTCTTGCGAGTTGTTTGTCAATTTGCTTCTTTCACCTTGTCTAGTTTTTTATCCTTCAAAAACTTGATCAAGTCCTTGCAACACTTTTATCTTGTATGCTACTCTGCCACAATGTAAAATTTATTTTTCCATTGAATATTGAAAACTCAAATTTATCCAAATTAAATAATTTGCCGCCATCATATTACGCGAAATCATCCCCTAGCTCTACCTCGGATCCAATCAACCTAACTCTTAATACTATTTGTTGAAAATTAAGTCAGCGCAAAATAAACACAATTAAGAAAGAAAAAAAACACAAAATTTAACGTACGTGGTTTGGTCCTCAATAACCTAATCCACAAAACCAACATCAATATATTAATCTCTACGTTGCAACTTTTTGCATGGAATAAAAGCTAGGAAAAAAAACACTCCCTAACACAGTCAACCCAAGATTCAATATTTACACATTTTCTTAACTCTCTAGGATGTTACTACCTCTTGATTGTATTACCTCTCTATAAACACAAGACTTCATTTATAAAGTATCTACAACTCCCATTTTCTTAATCTAATTAATTAAGACACTCTCATATATTATAATATAAGATGTATATTTACCGTAAATAGGATTACCTAACAATATTTCTACTAAAAATAAGATATTCGATGAATTACCTAACAATATATATATATGACGACCTAATTATTACTTAGATCTAATCCCATTCTCATGGAGGCTGGAGCTGGCCTCTCTCTTGAGAGTTTCACTAGAGTGGAAGCTTGCATGGCCGTGTGGTCTATCACTTGTTGCCATTTCAGTTTCTGCCACTAAATTCTGGTGGCAGCACACAATTAGGTCCACTTTCATTCTAGCCTCGTCTTCAACATTAACTTTACGTCTCAAATTCTAACAAATATAATGTCACTTTGTCCAAAATTGAGCGTCTCATTCACTTGGTTAACCTTTTATAGATATATACTGCTACATCAAAGCTCTAACTCAGTTGGTGGATTAGATCTCCTGTAAAGTAAAAAATTCTAAGTTCGAATCTTGACAGTGACCAAATAAAGTGCGTTTAATTTCAGCAAAAAACTAACAAATATATATATATATATATATATATATATATATAGTACTACTCGTCGATGTCAAAGAGGTGCATGCTCTGTACGTTTTGTTAATTTCGTTACATCGTCCTTAAATATGCATATCATTACTGACATATATACCGTTACAGATTATCAACGTGATGAGAAATGCAGACACAGTGTTATATTTAATGATATAAGTGATGTAACAAATATTTACTCAACCAACAAAACACATGCATGCACTCTCCCTATAATTATACCACCAGCACCTCCAAATTTCTCCACCACAACACACACACACACACAACACTTGAAATACTATTGTAACTTTACATTCTACACCTGAAAAAATGAGAACTAATTCTTCATTATCAACTTCTCTCTTCGTACTCTTCAACATTCTCTTTTCCATCCCAACACAAGGACAAGATCATGCAAACCCAAGTGATCCTTCCACGGCTACTTCTCCTCCGGCAGCTCTCAACTGTAGCCAATGCTGCATAGATCCTGCCGGACTAGCAGCCTGTGGATTACTGATTAACGGCGTTCTGACGCCTAATAATCTTCGTTCTTGCTGTACAACAGTGAGGGCTCTTACTAAAGATGAAGGTGCCGCTTGCCTTTGCTACGCTATTAAAATAAATACCATCAAAATTGGCAATAATACTGACGTCTTAACTGCTGTGGACAACGTCTTGGCATTATGCAGCAGCCTCTAGGTTGGGCCTAACTAATTGGCAATATGCATGTTTTTATCTATTAATTAATTACTAATTATGTACTTGTTCAAGTCTTTCAATTAATATCTCATGAAGTATCCATTGTTAGGTTTACTTCACCAATAAAAGGTCCGCATCATCCTCCTACCAAGGGAGTGTAATTTGCAATAATATTGTTATGTTTTTAGCACCCTCGCTAGCTCTAAGGTACATTTTAATTTTTAATGATATGTTCCAAAATTAAAGATGGGCAACTGATATTTCCACATATATTTTTGATATTTTTACATAGGTCATCTGTGAGTCCCACTTTAATGTGAGAAGGAACCACGTGAAAATATCGAAAACACATGTGAAAATAGTGCTCCCCTTATAAATATATGCATTTATATGTTAAAAATAAGAAATATATATATATATATATAGAAATAGTCACACAATGTTCCTAATTTGTCATTAATTAGCTTTTTACGGGTATCATTTTTAACATACATCACTATTCCTAAACTTTTAGAAATCACTATGAGTATATATATTTGAGAACATAAATTTCTCCTTTTGTCGTTTCAAAAATGTGTTTATAATTTTAGAAACGAAAAAAATATATGAATACTCTTCCTCTTTCATATTTTTAGTTTGATGCAATATTTGTTTTTTCAAATATGCGAGTATATTATAAATATTACCACCATAGTTAAACGGTTATTCATATTTTTCTTCTTATTATTTCTAAAATTTTATTTTTTTAAAAAAATTGAATTAGTTTTTTATTTATCTTTTACTGTTTATTGTATTTTACTTTCTATTTTTAGTCTTTGATTTTAAAATTTCCAATATTAAGAATACACATAATATTGGTAAAAACATAACTGCCCTTAATAAAATGGGTTGGACAGGTATCAATGAAATTGTGCAAAAAGAACGGAATCGACGCAAAATACCACTTTAAGAATTCAATCGACGCAAAATACCACTTTAAGTTATACAAACAGTGAAAAAAAGAACATAGTTGCACTGTAAATAATAAAATAATGCTACTATCACATAAAGTGAGTCACATAATGCTCACATAATGATGATGTGGTTGTATGTGATTTGTTGTTGAGTTAAGTGGGTCATGACAACAACAAATCACGTACTGCCACATCAGCAGTATGTGATGTTTATGTGATAGTAGCATTACTCTAAATAATATTTGTTATACAAGTATTATACAAATACTAGTACTATCTATCTATTGCAAGATAGATAGTGTTTATGCGCACACAAAGCCATCAGGAACTTTCTTTCCACACGAATTAAGGAGCATACTAATAGCAACAGGCAGTTTAACATTGACAACGCCCAACACATTAGCCTTAATCGCTGTGCATAAACACAATGCAGATTCAAGATCTGCTAACCCTTTCAACAGCGCGCAGCATTCGGCGCTCGGTTTAGCCCCGATAACCTCGTGAACCAGCCCTAGCCAGTCGCCACAAACGCCGAACTTGAGGGTATCTTTGGGACATTTGGGGAGTTTATTTGGGACAGAGGGACTCCTTGACCTTGAGGGAGTTGGTGGAGGAGGACATATGACCTTGTGGGATGAGATACTAGTCAAAAAAATAATGTTTAGTAGTAGAATGACAAGGGAAAATACCTTAGCAGAAGTCATTTTTTTCAACAAGCGAACTAGCTAATTCAAGGTACTATATATACTCTAAGGGGTACTTATAGAAGATATATATATATATGTGTGACATATTTTATGTGAAATAATAAAAATATTGAGAATTTTAAGTAGTGGACAATAATGTTCAAAATGGATATTTATAAATTTGTGATTGGCATGGAGGCGAAACTAGGTGTTAGACTGAATTTATATATATATATATATATATATATATATATATATGATGTAATAAATTTTTTGTTGGTATAATTTAGTAATTTAGCCCCATTGATTTTTTTAATATATGATATAATAAATTTTTGTGAGTGTAATTTAATAATTTCACCCCACTAAATTTTTTTTTCCCTGGCTTGCCAATGGGCATGGACCCTTTAATTAGGGTAGCCCTCCAGTCTCTCCTCTTTTCATCACCACATACAAACTGGCTGTTGCTTCTCTTAGCCATGTGCGACTATGTGATCAGAATTTCATGAGAATTAATATGATTAATGATCGGTTAGGACCACCTACAGTGTTATCTATCTATCTTCTTTGCAGCCATATATATTCTCACTTTAATTTGTCTTTTAAAAACACAAAAGCATATAAATTAAGGACAAATTACAAAACTGTCCCGTCTTATTAAAATATTGATTATGACCCTGCAACGTTAATGTTTATATTATAATTTAGTGTCAATATGAGGGGACCGTTTTATAATTTGCCCATAAATTAATTAACGCAGATATATGTGTTTTTTGTTATGATATATTCAAATCCATTTTTCCTATATGTCCTCTTGGATGATTTTTAATTACAAGAAGACTAAAAAAATATTAGTAATGTTTGACTTAATCCATTGTCACTTTATCAGTTGATGATTTACAAAAACAAAAAATCATATTGGTAAAAATGTTTTCCTCATAATAATATAATTAATAGTTATACAACAAGAGAACTTGTGTCTCGTACAACAAGGTAACCAGCTCGTTAACTTTTAAGAGTAATGCTAGAGACACAACTTATTCTATAATTATTTTATAATTTGCTGATGTGGCATACTTCACCTCTGCATATTGATGAACAAATTGCTTAAATGTAGTCTTCGGTCCTACATAAAAGCTGGGGTGGAGTATGTCACATCAACAAATTATAAAATAGTTGTAGAATAAGTTGTGTTTGTAGCATTATTCAACTTTTAAAAGCCAAAATGTTCATGTAATCTAATGTTTTGGGCCTCTCATATATTTGAGTCCATGTTATAATAAGTAGAGTTTTGTGTGTTTTTTAGTAACTCGTAAACCTAGTTGTTGGTTTCGTTTAGTGTTTTGGGTGTTATGTGTTTGAGCCCAAATTATATAACAATTAGGGTTAGGTTTTGGGGGGCTCGCACGACGGGCTATTAGCTCAGTGGTGGAGTTGGTGTTTTGGATTTTTTTTGTTTATAATGTTTTCAATTGTTGAAGGGTGTGTGAGATACATTATATCAAACATACAAGAACCATATATAATTTGTTTTCTGTTCTTCATATAATTTTGTGTCCCTTGGATTAGATCTTAAATCTAACAGTACTAGCCATGAACAGTACTGAAGTCAAGTGGTGTTCACTTGCGGTGGATCTTCTATGGTTGATCAAAGATAGGGTAGGTTTCTTCGATAACTTGTGCATGGCAGCAGTATGTTCCGATTGGCGGATTGCATCATCAATCTATCCCAACAAGAAACATTGTGTTGGGGATGGAATTCCAGGGATCATGGCTGTAACTTATCGTCAATTAAGGTGGTGTTTGATTGCATCTTAACAACTTATCTCTTAATTCGTTGTCTTTGTATTAAAAGGTCCTTTGAATAGTTTAGACTCATATTTATATCTTAACTATTCAGATGATCTCTTAATACAATTATTTAAGTTGTTAAGATGCATTAAGATGTGAACTCTTAAGATACATACAATCAAGCACCACCTAAATTCTTTATAGTATTTGTTATAGGAAATGTTGTATTTGTTCTAACCCACAAACAGTGATTTGTGTTAGCTAGAGTTTAAAATACAACTTCTACTATAACAAACGCAATAGAAAATTATAAAACTTGACGACGGTAAGTTATGTGATAACTTCACCATAATCGGATATTTAGGACAATATTGACGGCAAAAATATTATTATTTTATGTTTAATTATAAATTTGCATTTTTTTTTTGAAGTTTATTACCTTCATTTTAATCCTCCTATTCCCTAAAAAGATTATCAATATATTCTGTAGGGATTAGACTTCTTTACCTTTTCATATTTTAGTATTTCTAGCACAAATTTTTTCAACATATGGTTATGCTATGTAACTAAATAACTCTTGGATAAGTATATATTGAGGACTGAAATATTTGTCTTTGTTTTGACTCATTTAGTTTCACAAATAGAGTTTTGCCTGAAAAATTTATAAAATATTATGATGCATTTTTTTATATATATATGTTTAGTCTTAGAGATGATAAATTAAATTGTTTGTTTATTAGTGAGGAGGTGACAATGAATAATTATACTAACAACCATGAGAACGTTATGTTATTTTATATTACTATCAAGAAAAGAAAAAGTCTTTTTATGAACTAAAAAACAAATTAGCATATAAAACTCTTTTGTGCAACACAGAGAGTATTTAATTATGAGGTAGAACAGGCCGTTTCTTATGCTTTCATGGTCAAATTGGATCAATCCATATTTTTTAATAATTAAATGATTGTTTCTCTTAAATTTTAGGAATTAATTCTTTGAAGGGGGCCGTGATTAAACTTTTTTGGGCAATTCTTTATCAGTCCAAAACCTTTTGTGATTTTTTATTTTTTGTGCTAAAAGTTTCTGCCAAAGTACAAAATACTAAACCAATAAAAGTTTTTGTCCTTCATGGCTTTTCTAAGTCGGTTTCCTAGTCGAATTAGGGTAGAAGTGGATGTATGTTTTCACTCCAATAAAAACTAGCTAAGTGCCTCGTGCGACAAGATGTATTTCTTCTTTTCAGCCATATTCTCTCACTGTAATTTGTCTTTTAAATACACACAAGCATATATAATTGTTTATAATGTTTTGAATTGTTGTAAGGTGTATGAGGTACAGTACATCAAACTAACTGTAATTGAATATATCGCGTATTCTTTGTTTTCTGCTATTCATATAATTTTCTATGTCAAATGCTTTGTTTGTAAAGTATGTGTTCGTATATGTCCTATAGATCTACCCGTTGTTGATCTTAAATCTAACGCCTAGCTAGCCATGAACACTAGTGAAGGCAAGTGGAGTTCACTTCCGGCGGATCTTCTATGGTTGATCAAAGATAGAGTAGATTTCTTCTGACTTGTGTTGGAAGTCATCACCAGATAATCTAACTTAGGATTTAATAAAATTGAAGAATTAGTCTTCCTCTATTTGTTTTGGTTGTTTTTCAGTTGTTAAAATTAAGGAGTCAGTTTAGATTTATTGTTGCTAAGTTTGTTGGAGATAGTGGACTGCTGCAGCAGTCTATAAATAAGGTTTTGTTTTGTACTAGTAAATTAAGTCAATGAAAGTACTCTAGTCATTTTATTGTACTTCGTAAACACTTCCAAGCTTTTGTTTTCTTATTAAAGTTCAGTTTCTCTCTTTCATTTGGTATCAGAGCCAGGTTGAATCTCTGGGAGAAGAGTTGTGGTGTGTGGAGATGGATCTCGCCAATTTTGTGGAAGGGATCAAGAAACTGAATGACTCAAACTATGACTATTGGAAGTCATGTTTGGAGTCGTACCTCCAGGGTCAAGCGATCTGTGGGAGATTGTTAGCGGGGATGATGTTAGGGCTCCAACAACAGATGATGGTCTAAGAAAATGGAAGATTAAGGTAGGGAAAGCAATGTTTGTGATAAAGGCAACCATTCATAAATCAATGTTGGATCATATCCGTGATACCACTACTCCGAAAGAAGCTTGGGAATCATTTGCAACCTTATTTTCCAAAACAAATACTGCAAGGTTACAAATGCTTGAAAATGAAATTGGATCAGTTTCATAAGAGAACCTAACAATTTCTCAATACTTTATGAAAGTAAAGGGAATTTGTAGTGATATTGCTCAGCTAGATAAAGAGTACAAAATTACTGATGCTCCCAAACGCAGAATAATCGTTCGTGGGTTGAAACCAGAATATAATGGCTTCATCACAGCCATTCAAGGATGGCCTGTTCAACTATCTTTGCTCGAGTTGGAAAGTTTGCTAGCAAATCAAGAAAGTCTTGCTAAACAAATGGCTGGAATGTATATGAAAGCAAATGAAGAAGCTTTGTTCATGAGAAAAGGCTACAAACACAAATCAAAATAAAAAGGTTGGCAGGGTAGCTTTCAAAGTAGGGAAGTTGGACAGGGAAGGGAAGCCTCAAAAAATGGCGAATTAGCAAAACAAGGTCAGAATTGGAATACAAAGAAGACGTGGACCTGTCATAATTGTGGCAAGCCTGGGCATTATGCAAGGGATTGTACTGCACCAAGAAGAAAATTCGAAGAAGGTAATTCTGCCAACTCTTGTGATGATGAACAAAATTTGGACAGCGAGCATGATTGGAGTGCTCTTGTTTCGATTGTTGGAGGCCAACCCGACTATGGAAGAGACTGGATAGTGGATTCTGGGTGCGCCAACCACATGACTGGAGAAGAGCGCAAGTTCATAACAAAAGCTGAGTATACAGGAAAGAATATGGTAGTCACCGCTAATAATGCAAAATTACCAATTGCTCATATTGGTGATACTGCGCACAGTCCGAACTGTGGTGATGAGAGTGTTTTTCTCAAAAATGTATATCATGTTCCAAATATGGAAAAGAACCTGATGTCCGTGTCTCAAATAACAAACTCAGGTAATTTTGTTCTATTTGGTCCAGATGATGTTAAAATTTATAAAGATTTGCAGATATCCGGAACTCCTTGCATGGAAGGAAAACGAGTGGATTCAATTTATGTGATGTCAGCACAAGAAGCTTACGTTGACAAGACTCGAAAGAATAATACTGTAGACTTATGGCATTCTCGTCTTGCTCATGTTGGGTACTCAAAGTTGAAGATCATGATGAAGAAGCAGATAGTCAAAGGACTCCCAGATCTTGAAGTCAGATCTAATCTTGTATGTTCCGGATGTCAATATGGGAAGGCTCATCAGCTACCTTATATCAAGTCTTCATTTCAAGCAAAGACGTCACTCGAACTTGTGCATTCTGATGTTTTTGGTAAAGTGAATGTTCCATCACTTGGAGGGAAAAGGTATATGGTTACTTTTATTGATGATTTTTCAAGATATGTTTGGGTGTATTTTCTAAGAAATAAAGATGAAGTTTTTAGAAATTTTGTGAAGTTTCACAAAAAGGCAGAAAGTGATCTCAAGTATAAAATCAAATGCTTAAGGTCCGACAATGGTGGAGAATACTTATCAAATGAGTTTTCTAAGTATTTGCAAGTTCATGGGATACGCAGGCAGTTCACTTGTCCATACACACCACAGCAGAACGGAGTAGCGGAGCGAAAGAATAGGCATTTGGCAGAAGCATGTAGGAGTATGATGCATGCAAAAAATGTTCCAACTTGATTCTGGGCAGAAAGTATGAATACTGCAGTTTATGTTATTAATCGTCTTCCTCAACCAAGGCTTAATTTTATGTCTCCATTGGAAAAACTATTTGGAGTACAACCTAATGTAAGTCATTTACGTATATTTGGTTCAGTTTGTTATGTATTTGTGCCTAATCAATAGCGTAGTAAGTTTGAGAAGAAGGCTGTTCGATGTATCTTCACTGGATACGACTCGGAAAGAAAAGGTTGGAGATGCATAGATCCAACCACAGGATGTGCTCATGTCTCAAGAAATGTGGTATTTGATGAAGCCTCTTCATGGTGGTCTGAAGATCATAGGCATCTCTTGGACAGTGAAGAACTTAAAGCAAATTTGGAAGAAAACATGAACTCTTACATTGTGCCTACACCAACACTTGAAAAGTCAATTCAATCTTGTGAAGAAGAGCCATCAAATGAGGTAAATCGAGAAATTATTACATCTGATCCATGTCATGCAAACTTACAGATAGGAACTTTGGAAGAGGATAGACCATCTCAATTAGATGAACCAGAAATGAATGAAAGTGATGCAGCGCCTACACCACTTAGAAAATCATCTCGTGTGTCAAAAAAATCCAAGATATGCAAATTCAGTTCTCACAACGGCTTGGATTGTCACAACAATCGATAAAGATAAAATTTAGATTGTTGAACCAAATTCTTTTGAAGAAGCTAAAGGAATTGAAGAATGGGAAAAAGCTATGGCTAAAGAAATGAGGGCTCTCAAGCAAAATCAAACGTGGGAGCTCGTGCCTCGTCCAAGTGGAATAACACATATCTCATATAAATGGGTATACAAAGTTAAACTGAAAGCAGATGGGTCGATTGAGAGGTACAAAGCTTGACTCGTAGCTCGAGGTTTTCTCAACAATTTGGTCATGATTACGATGAAACTTTCAGCCCTGTTTCAAAGATCACCACTGTCCGAGTCCTTATATCTCTTGCGGCAAGTCATTCATGGAAACTATGACAACTCGATGTGAAGAATGCGTTTTTAAATGGTGAAGTTGATGGTGAAATCTTTATGGAGCAGCCTAAAGGATTTGTAGAAAACCCTCAATATGTTTGCAAACTTCGAAAAGCATTATATGGTTTGAAACAAGCTCCGAGAGCTTGGTATGGCAAAATTGCTGAATTTTTACAAGCAAATGAGTATTTCTTAGCCTCATCTGATTCTAGCTTATTTGTGAAAGTCACTAATGGTAGATATTCAATTATTCTTGTGTACGTTGATGATCTAATAGTGACAGGAGATGATACTATTGAGATTACCAGGATTAGATCAAATCTTTTAGTTCATTTTCAAATGAAAGAGCTAGGAGAACTCCATTTTTTGGGACTAGAAGTAGATCGTGTCAAGCAAGGAATATTTATTTGTCAAGAAAGTTATGCTAAAAGTCTGCTTGAACGGTTTGGAATGGCTAATTGCAACGACATAGCAACACCAGTGGAAGTAAATGCAAAGTTTCAGTTGGATGAAGGAGAAGATCTTGAAGATGCAGTCACATATAGGCAACTAGTTGGGAGTTTAATTTATTTAACTCTAACGAGGCCTGACATAGCACAAGGAGTTGGTGTCATAAGTCGATTCATGCAAAAGCCAAAGAAATCTCATCTTGATGCAGCTCATAGGATTCTAAGGTATATCCAGGGAACGTTGAGTAGTGATATATTTTATGAAGCCGGGAAGAAATGGGAAATAATTGGATTTTGTGATGCTGATTATGCTGGAGATGTGTCAACTAGAAGGTCTACTACAGGTTATGTGTTTAGTCTCGGATCTGGTGCTGTTTCATGGTGTAGTAAAAGACAACCAACAGTGTCTTTGTCTACCACTGAAGCTGAATATCGAGCAGCGGTAATGGCAATGGCAGCTCAAGAGAGTGTTTGGTTAGTCCAATTGATGAGAGATTTGAATCAAGTTACTTCTAATGTAGTTACTATTTGCTGTGATAATGTAAGTGCAATTCGATTAGCAGAAAATCCCGTGTTTCATGCTCAGACTAAACACATAGAAGTTCACTATCACTTCATCAGAGAAAAGGTTCTGCGGTATGAAATATTTCTTGAGTCGGTTCCTATAGATGCTCAAATGGCTGATATATTAACCAAAGGATTTTGCTGGAAAAAATTTGCTAAATTCAGAAAAAAGCTTGGAGTCACAGATAAAGAGTTGGTGCTGAAGGGAAGTGTTGGAAGTCATCACCAACTACATTCCTAGTTACTTGGTGCAGATAATCTAACTTAGTATTTAATAAAATTGAAGAACTAGTCTTCCTCTATTTGTTTTGGTTGTTTTTCTGTTTCTAAAATTAAGGAGTCAGTTTAGATTTATTGTTGCTAAATTTGTTGGAGATAGTGGACTGCTGCAGCAGTCTATAAATAAGGTTTTGTTTTGTACTAGTAAATTAAGTCAATGAAAGCACTCTAGTCATTTTATTGTACTTCGTAAACACTTCCAAGCTTTTGTTTTTTTATTAAAGTTCAGTTTCTCTCTTTCAACTTGTGCATGGCGTGGCGATCATCAACCTATCCCAACAAGAAACATTCTGTTGGGGAAGGAATTCCATGGATCATGAGAAAACACAAGCCTCACGGCGATCATACAATAATGGAATTCATGAGGGTAATAAGCAACAAGAAATTTAGGGTTGACATGCCCGAATTTCTTAACTGACATTTTCTGCTCAAAACAAGGTTGGATTCTCCTGCGAAAAATGAGTTATTTATTGTTTGTTTACCCCCTCACTAAGGCTACCATTCCATTCCTAGCTTGGCCTCATCAACACATTGATGCATCTTTCTCCACCAAAGATGGATATCCTCATTGTATCGTTATTTGTAAACAAATTTCGAGTGATGATCATGGCAAAACTAAAACTATAAGACTAGTTGTTAATGCCAAGATTTGTCGATGCGCTCCAATCACCTAGCGTGTCCAAACCCTGCACAGAAACGAGTAAACACCAAAAACTTGGTGGCTTGGACTGAACATGCCTATACTCTCCCACATTACATTAAGAGGTGTATTAGGATATTAATTATTGGGCATCTCGTTTATTGCTTTGTGCATGACACATGAAGGTCCCATGATTATATTTGATATAGCTACTCAGACGTGGAGAAAAACACAAGTGAATCCAAATATTCCATCAGATTGGTACCTGTACCAGATCATGGGCGAGTGGGATGGGTATTTAGTAAGAATTATTCCATCCAGAGATGCTTCTATTTTTAAGTTCAATCACACTAATAGTTTGTGGGAAAAAAAGGTTGAAAATAGATGATGATGATGTGAAGGATGCACATTGGTTTTTCAACCATGTTCAAGTTCATGACTGGTTTTATCGAGTTCAAATTTGTTACACCACTCGAAAACTTTTATCAATTCGAATCTGTATCCGTATTGGTATGAGAAGTCGAGTGATTTTCGAGGTGTTTGTGACGTACTTGTTTATGATTTGGTGAATAAAGAAGAAGTTAGAATAAGTCTACTATCACATAAAAGTCGGTCACATACCACTCACATGCATATTCTCACGTGATTTGCTCCGCACGTGGGCCATCAGGGCCATCAGAATATGCATGTAAATGTATGTGAACGTTATTGACTGATTTTATGTGATAGTAGACTTACTCAAGAAGTTAAGCAGATATATTATAAATTTTTTAGATCCACTAGCCATAACATCAGAATGGGTTAATATAGGTTGATTCAAGTTGGGTAGTTCCTTGAAATTTATGTATTTTGTGCTTTTTCAAAACTATGTCAGACAAGGACCTATCCGGTGAGAGTACTAAAGTTGTCACGTAACTTATAAGTTTTAAATAATGCTACTATCACATAAACTGTGCTACATAAGCATCACATAATGTTAACGTGGCAGTATGTAATTTGTTGTTGAGTTAAGTAGGTCATTTCAACAACAAATTATATACTGTCACGTCAACAGTATGTGAGCGTTATGTGATTATTTTATGTGATAGTAGCATTATTGATAAGTTTTATAATTTTTTTTATGGTATTTGTTATAGGAAATGTTGTATTTGTTGTAACCAACAAACAGTGATTTGTGTTAGCTAGAGTTTAAAGTACTACTCCCTCCGTCTCAAAATAATTGCTTAGTTTTGACTTTTTAAAGTCAAATTGACTATTTTTTATACCATTTTTACAGAATATAGGTATAGAAGTTATAACAAAAAAAAAGTATATACAATTTACTATTAATACCAATTTTTATAATGTTAAAAATATATTTATACATGCTTAATTATTAATTTTAAAAAAAATCAATTTGACTAAAAAAAGTCAAAACTGAACAGTTATTTTGGAACGGAAGGAGTATAACAAATGTAATAGAAAGTTATAAAACTTAACGATGGTAAGTTTATGCCATAATTGGAACCGTATGACAAGTATTGACGGCAAAAATATTATTATTTTATGTTTAATTGTAAATTTGCATTTTTTTTGAAGTTTATTACCTTCATTTTAATACTCCGTAATTAAGGGTGTAAATGAAACGAGCCGAGTCGAGTATTGAGTTGTTCAGGTTTGATTCACAAAATTTATCGAGTATAAAATAAGATTTGATTGAAGCTCGTTTAGCTACCGAGTCGAGCACGATCTCGAATCGAGACCGACAGTTTGAACTTTTCGAACGAATATGATCCGGATATTAATATAAAATTGCAATTTGAGGAAGTTAAAATAATTTATTGAATTTTAAAATTTGCTCATATTTGAATCATTTATATTTCGAGTCGAGTTCGAATCGAACTTTTAGTCGAGCGAGAACGAATCGAGCCCAAACTATTTGCTCATTTTACAGCCTTATCCGTAAGTGTATTCCCTAAAAAGATTATATAATTCTTTATCATCAGTCCAAAATCTTTTGTGATTTTTAATTTTTTGTGCTAAAAGTTTCTGCCAAAGTACAAAATAAGTACTAAACCAATAAAAGGTTTTGACCTTCATGGCTTTTCTAAGTCGGTTTCCTAGTCGAATTAGGGTAGAAATGGATGTATGTTTTCACTTTAATAAAAACTAGCTAAGTGCCCCGTGCTCTGCACGACGTTGTTTCTTAAATAAAAATATTTTTAGTTATTTATTTACTTCATATGTAATGATTATAAAATATATATTTTGAATTTTAAATTAACTTACTATTATTATTAGAAATTTAGAATGATTATAAATGTTGCTTAAAAAACGAATCATGCTACAATTGTCGAATACTCACAATTGAGCGTTACTGATGTAATTCCTTCGTTATTTTTAAGTTAATATTAAGTTTTTATATAGTTTTTAAATTTAATAATTAGTTTTTATATTCAATCCTTCCTATTTATTTATGCATTTTTAGAGTTCAAAGTTGAGTGAAAATCTAAAAGCCTAAACGTAGTGTTTAAATCAGACTCTATTGTATAATTAAATTAACCAACTAAATTCTATAAACAATTAAATTGTTGTAGAATAATAAGTTACAATCATGATTTTAGTTTTAAAAGGTATTTAAATTTTAATCAATAATATATAAGTCAGGATTTTTTTAGCGTTCATTAATGAAATAAGTTTTTATTTATAATATTTTTCTTATATTTTTAATATACAGTTATTAATTAGGAATATAATTGTTGTATAATAATAAATTGTCGTTATGATTTTAGTTTTAAAAGTTAGCTAACTAATTTTTAATAACTAAGATATAAGTTAGAATTGTTTTGTAACAATAATTAAGTAAATGTTTCCTATATATAATATAAGTGGTAATTAAAATAATCATTCATATATTTCTAATATATATGTATAATATATTTTTCAGTATTAATTATTATGTACTCATAATATTTTTTTATATTTTTAATATATAGTCATTTGGAGACTAAAGTTAAATAGAAACTTAAACTAAAATTTATTATATATGACTAAGTAAATAAAATTGTTTTAAAATAATAAGTTAATATTAAAGTTCATAAGACCATAAATAGGGTTAATTTAATTCTACTTAAATTAATTATAGAATTATATAGGAGCATAAAAAATATTTTATTTCTAATTAAATTTCAGGCCCATACTTAAGGCCTAGACCACAAAAAAATAAGTTTTGTTTTACTATATATATATATATATATTATTTTATTTTTGCTAAATTGTTTTACTATATTTATATAGGCAATTTGTACTTTTTTATGTTCCTAATTGCAATAGGTTAATTTATTAAGTATATACCCGGCCCATTATTATTATTATTATAAACCTAACCATAAACCTAGCAAGCTAACTAGTCTTAGGGTAAACATGAAGAGAAGTGAAGGCAAGTGGCATTCACTTCCGGTGTTGCTTCTATGGTCGATCAAGGACAGACTAGATTTCTTCGATGACTTGTGCTCGGCAGCAGTTTGTTCCGATTGGCGGCTTGCATCATCGACCTATCCGAACAAGAAACATTCTGTCGGGGATGGAATTCCATGGATCATGAAAGATAAAAATAATCATTGGAGCCATGAAACAGAATTCATGAGCGTAACAAGCAACAGGAAATTTACAGTCGACATGCCGGAATTTCGCGACGGCTCTCGAGTTGCCTGCTCAAAACATGGCTGGATTCTAATGCGAAGAAGGGACTCCGGTCATACTTATTTCATTCTAGTTAACCCCCTCACCAGGGCTACCATCCGAATGCCGAGTTTGAATCAAATTCATGACGGCGAGGTATCCTTTTCCACCACCAACAATGGTTATCCTCACTGCGTGGTTGTTCTTGTTAAGGATCTTGTTAAGGTACAATTTACGAGAACTATAACTCTAGCAATATCTTATGTAGGTGATGAAGGTTGGACTGAGCATTCCTATTTGTTCCAAGAACAGATCCATGCATTAGATGAAGATGATGAAGGAGATGAAGAAGAACGAATCCATAATAGGTTACTAATTATTGGGCAGGTCGTTTATTGCTTTGTGAATTTTTATATTGGGGGTAGGGGTGGTATGCTTCTATTTAATATTGCTACTAAAATGTGGGAAAAAACAGTATCTACATCTAGTTCTTCCGATGAGGATGAGGATTTCTACTCAGTAGTTACTTCACCTGGAGATTTCTACTCAGTTTGGAACGTGGCTGAGTGGGAAGGAGGTTTAGTAAGGGTTAAGGTTGAGGATTCTTCTGTTTTCAGGTTCAATTACGCAGAGAGTTTATGGGAAAAGAGGTTGAAAATTGATGATGATGATGTAAAGGATACACATTGGTTCTTCGATAGTGTTCATGAGCGTCACAAACCACTTCAAATTTGTTTCTCTGCTCGGAAACAAGGTTCTAAGGCTTATATCCTTGTTAATAATGTATTAGAGTATCCCCTCTCTGATTATAGAGTCATTGTTTTTGATTTTGAGAGTAGAGAAGGTAAGGAGAGTGTTGGTGATCATTCAGATTCAGATTCACTCGGCATGACAGCAGAATGGGTTAATATAGGCTGATTACGGTTGTAATGTTACGTTTGGATTGGAGAAATGAATTAAGGTGTAAATGGAATGACTAATTCCTATATACGGAATGAAAAAAATTGTGATTGGTTGCGATTGGAATGAATTGAATCATTATTATTCCTCTCAAATTTATGAATTTTATTCGTTGGGGGAGAGAGAGTATGATGAAATAACTCATTCCAACTAGAATGGAATGAATCATTCCGCTCTCAATTTCATTCATTCAATCCAAACGTAGCATAAGTTTGTTGCCATTTGGTTTTTTTTGGGGGCATTATGTAGGGTAACTATGGAAAATAAAATTATTATTGTTATTGTTATTATATTTTCTAGTAAGTTATGCATTTTTTTTTGAAGTTTTATTAGTTGCTTTGATTGATTACATGGGGTTGATTACAGGATTCGAATACTGCTATATATATGTTGACTGTGACACTCGTACCAATTGCAGGAAATTTAGAAATATTTCTTGTAGAAAATTTGGAGAATTTATAAATATATGTTGGCTGTGAACACTTGTGGCTATGCATACAATGAGTTTTGGCTTTGTGCTTGTGGATTTGTGGGTGTTGTAGATTCGTCCCTTGTCAAAGAACCTATTTTTTTATTTATTAAAACACTGAATTTTAGACTCTAAATGGATTGATGCCATGAACAAAGAGTTGGATGCTCTAGAGGCCAATGATACATGGAAACTTGTTGAGTTACCTGCTGGAAAGAAAACAATTGGGTACAGATGGGTATATAAAATTAAATATCAATGCCAGACTTGTAGCAAAGGGGTATACACAATCAGAGGGAGAAGATTACCATGATACCTTCGCACCAGTTGCAGTAATATCTTCTTCCTGATCCTTCTATTATAACCTAGACTAGACCTGATCTTAACTATCCAGTTCATTTGCTCAGTCAATTTATGCATGTCCAAGAATCAAAGATTTAGCAGCTCCAACTAGAGTTTTAAGGTGAAGCAATTTATGTCAGATCAACAAAGCAGACTGGGGCTTACTTCTCCTATCAAGATTTCATTTAAAGATCAACTTGCACACTTGCTTACGTACTAAAGCATTGGGTAGCTCAACATTGGTCTTTATCTTCCAAGTTAGGGTTGCATAATCCTTATCTACATCTAACTTATAGGGTATTCTCAATAGAGGAGTATTGATGAAATATACGTACACAACAAATGCAACACCAGCACCAAGTGCAAATAGCCCATAGATTTATAGAATTAATTAATATTATTTTGGTCCACTTTTGGATTGTTTTAAAATAAATAAACCTTGGTAAACTGTTTTCATGTTAAACAGAAAGAGAAAAATTAAGCAATTTTATTGAAATTAGCATGTTTAACACCAATTTGTCTTATTAGCATGTTTGTTAACGAGGGGTGTGATTGAGTTGAATTTTATAATGAGACACTTTTGAAAAAAAAAAAAAGACTAAATGAGACTTTTGCTCACACAATTTTGGGATCCGGTTAGCACGAAATAAACTTAGGGTTTTTTTTAACATGTGCCCTTAGTAAACTTAGCAAACGGGCGAGCTTGGCTCAAATAGGTCGAGCCTTGGGCGGGCTAGGCCAAAACAGCCCAGCTATGTGCAGTCCAAAAACCCGGCCCGTGACGAGTGGGCCGGCCCGGCCTGCAAATCTAGACCGATTTTTGCTTATATTTTTCTAAATTTCTGGGCTGGTCCAAACGGATCGGACCGGACCGTCGGCGGGCCTGACCAAAACGACCCAACTTTTGCTGGTTTGAAAATGTGCAGCCCAAAGCCCGATGCATGGCGTGCGGCCCAGCCCGGCCTGCAAGGCTTGGGCCAATTTTGTCTAGCCCTTAGGTATATGCTAGACACACGGTTCAAAATAAAATAAAAGGAACATTCCATTGAAATCATGTGCCCTTATAATATACTCCCTCCGTCCCTTAATATAAGACGTTTTAGAGAAGTTTTTTTATTCCTTAATATATGACGTTTTAGATTTTCAAGTAAGCATCAATTGCTTAGTTTCCAATATTACCCCAAGTATTAAATATAACTTTGATTCTCTCACTATTTTTTATCCAATAAATAACAATCTCTTTTTTTAATATAAAGATAATATAAACATTTGATATTATATTTAATGTTATATAATTATTTTTTTAATGTTTATGCACGACTCTAAAAAATATTTATATATTAAGGGACGGTACGGTAGTAATAAGCAGAACATACTCATACTGTTTCATAGAAAAATATTTTATGGCTTCTTCTTTAAAGGTGGCGGTGATTGGAGCCGGCGTCGCCGGCCTAGTCGCGGCCCGTGAGCTTCAACGGAACGGCCATCGGGTCACGGTTTATGAAAAATCGGACCAAATCGGTGGAACATGGGTGTACGATCCCGGAGTTGAGTCCGATCCATTAAGTATTGACCCGAATAGAGAAATCATCCATAGCAGCCTCTATTCTTCGCTCCGAACAAACTTCCCCAGACATTGTATGGGCTTTTCCGATTTCCCATTTACCAAAAATTACTCGGACTCTAGGAATTTTCCGGCCCATGAAGAGGTATTGAAGTTTCTGAACGATTTCGCCGACCATTTTCAGCTCACCGAGTTGACCCGGTTCAATACAGAGGTAGTCCGAGTTGAGCAGCTGGTCGGCTCCCGGAATGATGTGTGGATCGTTGAGTCGAGAACGGGCGAGTTGAGTACGGAGGAGATTTTTGAGGCAGTGGTGGTCTGTAATGGGCATCATACTGAACCCCGGGTGGCTGATTTTCCAGGTATTTACTAAAAAGAAAATAAAGAATTTTCTGTTCATAGTATAAATAAATTGAATTTTTAATTTTTGAATAGTTGAGTATTATTCAAGATTGAATTTTTCTTAACCCGATTGAAATTTTGGTAACCGGATTAACTTGGAATATATGAACTGGATTTGGGTTTATTGAATTGCTTATTTGTTGCTTAAAGTTTATTGCATTAGGATTTGTTGTTGTTAACTTGTATTTCATTATTGAACAAGTGATTGTTTGGTAATTCCTCTGTTATATCTTTCTTTTATTGGCTTGGAAATTTTTATGTAAAGACCTGCAGTCTTATTGCTTGTTAAGATAAGGAAGGTCCTTTATCTTGAGAAGCTAATTTATTTTATTTTATTTTTTAAAATTTTAATTTCTACTGTTCTTGGAAAGATCTATCCACCCAATTGATGATAGGGAAAACAGAAACTAGAGAGTATCAGCCAAAGTCGATATTCCGAGAAGTCAATTGCTGAGATTTCCCATGGATCTTGGGGTTTCTTTTGTAAAATTGCAAATGCTAAGATCTATATATTGCACAACATCCTAAGGTCACCAATAAAATTGGCTGATTTCCAGCAGAACTTTATGCTACTTGGATCCAGCTGCTCAAGGCTATAGTTGGAACCTGCAAAACTTGAGTGAAAATTAAGGAAAAGAAAAATCTCAAACCCCCTACAATCACTTAGAAGTTGGACCAGGAACCAGCATTAGACATGATATCCCCAAGGAGAGAAAACCATCATCCATGACTGACTAGCAACCTCACAATGAAGCTACAAATGATTAGCTGACTCCCAAAATCGCTATTTCGCTAGCACATGTAACACCTAATCAGCACAAGCTTACGAATGGTGCTTTTTTTGTTAGTTTTGTTTTTGTTTGTTTCTTTTCTTTTTTTTAAAAAAAAAATTAATGTGGGAATTTGCATGCTCAATCTAAAAAATCCTCATCTAAGAGTGTCTCACTAATTCCGGATAAAATTTCAATTGATTTCATTGGTTTTGGTTCTAGAAATTAATGTGCATTATGGTTAATGTCTCAACCTCTTTGAAATGTATGAATTCATGTTTAAAAATGCTTTTAACCCTTTATTATTTTCCTTTTTTTCTTTTTGATCATTGTTTACCATATACAATATATGAAATGTGATAATTCAAATAAGTTTATGTTTTAAAATATTGCTTGGTTTAGACCAAGTTGACCAAACTCATATACGGCAAATTCACTTGGTTATGCTTTTACTTTTAAATGTCTCGGCAGCTTGAAATTTCCCTAGCAAATTTTGAAAGGCTCGACTTGCAGCTTAATTGATAGTGTGACCGAGCCAACTCATTTAGATTTTTAGATAACAAAAGTTTGTCCGTCTTGTGTCAAAGCAGGTATTGAAAAATGGCCAGGAAAGCAAATTCATAGCCACAATTATCGTGTTCGAGATCCGTTTCAGAATCAGGTATATTCTTACTGAGATTTTGGCTTCATGAAAATAGTCCTCCATTCTTGACAAAACATCCGTTTGCAACAGTTTTTCACTTTTAAAATGTTAATTACTTTATTTATCCTAGATTGTATCTGTCAAGTGTTTCATTAGCTATGTTCTCATTTGTTGGATTTATTAAAGAAGTAGTGCACTTTGACAGGTTGTAGTTATAATTGGAGCTGGACCTAGTGCCTATGATATATCCAGAGATATTGCTGTAGTTGCCAAAGAAGTTCATCTTTCATCAAGATCTCCATCTGGTGTTCTTAAAACTCTTGGCAACCTTAGTAATGTGTGGCAGCACTCTAAGGTATATATTTTTTGATCGAACTTTAATACCCCTCTTCCAAAATATAAGATCATTATTGATTTTTTGAAGTCAACTTGAGACATTTTCAAATTCAAAATTGACATGAATTCCTTTATTTTAGTCAAGATGAATATTATAAACTATCTCAAAAGTATTATTCATTGTATGATTTATTATTTTTTAATTATTAATGAATCATTTCAATTTTGTGTTTGAAAATGTACCAAAATGACTTTCAAAAGTCAATAGTGATCTTATAATTTGTAACGGAGGGAGTCTAAAACAATTCAATTATTACAAATTTATCACTGTCATAAAAGAAATGAAGTAACTTCATTATTGCATCATTCTGTCTAAGTTGGGTTAAATCTGCAGTACTATTGTTATGTGATATCTTCCATACAAGTGATATTGATTTTGAAGCTCCTTACAGATCGAGTATGTTGATGAAAGTGGTAGAGTAGCTTTTGAGGATGGATCTTCTGTTCTTGCAGATATCATTTTTCATTGCACGGGGTATGTATGATACAGAAACCAAAATTTTACCTGTTCTCTTTTTGCTCCCCTTTTACTCGTTTCTACAGGAGAAATTCTGCACGGGTGCAATGTCACATCATGCTGCTGATATCGTATGTCATCGTGCTGATGTGGTGCGAGGCCCAAATCTCTTTCAGCATAAAGCGTTGAGTCAGTACTTGTGTGTTTTTGAAGGTACAAGTTCAGTTTTCCATTTCTTAAAACAAAGGGGATTGTAACTGTGGAGGATAACCGAGTCGGACCATTATATAAACATGTATTCACTCCACAGATTGGCCCTAGACTCTCTTTCGTTGGACTTCCTTATGGGGTAAGGTTTGTTATTTGTTCATGTAATTACTACAGACTTTAAAGTTATAGTTGTGTTACTAGTAGTTTTTTTTTGACAATCTGTTTGGAGCAGAATAAAATCACTTATTAGAATGGGACTTGACTTTGAACTCTAGAAACATAGTCTTGACATCATTAGCAAGTAAACTTTAGATGTATTCTTGGGGGGGGGGGGGAATATGCATGTGATTGAGAATCATCAATGCAGTTACAATAAGTATATGCGGACAGAGAAATTTGACCGGAAGAACAAAATGAATTTGTTTCCGCGAACAAGTAGATTGTATTGTCCATTTGTTCGCGGGAACAAATTTATTTTGTTCTTCCGGTCCAATTTTTCTGTCCAATTTTTCTGTCTGCGTAGAAGTACTCATGTAGTTATTGTAGCAAATTCTCTATTCACTATACGGTTTTTTTTTTCTTGGAAAAAAGTTTTGTTTTGTGGCATTGTTAATATAATCACTGAATACACTAAATTAGTGGTCTTAATCTATGAAAAAACTAACAAACAAACTTAGTTAGTCCCAATTTTTCGAAGTTAAATGAGACTTCCATTGTTTCACACAGATTACTGGATTCTGTATGATGGAATTACAATCTAAGTGGATATCGCTCGTCTTATCCGGCAAGGTGCTTCTACCATCCAAAGAGAGAATGCTGGCGGATACCAAAGAACACTACAGGTCTATGGAGGAACATGGGATCCCAAAGCATCACACTCATTCCCTTTTTCCCAGCAAGGTGCTTTTTTTTTTATCCCTATTTCAATCACTTTTAATTTTCTAATCTTTTTACACAAAACAATATACACAAAGAAGTCTTAGAACTGCTATAACTTATAGTATAACACAAGGGCTCATATGTATCGACTATTCTATGATGACAGTTTGAGTACCTAGACTGGTTAGCTGCTCAAGTGGGGGTACCCCCAGTCGACGAACGACTGAAAAACATATACAGACAACTTCTTGTGATCATTCTCAGCTCGGAAGGGAGTCGATTCAGAGAATGGGATGTCGATAGTTGGATAAAATCAAACGCGTAATTTATATTTTGATCAAACTGTAATCTAGTGCCAAAAAAAAAGAGAGAAGCACCTATACACACCATAATTTTGACTCTTTCAGATGGTGTATAGAAAGAGGTAAACTGTAATTACCTAATAAATTTACCTA
Organism: Panax stipuleanatus; assembly: GCA_020205555.1. Classification (NCBI taxonomy): domain Eukaryota; kingdom Viridiplantae; phylum Streptophyta; class Magnoliopsida; order Apiales; family Araliaceae; genus Panax; species Panax stipuleanatus. The sequence goes on from CM035120.1 coordinate 135,379,705, forward strand.
TACACACCATTTGACTATATGAATGATTCGAATGGTGTATAGCAAGAGGTAAATTTTACCATAGAAAGGTAATGGAATCAGGTGTTAGAGCATCTCCAGCAGATGAACTATCTCATGTATTATATTTAGTCCATATGACATTGGCAAATGTCCATATTTAATCATTCCAACAGATGGACTATCCCGCATACTAACTCCTGGACTATAATATAAAAAGATTAAAATAATCAATGAATTTAAAAAAAATTCCATTGCAATTAAAAGATTAAAATAGTCAATGTTAAAATATATTGAATCATTGTACATATTTAAAGATTTTTCAATTAACATTTTTAATTTTTATCTGTTGTTATTTTATTACCGTTCTGACCAAAAAAAAAAATTGTCGTTCTGATTTTTTTTTTATATCCAGCCCTTCATCTTTTTTTCAGCCCTTCATCTTTTTTTCAGCTGCTTCTCCTTCTTCGACATCTCCATTTTCTTCTTCTTCTTCAATCAACTCTCCCATTTAAATATATTAAAAATTATAGTCACAATTATAGTTCACCAACTCTTGATCTTGATATAGTATTTGTGTCTCGTTGAAAAATTCGATCAACTACATTTAATCTATCTGCTAGAGCGAAATTTGTGTTCTTAGTCTAGAATTTGTGCACACCGACCTGCTGATGCTCTTACAGATTGAAGGTAAATGTACCTATATGAATGAGGTGTTATAGATTGAAGGTAAATTTACCTATCTACACACCATTTGACTATATGAAACTAGGGCTATTAGTATTTGTCACAGTCAATTGTCTTAGGCAATTTGTATTTGTCTATTGACTACGGTCAATAAACTTGGGCTCCTACCTTGCTGCTTTGTCCTATAAAAAGGACTTTTAATATATAAAACACCATGCACAAAAACATACATACAATTCAGATAATTTAAGCTTATTTTTATAATTCTATCTTACTACGATCTGTTCAGTAATTACTTATAAGTTGATCGAATTAATTTATAAATATTTTTTTATTATTTAACTGTTGACTTATTTTATAATTTATAAATAATTTTTGAAAAGGAATAATTTATTATTTTTTAAAAAATAAATTATAAATTATTTTAAAACAAATAAATTTGACCAAATATAATTATTTTTTAACTCTTATTTTAATAATCTTTATAATTTATTTATAAGTTATTTTAACAAAATAATTTTATAATTTATTTTAACTTATTTTTTAATTTATAAATAAAAATAGTGTCGAACATTTTTTATTTATAAATTATAATATAAAATAATTTATAAAAATTTATAAATTATTTTAAATTTTAATTTATCGTTTTAAAATAAAGATATTAAGATAGATGTCTTCTTCATTAACGGTGGCCGTGATCGGAGCTGGCGTCGCCGGCTTAATCGCCGCCCGTGAGCTTCAACAAAACGGCCATCGAGTTACGGTGTACGAAAAATCGGACCAACTCGGTGGAACATGGGCTTACGATCCCCGAGTCGAGTCGGATCCACTAAGCCTTGACCCGAATAGAGAAATCATCCATACCAGCCTATATTCTTCTCTCCGAACCAATCATCCTAGACAAATCATGAGATTTTCTGATTACCCGTTTACCAAAATATATGCAGATTCTAGAAATTTTCCGGGCCATGAAGAGGTGTTGAAGTTTCTGAACGATTTCGCCGAGCATTTTCAACTCACTGAGTTGATCCGGTTCAATACAGATGTAGTCCGAGTCGAGCAGCTGGTCAGCTCAAGGAATGATGAATGGATCGTTGAGTCAAGAATGGGCGAGTTGAGTAGGGAGGAGATTTTTGAGGCTGTGGTGGTTTGTAATGGTCATCATACTGAACCCCATGTGGCTGATTTCCCAGGTATTCCTAATTTTCCTCAAAAAGGAAAAAAGAAAAAGAAAAAGAGATAATATATATATATATATATATATATATATATATATATATATATATATATATACAGCAAACCGAACTAAGAGCGAACCGACTATAGCGACGATTAAAACCGTCGCTATAGCATAAAAAATTGACTTTTTATGTTATAGCGACGGAAAAAACCGTCGCTATAGCCTATTCGCCAGTTCGCTGGAGAAGCAGACTGATATATATATATATATATATATATATAAAGTTATAAATTGAAGTAGCTTTTGAATGGGACTGATATGTGCAAAATTGAAGTTAAAAATGATGCAGTTTGTAATTGTATAAAGTTGTAAATTTGGGCTGGAAAAGTAAACAAAATGGCATTTCCCATTTATATATAATTAAATATTTGATCATCATTATTCAAGATTTAACGTTTTCAGTTGTCATTATCTACCTGGGTCTCAATACAAAATTATGCAATTTGGAAAGGCAAGCTTGCTTGCTTGCTTTCTGCTTAGGGGATAGACAATCCGAACCAAGACTTTTACATGCTAGAATAACACAAGTCTGTCGTCCTTGTGTTGAAGCAGGAATTGAAAAATGGCCAGGAAAGCAAATTCATAGCCACAATTATCGTGTTCCAGAGCCGTTTCAGGATCAGGTATGTTCATAAATAAAGTCCTCGCCGCTTGAAAAAACATTGTTTGTTTAAATCCTTTTCCCTTTTGCACTTTTAATGAAATATTAATTACATTATTTATCTAAGATTGTCTCTGTCAAGTGGTTGCATTAGCAGTGTTCTTATTTGCTGCATTTAAAGATTTATTAAAGTAGTGCACTTTGACAGGTTGTAGTTATAGTTGGAGCTGGACCTAGTGCCTATGATATATCCAGAGATATTGCAGTAGTTGCCAAAGAAGTTCATCTTTCATTAAGATCTCCACCTGTTGGTTTTTTTAAATTGATCAACCTTAGTAATGTGAGGCAGCACTCTAAGGTATAAATCAACTCCCTAGCATTATTCCATACAAGCTGTGTAAATATTCTACCACTACTAATATTAATAAATATCTTCCGGAGAACTGATTTTAATTTTGATGCTGCTTCTCACAGATCGATTATGTTGATGAAAGTGGTAGAGTAGCTTTCGATGATGGATCTTCTGTTCATGCAGATGTCATTTTTCATTGTACCGGGTATGTATGATCCAAAAACCTAACCTTTTTTCTGTTCTTCTTTGCCCCCTTCACTATATTTCAATTTGAGAAATTCTGAAGTGGTACATTGTGCTGATGTTTGCATTTCACACCACGTCGTCGTTTTGATGTGGTGCAACTTCCTGATCAGACGCACCATAATTTTTAGACTCGGTGATTTTCTGTTTTTTTAAGGTACAAGTACAATTTTCCGTTTCTAAAAACAAATGGAATCGTAACTGTGGAGGATAACCGAGTTGGACCATTATACAAGCATGTGTTCCCTCCAGAGCTTGGCCCTAGGCTGTCTTTTGTTGGAATTCCTTACGGGGTAAATTGTTTATCATTTGTTGTTATTACGGTTATAGTTGCTGTTATTATTAATATTTTTACAATCTGTTTGGAGCAAAATAAAATCACTTGTAAGATAAGATTAGGAATAGCCTCAGAATTCCAGAATCATGCTCTCGACCTAATTATTAATAAATAAACTTCAAATTTATTCTTGGGCAGAAAAATGTGTGTGATCTAGAATCATCAGTGTGAATGTCTGTCAAATTCAATTGTTCTTTTGGAAAAAAGTTTTGTTTTGTGGCATTGTTTATATGGTCATGGAATAAGCTTAATTAGCAGTCTTGATTTATAAAACAACTTAATCAGTCTCAACTTCTCTTGTTACTTACAGAATATATTATTTCCTATGATGGAATTACAATCCAAGTGGATATCGCTCGTCTTATCCGGCAAGGTGCTTCTACCATCCATAGCCACAATGCTGGCTGATACCAAAGAACACTACAGGTCTATGGAGGAAAGAGGGGTCCCAAAGCAACACACCCATTCTCTTTTTCCACATAAGGTTTTCTTTTTTTCATCTCTAATCATTTATAAGTTTCTTATCTTTCTACATGTTGTACATAAATCGCGCCTGTCCTAGAAATGCTCACTTGTTAATTTTACCTACGACAAATATATTTACATACACGCGGCCTTGCAAGCTCATATGTATCGTCTGTTCTACCACTTTTGATGGATGGCAGTTTGCGTACCTTGGACTGGTTAGCTGATGAAGTGGGAGTACCACCGGTTGAGGAACGGATAAAAGATATATACGGACAACTTATTGTGATCTTTTTCGGCTCAGAAGGGGATGAATTCAGAGAATGGGACGTCGAGAGTTGGATAAATTCAACCACATAATTTATACGGGAAAATGCTCGATGAACAAGCACAAATGCAAGCATGCAATGGTTCAAATATTTATGAGAAAAATGTATTGTTCCATTTTTTTCCCCCATTTCTTAGAAAAAAATGGTGTTGTCCCCATTGCTTGCTCTCTGAGTTTCTTTTGATGGATTACCTTTTAGATGCCCATATTAGAAGAATTGAAACTTACAAGTCTTGTACTCAACTCCCTATGTTGTTGTATTCCCCCTTTTTTTTCCTTTGCACTTACCTTCCTTTTAAGCATGTAAAATGAACAAACAGTTCGGGCTCGATTCGTATTTGTTCGACTAAAAGTTTGATTTGAGCTCGACTCGAAATATAAATAATTCATATATGAGCAAATTTTAAAGTTCGATAAAATAATCGAACTTACTCAAATTGCAATTTTCTATTGATATTCGGATCATATTCGTTCATTTAAGATAGTGCTCGACTTGATAGTTAAATGAGTTTCAATCAAATCTTATTTTATACTTCCTCCGTCCCATAATAAGTGTTTTTTTAGGCTTAATATTTTTTTCCAAAATAAGTGATGTGTTAGAATTTCAATACAGTTTTTACAATATTTTCTCATATGTGCCCTTATGCCACCAATGTTATTTATTGCGTATTTATTGAGAAATTGAAAAATTAAAGAAAGAGAAAGAGAGATCAAAAGGCAATAAAAAAAGTCTCAAACAAAACAAAGAAAGTATATTAAGGGTATTTTTACCATTTTAGCTTGTGTATTGGTACGTGTGATTTAAGCTAAAAAAACACTTATTATGGGACGGAGGTAGTACTCGATAAATTTTGTTAATCAAATCTAAGTAACTCAATATTCAGCTAGACTCGTTTCGGTTCATTTACACTCTTACCTTTCCTGGACTAATTTGCTTTCCTGGACTAATTTGCAAAGTGTTGATCACAGTTTTGGTTTAACAAATTTTCTTCTTTTTCCTTTGTGGTACTTATAGTTTGGTACCTTATATAAATTGAAAACCCTTTAATGTTTCTATTAATTTATTTATTTTTAATTTATTTTTATTTTTTTTTCAACTATTTTTAATTAAACTTGCTACGCCATAAATTAATAAAGTGACATGAGTATATATATATATATCAAATGAGTGCAGGCGTAATACAGAAATATTAGATTTTCCATTTTAATTACATAAAAGGACAAAAGTATAAAAAAAAGAAGGAAATACATAACTAAATAAAACAAAACTAAAACACTAACAAGGTTTTTTTCTAGGCAAAAAAAGAAATAGTACCTTTCCCGCATAGACGTTAAATACCTTCAAAACTAATTTTAATATATTATGATCTTAATCTTACAAATGTACACGTTATGGGATAAACTTTTTTCTCCTTTATAATTTAATGGTAAATTAAAATAGAGTAATGTTATAAGGACAAAAAATGATTACAAAAAATTAAAAATAAATATAATTACAAATGATTACAAAAAAATTAAAAACAAATATAAGTAGTTGATGATCTATTATATATGAGTGAGGGGAGTGGTTAACATGAAGTTAACAGTGTCGTCACGCAAGCGAGAGGTGATCTTTCTCTGCGTGTCAGTACTGTATTGATCAATTGATCAACTTATCATGAAATTAATTTCATGATAACTGGATTCACGAGTGAGTCATAATATTTTGTATTAATGGATTGTACTCAATTTTTTTTTGTAGTCAAAAGAACTATTGATTAAAGTATAATAGAAACTTTTCTAAACTAAAGGGGTAATAGTTGTAATTTATGAAAACAAAAACCTTAAACTCAGAAATCAAATCAACATATATACACGACATTTTCCGACAGAAACAGTATCCTGTGTTGTGTGTTTGTTATACACTCTCTCCTCTCTCTCTCTCTCTCTCTCTCTCTATATATATATATATATATATATATATATATACATATATATTATATTGGAATGGATATAGAAGATGGAGGATTGGAATTTGGAGGTATTTTCTAACATATTTTGGGATGGAATGCTTTTTTGCTCATGGTCGATCAGCTTCTTTCCACAAGTTATTTTTAATTTCCGGTTGAAAAGGTAGGGGTTAGGTTTTCTGTAATTTTCTCTTAAGAATCAGCTTGAAATTTTATCAATTATCTGATTAGTTTAACTGCTTTATTATGTGTATGCCTTGAAAATGATGTTTACTCTCAAGTCAAAGTCTTGCATTTCTAGTAAGCAGCAATTCTTGGTCTTGATTTTTTCTTGTGAATTTTGTGATGTAATGTGAATGCCCCATGTTAACCATAGCAGAATAAAATATAATCATAATACATAATTAACCAAAGAATCAGTGAAAGTTCATAGAAGGTTACCTAGAAGTTTAGATCTCACATACCCATTTGCATATTGGATATGCTGTCAATTTTTATTTTTATTTTTCCAATTAAATTGTAATTGAGATTTTTCAATTTCTTAGATCAAGAAGCTAAGGCAACTTTAATCTCCAATGGCATCGTCGTCTATGTCTACTCATCGATGGAAATATGATGTTTTTGTGAGTTTTAGAGATGAAGATATTGGCAAAGGGTTCATGGATCATCTCTTTAGTGATTTCAAGCGGAAAGGAATTCATGCTTTCCGAGAGGATGGTCATATTAAGAAAGGGGAAGAGATAACTTCACAAATCTATGAAGCAATTGAAAAGTCGAGAATTTTAGTAGTTATATTCTCACAAAACTATGCTTCGTCCACCAAGTGTTTAAGTGAACTTAAGAAAATCCTCAAGTGCAAGGAGAAGGAGAAAGAGGAGGAGAAGGAGAAGAAGGACCAGTATGAGATTTGGCCTATTTTTTATGATGTGAAGCCATATATGGTGCGATTTCAAGCCGGCAGCTTTGAAGCAGCCTTCAAGGAGCATGAAGCTTCAAAGAAGAAAGAGGTGTTTGAGTGGAAGGAAGCTTTAGCCAAGGCTGCAGACTTATCTGGATTGGAGCTGCAAGATAAGGCAAATGGGTAAGTACTGAATGCTAACCTTTGTATTTTCCTTTATCCATGACCAGGAATTACTGGGAACATACCCCTGACTAGTTGAACCGAAATCCTGCACCCTACCACACAGTCCCAAGTGGTCCTTACTCATGGACTTGAATATGTAATTTTCTTATTTTGATCAAATGCATATTAGATTGTTGCCCCCCCCCCCCCCCCCCCCCCCCGCAAACAAAAAAAACAAATAATAATAATAATAAATAATGTAAAAAAACATATCTCTTTAATACATTTGTTGGTGTTTGCAATTGGCAGGTTTGAGTCAAATTTTATTGACATAATCTCCAAAAAGATATTTGAGATCTTGAGTCATGGTCCCTTGGAAATTGCTGAGAACCTAGTTGGACTACATTCCCATGCAGAACAAATGAACTTGTTGCGATTTGTTGGGTCAAGTGATACTCACGTTATAGGCATATGGGGCATTGGTGGTGTTGGAAAGTCGACGTTTGCAAGAGCTATATTTAACCTATTGTATATCCACTTTGAGGGCTGCAGCTTTTGTGAAGATGTCAGACAGGTTGTAGAAATACATGGCCGACCTCACCTACAGAAACAGCTTCTTGATGACATAACAGGAGCTGGGGATATAAAGATTCATTGTGTTGCTCAAGGAATCAGTGTAATCAAGCAGCAAATGAGATCAAAACGGGTCCTGGTTGTTCTTGATGGTGTAGATGATCGCAACCAATTAGAAGCTGTAGCCGGAATGCGTGAATGGTTTTGTCCAGGAAGTCTGATTATTGTGACTGGTAGAGATAGACAGTTGATAAATGCTCATGGAGTGGAAGAAATTTACAAGGTTGATGTTTTAAACAATGATGAAGCTTTTAAGCTCTTTAGTCTGTATGCCTTTCAACAAAAACAACCCGAAGAAGTCTTTGAGAGGCTTGCTCGTGATGTAGTTCAATATGCTAAAGGACACCCTCAGACTCTGGAAGTTTTGGGCTGTTTTCTATTTAACAAGACAGAATGTGAATGGAGAAGTGAACTAAATAAACTCCGAAGAATTCCTAATGCTGAGATACAGGAAGTTTTCAGATTAAGTTATGATGGACTAGACATGAGTCAAAAGGCACTCTTTCTTGATATGGCATGTTTCTTCAAAGGGGAAGAAATAGATTTTGTGACAAAAATAGTTGATGGTTGTGATTTATTTTCAGATACTAATATAAGAGTTCTACTTGATAAGTTGTTAATAACAATTTCTGAGGATGGGCAGCTGCAAATGCATGACTTGATTCAACAAATGGGTTTGGAGATTGTTCGTAAAGAATCTGAAGAGCCTGCAAAACGTAGCAGATTGTGTTTTCCAGAGGAGGTTTGCACTGTATTGAATGAAAACAAGGTTCTTCTTTCTTTAGACCTGAATAGAAATTATATAGAATTGCAAGTAACAGCCTTTTCTCTTTATAACTTTATATAAATATAATTTTTGTTCTATATAAACCCCTAATCTTTCCTCGTCTTATCCAGGGAACTGAAGCAATTCAAGGCATTGTCCTAGACTTGTCAAGTTCAAAAGTTAACATTGGTAGTCAAACTTTTGCAAAAATGGATGAACTTCGACTACTAAAACTCCACTATGGATGTTTTGATGTCTCTGGCGTTGACATCAAACAAAATCACATGTTGCAGGAAGACTCTAAGGTGGGTTGTTCTGGAATTATTGAATTCTTGTCCAATGAACTAAGGTGGCTTTGTTGGCATGGCTACCCTTTTGAGTTCTTGCCATCAACTTTCTTCCCTGAGAGCCTTGTTGCCCTTGATATGTCGTATAGCCACATCAAACAGCTTTGGACAGGAACCAAGGTACTTATGTTATTAATTCATATATATACATTACTTCCATGCATAAAAATTGCTGATTTTAGCCATTTTTTTTATCTTACAAATAGGGTTTGAAAAGGTTGACACAGATGAAGCTCAGGTATTGCCGTAACCTTATAAATATTCCAGATCTCACACAGTTTCCAAATCTTGAAGAGTTAATTCTTGAAGGATGTACCAATTTGGTTGAGATTCATGTTGATGGAACTGCTTTCAAACGACTCCCATCCCCCATAGTGTCCCTCAGCAATCTTCAAACACTATCTTTAGGACGACGTTTAGGGATCCCATCTAAATCTTGGAGTTGGCCTTTTTCATTACTAAGAAAAACACAACATCCCACGGCTTTGGCAGTGCCTTCACTGTCAGGTTTAGGCTTCTTAAAATTTCTAGATGTTAGCCACTGCAACATATCAGGTGCAAGCCTAAATGACATTTGTTGTTTAACATTGCTAGAAGAGTTAAATCTTAGTGGAAATGGTTTTGCTTCAATACCTTCCAGCTTTGGTCAACTTTCTCGACTTAAAAGGCTTGGACTGGTGGGCTGCAAGAACCTTCAAGCATTGCCAGAACTTCCATCTAGCATAGAGTTGGTTGATGCTGTGTATTGCACGTCCATACAGGAATTAACAAATTCATCAATAATGCACAAAAGGAATAACTTGTTCTTTATTTTTGCTAATTGTGCAAAACTAGTTGAGAATCAAACCATTGAAGGCTTGGTTAGTATGTTGCTGCCACAGGTCCTCTCTCTCTCTCTCTCTCTCTCTCACACACACACACACACACACACACAAAAAAAAAAATTATACCCTTTGTTCCAAAATTAGAGATGCATTTCTAAAACGATGAATTTTATTTGCAAATCTATGTTCTCAGATATAGCATTAAGTAATGCTAAGAACTGTAGTGGTGGTGGCATGATGCTAATGACGATGACAATAGTAGAATAGTTGTGGTAAAGTGGGAACATTATTCATTTTACTCCAAACTTAGAAATGTGTCTCTCTTTGGAATGGACTCAAAAAGGAAAATGTATATCTAATTTTGAGAGGGGGAGAGTATCTTACTAGTGACCCCCTTACAAGCCCACTCATGCAAAACGTGCACCCAGTGGCGATGCATCTAATGATCAGAAGCAGAAGTACATAGGAAATTTATGCAGTGGAGTCATTGAGGTTCTTCACATTTATTTCATACAAAAATAAAACTAAAAATATCACAAAGCTATTAAATTGTAAATTTGTAATCAAAAGAGAGTAGACTTTTTTTTGTTTTGTGTGTGTGTGGAATGGAGGGAATACATAAAAATATACACACACACACACATATTATTAAGTTCTCAATTTGTGACTGAAACCTCATGGCTTTAATAACATACTCGTCTAAAAGTTCAAGTTATTAGAGATCCTGTAAGTTAACTAATTGTACTCTTAACAAATCTTATACTTCATGGTACAGGAACGCTTTGATTCATATGGAGATTTTAGTTTGTTGCTTTCAGGATGTGTAATCCCCAAGTGGTTTAGCAATCAAAATATAGGAGATTGTGTAAGGGTGGAGCTACCTCCACAATGGTCTTCCCGTAAGATGAAGGGGTTCGCTATTGCCTGCTGTTTTTACTCCCACAAATCTGAATTCTTGCAAAGGTCGAGAAATTGGAGTTCTTTGTCATATGCGAAGCTTTGATTGCATCTCAGCCACTGACTTTGGCATTAGAACAAAGATTTTCCCCAATGAAATCAGATCCATTCAGTCAGATCAGATATGGTTGAGTGTTTGGACATCCGGTGCGGCATCTGTAAAAGCAAAAGATTACATCGAGTTGTCATTTGAAACCTGTGGCATAGATGGTGAGGTGAAGCAATGTGGATTAAGATTGTTATATGACGAAGATGAAGAAGAAAGTAGCTCAGGAACGATTCACTGGTTCTCTCCATCCGATGAGGCTACCAGTGTCCTCCATCCAATTCTTGATGAATCAGCAGCCATTGAAGAAGAGCCTCCACTTAAAGAAAGTCGCGTTTAGGCCCATAAAGGTCAAGTTCTATGTTTGATTCTGACAATAACCACAACTAAGCTATACTTGCAAATTAAGTACAAAAACTTTAGTACGAGTCTGGCACCCTTATACTATAAGCAAAGGATATAGCTGCATGGAAACTCCACAAGTCAAGCAAAATGGAAACTCTTTTGCATGTTATTGACCGTGTAAGTTGTTATTCCTAATAATAGAAGAAACAAATCTATTTATGAATGCTAGATAGACTTGTACTTCCTAGAAAATGACTTGTACTCTCCGTTTTTCTGTGCAAATGAAGTAATATTATTCGGTACAGTTTGTTGAAAATGCAGCGTAGTTGTAATACTTCAAAACTTTGTGCATACTGGATGATGGCAATTTTATCTGGCTTTGCTTTTGTTTCATCCATTCCTTTTGTTCTTTCTACTTGTTGTGGCTCAGAGAGGTTTTGTATTCTCAATAGTTTACGATACAGCCGCGTTCTTATAATTCACTCTCGAATCGCTTTCCAAGACAGACAAGTGGAACAGATGAGAAATGTTTTGAGGTTCTGCGGTAGGGTTCTTCAGCTGCACTGGTAATTGCCTTGATGTGTTAGTTATTATCAACTGGTGGTGATAGGAAACAGATTTTTAAAGATTGGGTCAGTTTGTTTCCCAGTTCATATGGCACCAAAGATTGGGTCATATTCCTAAGCTTCATTAGTTACTATTTTTGATAATACTAACATAGGATTCATAGATACATGTCATATGATTTTTCAACCAGAACACTTTTTCTATAAATTTTCAATGCATTTGTAAGGTGGTGTGACAAATTTACCCTTGAAAATGTAAATTTTTGGTACCAAAACAGGGGGGTTTTGAAGTTTGGTACAAAACTTTTAAGTTGAGCAACATACAGAGCCAGAAGTACATAGATGTGAATGGATTTTTAAATGCAGATCTGTTTGTTATGACCATAGGCTTTTGTTATATTTGTTTGTATCATTGTGTGTGTGTGTTTTTTTCCTGCTTAGCAGAGAAAATTACATATTGTTAAAATAATAATAATGAGAACACACTGAAGAAAGCATACTTCAACAATATTTTGGCATTGCTCTTGCTTTTAAACCTCGAAAATGAGCTAGTAACATCTGTAGGGGAATAATTCATAGCAAATATTTGTTATGAATCAAAAAATGGGCAAATCATCATTAGCGTCAATATTAGAATTGAAAAATTAACGTTTACGTCCGCTTATTAATAGTAGTGGATGACTCTAAAAATAGTACTGTCGTCCGCTACCGCTACTATTAGTAGCAAATGTAACTCGTGTGAATTTTTCAGTTTTAACCTCAGTCATTGATTTCTATATTGAACGATAAAAATAGTATATGTTTATTTTTTATCCATAATAAATATATGCTATGAATTATTACCA